>OZ037866.1:554363-1154363 GCA_964035575.1 Rhynchopus sp. YZ270_cl-10 | reverse complement strand
TAAACAAAAAAAAAGATCCTGCTTAGAACCTTCAAGAAAAAGCGGTTGAAAAATATGACGAATATAGTGGCTTTGAATGAATGCTTTTTACGAAGTTTTTTTTTTTTGTATTGTTTTGATTTTTTTTTTAAAAGGGGCATTGGGCAGGTGTCAGTGATAGATAAATTGCAGGGGGGGGAATCGAACAAAAGTCGAAAATAGAAACTTAACACTCATCACACGAAAGAAACCCCATGGGAGAGAGGTTGTGGTGAAAAAAAAAAAACGCACACAACCTCAACCTGTTTGGTG
The DNA here is from genome assembly GCA_964035575.1 of Rhynchopus sp. YZ270_cl-10. Classification (NCBI taxonomy): domain Eukaryota; phylum Euglenozoa; class Diplonemea; order Diplonemida; family Diplonemidae; genus Rhynchopus; species Rhynchopus sp. YZ270_cl-10. The sequence continues at coordinate 1,154,072 of OZ037866.1, read as the reverse complement.
AGGCGTGGGCTCTGCAGCACGGTTTCGTCCCCCAGAACCGCAAAAAAAAAAAAGTGTGTTAATGCTTTGTTTCGATTTCCTCTTTCGCGGAAAAATAACTATTTATTCACCTCCTTTTAGCGGGGTTTTATTTTGTGATAACTTCACGCATTTTTTTCCCAGGCGAGGGCTACTTAATTTGCCGAGCGAAGCGAGGCAAATTGAGTGCACGAGCCTGGGAAAAAAATAAGTGAAGTATCGCAAAATAATCCGCTAAAAGGAGGTGAATACGTAATTTTATTTCACGGGAAATAAAGTATACGAAAGGATTTGGCACTTTTAGCGTGACTTATTTATTGTGCAATAACTAACGAGTATGTGTCCTCACAGGAAGCTCTCAGGGAAAAAAAAAAAAAAGAGCGTGAAAAAAAAAAAAAAAAAGCTCTCATTACCCTCCCGCCAGCGCTACCGGGTCCCGCGGACCCCTAGATAGGCCCGCTGAGGGGCTGGCGGGATTGAGGAGGCTGGAGGGAGGCTAAAAAAGGCTGGACGGTCCCTCCAGCCCTACTACCTACATGTACCAAAATTTAGCGTGAAATTATCATTAAATAAAATCCCGCTAAAAGTGCCAAATCCTTCGTATACTTTATTTCCCAGGGGAATAAAAAATTGAATAATACCACCTTTTGTTTTTGTGCACAATGCTCCAAAATAAAAACTGTGGATTGAAAAATAAAAAAAATGAAGAAGTTGTTTCATATACATTCTTTTTCTAATGAAAAGAAGGTACAGAGGGTGCTAAAGAAGTACCCTTGCTTTTTTTTTTTGTTGAAGAAGAAAAAAAACGTTGTCTCTCCCTCCCTTATCGCGGAACTGCTCAACAGGAGTTCTGTGGGGGAGAAGAGAATACAGCAGGATTTTTTTTCTTCAAGCGACAATAAAAAGGGGAACATGAAGGAGGGGACGTTTTTCCAAGGGGTAAGGTTAGGTACTGAAAGACAATAATTCTGTCTACTCCCCACCTTTTAAAAAAAATGAGAAAAAAAAAGCTCGGGTAAGACGACCCTCATGTCTCATGTGGTCGTCTTGTGCCTTTGAAAAAAGAAGAAAAAAAAAATTAAAAATGACGCCCCCTTGGAACTACAAACAAAAAGTGACGAACGCATTTTTTAGTAGCGTTTAGGAATCTTCTTTTCCCAGATTTGTTGATTTTTTTTTTTGTGTTTCCACAATTTGAAAGAAATTTTTTTTTTTGTTAGACGGACCTATTGCGCTTAAAAAAAAGGAATAAAAAGGCCCAAAGAAATTATTTTATAAAAAAATATACCGAAGATGAATGTAACTATCGTGCACACAAAAATCTTTTTTTTTTAAAATAGAAGGAAGAACACACATGATAGCAATCGAAGTGAACTTTTTTTTTTTGGAAAAAAAAAATTCTGGGGGGAGAGAGAGGGTGGGGAAACGGAGAATGAGTGACTTTTGTTGATTTGTTTCACTTCAAAACCAAAAACACAAAAAAGCCCCCCAAAAAAATTATAGGAGGAGGGGACCGACAATACTGTGATTGTACCCCCCCCCCCCCCCCCCCTTCTCCCAATGTTCTGTTTGCAAAAGAAACAAAAAAGAAACAAAAAAAAAAAATAATAACAACTCGTACAGCATTCTTCCTCCGTTCTGCCCTTGGCCATCTCTCCTCTTCAGGAAAATCCATACAATTTTATTTTGTATTTGTTTTGTTTCGTTTTCCCTCCATGGCTGTCTTGTTTAGCCCTTCGTTTTGATGTACAACACAGTGCAGGGAATCTGTTACCAGATACCAAACAAGAAACTCTGTTTCTTTCTTTTTGTCGTTGTCCTGGTATTTTTGTTGGGGAAAATGAAGGAGAAATACAACTAAAAAATAGCAGGATTTGAAGAGGTTGAAAAAAAAAAAAAATTCCCCCCAAAAATAAAAATAAAAACACCCAAAAAAAAAACAGATATGTGAGGAACCGACCCCACCCCCCTGCGGTCTCGTTATTGTGCAAAGATTTCTCGGAAATGGAGAACAGAAAACAGCAAAGTTTTTGCACGAGAACGGGGGAATAAAAATCACCTTACAATCTGCATGGGTAAGTTGGGGGGGAGGGGGGAACTAAGAGGGAACAAATCTGGATGATTTGCTTTTGTGATGCTATCCTGCTTTACTTCTTCTCAAGGCTGTGGTACCAAAAAAGTGAAACGGAAACGGTGTAATGCAAAAATCGTTTAATCAGATGAACGCTCATCTTCTGTGCGATCACCTTACTGTATCATGACGTTGACAATTTTTTTTTTTAAACCTTTCCCGCCGGGGAAAAGCAAAAAATTGGACAAAAATTGGACAAAAAAAAAAACGATCATTTTTAGAATCCACCTTTGTCTCCACGTAGTTACACTATTTGCAATTATCCATCCAGCCTATATAAAAAAAAAGCTAGCAGAACAAATAAAATATAAAAGGGAGGGGGAAAGCTCTTTGAAATAAATCGATTTCATAGCAAATGAAGTAACAAAAGTAAAAGAGAGAGATAAAACAAAAGCGGGATTGAATTGGCACTGTGGCCCAAGGGGTTTTGTGCTTTTGTTTTTTCTCCCTTTTTTTCTTTCTTTCTTCATGTTTGCTGGTTGTGGTTCGTTTGATCTTTTTTTGGACAATCACCTAAGTACTCAGCGGGGAGGTGAGACTAGGGTCTGAACTCGATGTTGGCCGAAGCCTTTTTGTTTTTGTTTTATATAGGTTTTTTTTTGTACAAATTTGTTTTTATAATTTTGAGTGAAATAATTAATAAGAAAAGACAACGCTGATTTCCGTTGGTTAGTTTCTTTTTTTTTTTTTGATGTGATAATTTTGTGCAGAACAGCCCCAGATATGAGAATGTCTTACACTATAATAATTTTTTTTTTAATTTTTACTCCCTGCACCGACAGTATCTTTTGAATAAGGAGGATGACCTTCACTACATAAAAATAACTGTGTGTATATTTTGTACAGGAAAAAATAATTTAAAAAAAAAATATAACATAACTTTGCCATACGATTTGTTAGAGTATACCAATTCTTATAATTTTTGATCACTTTTGAATAAAAAAAACAACAACAAAAAAAACTTCATAAAAATCAAAAACAAAACAAAGAAAAAAAACGTACACAGTTTTAGAAACCTGATTACAATATTTTGGAAAAACGTGGAGTCTACCAAATTTTTATTGTTTCAAAGCATTGAAATAGGACTGCAGTGAGGGAGTTGATATTTTTTTTTTTTTGTTTGTTTTTGCCCGAATAAAGGGAGAAGGGGGGAAACACATGATTCACCTGGGTTTTTCCTGAAATAATTTGATAGAGTTTGGTGGGTGTTAAAATGTGGTTTTAATACCACAAAAAAAAACACCACTAAACTCCACCACATTTCAGACAAAATCAGATGTATCATTAGTCAGACAAGTTTTTTTTGTGAAAATATGGTTATATTAGTGTAGCCACCCTAGAGTGTGCTCCACTATACTAAACACTTTTACGTCACCGCAGACAACTTTTTTTGACCCCCTTCTCTTTTGTGTTTACCTCCCATTTTCGGAAGTAAACCCTTTAAAAGACATGATGATTTTTTTTATTGAGACAGAATTCGCTTTTGTTTTTGCTTTGCAGGGAAGGATGGTGGAAATGCTTTTTTTTTGAAAACACCGTTAAAAATAAAGGGAGGGGGAGGTCTGTTCTTGTCATTTGTAGGTATATCAAGAAGGTATGGAGGTGGGAAGGGGAGGGGAGGTGTGTGTGTGGCAACAGTGATTCGGATTGACCAAATTCGTTCGAAAACGAAGTGGCAATAAACCATAAATCAGCAAAAACAAAAACGTAGATAGGGGAGGAAAAGGGGGGGGGGGGGGTCTTATCGAGGTCGAAAGAAAACCAACTGGTGGAGATTAATGGTGGCAGGAAAAAAAAAAGATTTTCGCTTTCTGTCTGTTTATACGCGGCCAAAAAGCTGCAGCAGAACAGTGCGAATATGATAAATATATGTTAAAAAATGCAAAAAAAAGCAACAACGTATCTGAGTAACTATTTCTCCTTTAAGCTACGCTTGTAGGTATAAAAAAAAAATCAAGAAATTCTGAATGGATAAGAATGCTTCTAAGGCTCTGCTTAGTCAACTTTATATGATGGATCACAAAGAAAAAAAAAAGAAGCAAAAAAATGAAAAGAAAAAAAACGATACCTCAAAACACACAAGGCAATTCATACAAAGAAAAATAAAATTCACTATTGCCGTGTTTGAGGATTTAGGTTTGTTTGCTATCCCTATTGAAATACTATTTTTTTACCGATCGGAGGAGAAAGAAAAATACACACAATCTTTTTTGATTTTCTTGAAAAATTTTAGTTTTTCAAGAAAAAGCAGTAAAATTTAAATGGCTATTCTGCCAGAAATGTGTGTTTAGTGATTGATAAAAAGGGGGATAGAAGGTAAAAGGATAATAAAACAAAAATGTAAAAAGATGCAGTGTTATTGTATTGTCGTGATATTTGGAAATAAAAAAATACGACACCAACACGACAACACTTTTAGGCAATCAACAAAAAAAATAAACATGACAACAACAACAACAACAACAACAATTTTTTTTTAAAGGTGAGGGGAAGATCTACGGATTTTAAAACCAATTTTTTATATTTTTGAAAAATAATAGGGGAGCCTATGCACCGGCTATTCCTTCATTTGGCTCGGAAAATTTGGCGCCTTTCGGCAAAAAAACCCAAAAATAGATGAAACTACCCTATATACCTCACCAAAAATCACTTTCCGCCGGGTTTCAGGCACTTTTGAGCCTTTTTTCTTCAATTTTTTTTTTGAAAAAAATCTGCAAAAAAACTGAAAATGGCAAAGGCAAATCCAGTGTAAAATGACAATTTTCAACAAAATGTGCGTTTAAATGTGCCAACGGGCAGCATTTTGTTTAAATTTTTGCTCATTTGAGTCCACAGAGTCCCAAAAAATGCATTGCCGGGGTCGTAGGTCAAAAAAGACTTAGAAATTTCAATTTAAAATCAAAAGGAGCCAAAATTACCGGTATAGGCTCCCCTAAAAATAAAATGAAATAAAAATAAAAACGCGACTTTTTTTTCCCATCTTCATTTTTTTAACTGTAGCATTCTCTCAAGTTGATACACAAAATGCATCAACAACTACAAAAAAAAAAATCGCTTTTTGTTCAATTTTAAAACTTTCTTTTTTACTTTTTTATTTTCCAAACAAAGTGACAGAAGTGGGTTATCCACAAGGTAGGTCATAGGGAAGCATCTTCCCACTGAAGAGGAGAAGAGAATTTTATTTTGGGAAATCATGAACTATGGGACTTTACAAAGCAGATCGATCTCTTTCACATTACTTTTTTTTTCCAGATGAGAAACAGAACGAGTATATGACAGTACTACAAATATGATGGAGTCCAAGAAAAAGGGGTCAAATTACCCCCAAAAAAAAATCCCGAAATCCGCCTTATTTGGACTTTGAAGTACTGTAGGTCTTTTATTTTTGTTCTAACTACCCTTAGCCCCGTAATCCTTCTTCTTCTCCTCCTTCCTCACCACCCTTTTGCGACAACCGTTTTTTCCATAAAAAGAAGTATCTGTTCGTTGATAAATCTCTGGAATAATTAATGTATCTGTCACACCTTGCGACACCTTTTTTTTTTTTTTTGTGTCGGGACAATCGCCTAAGAACCCTCTTTGAGGCTAATAGGGTATGTACTCTTTATGTTTTTCGTTCTTTCAGGGTGGGGGAGTCCCTTTGAAACACCTCTCTGGCAATATTGAAAATAGAAGTGGGAGCGGTGGTGTTTGGTGGAGGGTTTGGGGGAGGAGGAGGAGGAGGAGGAGGAGGAGGAAGGTGTCTGCAGTATCCCAACACCCCCCTGACAAAAAAAAAATTTTTTTTTTTGATCAGTATAAATGGGAGCCAATTACCCCCCCCTAGCCAATTACCCCCCCCCCCCCCCCTTATATTACCCCCTTTTTCCAAAATCCGAAAATACGATATTTTTCAGTGTCTATTACCCCCCCCCCCCTTTAGGTGGTCCCACGTAGAAGGAAATCCTTAAGGATTTGCTGTGGACACACATGTGACCCCACCGTGGAGAGCAATCGGCTCGTGCAATCAAAAGAAAGCAGAGAAAAGGGGAAAGAAAAAGAAAAAAGTTGCGTACCATGCGCCTGCGGCGCTATCTGTTCCCTACCCCCCGTGATGTACTTATGTATATTCCACCTGATTTTGCCGGTGTTTTCTGGTGTTAGCCGGTGAAGTCACGGCATTGGGTACTGGGTACACTCACTTCATCATTGTACTAGCCCAGGGAGGGGCTACCGGCAAGGTCTCTTCCAATCCGTACCCCAGTTTCCTAGGGGGCTTCACTGGCTCGGGCTCCAGTAGGTCCCTCCGCACATGTAATGTGCCTGCCTTCGGCACCCAGGGTAGCATTCCCAGCACCTTTTACCCTCAGGTCAGACCTTCATAGAGTTCCAGGAGGAGTGCCACAAAAGGGTCCCTGGATGCGATTTAACGTCCAGCCCAGGACGAGAGGGGCTGAGCAGGGATTTTTTAAAATTTAGGTGAAGAAATCCACTTAGGTGGGCGATCCTTTTTGATGACCAACATTGTTTTTGTAACAGAAGAAAAAGAAAAAGAAAAGAGCATTCGTTCAAAGAAGAAAAAGCAACCTTAAGTCAGCTAAATCAACTTTTAACAAAATATTTTTTTTGCAGTTTGATGTACTGCAGGGTTCTTCGTTGTACAGGAGATACCAAATAGAAAAAAAATTAGAAGAAGAGAAAAAAAAAAGATACGAATCACGCACATCTCTAAACTAAAGAGGGAACGAGGCAGGGAATTTTTTTTCTCAAAAAAAAAAAAATACAAAAAGAAAAAGAAAAAGAAAAAGAAAAGTGCAGAACATCTCGGTGATGCAGGGCACACTGACAAAAGAAAATACACCTCAATGAAAGTAAAGCTGAAAGAAATGTGTCTCGTGCACATCTCTCAACTTCAAAAGTATTACAATATTGCCAGAGGGGGTTTCGTGGGGGACGTGGTGGGAGCAGGGGCTTGGGGCGGTGGGAGGAATTTGGAAGAAAAAAAGAAAAAAAGCTAGATTTTTCCCTCCCATCCGTTTTTTATTTTTTATTTTTATTTTGAATTTGGTTTTTTTGAAATAACACTTCATCATTTTCCTCAAATCGACACTGGGTGATGCTGCGGGGGCATTGGTGCTGCGCCAAGAGGTGCCCCGTGCTCGCTGAATGCAGGCGACCCAGGCCTGGAGTACGGCGCGCTGCCGCTGTAAGCACTGAGCTCACCCCCTCCCTGCTCGGAGTCTACGTTCATGAAGTCCTCGAGGTCCTTCAGCATCACCTTCTCCTGGTCCTTGCTCTTCTTGTACATGAACGCCCCGAGTCCAGCAAGGCACAGCAAGACTGCGGCAGCAATGATCACGATCCACCACCACGGGAAGCCGTCTCCATCATCAGATGAGGATTCACTGTCTGTCGCCCCCAAGGCGGGGTTGTTGGTCGGGGGTCCACCGTTTGGCGCGTCGGTCTTGGGTGCGTCGGTGGACTCCCATCCGGGAGAGTCGGTCTTGCCGGCAGGGGCGATCACAGGGGCGTCAGAGATCTCGTACTTTGCAAGCGGTGCGCGCGACTCTCCAGCAGGCACGTCGGTGCTCGGAACGTAGGTAGCCCCAGGTGCAAGGGTGCGGCGAGGGGGAAGCATAGGCTGGCGTGAGACCTGTCCTGGGGACAACGTGCCCTCCGGCACTCCTGCCGGCGACGTTGTGCTTGGCACAAAGGTGTCTCCAGGGGACAGCGTGCGTGCCGGGACGATCAGAGGAACGCGAGTCAGCTGACCTGGGGCAAGCGGTGCGAGCGACATACCTGCCGGTGCGTCCGTGGACGGCACAAAGGTCTGTCCAGGCGACAGTGTGCGGTGCGGAGCAATGACAGGGGTTCTCGTCTCCTGTGGTGCCGTGGGTGACTTCGAAGGTGTGCCTTCCGGGACAAGCGTGTTTGGGGTGTAGGTGTGTCCCGGTGCAAGCGTCGGTGTGGGTCCCTGCGGTGTGGTTGTGGCGGGAGCGTCTGTGGGAATGGCAGTCGGGGGTGCGTCAGTGTCAGGCGCATGCGAGGCTCCGTCAGGGAGGCTGGTCGGCATGGCAGTAGGGACGGCGGTAGGCATTGCGGTCGGCACAGTGGTGGGCACGGCAGTGGGTGGTGCGTTCGTGTCAGGTGCGTGCGAGGCGCCAGCAGGGAGCTGTGTTGGTGTTGCGGTGGGCACTGCAGTCGGGACCGCCGTAGGGGAAGCAGTAGGCACCGAGGTGGGGTTTGCTGTGGGTGCGGCGGTCGGGATGGCAGTCGGGATTGCTGTGGGCATAGCTGTGGGGATCGCAGTCGGGGGTGCGTCCGTGTCCGGTGCGTGTGTCGCCCCAGCAGGCAGCGCCGTCGGGATCGCGGTCGGGTTCGCAGTGGGTGCAATGGTCGGCACAGCGGTTGGCACAGCGGTGGGCACGGCAGTCGGCACGGCAGTGGGGATGGCCGTCGGTGGTGCGTCCGTGTCCGGTGCGTGGGTCTCCCCAGCGGGCAGTGCAGTGGGCACAGCTGTGGGGGGAGCGTCCGTCTTCGGTGCATCCGTGGGGGGTGCGTCGGTCTTTGGTGCGTCGGTCGGGACGGCGGTGGGTGCAACAGTCATGGGTGCGTCAGTGGGGACGGCGGTGGGTGCGTCAGTCATGGGTGCGTCGGTCGGGACGGCGGTGGGTGCATCAGTCATGGGCGCGTCGGTGTCCGGTGCAACGGTCATACCAGCAGGCAGATCGGTAGGGACGTTAGTGGCAGGTGCATCGGTCGGTGCGGTGGTGGGTGCGTCCGTGTCAGGTGCAACGGTCATACCAGCGGGCAGGTCGGTTGGGACATCCGTCATGGGTGCGTCGGTCGGGGCGATGGTGGGTGCGTCAGTCATGGGCGCGTCGGTGTCCGGTGCAACAGTCATTCCAACAGGCAGGTCGGTAGGGATGGCAGTGGCGGGGGCATCGGTCGGTGCGGTGGTGGGTGCGTCCGTCATCGGTGCGTCAGTCATGGGGGCATCGGTCACGCCAGCGGGCATGTCGGTTGGGACGTCTGTCGGTGCCGGGGTTGGTGCGTCTGTGGGGACGTCTGTTGGCGCATCGGTGGGTGCAGTAGTGGGTGCGTCGGTTGTGGCCTGGCCGTCGCAGGGCTTGAAAGTGGTGGAGAGGAGGAACCAGTGCCCAGCAGACTCAGGGTAGAAGCAGACCTTGTACTCTGTGTTGGCGACAAGCTTGGGGAGGGTGCCGGCACCCCACTCGAGGGCGTGGTTGTCCATGAGCATGGAGCCGACCGTCACGGAGCATGCGTCGAGCGTGGCGCACTCAGTGTCTGCGTTGCTGCAGTCGGTCGAGGTCGAGGGGATCAGTGCAACCTTGTCCGACCTTGCGAGCGGGTCCGTACCAGGGAAGAAGTGCAGCGTCGCAGCGTCGATGCCAACCTTAGGGCACTCCGGCTTCGACTCAAAGGTAGGGTCACGGTGCTCGCACGCCAGGTGCAGGTCGTCAATGAAGGAGGATGCGCCGAAGGTAAGGATCTCAATCTTGACAATGTTCTCGAAGCCGGCAGGGAGTGCGTCACCCGTGCCAACAGCACCACCGTCAACCTTCGTGTCGTAGGTCTTGGCAGTCCAGTCGATCGTGATCTGCACGTCCACCCATGTGCTAGCGGAGAAGGAGCCTCCCGACCCACCAGAGTACGACATAGTACCACGCGAGCACCCCATGCAGAAGTTGATCGTGCTGCCGTCCGCAGCGAGGAACTCAATCTTGAATTGCCCGCTGGTGTCCGCTGTCTGCATGCTCCACGTCAGCGACTTCGCACGGATCCCGCCCGCAGCGATGGTCTTCTTGTACCCAGACTGCGGGTTACCAGAGTACGAGCCCTGCTTCGCGGTGCTCGAGATCTTGAAGTACTGGTTCTCCTCACCGGGGTCCTCGAACTGCTTACGCACGGAGTGGTGGCACTCTCCGGGGATCTGGAACTCAACGTCACGCGTTCCCCAGATCGGTGCGAGACCGGACGTGAACATGGCACCTGTCAGGTAGAAGTCGACCAGCTCTGTGGCGTCCGACTTGTAGGTTGGCTCTGCGTTCAAGGGCCCGATGGTCAGGACCTGCGGGTCGGAGGAGCTGATGGTGACCATCGAGCTGGTGACCATGTTGGGCCTGAGAAGGTTCCACCCCTCGGACTTCGGGTGGTCACCGATCATGGCGTCGATGATGGCCTGCTTGTTGGCGGGGGTGTCGATCCACGCGTCGTAGTCTCCGACAAGGGTCAGCGTGATGCTGGTGCCTCCTGCACGGAGCTGGTCCTGCGTCAGACCCTCCACAACAGACCCGGTCAGCAGGATGAAGCTCGTGCACCACATGTGGAATTCATCCAGGTAGCCGTTTCCGAAGTACACCATCTTCGTGAGCCCAGCGGAGCAGGACCCTGTGAAGGCCGCACCCTCTGTCTCCAAGTGCCCATCGATGTAGAGGTCGTTTGTGTTCTTGGTCCAGTCAACGTGCAGGTCAAAGTGGTACCACGTCTTCGGCTCCGCCTCCGCACCGACTGCAACGCCGTCGACCTTCCAGGCACCGCCGCTGTAGCGGATGTCAAAGCACCCAGTGGTGCCGTCTCCGCCACGGAAGTCAAGTGTCAGGTCGTCGGACTCATAGCGAGACAGGTAGAAGGTGATTCTCTGTGGGTGCGACGGCGCAAGAAGCTCGAACTGCGCCTGCCCCGCCTTACCATCCTGGTCAGGTCCAATGAGGAAGGCACCACCACCCAGGGCAACGTGGTCGGTCACCTTCTTCACACCGACACCAAGAGGGGACCAGGTACCGATGTTCTCGTCGAATGCGTCAAGGTAGTTGGACGGGCAGGAGTCGAACCCTAAGCACTCAAGACCACCGTAGCCGGAGTTGCACTGGCAGGGCGCGAGCGGGTCGTCCACGCATTTACCACGCCCGGCGCAGACCTTCGGGTCGCTGGAGGGCGTACCGAAGCACACGGCGTCGCTGTCGGCAACCTGGACGTTGACGGAGCAGGTGGCCTCCTTACCGTTGTTGGTGAACGTGGCGGAGAGGGTGAAGGTCTTGCCCTTCTCGCTGTCGGCGGGGGTGAAGGTGAGGAGCGTCGTTCCGGTGTCGCCTGTTGTGGCCCCATCCGCAACGGTACGCGTCGTCATCGAGGCCGGCTCGGTCGAGCCTGCGTACGTCACGGTCAGCGCCTCGCCTGCTGTGAAGACCGCGTTGAACTCAACAATCCACTCCTTCGAGTGCGGGATGGTGTGCGTCTTGGTGGTGTCCTGCGACGACATGCACAGCGGCTTCTCGAACGCACCCTTGCACTCGTTGTACATAAAGTGGATGCCCTCAACGTCTCCGGGGGACAGACCTTCGCGCTGTCCGATGGGGAAAGGGGAGACAATAGTGGGCTTGTTTCCTGTAGCGAATCCGTTGGCACTGTAATGCATGATGCTTCCGTAGTCGTACGCACCGATGGCACGCCCATCTGTACCGGCCTTGTCGAAGTTGTGCTCCATGCCGCTCTTAATCTGCGAGAAGTCGACGTAGATGAACTCATCACGGTCGTTTCTTGCCTGCTCGTGCGCAAGACCCATGGAGTGTCCAATCTCGTGAATGGCAGCACCCAGACCGCAGTCTTCGGAGAGGTTGATCTGGTTCTTTCCGGTCCCTGAGACTCCGACAGGGGAGTTGCACTGGCTTCTGTCTGAGATGAACATCATGTGCGGGTTGGGTGGGCTGCTGCTGCTGACCTTCTCAAAACGGATGCACGTACGTGCCTCCCAATGAGAGAGTGCCTGCGCCACCACAGCGTCGTCCGCCTTCAGAAGGTAAGAAGCAGGGTTCCCCGAGTTTGTCGACTGTGTGTTGACGTAGTACGGCACCTTGCCCCCCACCCACAGGTCAGAGTCGCGGTTGATCCCCGCACTGCTCATGGCCTTCCCCTCACGGTCCACTGGGATCTGCATGTCGCCCTGCAGGATCATGTAGTCCTGCCCGTCGTTCGTCCTAATCGCAGCGGCGGTGGCTGCTGCGGACAGCAGCATCATTGCCTTCATCATTTTTTTTTTTTTTTGGCTTTTTGTTATTTCGGGGGGTTTTTTTTCCTGGTTGGCAGGTAGGTGGTGGGGGTTAAAGGGGTGGTTGAGTGGTTGGGAGGGAATGTTGAAAAAAGAGTGTCGTTTTTTGTGCGGTCGTACAAAAAAAAAAAAAAAAATGGTTGGAAAGAAGAAAAAAAAAAACGTGTGCAACGGCCCTAGAAGAGGGCAGTGGTGTATGGATGAGAATCACTGAAACTTTGTTTTTCACAACGGTGAAGTAACTGATTCGGCTTGTGGTTTTATTTGTGGTATTACCGTTGGCTTGCAACAGTGAAACCACAAATAAAATCATTTTACTTCACCGTCGTGTGTAAAGAAAAAGGGGATTTATTTTGAAAATAAAGTAGAAATTTAAATCTGTCACCATAGGTGCAGAGGGGGGAAAAAATAAAAAATGCTGGCTTGGTGTGGCTAAATCCAGTACAAAAACAGCACAAAAATTACACTTTATTTTGGGGGTGTTTTTCGCGAAAAATTATTTCCCTGTATAAACTTTTTGGGGGTCGGGGTCGGGTCGGGGAAAATTTTTTTTGGCCTACAAAAAATTGAGGAATTTTTTTTTCTTCTTCGATTCTCGGGAGTCCGTGCGTGCTGTGATGGGGTCACTTTGCGCTGAGAAATGAGTATTTTTGACCTAAAATGCATGCATCAGTTTTTACAGGGCATTTTCAGGTTTAGTGTAAAATATGGTCAGTACTTGACCACTGAGGGTAAAGTGCAAGGTAAACGTGGGGGCAGTTTGCATAGCTGCGAACTTTGCTGCATGTTGTGACCCCACCATTTTACGGACGGAGCTCGTAGAACCCAATGAGGAGTGAGAAAGAAGGATGTGGCCAACGAAAAAAGTAGCGTACCGTGCGCCTGCGGCACAAGATTGCAACCCACCCTTTCCCTTGGGGCGATTGGGAAAGTACGAATTGGTACCAAAAATAAAAAAAACCCCTTTTTTAGGGTATACAAAAAAAGTACAAAATAAGTACAAAAATTACACTTTATTTTTGGAGTTAGCCACACCATGGCTGGGATTTTATTTTTTTTGCCCCAGAAGGGAATAAACATGATAGTTGACGAGCAGCTATTTGGAAGACTAATTTTCACTGGAGGTTGCTTTCTCCCGAAGAGGGAGGTGTGCGAGGCGTACCCAGTCAAAGTAATCAGTAGGAGCAAGGGTTGTTCCTCTCCGAAAAGTGAAAAGTAAAATGAAAAAGAAAAAGGCAGTAAAGAAAAGAAGGTAATGAAAAGTAGCAAACGTAAAAAGTAAAAAGGAAACCATACCATGTGGTAAAAAGGTAGAATAAAAAGTGACAACAAAAAGGGTATGCTTAAAAAATTAAAAGCAACACCAAAAAGTGAATGAGTAGGCTCGTCGCGCGCCGCCTAAGCCACCTCTGTACATATAAAAGAAAAAGAAAAAAGAAAAACGAAAAAAAAGAAGAAGACTCGGTGCTTCACAAAGTAAAAAAAGAAAATAATGAGCACACGACAAACAAAGTAAAGTTGATAGTGCAAACGACTCTGAGACGCAGGCACTGACGCACGGCAGGCAAAAAAAAAAAAATGCGTTGCCTTCTAATGAAAGCACTCGCATGGACCAACAGCTGGGAATCGCAAATGACAGAAAGAAATCGTTTTTTTTTTTTTTTTTTTTGTATTATCTCGCAGGGTGTAACGCCACCTTAACAAAGGAGTTGAAACAGCTCAGTCGACCTCATGCTGTGGTGGGACATGAGTGACCCGTACCGTAAGAGAACGGAGGCGGTTCCTTCACCGCTTGGAAAGCCACACTACCTTAGCCTTTTTTAACGGCCTGCTTTTGAATAGCGGACCCTAAGGGCAATCATGGCTCAGTTCGTAAGTGACATCCAGTGACGTCGCTTTGGGGAAGCAACTTGCCGGTATCAGATAACTCTACGTAGTGGGGGGGATCTACGCGGACAGTGTAGAGGGGGTGGGGTGGGGGTGGGGGTTTTTAAAATATTTTTTGATAATTTGTTGCAGTGCAGTTGCCTCGGTTGTGTTGCCACAGTCGTGGCGATCTCCACTGTCCTTTTTTAAAATGGGGGTGGGGTGGGGGGGAATTCTTTACCTGGTTTTCTGGAGAAGGGTGACTTCCTCCCTTGGGGCCACCGCGAAGTGCAATGCGGGATCGAAAAGTCATTTACATGAACATATCTCAGCCCCCTTGATGTGGCAGCTCTCCCGTGTGCAATAAGCTGGCCTGACTCCAAAAACAAACAAACAAAGAAAACTTGAAAGATGAATGTGCCTCTCGTATCACACACATCCTTTCCACATATCGCGCATAGAATACACTGGGCTCACTCTTCGTCACAAAAGACGGTTGTTAAGCAAATGGGCTGGCTGATATTGTGTAAAACTGAACAGTTTTTCGAAAAAAGGATACCAATTATTTGGGGTCTTTTTCCGGAACTACTCTGCTTGACAGATTAGCGGTCAGCCTCACCCCCCCTACCTTACAAAGAAACGTTTATTAGATGAACCTAAGCCTCTCGTGCGTAGTAAAAGCACTGTTCAAAGTAGATCACAAACTGTTGACATATCGCAGAAAGAACATTCTCATCCACTTATTACCTTGCTTAGGGAAGGCTCGTTTTTCCATTTATTGTTACAAAGTAACAATAAAGGGGGGGGAGGCGTCACTGGAAAAAATGGTTTATTGTTACTTTGTAACATTAAATGGAAAAACGAGCCTTCCCTTAATTTTTTTTTTTTTTTTTTAATTCCATCCTACTGCACTGTCCCCCCACACCCACCCCCTCCATCCCCTCTCAAATGTGCAAAGTGAGGGGTGTGGTCCTGCGTGGGGGAAGCATTTCTATCAATGGAGTGCTTGCATCGACTTCGCTTGAGTTTCCCCAGCCCCCTCCTCCCCCCCCTCCGCCGCCTGACTCTTTGTCTGGAAAGAGACGGGAGGAGTCGTACACCGGAGCGGACGAGCAGGTGTTGAGGAACTGTGGTGTGCCCTCCCTCGACGGGGGGAAGGAGAAGTGCTCGCTTGGGGTTGCAGCCTGGCTGGGCGGCATCGGCGGCTCGCTGTGTGCCCGCAGCTGGCTGCTGTAGGGTATCAGAGGGGGCAAACCCGCGCCACGTTCAGTGTCCACCTCCTCCTGCATCTTGTCGTGCTCCTGCTCCTTCTTCCTGCACCACATCACCGCGCCGATAAACACACACACCAAAATGCACACCGCTATCACAGCCAACACCCACCACGGAAAGGAGTCCCCTCCAGAGCTGTTCTCATTCTCAGTGGACCCCTTCACCCCTACAGGCACCAACGTCCTCCTGTCAACAGGCGGTGGTGCTCGCGTAGGTGGCTTCGGTACCTGGGTATCATGTCCAGGTGGATAGGTCATACCATCTGGCAGTGGAGCCCGCGTCCGCCACTGCGGCAGTGGAACCAGCGGTGCGAACGATCGTGGTGTGTTTGGGGTAAAGGTGGTTGGTGTTCTGGTCGGTGGAACGTCGGTGCGTACGGGCTTGGAGGGGGCAGATGTGCTCCAAGGTGCTGTGCTCGGAACGGCAGTGGGGGCAATGGTAGGCGATGCAGTGAGGGGTGCGGCGGTGGCAGGTGCTAGCGTGGACCCCATAGGTAGTGGTGTGGGTGCTAGGGTTGGGGCAGGTGTCGCAGGTGCTACCGTCGACCCCATCGGCGGCACTGTAGGCGGAAGTGTCGCAGGTAGGGGTGTAGGTGGTGTGAATGTTGCGCCAGCTGGCGGTGTGGTGGCAGGTGCCAAGGTCGACCCTATGGGCAGTGCTGTGGGGGGTGCTGACGTAGCACCAACTGGAAGCGCTGTTGCAGGTGTGAAGGTCGCCGCTACTGGTGGTGATGTCGCAGGGGAAGATGTAAGTCCAGCTGGGAGTGCAGTTGCAGGCGCGGAGGTAGATCCTACGGGAAGTGGTGTTGCAGGCGCAAACGTGGATCCCGCTGGGAGCGCAGTTAGAGGTGCGAAAGTAGCACCTGCTGGCAATGATGTCAGAGGTGCGAAAGTTGATCCCATCGGCAGGGGCGTTGCTGGTGCAAACGTGGATCCAACTGGGAGCGCTGTTGCAGGTGGGAAGGTAGATCCAGCTGGCAACGCTGTCGGTGGTGTGAACGTGGACCCCATCGGTAGTGGTGTCGGCGGTGCAAATGTCGATCCGGCTGGTAGTGGTGTTGCCGGCGCAAAAGTAAAACCAGCTGGGAGTGCAGTTGCAGGTGCGAACGTGGACCCCATTGGAAGTGGTGTGGGCGGTGAGAAAGTTGACCCTGCAGGTAGCGCTGTGGCTGGTGCTGATGTTGGTGGTGCAGGTGCAAATGTAGACCCCATCGGTAGGGGCGTTGCAGGAGCGAAGGTCGATCCAATGGGAAGTGGTGTTGCCGGCACGAATGTAGAACCAACTGGTAGCGCCGTTGCAGGTGCGAACGTGGCACCCGCTGGTAATGATGTCGGAGGTGCAAAAGTTGATCCTATCGGCAAGGGTGTTGTTGGTGCAAACGTTGACCCTATTGGTAGAGGCGTAGCTGGCGCGAAGGTTGATCCCGCTGGTAACGCTGTTGCAGGTGCGGGTGTTGGTGCAAAGGTAGACCCTAAAGGCAGTGCAGTAGCAGGTGCAAATGACGAGCCCACTGGCAACGCTGTCGGTGGTGCGAAGGTCGACCCCATCGGTAGTGGTGTCGGCGGTGCAAATGTCGATCCGGCTGGTAGTGGTGTTGCCGGCGCAAAAGTAAAACCAGCTGGGAGTGCAGTTGCAGGTGCGAACGTGGACCCCATTGGAAGTGGTGTGGGCGGTGAGAAAGTTGACCCTGCAGGTAGCGCTGTGGCCGGTGCTGATGTTGGTGGTGCAGGTGCAAATGTAGACCCCATCGGCAGTGGAGTTGCAGGAGCGAAGGTCGACCCCACTGGTAGTGGTGTTGCCGGCGCAAATGTAGCCCCCATCGGTAGGGGAGTTGCAGGAGCGAAGGTCGAGCCAGCTGGGAGCGCTGTTGCAGGTGCTGACGTTGGTGGTGCAGGTGCGAAGGTCGATCCAATGGGAAGTGGTGTGGGCGGTGAGAAAGTTGACCCTGCAGGTAGCGCTGTGGCTGGTGCTGACGTTGGTGGTGCAGGTGCGAAAGTAGACCCCATCGGCAGTGGAGTTGCAGGAGCGAAGGTCGACCCCACTGGTAGTGGTGTTGCCGGCGCAAATGTAGACCCCATCGGTAGGGGAGTTGCAGGAGCGAAGGTCGAGCCAGCTGGGAGCGCTGTTGCAGGTGCTGACGTTGGTGGTGCAGGTGCGAAAGTAGACCCCATCGGCAGTGGTGTCGGTGGTGCAAACGTCGACCCTGCAGGTAGTGATGTTGCTGGTGAAAATGTTGATCCTATTGGCAGGGGTGTTGCCGGAGCGAACGTTGACCCTGCAGGCAGTGGCGTTGGCGGTACGAAGGTTGCTCCTGCTGGCAATGATGTCGGAGGTGTTAACGTCGACCCCATCGGTAGGGGCGTTGCAGGAGCAAATGTCGAGCCAGCTGGGAGCGCTGTGGCCGGTGCTGACGTTGGTGGTGCAGGCGCGAAAGTGGACCCCATCGGCAGTGGTGTCGGTGGTGCAAACGTCGAGCCAGCTGGTAGGGGCGTTGCAGGTGCGAAGGTCGATCCAATGGGAAGTGGAGTTGCAGGTGTGAACGTCGACCCCATCGGTAATGGGGTCGGTGGTGCAAATGTCGAACCAGCTGGAAGTGGTGTTGCCGGTGCAAATGTGGCTCCTGCCGGTAGCGCTGTGGCCGGTGCTGATGTTGGTGGTGCAGGTGCAAATGTAGCCCCCATCGGCAGTGGAGTTGCAGGTGCGAAGGTCGACCCCACTGGTAGCGGTGTTGCCGGCGCAAATGTAGATCCCATCGGTAGGGGAGTTGCAGGAGCGAAGGTCGAGCCAGCTGGGAGCGCTGTTGCTGGCGCAGACGTAGGTCCAGCTGTGGGGACCTGCGTAGGCACTGCTGTTGCCGGGGCTGCTGTGGGTGTTGGTGGAGAAGGTGTGGGTGGTGCCGGTGTTGGTGGTGAAAACGTTACCCCAAATGGAAGGGGCGTCGGTGCTATTGTTGGTGGCGCTGGAGTTGGTGGGGAAGGTGTCACAGGGGCAGGTGTTGGTGGTGATGGCGTTGGCGGTGCAGGGGTGGGTGGTGCCGGTGTTGGCGGTGCAGGTGTTGGTGGTGCAGGGGTGGGTGGTGCCGGTGTTGGGGGAGAAGGGGTGGGCACCGGTGTGGGAGGCGACGGGGTTGGTGGCGCTGGCGTCGGATCGACACATGCGAGAAGCAGTTCATCTATGTACCCTGCCGTGTCCGTGGACGAGACACGCACGACTGACACCCCTGTGTACCCTGCAGGCACAGTGCCTTTCCCCATGCTCACACCGCCCACGAAGATGTCCACCTCACTCGCCGTCCACGAAAACACAAGCTTCACATCGGCCCAGGTCGCCATGGACAGTGCGCCGACCATGAGGGGTGCACCACCTTGGAACATTAGACCTGGGATCGATGCGCAGGTGAACCCGATGCGCTGCCCCCCTGCGCTCTCGAATGCCACCACCACGGATCCGGTGCTGCCCACACGGCAGGAGAAGCTTGCGTAGAACGGATACATATTCGGCATTGCGAGGTCCGTCTGCGAGTTGAGTGCGATGCTCCCCGACCCTGCCCCAGCACGCACCTCCGCTGAGCTCACCGAGATGGACCCTGCCCCTATTGTGTCGAACGGATATGAGACACTCGCGTCACACTCAAACGCACCTGACACGAGAAACTCTACATCACTCGGCGACCACAACGGCGCCACACCCGATACCAGCATATCTGACGTGATTTTGAATTGCACCATTTCATCCGAAGCAACGTCGTACGCTGCCCCCACCAAGGGACCAATCACCACGATCTGTTTGTCCACCGCATCGACGTTCACCAGCGCTGTAGATGGGATGAGCGCAGCACGGAAAGCATCAAATCCACCAGCAGTACCTTGCATTGAGTCGATGATAGCCTGTTTGTTCGCATCCGTCTCGACCCAGCCATCCGTATCCCCTACAAGCGTCAATGTCATGTATATCCCCCCTGATCGAAGCTGGTCTTGCGCGACTCCTTGCAAAACTGTGCCCGACAGAGTGACATAGGAGGCACACCACAGATGAAACTCATCGAGCCAACCATTTCCAAAAAAAATTGCTTCGGCCAGCCCGTTCGGACAGCTGTTTCTGAATGCCGCGTCTGCTTTCGTCTCTTCCCCGTCTACGTAGAGGCTGACCCTTTCGAGAACCCAATCAATATGAAGATCAACTTTGTAAAATACACCTGCCACTGCAGTGCCCGCAACCCCTGCACCATTGAACGCCCATGAGGTTGCCCCGAGGAGGACGTCAAAGCAGGCAGCTGTTGTGTCATCGCGAAACTCAATGGAAGGTGTCGTCAGATCGTCTTGTCTTGCCATGTAGAAGGTGATGCGTCGTGGGAAGGAGACGCCCAGGATGGTGAGGTGGGCTTGCTCGGTGATGGGCTCGTTTGCTTTGCCAATGCGGAGCGACGCTGCCCCCAGCTTTGCTGTGGTACTGTCAATCCCGGTGAATTCCGGTGACGCAATCCCCACCCACGACGCCATCGACGCATCAAATGCGTCCACCGTATTATATTCACAGTCTTCCAGAGCGCTGCAGTCGAGACCACCATACCCGCTATTACACTGACATTGGGTGCTGACAGGGGCATCAATGCAGGTCCCCCTTCCAGAACACACCAGAGGATCGGTTGAGTCTATTCCAAAGCAAACTGCGTTCGAGCTTGCAACCTTCACAAAAACCATGCAGGTCATTGCGGTCGTTTTACTAGACACATCTTCGAAGGTTACCGAAAGGATGAACGACTGTCCTGCCTGCGCAGCCTTCGGGGTGTACCCTACCGTCACCCTTCCTGAAGACGGCACCACCGCGCCACTCACCTCTGATTGCAATAGATCCCCCGACGGTGCAGTGGTCTGCCCAAAGGAGACTTTCATATTCTTGGAATACATCGCATTGAACTCTACCTCCCAAGATGTGTCTAAGGGAATCAAATGGGTTGCCGCCATGTCATGAGATGCAATACACCTTGGCAACGTAAAAGGCGCGATATTACAGTCATTGTACATAAACGAGATTGCTTTGATGTCACCACTGGATAGCCCTTCACGCTGTCCGATAGGTTGAGGGGAGACTATAGTGGGTTCGGTGTTATCCGCAAAGGCGAGGCTTCCATAATGCATGATAGAAGAATAGTCGTATGCACCAAGACTCCTTGCGGAGACGTCTACAATGTCAAATTGGTCTGCCTTCCCTGCTTCCACCTCCGCTAAGTTTACAAATATATAAGAATCCCTGTCTGGTCTGGAATGTTCATGAGCAAGCCCTAAAGAATGACCGATCTCATGCAATACAGTTCCATATGCGCAACTAGACGCCAGATTGATTTGATTGGCGCCCCCCGGAGCCACGCCTATAGGGGAATTGCATGAGTCCTGGTCGCTGATGAAGAAGAGGTGCGGTGAAGGGCAAGCCTCCTTGACGCAGGGGGAGAAGCGGATGCAGGTTTTTTGCTCCCAGTGTGCGATGGCCTGGGTGATGCGGGAATCGGGGTCGGTCAGAGGACCTGCCGCAGGGTTGACGACATTCGTCAAGACGGTTTCAATATAATACTGTACCGCGCCGTTGGCCCAAAGGTCGGTAGAGTCGGCTACGCCTGAGACGCTCTGTGCAGAGCCTTCGCGAGATGAAGAGGTGGAGGGGGGGAAGACCTGCACGTCGCCGTGTAGGGTGTAAAGTGCAGGGTGTGCTGCGTCCGTGTCATGTGCAAGAAATACCGGAAACAACAACCCCAAAAAAACGCCAACACAATGTGTTGGCATGCCCATATAAGGGTTGTGTAGGGTTTATTTTTCTGTGATAGTTTGAGTTTTGATGGGGTGAGAGGGAGAGAGGTGGGTGAATGTGAAAGGGTGTGTGCGAAATAGATTTCGATTTTTTTCTTATTTTTTGCAAACTTGGTTGTATTAGGTGGGCCATCTATGATCGTCCGTGAGACACGCAACAGGCTGTGAGAGCTTGTGAGAGTCTGTGAGAGTCTGTGAGACTGAGAGCTAGTGAAAAAATCTCTCCCCGTTCATAGATGAATTAGTGTAGATTACCCGAGGATGAGCTTCACCTATTGTTTTGTTTGCTTCGCATCTCAATCAGTAAAAATGCGCACCAGAATGCAAATCGTGAAGGGGAAATATGGTGGGGAAAACGTGCGGACTCTTTTTTTTGTTTTTGTTCTTGTTTTTTTTAGTTTTTGTTTTTCATATTTTTTTGATTGGGGTGGGGAAAAAGGGGGGGGAGCGAGAGAGAGATGAGTACGGGATTGGGAAACGCGTTTGTGCGCGTTGTGTTTCCCTAAGGAGGAGAAGGCAATAAAAGGGCAGATCCAAACATAAAAGCACCACCCACGTAAAAGCTGCGAACTTTGGCAACAAAGTGGGGGTTTATGAAAGTATCTTTTCAACAAAGAAAACAAAGGGGGGTATGTAACTTTGTGTATTAGTGTGTAAAATTTGACCGGCCCTTTGGGTGAAAAAAAAAAAGAGTGAGGGGAGTTGGGTCCAGTCATAGGGGGTATAGCATATTTTTTGGAAAATTCTTCAAAAAAGCAAGGATTTTTGCTGGGCACAATGAAATTTTCAGAAAAATCCCGATTTTCGGCCAAATTTGGAGCAAATTATGACCCACCCACCCCGATTTTGGGTCAAAAACCGACTTCATTTTTGCACAGGAGTGCTTACGATTTCGTAAACCAGGGGTCCTCTGGATGCATGCATTGATAAACACAACACTGGAAATTGCAAGGAACGGGTCTGCATGCGTGTTCTCTAGCCACTACAGTCACAGGGTATTGCGGCTGAATTTTGACTTGCGAAATTTTTTCGCGAACATCTATTTCTGAGGTTTTCTTTGGATTCTTTGGGCCATTTTATGACCTACCACGCCCGATTTTGGGCGATAAAACAAAATTTTGTCAGGTCAAACTCCGTACTTGTGAAAAGAATTGCTAAGGAAATGTGAAATATGCGTGTTTTTGTACACGAAATGTGGGCCCCTGCAGTAATGCATAAGGTGCATAATGCATATGGTTTACACCCAGATCGTCAAAACACCCGATTTTTGCGTTTTTTTGCACTTTTTGGTGCCCAAAAACCCAACTCAGGGGTCGAAATTTTCCCGAAAAAAAAAATTTTTTTTTTTGAGATTTTTTGATTTTTTGACAAGGCGCTGGCCCATACTAAATGCACTGGTGGTACAGAAAATGACTGGGGAATTAACTCTAGATGCTCAAAACAGCCCAATTCTTGCTTTTTTTGACTTTTTGGTCCCAGAAGGGGACCTAGGGTGTAGTGAGCAGGCCTCAAAAACACTTGTGAAAAAAAAAAATTGGGATTTTTTTTTTTGAGATTTTTTCAAAAATCGACTTGTTTTTGGTAAAAATCACGAAATTTTGGGTTCGCGGAACCGCGTTTTAGACCCCCCTAGATGCTCAAAAGTGCCAAATTTTGCTTTTAATGGCCTCAAATCGTCGAAATTAGCCCATTTAGGGGCAAAAAAAAAATTCGAGGGTCTAGGTATGGAGAGCGAGCACCTTAGAAGCGTCGTAGGCAACCCGTGTTTTTTGTGTTTTAATAGTACCCGGTCAAAATGCCGGTCAAAATGGGGTGCCGGTCAAATTACATACCCTATTTTGACCGGGTACTATTTGTACACAAAAATACCCGATTATTTCGGGAATTTTTGACAACACACTGGTTTAGTTACCGGTCAGAACCGGTCAAATTACATACCCCCCAAACACATTTTTTTTTTTTCGTTTGCTCTAGGAAGTCCTGAGCGTTCGCAATGACACAAAAATCCGAAAAATGGAGATCTGAAAAAAAAACAACAGAAAAATAAAATACAAAAGTAAAAGTGAAAGGGTTTTGTCAGAGCCAAGCCTCTCTTCTTGCGCTTAGATAGATCACCTCTTTGAACAGAAACTTTTATTTTCATTCGTTCCTCAAAAGATGAATATGCCTCTCCTGCACACATCCCTTAAACAAAAGTAACGGGAAAAAAAAACAACGTCAAGACAAAGTTGATAGTGCAAACGCCTCAGGGGACGCAAGCACAGACAAAAAAAAAAAAAAGAGAACACGGTTCGTTTTGCGCTTTGGAATGGTACCAAGGACTGCCTTTTAAAACACACGATACTTTCTCTTTGAGTACCCGGTGTTTTTTTTATGAACAGAACAGTCAGTAGAACACACCCTCAGCCGGACACGTGTCTCGTTACGTGCTACTGGACTAAGGGTGCGCTGTTTTTTTGAAACCAAAAAAAAAAAAAAAAGGGAACGGAGAATCTGGGATATGGACGGCACCGGGTTTTAGAGTGTGCCTCTTGCTCTGTGCGCACACATCTGGGGGAGAAAAAAAATTTGAGGGTCAAATTGAAAAGGTGCAAATGAAACGCAACCATTTGGGTTATTTGAAGAAAATTTGAAGAAAATCGGTGTTCATAAAAAAGTTTCCGTCGGCAGGGGGGGAAAAAAAAAATGTTCGCTTTTGCTTTTGGTCATCCTTTAAAAAACTCCTCAAATTCGCGGTATTCAGGAAAGTACATCAAAACGATGCTGCAATAAAGCAAAATACTTCAAAAAAAGAGGAGTTAACTTAAGGGTGCCATATATTAGGAAAGAAATGAACTTGAAAGATGAACGTGCCTCTCGTGCACACACATTTAAGAGAAACGGATTGTGAACCTAAGCCTGGCGGCATGTGCCACCCTTCAACAGGTACAAACTATTCTCTACCACAGATACCTTTGCCGGAAAACAGGACCAACACAGAGGGTAGCCGCAGGTCTTCGTGACAGAAGCGGTTTCTGGGCGTTGGAAACATTGTTGAAAATAAAGAGAAACACTGAATCTCAGGCCTTTAGTACCTAAAAATTCTCATCACATAAAATTCCAAGCTTTCGCACACCGCAATAGCAACGTGGGAAATTCAAACATACCCGTTCGATCCGGGCTACATTAAAAGAGAAGCAATCACAGAGATGTGCTTGTGCTGTTACACTGGTGGCTTAGCTTGAATAACGAAAAGTGGTGGTCACAAGGATGAAAATGACCAAAAAAAAATGGGTGGACAGTAAAATAAAACTAATTCTTGCACGGTTCAGAGAGACGTGCTATCTAGTGTGGTTCGCTCATGCCATCTCCATGTCTGCAACAGGCTCGCGAGGGCCCACGGCTTGCTGGTTCTCCTGGCCGTCAGCAGTGGCTGCATCAGCACACTGCACGTCGTCAAGGGGGTTCTCACTCTTGCTCTTGTTCGCAGGCTCTTGGCTAGTCTTGCGCACAATCAGCAAAACAACGGCAATGATGGCTGCAGTCGTACAAATACAGAGCAGCACAATAATGGCAATGATCCCCCCACTCAGGTCATCGTCGCTGCTGTCGATGTACACGACGTTGGCCTCCCTCTCACAGGCACCCTCCGACACCTCGTAGCCAGACTCGCAGGCAAACGCCACACATGACCCGCCAATGGCGAGCACCTCCGTGGCGCGGGGCAGGGCGCACTGCAGGCCATCCACAACAGAGTTCCCGACAGACAGCGGTGTGCTAAAGCCGGCGTCGTCCGCAGCAGTGCCGACCAGGGCTGCGGCAATGGTCGCCGACAGGTCCGTCGTGGTCACAGTCGTTGTGTCCGCGTCGCTCACGTCTACCACGTAGATCGTCGACCCACACTGCACAACGAGCGTGTCCGCCTTCCCTTTTGTCGCCGTCTCGACGGCTGTGGACACAGCGGCCTCCACGCTGCTGTTCGACTGGTCGCAGGCAGTGGCGAACTCGAGGCGCAGCTTCAACTTCCCCTTGTGGGTCGGCTGCATGCAGATGAACAGCGTCTGCTGGGTCTTCTTGTCCACAGGGTTCACGTAGCCGTTCGCCGTGGTGCATGAGCATTTGCTGTTGCTGCACGTCGCCCCGCTGTCTCCGTAGGTCTGGCAGTCTGCGTCTGTGTCGCACCAGTCAATCCCAGAGAACGGTGCAGGTGTCGTTGGCGTGAACGTCGCACCCTCGGGGAGGGCTGTGTTCGGTGCCTTTGTTGCGGGTGTCTCTGTCTTAGGAGCGGCCGTCTTGGGTGCAGCAGTCGGTGGTGCGTCGGTGTCTGGTGCGTCCGTCTTCGGTGCCTTCGTGGTGCCGGGCGGTGCGTCCGTCTCAGGAGCGTTGGTCTTAGGGGCATCCGTCTTCGGTGCTTCGGTCTTCGGTGCCTTAGTGGTGCCAGGTGGAGCGTCCGTCTCAGGTGCGTTCGTCTTGGGTGCATCCGTCTTGGGAGCGTCTGTCTTCGGGGCATCGGTCTCAGGCACGTCAGTCTCAGGCGCGTCCGTCTTAGGTGCCTTCGTGGTGCCAGGTGGTGCGTCCGTCTCAGGTGCGTTGGTCTTAGGGGCATCGGTCTTGGGAGCGTCTGTCTTCGGTGCGTCTGTTTTGGGCGCATCCGTCTTGGGGGCATCTGTCTTAGGTGCGTCGGTCTTCGGTGCGTCGGTGGCAGGTGCATTACCAGCACACGTCTTGAAGGTGCCGGCAGCCATGGCCCACACACCCGTCGAAACAGGCTTGATGCAGACCTTGTACTCAGTGTCCTTGGCCATCTTCGCAAGCTTCCCCATCGCCCACTGCACAGCCGCACTCGTTGTGTCAGACGTCACAGCACTCAGCGTGCCGTCGCTCTTCGAGCACGCACCGAGCGCAACACACTCCGTCGCAGCCTGGCTGCAGTCTGCCGAAGCCTTCGGCACAACCGCCACCTCGTCGCTCGTCGACAGTGCGTCCGACCCCATAAACAGTGACATCACCGTCTCGTCCACACCTGCCACAGGGCACACAGGGCCTGTCGTGAAGGACACACCTGCAGCAGGGCACGCAATCTCCAGGTCGTCAATGTGTGTGCCGGCAGCAAGTGACGCAATCGACACCTTCCCGAGGGCCGCAAACCCAGACGCAGGCATTGCGACACCCGTCTCTGCTGACGCGTCGTTGACCTTGATGTCGTACGTCTTCGCCGCCCAGTTGAACACAACCTCAAACTTCACCCACGTGTTTGTCGCAAACGAGTTGAGGAGCTCTGTGTCCGTTCCGCGTGTCACCTTCCCGTGCAGCCCAATTATGAAGAGCACCTCCGCCCCACTCGCCCCTGCACCAACAAGCTTCACGTTCACCTGCGCATTCGTGTCCACAAGGTTCGCGTACACCGTGAACGACGCAGGCAGCAGCGGCGATGCGTAGCTCACAAAGGACCCCGCCTTCAGCAGCCCAGACGACACACCAGACTGCTTCTTCAGCGTCGACACTGTCACAACCGTCGTCCCCTCCACGTCCGCAGCACTCTCGTACCCACGACGCACAGTTCCCGCACACGACCCAGGGATACGGAACTGCAGGTCCGAGGACTTCATCGCCGGCGCAGTCCCAGACTTGAACATCGCCCCCGTCAGCTCCATCATCACGTTCTCCGTCGCTCCGAGGTCGTACGTCGCGTCCGCACGCAGCGGACCCACAGTCAGCACCTGCCCGTTCACAGTCACAAGCCCTGCATCCAGCAGTGTCGCCTTGCGTGCGTTCCACCCAGCACCCGTCCCAACGAGCGCGTCCACAACACGCTGCTTGTTCGCCGCGTCGTCGACCCACTCGTCGTAGTCGCCCACAAGCGTCAGTGTCAGCGTCTTCCCCCCCGCACGCAGCACCTCCTGCGACGCATCAGCCACAAGCCCGCTCGGCATCACGTACCCAGTGCACCACATCCGGAACTCGTCGAGGTACCCGTTTCCAATCAGCGCCATCTGTGTGATGCCCCCGCTGCACGTCCCCATCGGCACAGCCTTCCCCTCCAGAAGACCGTTGATGTAGAAGTCCGCTGTCTGTGCAGCCCAGTCCACGTGGATGTCAAAGTGGAAGAAGTCGTTCAGGTTCGAGTCCGACGACGAGGTCGCCTGTTGCTGGTTGAACGCCCACTTCCCAGACGTTGCGTAAATGTCAATGCACTGCTTCGACTTGTCTGGCTGACTGTACAGGATGAATGCAGGATTCTTCGCCCCAGCACCTGCCCCACGCATGAAGAACGACACACGGTTCGGCTGCGATGCAGCCAGTGGTGTCCGCAGTCCCTGTCCCTCCTCCGTCACACCGTCGATGCGCAGCGATCCCGCCCCACGCGCCTTCACAGACGTGTCCAGACCAGAGTTGTCGCCCCCAGCCGTCCACAGCCCAAACGTCGTGTCCATGTTGTCGACAATGTTTGTCGGGCACGTGGCAAACCCGAAGCACTCAATACCTCCGTATGCCCCGTTGCACACACACGGCTGCTTTGGGTTGTTCGTGCACGTCCCACGTCCACCGCACACAGACGCGTCCTTCGACGACTTCCCCAGGCACACTGCGTCGCTGTCCGCCACCTTCAGGTCGATGGAGCACTCTGCAGACTTGCCCCCGCTCGCAAATGTCACCTTCAGTGTGTACGCCTTCCCCGCCTCTGCCGCAGGTGCCGTGAACTTCGCCAGCACCGTCGCAGTGTCGCTCAGCTCCGTCCCATCCGCAAGCGCACTCCCGTCGGGGTTCACCATTGTCACAAGCGCCCCGGCCGTCGTCCCTGCGAACGACGCTGCGAGCTTCGACCCCGCCGTGTAGATCCCGTTGAACTCAACCGTCCACTGCTTCCCTGTCGCCACAAGGTGGGTTGTGTCTGTCGTACGCGACACCATGCAACGTGGCTTCGCAAACGTTGCCGAGCAGTCGTTGTACGTGAAGTGGATGTCTGTGATGTCGTGCTGCGACAGACCTTCGCGCTGCCCAATCGGCACAGGCGACACCAGCGTCGGCAGCGTCCCAATCGTGAACCCACTTGCGCTGTAGTGCATGATGCTTCCGTAGTCGTACGGTCCAATCGCACGTGCGTTCACCCCAGACTTGTCAAACTGCGGACCCTTCCCTGCCTCCACCTGCGTAGCGTCGTAGTAGATGAACTCATCACGGTCGTTCCGCGCCTGCTCGTGCCCAAGCCCAAGTGTGTGTCCAATCTCGTGGATCGACGCACCCAGCCCACACCCACTCGCCAGGTTGATCTGGTTCATGTTCCCGCGACTTGCGTCTGGTGCGCCCAACGGCGAGTTGCACGCACTCGCGTCAGAGATGAACATGATGTACTGCTGCTGCGGGCACTGTGCCTTCTGGCACTTCGTGAACGTCATGCACGTCTTCTCCTCCCAGTGCGCAATCGCACGCACCACCATCGGCTCGTCTTCGCGCAGTGCAATCTTCGCAGGTGACTGCGAGTTCGTCGCCCCCGTCTCAATGTAGTACGCCATGTGCCCGTTCGGCCACAGCTGCGAGGGTCTGTTGATCGCACTGTTCCCCTGCCCTGTACCGTCGCGGTTCACAATACGCTGGATGTCCCCGTCCGTGATCTCGTAGTCGTACGCAGCAGCAGCACACACCGCACACAGCGCAAGCAGCGTGCGCGACACTGCCATCATCGCAACTGGTATTTTTGTTTGTTTTATTTATATGTGTTGGTAAAGCAGATCTGTGGCATGAATAGAGGAAAAACACGACACTGTGCAGGGTCCTGATTAGGTGAACACCAATGAAGAAGAGTTGAAAGGACAAACGCCTCTTCAGGGACTCATTTACCTCACAAGACCACCGCCGTGCAGTGTGCCGGAGAGAGCGGAGAAGCAGTTTGCAAATAACATTATTTTGAAACAACATTATTTTGTGATTGTAAAAAGAATTGAAAAGAGATTGCGCTCACATGCTTTTAGAAATATCCAGGTGTGGACTGTGAGCAGGACAGAATACTACTGCAAAAGAACAAAATTGAAAAAGGTAAAAGAGTTGTGTGTTTGCATTCCCCACAAACACCACAATAAACGAGGTGCACGAGGTATTTGTAGATGATGTGTGTTTAAAGCAGGGGTTTTTTGGTAGTTCCTGACAGCGGAACTGCCCAGCAGTGTGTATACAGTATGTTTTGCCACGCCAGGGATGACCACTGTGACCTTACTTAGTGCGAGTAGTAAGGAACAAAGGATTTAAACTCAACACCTGGCAGACAATACTGCACACACTGACTTGGGTATCTCCTTTAGGGGTTACCTAAAACACTGATGTTAAAATGTTAAAGACACGCAACGAATAGGCAAATACCATTTATCTGCTCACCCTAATGGCAACGCAGTGATCAAAAAGAGTCTAAAATAGAAAGTTCAAAAAAGAAAAAGACAGATGAATCAGCGAAAACGGGCCTAAAAATGGCCTATAATGAAGTGGGCGAAATTAACCTTACAAAGCACCGCTTTAAAAAGAATGTGCATTATTGTGTACACCAGAGTTGTATAATATATTATAGATCAAGCATCATGTGGGACCCAATCCCGCAAAAAGAAAAATAATAAAACCTACATTCTTGAACTCTTCTACACGACGTGATTTTCATTGGACGCATCCCCTTCTCCAATTCAATTCAACAAAACTGTAGCTTATTCCCTCAAAATTCGTAAAACGACCCGCGCCATGGCTGCTGAGTCGGAAGACAAAGAGTGAGGGCGAACGCCACGTGAAAAACTGCCCAGATGCGACGCCTGTGAGCTGTATGTAAGCGGCTACCTAAACAGTCGGAGAAATGGTGTGAAGTTCGTTGCAACAGTACGTCCCTCGACGGTACTGCGCGTAATAGTCAGACCCTAGGTGCTCTGTGCTTACATACTAGCATCGAACAGTGCAGGCGCATTAGGCCCAACGTGTCTAAATAGAACAACGAACGAAAAAGACAATGTGAGACTGTAAATCCCAATAACAACAATAACGCCAATTATCTCCTTTCCTTCTTTCTTTTTTTTTTTTTTTTTTTTTTTAAATGAAAAACGCTAATAACTTTTTGACCCCCCTCTGTAAGTGTTGGTTGAATTGGAGTCGGGGAGCACAAGCAAAGGGCAATGAAAGGAAAACAATGAATAAAAGAACAAGATAGAAGAGCCAGTATTTATGTCTGAACTACACACACAATTCCAATCATTCGAACCGAAGACGCCCAAACATTTCGGTCTGTATTATTTCTTTACAACCGTACGCGTACCGCTTCGTCTGTTGTATACAAAAATAATAAAACCTACATTCTTGAACTCTTCTACACGACGTGATTTTCATTGGACGCATCCTCCAGGACCCTAAGGACCCTGAGGGACGCCACGCGAACAGATAAACAGAAAAACAATTCTTACAGACAAGTTCCCACAACAAATTTAACGGGAATAGACGAAACGAATTAGAAGAATTAAGGTGGAGATACAAAACGGTGCGAAACTGTTATACAAATAAAGACCAACCAGTCCGTAAAAAGAATTACAACTCATCCAATAAAATAGGATCCTTGGCTTTCGAATCCCGTGAAAAGGGATCCGCCTTCTGAACCAAAGTAGATACCCAAGTGCACACGATATACAAATTCGCTTCTTCAGCGATTCGAAATAATTTGGCCAAGAGTGTATTTGAGATGAAGTTGGACGAATGGCCCCGTTGAATGCTGTACACAGCAGCCATGTTGTCAACCATCAACAAAACTTTTTTATTATTAAACATGGAAGCGGTAAGTTGGATGGCTTTAGCCGCCGCAAAAATTTCTTTAATATAAATATGCCACTCGGGGTTCTCTGTAAACAGACCCTGAGCGACCGTTTCCTTCTCACCTTCGAAAACCGCCGCCCACCCTTCCTGAGACGCATCAGACCACACAGTTACCTCCTGTGTCGGACGCTTCCCTTGCCAATTGTTCACCTCTACTTCGCTCATACGGAGTGAGAGCTCGGCGAGGGTAGAGCTCCTGACATCGAGGGGTAAGTCCCACGCCTCGGGTGACTGGGTAGTGGTCCGCGCCACATCACGGATAAAAGAAAGGGAAGATGGAAGGTAGCAAAGGGGTGAACGAACAGAATAAGAGTTCCACACCAAAGAACCAAAAACTTTGAAAAATTGGCGAATAGTGCAAGAATTTGACTTGACCTTTTCCCATTCCTCACAGTTTAACAACTTGGTGACCCACTTGTGCTCAGCGCGAAAACGGTGATTCACCAAATCAAACTCAATTCCTAAGGCACAAAAAACTTGCAACGGTTCACCGTAAAACTCATCTTCTAAGTTTAGCACAGCATTCACGTGTTTACAACGTGCTAAAAACTGAGAAAACGAAAAAGTAACAGCCTCGCGAGACTTATCTAAAACAATGAAGTTGTCCACCCAGGTAACACCCGAGTCATCAGGGAGGAGCACCCTCGCAGTGCGGTGAGCAATACAAGGTGCGAAAGACCACCCCATGCACATAGCAATGAGTCTGGTTTGGATGAAATCTCCTCTCTGATGACCCAGATTGATACCGAAAAAAGCCTGGATTTCCTCGTGTAGGCCAAATTGGTAAAACCAACTTTTGCCGTCCGCAAGTACTGCCCAGGAAGACTCCAGAACTCTGTCGATCACCTGAGGTATCTTCGGAAGAAGCATCTCAGGAGGCCGGTACATTAACTTATTCAATTTACGCCCATCTGCGACAAAACGAACACCCGCAGATTTCTTAGGTACGGTGAATGCGTGCAATACCACTGTTTGACGAGCTGACACACGTTTAACAACCCCGTATTCCAATAACCTGTCCAGATGGTGTGCCATGTTTCTGGAGATAGACGACGAAAAAACACTGGGGTTGGAAAAAATGAGGTCCAGAGACCCCGGTCTGAAGGCTGAGTAAAAACATTTGGGATCAGTAATAAGATCTAAAATCCCTTTGAGCTCACCTTCTCTGTCCAGTTCTTTCACTCTATCCAAATGCAGAAAGGAGGAACAAATGGGTGCAAGCTTCTCAGAAAGGCTAACCACAGCCGGGGCCCTGACACTCGACTTATGAATCTTAACCACACAAACAGAATCATATAGCGAGTCGAGGCCCGGCCCGTAGTCTTCTTCCTCACACGTAGACACAGAAAAGGGAGGGGGGGAAGGAGAAAATGGAGCAGAATAAAAAGAAGGATTAGTAAACAAGCTTAGAGAACACGGTGTAAATAAAGGGGAGGGGAAAGCGGGATTTAGGATAGGAGGAGTCGCGATGTTTCCGCCGAACTCGCCGCGACCGAACCCCCCGCCTCGTGCGCATAACGCACGACGGAGTTCACGTCCGCGTGACGGGTGAGCTGGCGAATCATCTCGAGGTCCACATTCCGGCCCACCAGGTGCTGCACCGCCCCCCTTCTGAGAGAGTGGGACGTGAGCGCCGGGCAGGTCTTCTTCAACTCGTCCGAGATGACCTTTGTCGTTAGAGAAAAAGGGAAAAGTTGTTGTTGGGGGGTGAGGGAGGAGAGGTGAACAAAAAGAAGACGGGTCTCTTGAGGACGGAGCACCACTCCCGAGAAGCGACCTAGTTGATAAGGATCGGACTTCGTCTTTGTCCAGTGCACCTGGATCGACGAGTCCGACCGAATCACTAGCTCCGACCTTCTCAAGCGCAGCACGTCCGACGCACGAGCCGCCCCCGCCCAACACAAAGCAATGGCGAGACGGAGCACCCCCATCGGAAGCCGATCCAGAACTGTCTGCACCTGTGAAAACAGGGCAGGTTTCGCCTGGCGCTCCGAGAGCAATGCGCCGCCTCTTTTGAGGGCCTGGCGATAATCTTGTACGAGCTGGGAGTGGGAAATCAGGTCTCCATCCAGCCTCTTCAGTGCACCCGCTAGGGACATGGTATACTGAAGGACTGTGGACTTTTTTGCCCCCTCTCCCCGCTTCTTTTCTGCAAACAAGAGTACCGCCACCGCGTGTTCCAGGGACTGGCCCGTCGCCCACTCCCAGTTTTCCTTGAATTGCAGGTATGTGCGTAAAACACTCTGCATCGAGGACTGGGTGGACGGGGCGAGGGACTGAACGAGGGTTTCCCTGAGAGAGGCCTCGATCTGTTCCCTCTGAAAAGTTCCCAAAGACGCTACTACCTGACGGGAACGTCCCCACTTGGAGGGGGGGGGAAAAAGAAGGTGAGAGTAAAAAGAATCTTGATGAGAGTTGCTCGGAAGAGCGGACCCTAGTCATTGCGTCGCAGGTTTTGTCCCCTGCTTCCCCCCCTGCTTCCCCCCCTTTCCCTGCTCCCTATCGGTATCCCTCTCTCGCTTGTTCCCCGACCCCCGCGACCCTCGAAACCGGTCCTTGCGATCCAGGGCCGCGTCCTTCCCAGTCCGTATGGCCTGGTCGGAGTAGCGTGCCTGGTGGCCCTTCGAAAAGGATTGCCAATCCTTCTCGAGTGCCAGCACAAGGTAAGCATGTCCCGTTGCGAGATCATACTTCTTGACCAACAAACACCGATATGCCCAAGTGAGCAGTTGGTGGAGGTCGGACAAGCGGTCGTCGTTGGCGGGGGGGTCCTCGCGGCGCATTCCCGAGAGAGTGGCGTGCACTCTGTCGTGCGCTTGTGCGAGGGCACAATCTTCTGCGCTAGCGGCGGCAGGGAGGGAGCGCAAGGCAACCGCGGGTGCGCCGCCTTCCTCCTTCAGCTTCCAGCGAAGTACGTCGATCTTCTGTGGGTTGTGGAGGAAGGGACGCCAATCAATGGCACAAAAGGGGTTAAAATTGTGGGGGAGGGCCATACCGGCTTGGCTCCGCAGCTGGGCCACGTCCCGGATGACGTTTTGTAGGGCCAGCTGCGGAGCCAAGAGTTGCTGCAGGATCGGCGCCAGCGCATCAAGCTGGGGCACGGCTTGCGCCTGCTGAGGGACCCCCTGCTGCTGAGCCGCGCCCGGGGCCGGCGGCTGGGCTTGCTGGGCAGGAGGGGGCTGTTGGGCCGGTAGGGCCAGGAGCTGCGCGATCAGCTGTGCCGGCTGCTGCTGCTGCTGCTGCTGCTGCTGCGGACCCGGCGGGGGGGCCGCGTGAGGCCCGAGTAGCTGCGCGATGGCCTGCGCGAGACCTTGGGCAGGAAGCTGCGCCATCTGCGGAGGCGGCTGCTGATTCGGCTGTCCTGGGAGCTGCGCCGGGAGCACAGGCGGCTGCGGATGCTGCGCCACGTGCCCTGGCTGCTGCTGGTTCTGATGTACGGGATGCTGCGCCGGGAGCACAGGCGGCTGCTGATGCTGCGCCACGTGCCCTGGCTGCTGCTGGTTTTGATGTACGGGATGCTGCGCCGGGAGCACAGGCGGCTGCGGATGCTGCGCCACGTGCCCTGGCTGCTGCTGTTCCTGCGGTACGGGTAGCTGCGGTGGCGGCTGGTCCTGCTGCTGTGCGATGAGCTGTGCAATGAGCTGTGCCAACTGAGGCTGCGGCTGGTCCTGAATCGGGTCCCCCTGCGGAATAGGCTCAGGATCCTGGTGTAGTGGCGGCTGAGGCAGGTTCGCAACAGGGTCTACATCGGCCGGCTCCTCGTCCACCCAGGCGCATACAGGGCAGGTAAACTCACCGGTGTGGTAATTGACGAGAAAAGCGGCGGCGATGGCTTGCGTGGGGAGCTTATCCTTGACACACTGCTGATGGGCGCCGTATCCGCAGATCCAGCAATACTGCGAGGTATGTGCGACGGGGCATGAGGGGAAGACGCAACC
The DNA here is from genome assembly GCA_964035575.1 of Rhynchopus sp. YZ270_cl-10. Classification (NCBI taxonomy): domain Eukaryota; phylum Euglenozoa; class Diplonemea; order Diplonemida; family Diplonemidae; genus Rhynchopus; species Rhynchopus sp. YZ270_cl-10. The sequence continues at coordinate 1,119,188 of OZ037866.1, read as the reverse complement.
ATGTTGAAGGAGAGCGGGCTGCGCCGGAATAGGCAAAGGTCTAGCGCTCACCCAGTCCACCTCATCCAAAGCAAAAGTGTCTCTGGATCTGCCCTCAAACGGCATTTTTTTTTTTTTTTTTTTTTTTTTTTTTTTTTTTTTTTTTTTTTTTTTTTTTTTTTTAAATGAAAAACGCTAATAACTTTTTGACCCCCCTCTGTAAGTGTTGGTTGAATTGGAGTCGGGGAGCACAAGCAAAGGGCAATGAAAGGAAAACAATGAATAAAAGAACAAGATAGAAGAGCCAGTATTTATGTCTGAACTACACACACAATTCCAATCATTCGAACCGAAGACGCCCAAACATTTCGGTCTGTATTATTTCTTTACAACCGTACGCGTACCGCTTCGTCTGTTGTATACAAAACAAAAATAGAAAACAAAAAAAAAGTGTTAAATTCGCTATTGGGGGAATGGAAAACATGGAAATGTGCGTAGGGTGCACATTTTTTACATAAAAGAGAAGTAGAAAAAAAAAAATGCAAACCGTCTCACGGGCATTAACATAAAACAATAAAATGAAAAATTGAAGACAGGGTGTGCTTCTGTTGCACATACACCATCTAAAAAAAAGAAAGGCCACTTCATCAAGACATCAGGTGAAATAAGGTTATATTTTTTTTGTTGTGTTGTACTTTTTTTTTGTGCGATTTTCGGACATTCCACGATCAGACGAGATCAACGAATTATCGAGGGGAAAAGAAAAACGCGAAAAAAAAGAGATACAACTGGAAAGCGCTGCAGTAATTTTTACTCCAGTTTTTGTAATTCAAACCTTCAATTCTCCTGCAAAAAATCTCAAATGAGTGTTGTTTTCTCGAACAAAAAGAACAAAAAAAAGGAAAATGGGTACAAAACAATCAAAAAAAAAAGAGGGGAAAAAACCTACAAATTCAGGGAATGGGGCGCAGAAATAATACTTGGGACAATATTCTGGGAGGGAATTCTTTATCCTCTGTAACCTACCGAAGAAAGGTGTGACGCTGACTACCTGGTAGTTTTTTTGTTAGTCACGCTGTCTCTAAGGAAGAAAGAAAACGACACAATTGAACATGAGAAATGGGGTGCAAACTTTTTAAAAATTTTTTTTTTGAAGACTTATTCGTAGACTACAGGATGAGCTCCACTCTACTTCAGTTCTTCAAGAAGACATAGGGAAGAGATAACATCAGGTTGTTCTCCATGAGAAAAAATAACTCCTCCATGTGCTTTTTTTTTTGAATGTCGCTGTACGTCGCTGTTGTCCCCACACCTTGAGGAAAGGGGTAAAAAAAAAGTGGTCCTTTCTTAGAATAAACAAATATGAAGCAAAACATCAGATAAAGCGAGAGAGCACGCCCCAAACGGATGCAAAGAATTGAATACGGAAGAGAAAAAAACAATAGTTCATGAGAGGCAAGCCTCTTGTGTTTAGTGTCTAAGAAAATGAGTGGGGGAGAACAAGCAACGGCGTTCGACGCAAAAAGAAAAAAAAAAAAAAAAGAGAGATTTTTTTTTTCGAGATATGCAATGTGTGTTCTGAAATCACTACACAGACCTCGTATTTCACACACCTACTTGGAGGATGGAAGGGGGGAGCTCCTTTTATTGGAGGGAGAAGAAAAAAGTCAGAATAAAAGTTTTATAAGATGAACGTAAGTCTCTCTGCTGCTTAGCCACCGAAATAAAACTGTGGACCACACTGTAGCTGCCAGATGTGTGTATCAGATAATCTACTTTCACTTTTTACAACGGGGCCAATCTGTGTGGAATAGGAATATCATATTCCGCAAACCAGCACACTTCTTTGCGTTGTTGTTCCATTCGTGCAATGTCAACAAACCTCACGGTGGCCAGAAAAGCCATATTACCGTTTTAGTTGTTGATGCAAACAAAAAAAAGGGGGTTGGTGCAAATATATCAAGCATGGAGATTCGTTTTGAAACGGGTAGCTGTGACCCGATTTTTTGGCTTTTACAAAATTTTGGGGAAATTGAGAATGGGAGGGAAAATACGCAGTAAATTTGAACACTCACATCCGGGTGTTTTTTTTTTGAACAAAAAAAAAATACCGGGGGGGGAAAAAAAATAATGAAAACTGGTATGGCTGAAGGGGGGTGATTCGCACTTCATTCTTGCGCACTTCTTTCACCCTACACCAAAAAATTTCGAGGGCTGATTCGCAAATTCTTGCGCACTTCTGCGCATTTTTTTGCGCCCCTCTCATTCAGCCTCACCAAAAACAAAAAATGTCCAAATGATCAGACAATTCCGTCGATGGGGTTCTTCTTGACGTCGGCTTTCTTTGCAGCGTCTCCTGTGAGCGCACGAACGATAAAGAAGACGACGAGGACGAGGATAGCTGCTGTGGAGATGCTCACCATCACGACCACAGCCTTCTCCCATCCCTTCATGCTGTCCTCCTCCGCAGCTACAACACGCAGGTATTCTGGGGTCTGTGTCACTGGCGGAAACGTCGTCACCACACACGACCCAGAGACTAGTGTGTACCCCACGGCACATTCCTGTGCGACGCACACACTGCCCACCTTCAGCACCTCCGTCGCCCCAGTCATCTTGCACTCAATCCCATCCATAACGGAGTTGCTCACTGTAGCAGCCGTCGCAAACCCTGCACTCTCCGCCGCAGTGCCAACAAGAGACTGCGCAATGGTGGTGGCCAGGTCCTCGCTGACAACGGTGGTGGCGTCTGCGTCGGCCACACCGACAGTGAAGATGGTTGACCCGCAGGATACCACAAGCGTTTCTGTCTTGCCCTTCGTGGCAGCAGCCACTGCAGAGGAGACGGCTGATACAACACCGTTGGTAGAGCGGTCGCAGGGAGTGGCCCACTCAAGGCGCAGCTTCAGCTTGCGCTTGTGGGTCGGCTGCATGCAGAGGTATAGGATCTCGTTCGTCTTCTTGTGCACCGGGTTCACGTAGCCCAGGGCAGTGTTGCATGAGCATTTGCTGTTGATGCAGCGCGCACTGCTGTCGCCATAAGTCCTGCAGTCCTCGTTGTTGTCGCACCAATTAATGCTCGCGATTGGCGACACCGTTGCAGGCACAGCCGTCCTCGGAGCAACGATCTTCGGTGCATCTGTCGTCGGCGGTGTGACCGGAGGTGTGTTGGTATCGGGAGCGTCCGTCTTGGGTGCAGTGGTCTTCGGTGTACCGGGTGGTGCGTCGGTGTCTGGTGCGTCGGTCTTCGGTGCCTTCGTGGTGCCGGGCGGTGCGTCCGTCTCAGGAGCGTTGGTCTTAGGGGCATCCGTCTTTGGTGCTTCGGTCTTCGGTGCCTTAGTGGTGCCAGGTGGAGCGTCCGTCTCAGGTGCGTTCGTCTTGGGGGCATCCGTCTTGGGTGCATCTGCCTTCGGGGCATCGGTCTCAGGCGCGTCCGTCTTAGGTGCCTTCGTGGTGCCAGGTGGTGCGTCCGTCTCAGGTGCGTTGGTCTTAGGGGCATCGGTCTTGGGAGCGTCTGTCTTCGGTGCGTCTGTTTTGGGCGCATCCGTCTTGGGGGCATCTGTCTTAGGTGCGTCGGTCTTCGGTGCGTCGGTGGCAGGTGCATTACCAGCACACGTCTTGAAGGTGCCGGCAGCCATGGCCCACACACCCGTCGAAACAGGCTTGATGCAGACCTTGTACTCAGTGTCCTTGGCCATCTTCGCAAGCTTCCCCATCGCCCACTGCACAGCCGCACTCGTTGTGTCAGACGTCACAGCACTCAGCGTGCCGTCGCTCTTCGAGCACGCACCGAGCGCAACACACTCCGTCGCAGCCTGGCTGCAGTCTGCCGAAGCCTTCGGCACAACCGCCACCTCGTCGCTCGTCGACAGTGCGTCCGACCCCATAAACAGTGACATCACCGTCTCGTCCACACCTGCCACAGGGCACACAGGGCCTGTCGTGAAGGACACACCTGCAGCAGGGCACGCAATCTCCAGGTCGTCAATGTGTGTGCCGGCAGCAAGTGACGCAATCGACACCTTCCCGAGGGCCGCAAACCCAGACGCAGGCATTGCGACACCCGTCTCTGCTGACGCGTCGTTGACCTTGATGTCGTACGTCTTCGCCGCCCAGTTGAACACAACCTCAAACTTCACCCACGTGTTTGTCGCAAACGAGTTGAGGAGCTCTGTGTCCGTTCCGCGTGTCACCTTCCCGTGCAGCCCAATTATGAAGAGCACCTCCGCCCCACTCGCCCCTGCACCAACAAGCTTCACGTTCACCTGCGCATTCGTGTCCACAAGGTTCGCGTACACCGTGAACGACGCAGGCAGCAGCGGCGATGCGTAGCTCACAAAGGACCCCGCCTTCAGCAGCCCAGACGACACACCAGACTGCTTCTTCAGCGTCGACACTGTCACAACCGTCGTCCCCTCCACGTCCGCAGCACTCTCGTACCCACGACGCACAGTTCCCGCACACGACCCAGGGATACGGAACTGCAGGTCCGAGGACTTCATCGCCGGCGCAGTCCCAGACTTGAACATCGCCCCCGTCAGCTCCATCATCACGTTCTCCGTCGCTCCGAGGTCGTACGTCGCGTCCGCACGCAGCGGACCCACAGTCAGCACCTGCCCGTTCACAGTCACAAGCCCTGCATCCAGCAGTGTCGCCTTGCGTGCGTTCCACCCAGCACCCGTCCCAACGAGCGCGTCCACAACACGCTGCTTGTTCGCCGCGTCGTCGACCCACTCGTCGTAGTCGCCCACAAGCGTCAGTGTCAGCGTCTTCCCCCCCGCACGCAGCACCTCCTGCGACGCATCAGCCACAAGCCCGCTCGGCATCACGTACCCAGTGCACCACATCCGGAACTCGTCGAGGTACCCGTTTCCAATCAGCGCCATCTGTGTGATGCCCCCGCTGCACGTCCCCATCGGCACAGCCTTCCCCTCCAGAAGACCGTTGATGTAGAAGTCCGCTGTCTGTGCAGCCCAGTCCACGTGGATGTCAAAGTGGAAGAAGTCGTTCAGGTTCGAGTCCGACGACGAGGTCGCCTGTTGCTGGTTGAACGCCCACTTCCCAGACGTTGCGTAAATGTCAATGCACTGCTTCGACTTGTCTGGCTGACTGTACAGGATGAATGCAGGATTCTTCGCCCCAGCACCTGCCCCACGCATGAAGAACGACACACGGTTCGGCTGCGATGCAGCCAGTGGTGTCCGCAGTCCCTGTCCCTCCTCCGTCACACCGTCGATGCGCAGCGATCCCGCCCCACGCGCCTTCACAGACGTGTCCAGACCAGAGTTGTCGCCCCCAGCCGTCCACAGCCCAAACGTCGTGTCCATGTTGTCGACAATGTTTGTCGGGCACGTGGCAAACCCGAAGCACTCAATACCTCCGTATGCCCCGTTGCACACACACGGCTGCTTTGGGTTGTTCGTGCACGTCCCACGTCCACCGCACACAGACGCGTCCTTCGACGACTTCCCCAGGCACACTGCGTCGCTGTCCGCCACCTTCAGGTCGATGGAGCACTCTGCAGACTTGCCCCCGCTCGCAAATGTCACCTTCAGTGTGTACGCCTTCCCCGCCTCTGCCGCAGGTGCCGTGAACTTCGCCAGCACCGTCGCAGTGTCGCTCAGCTCCGTCCCATCCGCAAGCGCACTCCCGTCGGGGTTCACCATTGTCACAAGCGCCCCGGCCGTCGTCCCTGCGAACGACGCTGCGAGCTTCGACCCCGCCGTGTAGATCCCGTTGAACTCAACCGTCCACTGCTTCCCTGTCGCCACAAGGTGGGTTGTGTCTGTCGTACGCGACACCATGCAACGTGGCTTCGCAAACGTTGCCGAGCAGTCGTTGTACGTGAAGTGGATGTCTGTGATGTCGTGCTGCGACAGACCTTCGCGCTGCCCAATCGGCACAGGCGACACCAGCGTCGGCAGCGTCCCAATCGTGAACCCACTTGCGCTGTAGTGCATGATGCTTCCGTAGTCGTACGGTCCAATCGCACGTGCGTTCACCCCAGACTTGTCAAACTGCGGACCCTTCCCTGCCTCCACCTGTGTCGCGTCGTAGTAGATGAACTCATCACGGTCGTTCCGCGCCTGCTCGTGCCCAAGCCCAAGTGTGTGTCCAATCTCGTGGATCGACGCACCCAGCCCACACCCACTCGCCAGGTTGATCTGGTTCATGTTCCCGCGACTTGCGTCTGGTGCGCCCAACGGCGAGTTGCACGCACTCGCGTCAGAGATGAACATGATGTACTGCTGCTGCGGGCACTGTGCCTTCTGGCACTTCGTGAACGTCATGCACGTCTTCTCCTCCCAGTGCGCAATCGCACGCACCACCATCGGCTCGTCTTCGCGCAGTGCAATCTTCGCAGGTGACTGCGAGTTCGTCGCCCCCGTCTCAATGTAGTACGCCATGTGCCCGTTCGGCCACAGCTGCGAGGGTCTGTTGATCGCACTGTTCCCCTGCCCTGTACCGTCGCGGTTCACAATACGCTGGATGTCCCCGTCCGTGATCTCGTAGTCGTACGCAGCAGCAGCACACACCGCACACAGCGCAAGCAGCGTGCGCGACACTGCCATCATCGCAACTGGTATTTTTGTTTGTTTTATTTATATGTGTTGGTAAAGCAGATCTGTGGCATGAATAGAGGAAAAACACGACACTGTGCAGGGTCCTGATTAGGTGAACACCAATGAAGAAGAGTTGAAAGGACAAACGCCTCTTCAGGGACTCATTTACCTCACAAGACCACCGCCGTGCAGTGTGCCGGAGAGAGCGGAGAAGCAGTTTGCAAATAACATTATTTTGAAACAACATTATTTTGTGATTGTAAAAAGAATTGAAAAGAGATTGCGCTCACATGCTTTTAGAAATATCCAGGTGTGGACTGTGAGCAGGACAGAATACTACTGCAAAAGAACAAAATTGAAAAAGGTAAAAGAGTTGTGTGTTTGCATTCCCCACAAACACCACAATAAACGAGGTGCACGAGGTATTTGTAGATGATGTGTGTTTAAAGCAGGGGTTTTTTGGTAGTTCCTGACAGCGGAACTGCCCAGCAGTGTGTATACAGTATGTTTTGCCACGCCAGGGATGACCACTGTGACCTTACTTAGTGCGAGTAGTAAGGAACAAAGGATTTAAACTCAACACCTGGCAGACAATACTGCACACACTGACTTGGGTATCTCCTTTAGGGGTTACCTAAAACACTGATGTTAAAATGTTAAAGACACGCAACGAATAGGCAAATACCATTTATCTGCTCACCCTAATGGCAACGCAGTGATCAAAAAGAGTCTAAAATAGAAAGTTCAAAAAAGAAAAAGACAGATGAATCAGCGAAAACGGGCCTAAAAATGGCCTATAATGAAGTGGGCGAAATTAACCTTACAAAGCACCGCTTTAAAAAGAATGTGCATTATTGTGTACACCAGAGTTGTATAATATATTATAGATCAAGCATCATGTGGGACCCAATCCCGCAAAAAGAAAACAAAAATAGAAAACAAAAAAAAAGTGTTAAATTCGCTATTGGGGGAATGGAAAACATGGAAATGTGCGTAGGGTGTACATTTTTTACATAAAAGAGAAGTAGAAAAAAAAAAATGCAAACCGTCTCACGGGCATTAACATAAAACAATAAAATGAAAAATTGAAGACAGGGTGTGCTTCTGTTGCACATACACCATCTAAAAAAAAGAAAGGCCACTTCATCAAGACATCAGGTGAAATAAGGTTATATTTTTTTTGTTGTGTTGTACTTTTTTTTTGTGCGATTTTCGGACATTCCACGATCAGACGAGATCAACGAATTATCGAGGGGAAAAGAAAAACGCGAAAAAAAAGAGATACAACTGGAAAGCGCTGCAGTAATTTTTACTCCAGTTTTTGTAATTCAAACCTTCAATTCTCCTGCAAAAAATCTCAAATGAGTGTTGTTTTCTCGAACAAAAAGAACAAAAAAAAGGAAAATGGGTACAAAACAATCAAAAAAAAAAGAGGGGAAAAAACCTACAAATTCAGGGAATGGGGCGCAGAAATAATACTTGGGACAATATTCTGGGAGGGAATTCTTTATCCTCTGTAACCTACCGAAGAAAGGTGTGACGCTGACTACCTGGTAGTTTTTTTGTTAGTCACGCTGTCTCTAAGGAAGAAAGAAAACGACACAATTGAACATGAGAAATGGGGTGCAAACTTTTTAAAAATTTTTTTTTTGAAGACTTATTCGTAGACTACAGGATGAGCTCCACTCTACTTCAGTTCTTCAAGAAGACATAGGGAAGAGATAACATCAGGTTGTTCTCCATGAGAAAAAATAACTCCTCCATGTGCTTTTTTTTTTGAATGTCGCTGTACGTCGCTGTTGTCCCCACACCTTGAGGAAAGGGGTAAAAAAAAAGTGGTCCTTTCTTAGAATAAACAAATATGAAGCAAAACATCAGATAAAGCGAGAGAGCACGCCCCAAACGGATGCAAAGAATTGAATACGGAAGAGAAAAAAACAATAGTTCATGAGAGGCAAGCCTCTTGTGTTTAGTGTCTAAGAAAATGAGTGGGGGAGAACAAGCAACGGCGTTCGACGCAAAAAGAAAAAAAAAAAAAAAAGAGAGATTTTTTTTTTCGAGATATGCAATGTGTGTTCTGAAATCACTACACAGACCTCGTATTTCACACACCTACTTGGAGGATGGAAGGGGGGAGCTCCTTTTATTGGAGGGAGAAGAAAAAAGTCAGAATAAAAGTTTTATAAGATGAACGTAAGTCTCTCTGCTGCTTAGCCACCGAAATAAAACTGTGGACCACACTGTAGCTGCCAGATGTGTGTATCAGATAATCTACTTTCACTTTTTACAACGGGGCCAATCTGTGTGGAATAGGAATATCATATTCCGCAAACCAGCACACTTCTTTGCGTTGTTGTTCCATTCGTGCAATGTCAACAAACCTCACGGTGGCCAGAAAAGCCATATTACCGTTTTAGTTGTTGATGCAAACAAAAAAAAGGGGGTTGGTGCAAATATATCAAGCATGGAGATTCGTTTTGAAACGGGTAGCTGTGACCCGATTTTTTGGCTTTTACAAAATTTTGGGGAAATTGAGAATGGGAGGGAAAATACGCAGTAAATTTGAACACTCACATCCGGGTGTTTTTTTTTTGAACAAAAAAAAAATACCGGGGGGGGAAAAAAAATAATGAAAACTGGTATGGCTGAAGGGGGGTGATTCGCACTTCATTCTTGCGCACTTCTTTCACCCTACACCAAAAAATTTCGAGGGCTGATTCGCAAATTCTTGCGCACTTCTGCGCATTTTTTTGCGCCCCTCTCATTCAGCCTCACCAAAAACAAAAAATGTCCAAATGATCAGACAATTCCGTCGATGGGGTTCTTCTTGACGTCGGCTTTCTTTGCAGCGTCTCCTGTGAGCGCACGAACGATAAAGAAGACGACGAGGACGAGGATAGCTGCTGTGGAGATGCTCACCATCACGACCACAGCCTTCTCCCATCCCTTCATGCTGTCCTCCTCCGCAGCTACAACACGCAGGTATTCTGGGGTCTGTGTCACTGGCGGAAACGTCGTCACCACACACGACCCAGAGACTAGTGTGTACCCCACGGCACATTCCTGTGCGACGCACACACTGCCCACCTTCAGCACCTCCGTCGCCCCAGTCATCTTGCACTCAATCCCATCCATAACGGAGTTGCTCACTGTAGCAGCCGTCGCAAACCCTGCACTCTCCGCCGCAGTGCCAACAAGAGACTGCGCAATGGTGGTGGCCAGGTCCTCGCTGACAACGGTGGTGGCGTCTGCGTCGGCCACACCGACAGTGAAGATGGTTGACCCGCAGGATACCACAAGCGTTTCTGTCTTGCCCTTCGTGGCAGCAGCCACTGCAGAGGAGACGGCTGATACAACACCGTTGGTAGAGCGGTCGCAGGGAGTGGCCCACTCAAGGCGCAGCTTCAGCTTGCGCTTGTGGGTCGGCTGCATGCAGAGGTATAGGATCTCGTTCGTCTTCTTGTGCACCGGGTTCACGTAGCCCAGGGCAGTGTTGCATGAGCATTTGCTGTTGATGCAGCGCGCACTGCTGTCGCCATAAGTCCTGCAGTCCTCGTTGTTGTCGCACCAATTAATGCTCGCGATTGGCGACACCGTTGCAGGCACAGCCGTCCTCGGAGCAACGATCTTCGGTGCATCTGTCGTCGGCGGTGTGACCGGAGGTGTGTTGGTATCGGGAGCGTCCGTCTTGGGTGCAGTGGTCTTCGGTGTACCGGGTGGTGCGTCGGTGTCTGGTGCGTCGGTCTTCGGTGCCTTCGTGGTGCCGGGCGGTGCGTCCGTCTCAGGAGCGTTGGTCTTAGGGGCATCCGTCTTTGGTGCTTCGGTCTTCGGTGCCTTAGTGGTGCCAGGTGGAGCGTCCGTCTCAGGTGCGTTCGTCTTGGGGGCATCCGTCTTGGGTGCATCTGCCTTCGGGGCATCGGTCTCAGGCGCGTCCGTCTTAGGTGCCTTCGTGGTGCCAGGTGGTGCGTCCGTCTCAGGTGCGTTGGTCTTAGGGGCATCGGTCTTGGGAGCGTCTGTCTTCGGTGCGTCTGTTTTGGGCGCATCCGTCTTGGGGGCATCTGTCTTAGGTGCGTCGGTCTTCGGTGCGTCGGTGGCAGGTGCATTACCAGCACACGTCTTGAAGGTGCCGGCAGCCATGGCCCACACACCCGTCGAAACAGGCTTGATGCAGACCTTGTACTCAGTGTCCTTGGCCATCTTCGCAAGCTTCCCCATCGCCCACTGCACAGCCGCACTCGTTGTGTCAGACGTCACAGCACTCAGCGTGCCGTCGCTCTTCGAGCACGCACCGAGCGCAACACACTCCGTCGCAGCCTGGCTGCAGTCTGCCGAAGCCTTCGGCACAACCGCCACCTCGTCGCTCGTCGACAGTGCGTCCGACCCCATAAACAGTGACATCACCGTCTCGTCCACACCTGCCACAGGGCACACAGGGCCTGTCGTGAAGGACACACCTGCAGCAGGGCACGCAATCTCCAGGTCGTCAATGTGTGTGCCGGCAGCAAGTGACGCAATCGACACCTTCCCGAGGGCCGCAAACCCAGACGCAGGCATTGCGACACCCGTCTCTGCTGACGCGTCGTTGACCTTGATGTCGTACGTCTTCGCCGCCCAGTTGAACACAACCTCAAACTTCACCCACGTGTTTGTCGCAAACGAGTTGAGGAGCTCTGTGTCCGTTCCGCGTGTCACCTTCCCGTGCAGCCCAATTATGAAGAGCACCTCCGCCCCACTCGCCCCTGCACCAACAAGCTTCACGTTCACCTGCGCATTCGTGTCCACAAGGTTCGCGTACACCGTGAACGACGCAGGCAGCAGCGGCGATGCGTAGCTCACAAAGGACCCCGCCTTCAGCAGCCCAGACGACACACCAGACTGCTTCTTCAGCGTCGACACTGTCACAACCGTCGTCCCCTCCACGTCCGCAGCACTCTCGTACCCACGACGCACAGTTCCCGCACACGACCCAGGGATACGGAACTGCAGGTCCGAGGACTTCATCGCCGGCGCAGTCCCAGACTTGAACATCGCCCCCGTCAGCTCCATCATCACGTTCTCCGTCGCTCCGAGGTCGTACGTCGCGTCCGCACGCAGCGGACCCACAGTCAGCACCTGCCCGTTCACAGTCACAAGCCCTGCATCCAGCAGTGTCGCCTTGCGTGCGTTCCACCCAGCACCCGTCCCAACGAGCGCGTCCACAACACGCTGCTTGTTCGCCGCGTCGTCGACCCACTCGTCGTAGTCGCCCACAAGCGTCAGTGTCAGCGTCTTCCCCCCCGCACGCAGCACCTCCTGCGACGCATCAGCCACAAGCCCGCTCGGCATCACGTACCCAGTGCACCACATCCGGAACTCGTCGAGGTACCCGTTTCCAATCAGCGCCATCTGTGTGATGCCCCCGCTGCACGTCCCCATCGGCACAGCCTTCCCCTCCAGAAGACCGTTGATGTAGAAGTCCGCTGTCTGTGCAGCCCAGTCCACGTGGATGTCAAAGTGGAAGAAGTCGTTCAGGTTCGAGTCCGACGACGAGGTCGCCTGTTGCTGGTTGAACGCCCACTTCCCAGACGTTGCGTAAATGTCAATGCACTGCTTCGACTTGTCTGGCTGACTGTACAGGATGAATGCAGGATTCTTCGCCCCAGCACCTGCCCCACGCATGAAGAACGACACACGGTTCGGCTGCGATGCAGCCAGTGGTGTCCGCAGTCCCTGTCCCTCCTCCGTCACACCGTCGATGCGCAGCGATCCCGCCCCACGCGCCTTCACAGACGTGTCCAGACCAGAGTTGTCGCCCCCAGCCGTCCACAGCCCAAACGTCGTGTCCATGTTGTCGACAATGTTTGTCGGGCACGTGGCAAACCCGAAGCACTCAATACCTCCGTATGCCCCGTTGCACACACACGGCTGCTTTGGGTTGTTCGTGCACGTCCCACGTCCACCGCACACAGACGCGTCCTTCGACGACTTCCCCAGGCACACTGCGTCGCTGTCCGCCACCTTCAGGTCGATGGAGCACTCTGCAGACTTGCCCCCGCTCGCAAATGTCACCTTCAGTGTGTACGCCTTCCCCGCCTCTGCCGCAGGTGCCGTGAACTTCGCCAGCACCGTCGCAGTGTCGCTCAGCTCCGTCCCATCCGCAAGCGCACTCCCGTCGGGGTTCACCATTGTCACAAGCGCCCCGGCCGTCGTCCCTGCGAACGACGCTGCGAGCTTCGACCCCGCCGTGTAGATCCCGTTGAACTCAACCGTCCACTGCTTCCCTGTCGCCACAAGGTGGGTTGTGTCTGTCGTACGCGACACCATGCAACGTGGCTTCGCAAACGTTGCCGAGCAGTCGTTGTACGTGAAGTGGATGTCTGTGATGTCGTGCTGCGACAGACCTTCGCGCTGCCCAATCGGCACAGGCGACACCAGCGTCGGCAGCGTCCCAATCGTGAACCCACTTGCGCTGTAGTGCATGATGCTTCCGTAGTCGTACGGTCCAATCGCACGTGCGTTCACCCCAGACTTGTCAAACTGCGGACCCTTCCCTGCCTCCACCTGCGTAGCGTCGTAGTAGATGAACTCATCACGGTCGTTCCGCGCCTGCTCGTGCCCAAGCCCAAGTGTGTGTCCAATCTCGTGGATCGACGCACCCAGCCCACACCCACTCGCCAGGTTGATCTGGTTCATGTTCCCGCGACTTGCGTCCGGTGCCCCCAACGGCGAGTTGCACGCACTCGCGTCAGAGATGAACATGATGTACTGCTGCTGCGGGCACTGTGCCTTCTGGCACTTCGTGAACGTCATGCACGTCTTCTCCTCCCAGTGCGCAATCGCACGCACCACCATCGGCTCGTCTGCGCGCAGTGCAGTTGTCGCAGGTGACTGCGGGTTCGTTCCCCCCGTCTCAATGTAGTACGCCATGTGCCCGTTCGGCCACAGCTGCGAGGGTCTGTTGATCGCACTGTTCCCCTGCCCTGTACCGTCGCGGTTCACAATGCGCTGGATGTCCCCGTCCATGATCTCGTAGTCGTACGCAGCAGCAGCACACACCGCACACAGCGCAAGCAGCGTGCGCGACACTGCCATCATCGCAACTGGTGTTCGAAGGGCGAGACTTTTGTGCCGTATTTCTGTTGTGGGAAGAAACAGGGATGTGTATGCAATGCAATGTATCTGCAGTGTGGTGGTGTTGGTTTGTTGTGTCGATGCTGTGTTAGCACGCATACGGAGCTTTGACATCAGGTAAGCAATACTGCAGTGGGTGATGGTCTATCAAGTTGCCTTGAAATACAGTGTACTGCACTTCGATATGCAACCAGCACAGCAGTCGACCCGCTGTCCAACATCTACTGTAAGGATGACGGATACCATCTGCCCTGTACCTCGCAAACTCGTTCATTGGTATAGACTGTTACCAGAAAAGCACGAAAGGGAAGGCTCGTTTTTCCATTTACTTCTGTTACAAAGTAGCAATAAACCACTTTTTTGGTGACCGGGACCCCTCCCCCTATGTTTCACGGAAAATCCATTTTCCCGTGAAAGAAAATATCATTTATTGTCACAACAAGGCGGCAGTGGACGTGCACGTCCGAAAACACCTGCATTTACATTTCCGGAATCCGTCTACGATGTGGGGTCAATTTTCCGAAATGGACAAAGTTATTTGGTATTGGTCAAAACTCATGTAAAGCAAAGAGGGCCAAGGAGAAGCCAAAGTCCTAATTTAACCAGATCTTCTTTGAAAACCCCAAAAACGCATTTTTTTTCGAAAATGGAATGGTTTTATTGTGACTTTGTAACAACGAATGGAAAAACGAGCCTTTCACAAAGGTGTTGCGAAACTGTATGCTAATATCAACGTTAGAGGGGAAAGATGAGAAATGTGCGAAGAGCACTGAAAGCGAAGACTAAGAGGAATACTACAAAACACGACACAAAGATAACAAGACACAACCACGCGAAGGCCTAATAAAATCAACAAAGAACTAAATTGAACAATTTTTTCACAAATGTGCATCAAGCGCACACTTGCGAAAAAGGGAAAAAAAAGACAAAATGGTGTTCCCGAAAGGGCCCATATTGACAGGTCCTTGACACACGGTTTACAGGGGAAAATGACACACCCCCCCTGTATTGACATGTCCTTGACATGTCGTTGACATGTCCCCGACAGCAGATCGGTAACACCACAAAAACGAGAAAAATGAAACTCTGGTGTTCTACGACACATTTGAGAAGAGAAAGGAATGAAGCAGCTTGCAAGCTGAGCATCGCACACCGTTCTTCACCGTCTCAATGTTTCACGACATCAAAAAATACAACTATTGTGGACACACTACATACGATTTGCTCACTTCAAACATATTCACCATCTTTTTTAAGCCAGACTGAGAGGACAAACCGTACAAAAACCTATTTTTTTTTTTTTTTTTTTCACTGCAACACACACTGCGCACAGTATCCACCCCAATCCTCAGTGTAGTACTCACCCTCATCCTCTTCATCTTCTACGTCAAACTGTTCAATGCACCCGACTTCGAGATGAATTTGGGATGCATCTTCTTGCAGATCGAGACGACGTAACTCTTCCTTTGTACGATACTGTTCTGCTACCGCACACGGCGACTGCGCAACGTACACATACGCACCACACCCTGCACGGTCTTCGTGGTTTATATTCGCACCGTGCGTCACCAAACTTTTCAACAATTTGTAATGCCCGCCGTTCACTGCAGCGAGCACTGTATTGACCCCAACATTATCAACATCAGCTACATCTGCGCCCGCCTTTAACAACGCCTCGACTGCATAGGACGCACCCACCTCGCATGCACAGAGCAGCGCTGTCCTCCCTCTCAAATCCTTCACAGAGAGGCTCGCCCCCCAGGAGATCAACCAATTCAGTGAAGCGCTCTGCTGTGCCCCGGGGCGTCCCGACGCGAGGTGGAGTGCGGTGTGTCCTAGCCGATCTGTTGCATCAAGAATTGCAGGCCCATATGCAGTGTACAACCCCTGCAACACCCCTACCCTTCCATCAAGCACAGAAAGATGTAGCGCAGTCATCCCCAACGCGTCGCATCCCCAAGGCGTACCAAGCCTTGATAAAATCAACACCATTTTTACATCTGCCACATCATGTCCACATGGTGTGTCCCTCCCTACCTCCCACAACAACTCCTTCGCAACGGGGAGTGGAGTGCTAAACAGACCTTCTGCGACGGCAACCGCTTCATAATGCCCCGATCTCACCAAACTTCTGAGGACCCCATAAGGAAGAAATTCTGGTCTCTCCATCGGCGCAGATTGTAGCAGCAAAAGCACCACATTCTTATCGTACGGCGTGCTCTGCAACGCTGCCAACACATCTCCCCAGAGGGGTTGGCCTATATTATACCGTGTCTTGAGAAGGTGCCAGGCCCTGCATTGTGTGCCCAAAATAACTTCTAATGTACTGTCAGAGGTAAGCGAAGTACTACAGAGATCCGTCTTGGTAAGCGCCTCACCATTATGAAGCAATGTGAGGCTTGTGTCCAGAGGGGAGGAAGGGGGGGAGGAAGAGGAGGAGGATGAGGAGGAGGAGGAAAAAAGAGGCACCCCAAAAGCCCCCGAAACGCTCCTCTCCAAATCAGCTACAGTGGAGTCCGGGGAGATGTGGATGTCGGCATGCAAGCCATTTAGATGAACAGGAATTACGATTGTTTCCATGGGGGGTGGGAGGGATGTGTTTTTAGTGTGTCCTTGGTGCGAGGATATGGGGATTTTGATAAAATAAAAATGAAATTCTAGAATCGGAAAAATGTCACCAAAAACGCTGGAAAAAAAAGAAAGGTGAAAATAAAATAGTTTCGGCCCCTTCCCCTAGACTAAAATAATGAACACCTCGTCGTCTTTTGTTTAGTTGGTACGCTACCCACGTCAAATACGCAAAAAAAATGAGGATGTGGGAAGGTGAGGAGGTGATTAGAAAGTAGGATTTTCGTTCTTTTTTTGAGAAGCAATAAAACTGTGGGATGAGGGGGAGTGGAAAAGAGCGTTTTGCAATAAGAGAGTAGAAACAAAGAAGACACATTGCATTTGGGGTAAAAGGTAGGTTAGCATAAAAGATAAAAACAAAACAAAATAAACCCTTATGAACAATCGTGTCACTTCAATGCCCTGTTATTGCGAAATTTTGTTTCTCTGAATAAAAGAATATTTTCTTAAGATGAATGTGCCTCTCGGGCACATGCATATTAACTACTATCGTTATCGCAAAGGGGGAAAAAAGGGGTGAGAAGGGAACAGGATTCCACGTCTCTCGGAGGTGTAGAAATCTGAATTGGCGCGATTTTGGAAAAGGGAAAATAGTCGTATCATATATCAACATTTGGCTTTCTTGTGGTTTCTAAATTCACACTTCGTGTAAGAAAAAAACGAATCGTTTTGACAAAGATTTTGAGTATTTTTCCCGCCCTATTTTTTCTCTTTCTTCCCCTCCCCCACAACCCACTTCAATCATACGCAAACACCAAGCCATGCTCCAGCCAGATCGCAGGCACTTCCTCCGTGTTTTTGTGTCTGGTGATGCTCACATTACCTGCCTCATTTATGTGTAGCCGTTGTTTCCATGCATCATACATTAGGTTTGGTGTACGATTTGGTGCCAAGGTTGTAGTGAAGGGACGCATGAGGGGGAGCGCTGTGCCGAGGTGAAAGCTTCCACGGAAGTGCCCAGCGGTGTCGAGCGCATTCACGGCACCGAGCATAACGTTTGTGGGAGATTCTGCGTCACACCCAGGACCTAGCACCACATGAACAAATGGCCGTCCACAACCATGCAAACTATGCAACACCTGCACATCCCTCCCCAAATCTGGCGACACCTTCCAGTCCACCCCTCCCGTCAAAGAGTCGCCCCCACAGTCGACACCGACGACACAGTCAATAGAGAGGGTGTCTAGGGTGCGTTTCAGGGCGGCAGTGTTGTGTGCTGTGACTTCGGGGACTAAGCCACGGTTTTGAAACATTAGAAGGTAGGGACTGCCGGTGGTGCAGCGTGGGAGGGAGGATTCGAGAAGCAGCGTGCCGTAGCCTGACTCGGAGGGGAGTAGCGCGCGTGTAGGGGTGGTGAAGCGGAAGAGTTCGTTGCGCTGCGTGACGTCCACTGCAGCTGAGGTGTCGCGCGGCCCGATGCAGTTGCCGTACAGCATCGTGCATCCGTCCATCTCCCGAGAAAGCAGTGTGCTCACCGCATGCGCCGCAAAGCAGTCACACCCACCCCCCATCCCAATCACCAACACCCGCTTGCCCCTCCACATCGGCCAGGAGGTCGCTAGCTTGGTGCATATTTCTGTGACGTTCATTTGAAAAATTTGGGGAAAACCTAGGGTGAGGCAGGTGGAAGAGAGGGGGGTAAAAGGGGTGTATGTTGTGTTGTGTTGTGTTGTGTTGTGTTGTGTTGTGTTGTGTTGTGTTGTGTTGTGTTGTGTTGTGTTGTGTTGTGTTGTGTTGTGTTGTGTTGTGTTGTGTTGTGTTGTGTTGTGTTGTGTTGTGTTGTGTTGTGTTGTGTTGTGTTGTGTTGTGTTGTGTTGTGTTGTGTTGTGTTGTGTTGTGTTGTGTTGTGGACGGACTCTGGAGATCATATTATGTACTGTGCTGTAGAAATGAAAGCGAAGCGCTGAGTTCGGGGTTCTCTGATACTGCGTCAACACTTGAGCATCTGAAAGTTGCGAAGCTTGCAAAACCGATGAAAGCGAATAACACAGCCGACACCTGCTGATCAGCTCACGCGAGAGGGCCGCTTGGTTGAAGCCAGAGCACTCCCTTAAGGGGGCACATTGCTGTCCACGGGGGCTGAGGGTGGATTGCCTCATCGGCCGGTTCCAGTAGATATGCAAACAGAACAGTGCCCCTTGCACCTCTCTCTCTCACTTCTGAGCTTGCGAAAAAGCACCCATGTTATGGACTTGCTGCACACTGTATCTGGACCTCTTGCATTGTATGCGATTTCCGTAGACGTGGATGTGTATGACATTGACGTGTTTTACGTCGTGTTAGGGAAGCCCACCCAGGGTACACACTCGCTTTTCAAACACATATCAAACTAAACCCCCCTCCCAGCTATTGTTTACATACAGGTATTGTTTACATATAATTATTCACAGCTATTATTTACATCCAATTACTATTTACATTCGAAATATTTATTTCCCCCCCCTTTTTTGCCGGTTTTTGGTGACGGGGTGCGGATTTGTGACCCAAAACACAATTTTTTTGCATTTCCGGAATCTGACCAGAAAGTGGTGGGGTCGATGTTGAAAATTGGACAATTTTTTGACCACTTAAATTTTGGAAAATATGAGCCCGGTCACTAGGCGGGGCCCATTTTCGGCCAAAATTTTTCACAAAATCAGGGTTTGTAAAATTGACCCTTCACCCACATCAATTTCAATACTATACCTCACTTCACCTTCGGTTACTATACAGGGGAGGTGTGGAAAATGTAAACAATACATGAGTGATAATTATTTACATGTACTATTTACATTTAAATTATTTACATGTATTATTTACATGTACGAATACTATTTACATAAAAATATGTAAACAATAGCTGCGAGGGGGGTTTAGGAAATAATGAAGGAATACGTTTTTTTAATTTGAAACTCGTTAAAATTCAGTTCGTGCTTGGAGAGTTGGGGAAAGACAAACACACAAATGTGTTCGGGTTTCCTACATCCTACGAAAGAGAGAGAACAACGTCGGGTGTGCCATCATGCTTCTGGTCTTCTGTTCTTCTGGTCTTCGGTGTCCAAGGTTTTCGATTATACACATAATCGACACCAAAAACTACCGCAACTGACCCAGCCAACCCACAAAATAAATTACCGAACAAAGCCGCCTCCACAACAGCATCAAATCAAGCAACAGTCGAGTTGTGTTGCACAACAACAACAACAACAAAACCTTAATATGTGCCTCATGCACACATCCTTACAACGACCTGCTACACTACGACTCGACTACGATGACACATTTCTTTCTCATGCACATGATTCTAAATTCCTTTTTTCATTGGACTCCGCACGGCGGACTAATTCTGGGAACTACTAGCGAAACTGCACTATCCAGTAACACAACTAGGCCGGCAACGTTGAGCGTCAAACTACTACTGTCACTATTGGTGTAACACTAGTCGCAAAACACTGATCATTTGGGCTGAGAGCACTACTAGTAGTCCAAAAGTCCCCCTCCCCCTCGACGATAGTCCGCCGTGAGTTCTACATTACCCCCCTCCCTCCTTCCCACCCGCTTCCCTTTTCAGCTCTCTGCAACCCGCCAACGTTTATGAGATCCGAAGAGGTTTTGTTCATTTGACATATCTTCTCAAAAAAAGTGTCAAAAAAAACTGCCCCAATTTTCGGAGACCCTTGTACAGCTATAGTTTGAGAGCGATCTTTTGAGAATACATTCGTTATACAAATGAAGAGATTTTTTTGTAATGCTGACCAAGCCCGCATGCTCAGTCACCATTTATTTTTTGAAAAAGTAACAAAAAAAAAAAAAAAACGTGAAACGGATGTAGTTGCGTCTCATTCTGCGCAAAAAAAACCCATCACAAAGCAGACAGAACACAGATATGGAGGTAGAGTATACAACAAAAAAGTCAATTTCATTTACTTTCTGTTCAAAGAAGAGAAAGCACACAAAGGACGTTACTGCCCATCTTTAAAAATAACAAAAAGTAAAGAAAGAACTAAAGAGAAGTTGAAAGTGCAAATCGCCGCACCGTACAAACGGCGTAACACTAACGGAGGAGCTTGACATACTGCTTCTGAAGCTCACAACGGCACAAAACATGTCATTGAGGGACTGTAGGCCTACTCTTGAGCTGCCAGAAGTCTATGTAAAAACTAAAAAAAATGGTAAAAAAAAAAAACCACGATTTTTGGGGCTCCAAAAGGAAGAAAAGTTGACTTGAAATACAAAGCCCTCTCTGTGACAGTGTACCTAGAAAAGCTTGAGTGCATACTGCCTCGTGCACACATTCAAGTGGGCTATACTCCGTTCAGGCGTTACCCACTCTAAATCTGTTCTCAAATACACACACATTGGGGCCATATTCTGCGCAAGAATTACCCCTATTAGTTTATCTAACGCACAACACACAAAAGAACTTATCGAAGAACCCCGACTCGCCCAAGGAGGTGACATACACACAAAGTGGCCTACATATTTTGTTGGCAAGAAAAATGAAGTTTTTTTTTTTTTTGGACGAAAACTGATGCAAGGCGGTCATGGATACCACCAGTACCTGGTGCGAGAAGGGGTTTACGATGCTGGAGGTCTCAATGGAAAAACCCTGGGGTATGAAAAAATAATGAATTTTTCCCCCTCATTATGACATGAAGAGAAACAGTGGATATTGCACAACTGTGGCAACACAACCGAGGCAACTACACTCCTCCAACAATTTATCAAAAAGAAGAGAAAAAAACTGGGTAAGATGAGTCGTTGCTTAGTCTCCTGCAAAGCAAAAGCAAAAGGAACACAACGCCTTTTCATGTGGCACAGTGTAACATAACAAAAGAAACGTTGTTAAGATGGAATCGTAAACCGTACCTGAAAATAAAGTAAAAGAGCTTTGCTATAGTAACACAGTAGTCACGTTTCAAGAAGGAAAAAACTGAGAACTTAATGGCGCAATATTAAAAAGAAAAATGGCGTGATGCCCAGGAAGCAGACAAAAAAAGACATAGTCCTCACTGCAACTGCAAAAAAAATTTTAAGGGTGTCTATTCTCTATGATTGCAGTGAAGGATTTTATGCAAGATGACTCATCCCCATGCAACAAATCCATATTTTTACCCTTCCCAAAGAAAGATTCTATTTACTCCCCTCCCTCCCTCCCTCACCCCCTACGATGTGAGTCAATTCACATCATTTCCCCCAAAAATGTCATTTTCCAACATTTAAAACGACGCATATTTTAAAAATAAATTCAAACAAGAACGGGAACGTGCCCCCCAAATTCTTCTCCGTCCATGTACACCCCGTCAGGGCCCTGTGCTTGTGGGGATGGGGAGCTGAACTGCACTTCCTCGAGCATCTCGTGAAAGGAGGGGTCGAGGAGGGAGGTTTGGAAGCTTTTGGGCATGCCAGAACTACCAGAAGCTGCAGAACTGCCAACACCACCACCGCCGCCACCACCACCACGCATCTTCAACATACACACCCCCCCTACGGCCGCTAACAGCAATACCACAACCCCAGCCGCCACCGCCACCATCCATATTTCAAACCACCCATCATCACTTCCACTATCCGTCGCCCCCAGCTCCGGCGCCGTCGATGGGGCGACACTCACATTCCCCTCTGGGCCATCTGTGTCCTCCCCTGGCCCTTCCCCTTCTGGGGTTGGTGTTGTTGCGTCTTCTGGCGTCGTGGTGACCACACCTGGCGGCATGGTCTCATTGCTCGGGCTGGGTGTGTCAGTAGATATGGTAGGGGAGAGGGTAGGGGCTGTAGTGGGTGTTGCAGTTGGCTGCGCTGTCGGAGCTGTGGTGGGTGTTGCGGTGGGCGCTGCTGTGGGGGTTGCTGTCGGAATCGCGGTGGGGGGAGCTGGGGTAGGAGGTGATAGGGTAGCAGGCGCCTGAGTTGCAGCGCACATGGTCACATCTTCATCAAGAAGCACCATCTCCGCGGCGGAAACAACATAGTAACACATTTTAAACCCCACCGCACTCTGATCCAGCTGTGCCAGCCTCCCTGCTGCCCATTGCACCTCGTTTTGCCTGAAATTCTTCTTTCCGTACAGTAATGTACCAGAATTTTGTGAACAAACGATTCCATTTGCGCAGGTCACTCCGGTGCATGAAGTAGTAGTAGAGGGGAGCAACACCGCGTAGTCCTCTGTAGATAGGATATAGGATCCGCCGGAGAAGGTGAAGGTTGTAGAAAATATGTTCATTGCTCGGCAGGGTGTCTGTGTGAGGCGTGGTTTTACCTCTGGGCAGGATATTTTGAGCTCGTCGAGGTACGTTTCGTCGCCCTGCGTTTCCATGGTGATTCCAGTAATCCAATTGAAGTCAGCCACAGCGGGCAAGGGTGCAGTGATCTGCGCCACCCCATCGATGTACACCACCATCTCCCACACCGCATCTGACCAGTCAAACCTTGCCTCAATGTGGTACCACGCGTTTGCATCGGTAACGGTGTACGGCGGAGCGTGCTGTGACCCGGACATGACATAGATCTGATTGGCAAAACCAAAAAAGATTTTGACTGTTTCAGAGGCTGACGCCAGCTCCAACACAGTCTGCCCCACATTCGTTGCATCGCGCACATAATACGATATCGCCGAAGGGTGCCTCGGGTACCAAGGGAACGTCTGCTTCCTACCGTTCGCGAGCTTCGCGGAGGCTGTGCCCACCTTCTTCACCGCAGTGTCGATCGTGTACGACGCCACAAAATTTGTCGGCACCGCTTCAAACGATTCAACACTAGGAGACCCACAATCACCTGCCACCTCCAACGGCATATCCCCTAGGTCCTCCTTCAGCATCACCTCGCCTAAATAGAACCACTCTGTGAAGCTGTTTCTCCCCACACCCGCAGCGCCAAACGTAACCGACAGCGTCTGCCCCGACACCACAGCGCTCCCAACAGGCAACACTGCATCACGCATTGCAGCACTCCACATCGTTGGAACCGCATCGGACTTTACATCCTCCTTCACCATTCCGACCAATGCATCGGGTGTAGCAGCCTCCCACTGTTTTCCTTCTAAGGTAAGACTGATTACCGCACCTCCTGCAGCAAAGCGTTCTTGGGAGATAGAGGGAAAAGCGGAACCTGAGGCCTGCACATAGGCCCCGCAGAACAAAGAAAGCTCGTCAATGTGCGCGTAGGTTCCGCTGATATCGATATTGGTGGCACCAGAGAGGCAGACCCCTGCAGTTAGCGTCGCTGTCGGGGTGAGGAGCACACCGTTCATATGCAGCATTGCGGAGCGGGACACCCAATTGATCAGAATGTCAATCAAAATGAAGCGGCCGCGTACTTCAGTGACGACCATATTGTTTCCGCCGAAGAACCATCCGGTACCACGACGCTCCAATGCGAAACAGCTATTT
This sequence comes from Rhynchopus sp. YZ270_cl-10, assembly GCA_964035575.1. NCBI lineage: Eukaryota > Euglenozoa > Diplonemea > Diplonemida > Diplonemidae > Rhynchopus > Rhynchopus sp. YZ270_cl-10. The sequence continues at coordinate 1,095,547 of OZ037866.1, read as the reverse complement.
GACCCATCCAGCACATCAAACGCAAAGCGGGCGTCTACAGTGTCATCTAGGTTTAAATAAAAGGATATCTTTCCGTATTGCTCCGCTGTGTCGGTAGAGCTGACTGTTTTGAAGGAGAGCGAGCCTAAGACGGAACCTTGCCCTAGACGCATGGAGGTGCCACCAAACGCGCTTTTTGCTTGAGTAAAGAACGCAACAGCGTTGATGATATAGGGTCTCCCCATGCCCGCGCCGTCTTCAAACCCATAGCGTAGAGATGAGGTGCAGTCTTTTGGTGATTCGCATGTTGTTCCGCTTAGCGTAGCACCACAACTACAAATATTGGTATCAGAGCAGGGCTCATTATTGCATGAAGTAGAAGGGCTCATACCAAAGCAAAGCTTTGCATCTACAGCATCAAAGTCGATGGATAATACGGCTTCTTCGGTAGTAGGGAGCGTCGTGCGTGCCTTCATGGTTATGGAAAATTGACGCCCAACGTCACCCCCAGCGGGGGTAATGGTCAATGTAGCATACCCCACCCCATCAACCCGGTCTACAAGAATAGTATAATTTGAAGGAAGTGTAGTCAGCGTTTGGTCAGTAGAGAGCAGTACATCCGCAGATTCTGCAGCAAATCCCCAGAACGTTACGGTCCATGGCTGTCCAACTTCTAAGGTATTTTTCGATGGTTTTGAACAACTCATCGTTAAAGGAGTGTATTCCGGCCCCCTGCATGAACGGTAGACGTGGTTAACACCCTCCGCATCTCGAATGGACACACCTTGTTTCAAACCAACCGCAACCGGTGCAGTGATCGCAGCACGAAAGGCAGCACCATCGGAAACATGAGAAAATGGTCCTGCGTGCATGATGCTTTGATAGTCATAGGGTGTCAGGAGATTTCCGTTGGTTTTTTCTAAAGAAACATCCGAACTGTCAACACTAATGTACACATCACGGTCGATTCTGTTGTGTTCAGGGAGAAGTCCGATTGCGGTGCCGAGAAGGGTGAGGATGTCCCCTGTGGTGCATTGTGGGGAGAGATTGATTTGGTTTTGAATTCTTCTCCCGATGCCTGATATCGTGCAGGATGAATCTGCGAAAAATTGAATTCGGAAGTTTGGACAGCTTGCTTTATCGCATTCAATAAACTCCAAACACGTTGTACGTTGCCATTCGTCTATCGCTGCTGCAATACGTACGTCCGAAGCCTGCAAAGGAAACCCCGACACAGCCAATGTCGTCTCGATGTAATAAGGAATCTGCCCACCTGGCCACAATGCGGTGCGTTCAGGGGTGACTATGCTGGAGGTGCAAGAAGGGGCGAGAGAGAGAGAGAGGAGGAGGAGAAAAGAGTATGTGCATAGGGGAGGGAGAAGAGCCCCCGGGAGAGGGGTACATTGGAGAACAGGGGGCACGGTCCTGCTCGGTGCATTGTTGTCATTGGGTGTGCCTGGTGGTAGGTTTTTGGTGAGTTTTTTTAAATGTATTGGAGTTGGGGCCATCTATGATCGTCTGTGAGACACGGCAAACAGGCTGTGAGAGTTTTTTGTGAGAGTTTGTGAGACTCACTTTGTGCGTAAAGTTGTGCAAAAAATATTCTGTCGCGCCCACGGACTACCTCGTGAAGAGGAAACCTCTTCAGAGATTTATACACCGTAGTAGAACTGAGGCCAAACCTCAGTTTTGAAAAAAAAAAAAAAAATTTGCAGATTTGGAGAAAAAATTTTTTGCATTTTTTGGGGAACTGGGCTGCTGACCGCACCATGAATCCCGTACCATACAGGCTGTACCCAAAAAATTTTTGCCTGCGGCGCCATTTTTCCTTTTTTGCTCCGCAAAAAAGGGTTCGTTGAGTGACTCTGTGGTGTAAAAGGCTAGATTTTTACACCGTACCCCAATTTTTTTCCGCCTGCGGCGCCATTTTATATTATTTTTTTTTGCTCCGCAAAAAAAATAGAGTGCTCCTCCTGAAGGGGTGAAAGGTGCTGGGAAAGTCAGGCACAGTGCATGTGTGGGACCTGCTGGAGCCCTAGCCAGTGAAGCCATGAGGCCCCCTAGGAAACTAGCCGGTAGCCGGGAACCCTCCCTGGACAACGATGATACTTCAAACTTAAGTCCACTCCTTCCAAAAAAGCCCCTCCGTGCCTGCAGCCCCCTCAGGAATAGCAACCTCACTTTTTTTGCACTTTTGGTAAGGAAAAAAATCGTATATAATAGCCTGAACCTCTTTGAGGCCAAAAAAAAAATCTCTCCGTTCATAGATTGAGCCAAATTGAGTGTACTATCCCGATAGTCTCTTCACCGTCCATAATAAGATGTCTCACCACTCCCGCTGGGTTTTTTGCTCGCGGGAGCCCTGTTGGACTACGAGGGGACCCGTGTGGGCCCGAGGGAGGCCGTGTGGGGGACTCAGGAGAAGGTTGTGCAGACCTCTGACCTCTGTGGACCGTTAGATTCGCTGTTGAGCTGTTCAGCAATTTTTTTTTTAAAAGAAAAGATGTCGTCCTGGGCTGGACGTTAAATTGCATCCGGGGGCCCTTTTGTGGCACTCCTCCTGAAACTCTATGAAGGTCTGACCTGAGGGTAAAAGGTGCTGGGTATGCTACCCTGGGTGCTGAAGGCAGGCACACAACATGTGTGGAGGGACCTGCAGAGCCCTAGCCAGTGAAGCCAAGGAGGCCCCCCTAGGAAACTAGGGAACGGATTGGAAGAGACCTCGCCGGTAGCCGGGAACCCTCCCTGGGCTAGTACAATGATGAAACTTCAATCTAAAGTCCACACCCATGTGGCGGCCGCTTTGGCATGCGTCTGTAAGGACAGCCTTGACTGATACTTTCTGTATTAGCACACGATTGCCTCCCTGAAGGCTACGTAGCTACCTGAGTACAAAAAAAAAAAAAAAAAAAAAAAAAAAAAGATAGGGGAGGTTTGGGAGAGGGGAAAAAAAAAAGACCTTTTTTTTGATTTTTTTTTTTCTTCAATTTTTTTTGTCTCTGTTTTCGGAATAATTAAATTAGGAAAACAGAGGGGCGCTTTGTTGTAGGGTTCTTTTGTTTGAGAGGAAAAAAGAGGAAAAAGAGGGAGATTTTTTTTTTCTTCTACCGGCTTCTTCATGAACAAGAGAGGGGGGTAATCGGGAAGAGAGAGAAGGAGTGGGTGGGTACCACTCCCCACACGAAGCTCCCGACTGCCCCCCCCAGCTCTCTTGAACAGAAGAGGCAATTAGAAAAATGGCTGGGGTTTTTTGTGGAAGAGGAAGTGCAAACCAAAAGGGGGGTATGTAGGGAGAAAAGAGAAAAACGGAGAATCAAAGGAAAACTCAAAAGAGACAGTAATGTAACTTCTTGTAAGACAACATAACATCTCAGCAAAAGAAAAAAAGAAAAAAAAGAAAACAAAACAAAAAAGTTGGAGCGCATCCTTGGGTGACTTCAAAGGTTGATACAACAACGTTTTCAAAATATCAGAAAAAGAAAAGAAAAAGAAAAAGAGAACCTGCACGAAAGAAAATTTCCAATTTTAAAAGAAAAGGAAAGAGGGTCTCATATTTTCAGAAAAAATAAAAATGTGGGGATATTTTTTTCATTTTTTTGAAAGAAGATGAACTTAATCACCGTCTCGTTCAAAAAATGAAAATAGTTGACATAGATGGACCAATTTATGAGATGAACCTAAGCCTCAAGCGCTTTGGTCACAATCAAAAAAACTGTGGGTTTGAAAAAGAAAAATACGACAAACTGACCTGACTGGCCAGACATCTCGCTTTTAAAAAAAAAATTGTTTTGCGAAAACTCAGCAGACTGGTGTGATCAGAGGTAAATTTGACTTGAAAAATAATAAAAACCGTGCCTAGTTTTTACAAAGTCTTTTGCGATGCATGGGACCTTTGACCACACCAGACTCATAGGAAAAAAGAAAAAATAAAAAGGCAAGCTTTTGATTGTGGTGAAGTCTTCGAAAGGCATGCTCTTCGTAGGGATGCTCTTCAGTCTACCACAGATCACAGAATACTAGCGTCTCTCTTTCAATGCGAGGATGTGTCGCAAAACCCGTTTTTAGATCCTTTTAGCATCATCCTGTAAACTGAGGGCAGAATGTGACGCTGATAGTGCATAACGCCTCTGGGACGCAGGCATTTGACACTCCGCAGGTTATCAAACCCCCAGAGAGAGTTACCTTTGGAGTTGCTTACAGGGACACTGTAAGGCACACAGATCATTTCCTCAGAGAAGTTGAAAGATGAATTTGCATATTTCTCTTTAACTAAAACGTTTGAGGCAAATCTTGGGTGAAGAGTAGCGATAGAGAGACGACCCGAAGGGATGAGGCTTGCTCACGATGTTGGCTTCGATGAGTGTTCCGAAAAAAAAATGTTTTTTTTTTTTTTTGCAAGACGCACCTTCGCCTCTGTGCTTTTAAATTCATCCGTTCGAGAGAAAAAAAATGTACAAAAAGAGCGTGGAGAGTAGCCGGGAACTACACAATGTCTTTTTTTGATTTTTTTGATAAATTGTTGTGGTGTAGTTGCCTCGGTTTGTGTTGACACAGCTTGTGCAATCTCCACATTTCTTTTTGTACGAGTATACAATACATCTGGACACGACAGACGTTTCGTCGGTTGTCATGAGTCTTACTCACGGATGGATGCGATTAACAAACAACAAACAACGAATACAAAGAAAGGGGGGTGTTTCATTTTTTAAAAAAAATAGTTGATATTTCTTCTTATTACTTAGCCTAAACAAAAGGAGTGCAAACGCCTCAACGTTCATCGGGCGCAGACACCCGAACACATACAAATGTCCATTTTTTTTTTTCCCCCTTCATGGAGCTTCGGGTTTAAGGCATTGCAAACGAGATACGTAGCACTTCCTATTCTACCTGTCAAAACCCCATTCACAGAAAATAGTTGGCTTTTCACAAAAAAAAAATAAAAATAAAAATAACACACGCAGAAGAAAAAACAACTATTTTTACTTTGTCGCCAACAACACAAATGGGTTTGGGAGTTGATATATGATTTGTTTGCTACAAATTTGTAGCCGAAAAAACAAAGAAAAAAAAACGGTTGTCTACTACGAAAAGGAAATAAAAAAAAACGACATTTTTTTTCGCCGTCGAGCAAATGGGAATCCTTTTCCCCCTGTTGTTCATCTATCAACTTATCTTTTTCCTGCAAAAAAAAAAAAAAAAGAAGTCTTTTTTTTTTGTGAGATGTACCTTCCACCTTACCCTTCCTCGTACAAGGCGGTAAGGCAACCTCTTTAAAAAAAAAACTCCACCAAGCCAGCCCGCCTCCCTTCTTTTAATTTAAAGAATTCTTTCTTTTTTTTGAATCTGGGAAGCATGTTTTTTGCGACTTCAGCGTCACATAGAATGGCGCAGGAAAGAGAAGTGCACACTGGCCTGGTTGTGTCTTTTTTTTTTTTTGCAGAATTTTTGACTGGAAGAGGTCTCAAAAAAAGAGACCCCCAAAAAAGGAAAAAGAATTTGATGAAAAAAAGTGAAGTGTTGCATGCAAAAATGCTTGTTGGACGCAGTTGAAAAAAAAGGGGTATTTTATGAATAAGTTTTATGAAAGGATTTTGTAATTTTTGCTTTGTGCTCTTACGATGGAAAAAAAAAAATCGTGCGTGTTTTGATCTCGTCTCTGGAATAATTTCAGATGAAATTCGAGAATCTAAACCGCTACAATAATTTTGAGAAATCCAGAAAGCTTCAGAGATATAATGAATTTGTCATGGTAACGTTTTTTTTGCATAACATTAGAAAATCATATCACATGATTTTTGAATCGGTTGCAGAGTGTGGCGAGCCGAAAACAAAAAAAAAAAAATGTTTACATTTACATACTGTGGGTGTTATAACGTTATCGATAACGTTATAACACCCACAGTATGCATTTAGTTGCACAACATATAATCCTTCTTTTTCCTTTGTAAATTTTAGAGGTGGGGTGGAAACACAGAAAACAATATCGAAATGGGGGTTGTCGTTTTCGTTCAATAGAAATCGGTTGGAGAAAGAAAACAGTTTGACTTCAAATACAAACAGTGTACCTTTGGTATGACCGGTACACACTGGGTGGTCCCCAATCATGCAATCCTACAGCCATTTGTGCTATACATCTGATTGAGAAAAAAAAAACTTGTTTCATATACTAACTATTCTACTGAATAGATGGTATAATAGGGTGCACTAAATGTACCCAAAAAAAAAACGAAAAAGTTGGGTAAATATGAGCCCACTCCCGTGTTTGGTCACCTTGAAAAAAAAAAAAGGAACCAATAAAAAGTGGCAAAAAAAAAAATTGTTTTAGGCCTAAGCAAAAATGGATAAAATGAAAGACGGGAAACAGTTCCAGACCACTCCCCGATCAGTGCATGATTCCAAAGGAGGACTAGAGCGAAGAAAAAATGTGTCAGACAGTGGGGGAAGCTGGGTGCTTGCCACTTCAAGAACAGTTTTTCAAAGAACATAGAGGGGGTTTTTTTTTGAGGCGCCGAACAAAAAAAAAAAAGAGAGAGAGAAAAAGAAATAAAGAAAATCCCAGATGTATGCTGTATAATCCCCCCCAAAACAAGTGGCAATGGGGAGGCGCTTTCTGTGAAACACAGAAGCAATGAGATCCGGAGTCTCTCTTCGTTCTTTGTGCGCAACAGACAAACATGGCTACATGCTAGACACGACTGCCCTGCACCATGGAGCGGCTAAAGAGGAAGTAGCCTTCCTAAACATGCATACAACTGGCGAAAAAAAGGGGAGGTGTCGCTAACATTGCTAACATTGCTAACATTGCTAACATTGCTAACATTGCTAACATTGCCTAACATCGCTAACATCGCTAACATCGCTAACATTGCTAACATTGCTAACATTGCTAACATTGCTAACATTGCTAACATTGCTAACATTGCTAACATTGCTAACATTGCTAACATTGCTAACATTGCTAACATTGCTAACATTGCTAACATTGCTAACATTGCTAACATTGCTAACATTGCTAACATTGCTAACATTGCTAACATTGCTAACATTGCTAACATTGCTAACATTGCTAACATTGCTAACATTGCTAACATTGCTAACATTGCTAACATTGCTAACATTGCTAACATTGCTAACATTGCTAACATTGCTAACATTGCTAACATTGCTAACATTGCTAACATTGCTAACATTGCTAACATTGCTAACATTGCTAACATTGCTAACATTGCTAACATTGCTAACATTGCTAACATTGCTAACATTGCCTAACATCGCTAACATCGCTAACATTGCTAACATTGCTAACATTGCTAACATTGCTAACATTGCTAACATTGCTAACATTGCTAACATTGCTAACATTGCTAACATTGCTAACATTGCTAACATTGCTAACATTGCTAACATTGCTAACATTGCTAACATTGCTAACATTGCTAACATTGCTAACATTGCTAACATTGCTAACATTGCTAACATTGCTAACATTGCTAACATTGCTAACATTGCCTAACATCGCTAACATTGCTAACATTGCTAACATTGCCTAACATTGCTAACATTGCTAACATTGCTAACATTGCTAACATTGCTAACATTGCTAACATTGCTAACATTGCTAACATTGCTAACATTGCTAACATTGCCTAACATTGCTAACATTGCCTAACCAATTACTGTTGTATCCCCCCCTTTTTTTTTGAAGGGATGGGGGGGAGTTTTTTAGAATAAAAAAAAAAGAAATAACGTTCTTTCGGAGGGGAGAGGGGAAGGGGAGCAACGTGGAAAAGCTGGGTAGTTGTCACCAAGCATTAAAAGAAAATAAATGATGACAAAAAAAAATACAAAAGGGTTTGCACAACCATTGGAGGGCTTTTATTTTCGAGGGTGGAGGACAAAGGAAGGAAGTAAAAAAGGGGGGAACAGTGCAACCTGCCCTCTGCAGGACTCAGGCACTGAGGGTTGAAAATGAGTTGAAGGAAGTTTGTGGGAAAATAGTTCTGAATAACACACTTTGCAATTCTGTGACTGCGGGTGTTCCATTCTTGTTTTTTCCCCTTCTTTTTACCTTTTTTTTTTTTTTGAAAAATTGTTGTATTTGTGTAGATACCCTAGGATGGCTCTACCAACAAAAAAAAAAAAACGCTTTTTTAAAAAGTAAATCACAATGATCTCTCTTTTGTGGCAGCTGACACAGAATTCAAAAAAAAGAAGGGGAAAAAAGAAAAAAAAATTCGTTCAGTATTTCGCTTTATTTGTTCAACAAAAAAAAAGGGGGTATTTTCTTGCTCTTCGTTTTTCTAGAAAAGCGCTTTTTTTTTTGTACCTCTGAAAATAAAAGAGACCAATAAAAAGAAAACAAAGACACCCCTTAGAGCAGGGCGTGTTCGTGCTCCTCCTCGGCGAGAGGTGAGACAGGCTCGGGGTTCTCTGTCATCTCGTTGTAAGGGCTGAGCTGTGATTCATCGATGCCGCCAGACTCCATCGGGAGGTTCTGTTTGGAGTTGAAGCTCGGCGGCTTCTTCAGCATGTAGAAGGCGCCACCCGCAATCACTGCCACCAACGCAATCAGACCAATCACCAGCCCAATCACCCAAAGCATGGAGCCTCCCTCATCCGAGCCAGAGTCGGCATCAGTCACCGGTGCAGACCCCTTCGGAGCGTAGGTTGACCCCTCAGGCAGGGTGGTCTCAGGTTCGTTTGTCTTAGGCGCGTCCGTCTTGGGTGCCACGGTCGGTGCAATCGTCTTTGGTGCGAAGGTGTGTCCCTCAGGCAGCGCAGTCGGCTCAGCAGTCGGCACGGCAGTGGGAACAGCAGTGGGGACTGCGGTCGGCAGGGCGGTGGGCACAGCAGTGGGGACTGCAGTGGGGAGGGCAGTAGGGACAGCAGTGGGGACTGCTGTCGGTGGTGCAGGGGTGGCAGGCGGGTGGGTGTGGCCAGGGGTCAGTGTGTCGGGAATGCTGGTCTTCGGTGCGTCCGTCTTGGGTGGGTTGGTCTTCGGTGCATCAGTTTTTGGTGCGTCCGTCTTGGGAGCGTCGGTCTTCGGTGCATCGGTCTTGGGTGCTTCGGTCTTGGGTGCAGCAGACTTGCCTGGAGGTGCGTCGGTGTCCGGTGCGTTAGTCTTAGGGGCATCGGTCTTAGGGGCGTCTGTCTTGGGTGCGTCTGTTTTGGGCACAGCAGTCTTGGGGGCATCTGTCTTAGGTGCGTCGGTCTTGGGCACAGCAGTCTTGGGAGCGTCGGTCTTCGGGGCGTCGGTTTTGGGCACAGCAGTCTTGGGTGCCTCTGTCTTGGGTGCTGCTGTAGACTCGCATGTTGTGAAGACGTCATCGAGAAGAACAAAGGAGCCTGTGGAGGTCGGCTTGTAGCAGATCTTGTACTTCGACCCAGCCTTCAGCTTCGAGAGCGATCCCGCAGTCCAGACGATGGGGGCGGAGTCGCCGACTTCCTTTCCGGTGTTCATGGAGCCAGTGGACTTGGAGCATGCGCCCAGGTCCGCACAGTCGCCAGCAGCGGTGGAACAGTCGGTCGACGTCTCTGGCACAATGGCGATCTCGTCTGTGACGGCAATCGCATCGGAGCCAGGGAAGATGCGCATCTTGATGATATCCTTGCCCACCAGCGGGCACGTCGGCAGCGCGTTGTAGCTTGGCGCTCTGTATGCGCAGGACAGCGTCATCTCGTCGATGAGGGACGCCTGTGCAAAGGTGTTCAGCACTATCTTCTCGATGTTCAAGAAGTCCGCCGGCATCGAATCCGTGGCCACTTTCTTGTCGTCAATAAATATCTCGTAGGTCTTGGCAGTCCAGTCCAGCTTCACCTCAAACTGATACCACTGAACACTGTTCATGGGCTCCAGCCTCGTGAAGACACCAGACAGCTCGTACGCACTGTACCCACCAGCTCCCAAATAAACAGGAATGGAAGAACCCGCAGGCGACACAAGCTTCACACCAAACTGTGTCTGCTGTGGGTCCTGGACCAACCCAAAGAATTTCAAAGAATCGGCCTTCACGTTCTTTGCGGGGTACACCTGGTCGTAGCCCTTCGTCAGACTCCCGGCCCCAGCGCCCACCTTCTTGTTCACAGTGTCGATAGTCATAATTTGGGACTTGTCCGAGTCTGTGTCGAACGACTTGTAGAGCGTTCCATCGCATGTCCCGGGGATCTGGAACTCAACGTCGTGGGAAGACCACTGTGGGGCCTCACCTGACTTGAACATGCTGCCTGTGAGGTGGAAGTCGACCATCTCGGAAGCGCTGTTCGCGTACGTTGCGTCCGCCTTCAGAGGCCCGATCACAAGCTTCTGTCCGTTGATGTTCAGGCGTGTGAGAGGGATCATCTCCGACTTGCGTGCGTTCCACCCAAGTGCCGCAGGGGCTGCCGAATGCATGGAGTCGAGGATGGCCTGCTTGTTCTCGTCGGTGTCGACCCACTCGTCATAGTCGCCCACAAGCGTCAGTGTCAGTTCCTTGCCTCCCGCACGCAGGTCGTCCTGGGTCAGACCATCAAGCATGCTGCCAGTCATCTTCACGTATCCGGTGCACCACATGTGGAACTCATCGATCCACCCGTTTCCGAAGAACCAGAAGTGCACCAAACCCGGTCCACAGTCATTGGAGAATGGGGTGCCCTTCAACTCAAGGTGTCCGTCCACGTAAAGGTCGGAGGTGGACGTGCTCCAGTCGATGTGAACGTCGATGTGGAAGTACTTGTTGTGCTCCCAGACAACAGGTGCGTCCTTGCTGTCGACGAACATGACCTTGTTTTGCACCTGCATGGCAATGCACTTCGTTTTCCCGTCGTTCCCACCTTCCATGCTGAAGCCGACTGAAGTGCCGTCATCCATGCTCGCCATGTACCACGACACGCGCTCCGGCTTCGCAGCCTTCTGCATGCCGAGTCCTGCCTGGCCTGCCTCGGGAAGCCTCTTTGCACGCAGGGCTCCGTCGCCCACTGCGGTGAAGGTGGTTTCGCGGCCAGACTCGTCACCAACGGGGGACCACGTGCCGATGGTGTCGTCGAAGGAGTTCAGGAAGTTTGACGGGCATGTCTCAAACCCAAGGCACTGCAGTCCTCCGTACCCAGTCTGGCACTTGCAGGGCTCGAGCGGGTTGTTCTGGCACGTACCACGGCTCGAGCAGACAGTCGGTTCAGAGGCGGGAACACCGAAGCACACAGCGTCGCTGTCGGCAACCTTGACGTCGACGGAGCAGGTGGCCTCCTGCCCGCCGCTGCTGAAGGTCGCAGAGATTTTGAAGGACTTGCCCGCTTCAGACTGCGGTGCAGTGAACTTTGCCAGCACAGTCGCAGTGTCGGACAGATCTGTCCCCGCAGGCACACTTGTGGTGAGCAGTGTCGAGTCTGCAGTGGTGCCGTCGTACGTAATCGTCAGCCTCGTCCCCACTGTGTAGATCCCGTTGAACTCAACCGTCCACTCCTTGTTGTATGCCACAAGGTGGGTTGTGTCTGTCGTGCGCGACACCATGCAACGCGGCTTCACGAAGTCGTTTGAGCAGTCGTTGTAGATGAATTGGATACCTTCGATGTCGCCCGGCGAGAGACCTTCGCGCTGGCCGATGGGGACGGGCGCGATCAGGGTTGGCTTGAGACCGATGGTGAAGCCCGTTGCGTCGTAGTGCATGATGCTTCCGTAGTTGTAGGGCCCGATGGCACGAGCATCCGGTCCGCTCTTGTCAAACTGCGGGCCGTATCCGTCCTTCACCTGCGTAGCGTCGTAGTAGATGAACTCATCACGGTCGTTCCGCGCCTGCTCGTGAGCAAGACCCAGTGTGTGTCCTACCTCGTGGATCGACGCACCCAGCCCGCACTGGTCAGAAAGGTTGATCTGGTTTGCACCGGTCATTCCGAGAGGAGAGTTGCAGGCATCCTTGTCGGAGATGAAGAAGACGTGGTTCGCCGGGCAAGACCCCTGCACACACCTGGAGAAGCGGATGCAGGTCTTCTCCTCCCAGTTCGCAACCGCACCGATCACCATCGGCTCGTTCTGCGACAGCGAGAAGCTCGGGTGCGGGTTCTTTGAGTTTGTGACGCCGCTCGCAATGAAGTACGGCACCTTCCCCAGAGGCCACAGCAGCGACGCCTTGTTGATGCCTGCGTTCGACTGCACATCTGCAGCACGTCCGGCCTTGGGCATCTGGATGTCACCTTCATACAGGTCGAAGGAAGCGCCCTCGTAGAGGGGAACGTTGCCTTGCACCAGCAGCGCCGCGGACAGCACAGCGAGCACCCTCATCCTTATCCTTGCAGGTTCTATGTGTTGTGAGTAAATATGATCACCTTTGTGTGGGGTGGTTGTGTGCGTTCTAATAGCAAAGGAACAAAATGAGGTTGTGGGAGGGGTGCCATCTACGTCTTTGCAGTAGGGAAAGGGGTGTGGGTGGGGTTCATGAAGAGACGAAGAGAGACGAAGTTGCCACGATGGGGTGGCAAAAGAATGTGAATAGGAATTGAATGTAAACAATAGCTGTGAGCGAGGTTTACCAATGAGTTGTATAGAGACAAAAGCACTTTCAGTGCGCTTCATCAGATGTTCGTCATTACGTTTTGAAACAAAAAGGTTGTGAGATGAGCCTAAGCGTGGTCACAACTAAATTAAAAAAAAAAAAAAACTGTGGGTTTGAAAAAGAAAAGAAAAATACGACAAACTGACCTGACTGGCCAGACATCTAGCTTTAAAAAAAAATTGTTTTGCGAAAACTCAGCAGACTGGTGTGATCGGGCGTGCCTAGTTTTTATTTTTTGCAAAGTCTTTACTGGGGGGGGCCGAATAGTGGACCCCCCCTGAATAGTAGACCCCCCTTGAATAGTAGACCCCCCCTGGGAATTCTGGGTTTTTTAAAAAATTTTTTCCTTTGAATAGTGGACCCCCCCTGAGAAATTCTGGGGAAAATTTTTTTTTCCGTTGAATAGTGGACCCCCCCCAGGTTTTCGTTTTTTTTTTTGGCTTTTTGCGGAAGTCACGGAAAAATTTTAGAGGGGATCAACTACAAATTTCAAATTGATTTTTATTTCTTTGGATAGATTTTGTGACAAATCTTTCCAAAGAAGCAAAAATCAGTATATTTTGACACACCCTATCAGCCTCATCGACAGGAGGGGTTTAGTAAAAATACAGCAAAATTTTTTTTGGGGGGTCTACTATTTAGGGGGGGTCTACTATTCAACTTGGAAAAAAAAATTTTTTTTTCTGAGACCCCCGATTTATACCCGTCGGTTCGCCTAATAGTGGACCCGGGGTCTACTATTCGGCCCCCCCCAGTAAGCAAACGACCTTCGACCACACCAGACTCATATAAAAAAAAAACAAAAAACAAAACAAAATAAAAAGGCAAGCTTTTGATTGTGGTGAAGTCTTCGAAAGGCATGCTCTTCGTAGGGATGCTCTTCAGTCTACCACAGATCACAGAATACTAGCGTCTCTCTTCTACACCATCTTTCAATGCGAGGATGTGTCGCAAAACCCGTTTTTAGATCCTTTTCGCATCATCCTGTAAACTAAGGGCAGAATGTGACGCTGATAGTGCATAACGCCTCTGGGACGCAGGCATTTGGCACTCCGCAGGTTATCAAACCCCCAGAGAGAGTTACCTTTGGAGTTGCTTACAGGGACACTGTAAGGCACACAGATCATTTCCTCAGAGAAGTTGAAAGATGAATTTGCATATTTCTCTTTAACTAAAACGTTTGAGGCAAATCTTGGGTGAAGAGTAGCGATAGAGAGACGACCCGAAGGGATGAGGCTTGCTCACGATGTTGGCTTCGATGAGTGTTCAAATTTTTTTGTTTCCCAACCCAACATTAATGATAAAGCGTGAAAACAATACATAAAAGCAAATAATGAATTGAGGTTTTGTGAGGCACTCAACGAGTGTGCCGGCTCTATGGCGTCACGGAGCCACCAACACTCCCCAGTCTTTTTTTCCTGCGCTTCCAGGAAAACTCGCGTGAGCGACTAGGCACAACGAAAAAAATTGAATTCACAACAAGGTGTGAGGGAGAAGAAAACAAAGGGAATAAAAAACGAAAAAAACAATTTTTCAACTTACCTTCCTTCACCCCCCCCTGTAAGGGTAACCGTAGGTGAAGTAAGGTATAGTATTGAAATCGATGTGGGGGGGGAGTAAAGGGTCAATTTTACAAAACCAGATTTTGAGGAAAATTTTAGCCGAAAATGGGCCCCACGTATAAGCAACCGGGCTCATATTTCTCAAAATTTAAGTGGTCAAAAAATTGTCCAATTTTCGAGATTGACCCCACCACTGCACGGGTGAATCCCAAAAATGCAAATAAGGACCCTTTTTAATTTGTTCTCTTGAAATGTGTAATTTCATGTTTTCGCGAAAAAAATAACAACTGATCCCTGCAAGGGTTGAAGGAAGGTGGTTGAAAACAACAATAACAACAAGGACAAGTAATTGCTAAGAAAAAAGCGGGGTGTGCTGTGGAAAACTCCGCGCGATTTTCGAAACCACCGTAGCATCCTGGCGATTTGCTGGGTGGTGCTGATGCGCCTGGTGTGATCGATGTGTTGTAGTCTGTGCATTCTGTGTTCCTTCCGCACTGCTCCAACGACGACGACAATGTGGGAAGCCTGTGGACAAAAACGAGCTGGAACACGCCGAGCCTGCCGAGACGACGTCCAACAACACTATCGAGCAGATGGTGCTGGACGAAGAGGACAGCCCCCCTTCTTGAACGTTTCAGATGCAGGCGTCCCAGTGGGTCTGGCAGCGTACGAAGAGCGTTAGCATACCTGCAGAAGAGCAGAATGCTGGGCGTGTTGTAGATTATTTCTACAGGATGGAGTTCCACATCACACCCCGTTTTTTTTTCCGATAGCAATTACTTGTTTTTTTTTTTGAAATGAAGAAAAGAAAATCCCAGATGTATGCTGTATAATCCCCCCCAAAACAGCTACTTTTCTGGTCGAGTAGCCCACTTTTCTGATCGAGTAGCTATTTTCACTTTTCTGGTGTATGAGTAGGTTTTCTGGGTGGGAGACTGGATTCTGGGTACAGTGGTGTGTCTGGGCACCCAGGCACCTGGGTACTGGTGTATTTTCGGCCCAGGTACCCCGGTACACGGTACACTGGTGTACAAGGAAAAAAGTCGTGAAAAAGCAACCACAGCTCCACATGACAAACACAAAAGTGTCCAGTCACGTGGGGCATTCATTCACTGAGGAGATAATGATCCAACAATTTACAAGAAAGATTACTTAACCTACTGCTGGAAGTTGCCAGGTCGTAGTAACACACAAAGTGTGCCTCCGTTCGGGAATACCGGATATTCTAGAGACCAAAAAGGGCCTCTTCCGCTGGTCAAGGTATAACCGAGTGAACGGCCCAAGACCCCCGTGGAGAAGTTAAATGTTGTAATGCTATCAAGTACAAACTGCGACCACTGTCTTACCCTCCTCAATGCATGGTGGAAGATGTCTTTCACAACAAATATCCTGTACACAGGTACACAGATACACAGGTACACAGGTAAAACCCGTTAAAATTGTGTGTGAAAGTTAAAAATAGCTATATTTGCATTTTTCGCCCAGCATTGAGGACACATAGGCCCACCAAGGGCAATTTTGTGATGTCAAAAAAATTTTTTTTCGGCCCAAAAATTGACTTGTTTTCGGTAAAACCCACTAAAAATTGTGGTACTCTAAACTGCGTTTTAGACCCCCACAGATGCTCAAAAGTGCCAAATTTTGCTTTTAATGGCCTCAAATCGTCGAAATTAGCCCTAAACGGGGGCAAAAAAAAAATTTTCGAGAGTCCCTTTCCCTGGGAGGCTCCGTAATTACGTACCCTAGGGTACGTAATGATACTCCGTAAAGAGGGAGTGTCCTAACATGCCGTTTTACGGACCCTCGGGGTGTGCGGACCCCGCCGTGTGGGGAGGGGAAGGGGAGCAGACGTGGACAAGCTGGGTAGTTGTCACCAAGCATATAAATGAAATAAATGATGACAACACATAGAATAAAAAAGAGTTTGCACAACCATTGCAGGGCTTTTTTATTTTCGGGGGGCAGTGCTACTAGCGCTACAAGTAGCGCGACTACAAGCGACAAAAAAACCCCCCCCCCAAAAAGTAGTTTTAGTGAAGCAAAAAGCATCAAACACATCCATTTTAGGACACGTTTTTGATGGGTGCACGAGCAGCTTTGAGAAAAAAAAACTACGTTTTGCAGTTATTTTAGAGTTGTCGCGAGCACAATGTTTTTGTAGCAACATTGCTACAGTAGCGCTGGTAGCACTGTGGAGGGCAGCGGAAGGAAGAAATAGAAACTTAACACTCATCACACGATAAAACCCATGGGAGGGGTTGTGAAACGCACACACCTCGACCTGTTTGGTGAGGAGTGGCTCTGCAGCGCGGTTCGTCCCCAGAACCCCAAAAGTGTTTTCAAAATGCTTTGTTTCTATTTCCTCCTTCATGAGGTGACATAAAAAAGGGGGGGACAGTGCAACCTCGCCCTCAGCAGGACTCAGGCACTGAGGGTTGAAAATGAGTTGAAGGAAGGTTGTGGAAAAATATCTGAAGAACACACCTTGCAATACTGTGACTGCGGGTGTTCCATTCTTGTTTTCCCCTTCTTTTTTCCTTTTTTTTTTTTTTTTTTTTTTTTTGAAAAATTGTTGTATTAGTGTACGCACCCGAGGATGCACTCCACTATACTTTTAAAAAAACGCTTTTTTTAACTGCTGATGTATCACAATGAGCACTAGTGTGGCAGCTGGCACAGGATTCAAAAAAAATTTAGTTCCCAACACAACAACAACGATAAAGCGCGAAGACAATACAGTTGGACAAGTAATATTGGCGACCAAAAAAGTCGCCAATTGCAAGAAAACCCCCAAAATCCGCCAATATTATTTGGTCGCCAAGTTTCTTGTCCAACTGTAAATAAAAGCAAAGCAGAATAAATTGAGGTTTTGTGAGGCATTCAACGAGTGTGTCGGCTCTGTGGTGTCACGGAGCCATCAACATTCCCCATACTTTTTCCTGCTCTTCCAGGAAAACTCGCGTATGCGACTGGGCACAAACGAAAAAAAATTAATTCACAACTAAAAGGTGTGAGGGAGAAGAAAACAAAGGGAATAAAAAAACGAAAAAAAAAACGATGTTGTTCTGAATGTGATGTTGTTGGGGTGCGGAGAATAAAACAGTTCCAAGAAAAGCTCCTACGTCGGTTTTCTTTTCGTTAAAAAGAAGGGGGGAAAATAAAGAGAGAAAAAAGAAAATCTTCAGTATTTCTCCTTATTCGTTCAAAAATAACGGATTTTCTTGCTCTTCGTTTTTGAAGAAAAGCGATTTTTTGTGCATTGGTTTGAAGCTCTGAAATAAACAAAAAGGCCCATAAAAAGAAAACAAAAACACCCCTAGAGCAGGGCCTCCTCACCAGCGAGAGGTGAGACAGGCTCGGGGTTCTCTGTCATCTCGTTGTAAGGGCTGAGCTGTGCTTCATCGATGCCGCCAGACTCCATCGGGAGGTTCTGTTTGGAGTTGAAGCTCGGCGGCTTCTTCAGCATGTAGAAGGCGCCACCCGCAATCACTGCCACCAACGCAATCAGACCAATCACCAGCCCAATCACCCAAAGCATGGAGCCACCCTCATCCGAGCCAGAGTCGGCATCAGTCACCGGTGCAGACCCCTTCGGAGCGTAGGTCGACCCCTCAGGCAGGCTGGTCTCAGGTTCGTCCGTCTTAGGCACATCCGTCTTGGGTGCCACGGTCGGTGCAATCGTCTTTGGTGCGAAGGTGTGTCCCTCAGGCAGCGCGGTCGGCTCAGCGGTCGGCACGGCAGTGGGGACAGCAGTGGGGGTTGCAGTGGGGGCAGTAGGGAGAGCGGTCGGCTCTGCTGTCGGCTCTGCTGTCGGTGGTGCAGGGGTGGCAGGCGGGTGGGTGTGGCCAGGGGTCAGTGTGTCGGGGATGCTTGTCTTCGGTGCGTCCGTCTTGGGTGGGTTGGTCTTCGGTGCATCGGTCTTCGGTGCTTCGGTCTTGGGTGCAGCAGACTTGCCTGGAGGTGCGTCTGTCTCAGGTGGGTTAGTCTTAGGGGCATCGGTCTTGGGGGCGTCTGTCTTAGGTGCGTCGGTCTTGGGCACAGCAGTCTTGGGAGCGTCGGTCTTCGGGGCGTCGGTTTTGGGCACAGCAGTCTTGGGTGCCTCTGTCTTGGGTGCTGCTGTAGCCTCGCATGTTGTGAAGACGTCATCGAGAAGAACAAAGGAGCCTGTGGAGGTCGGCTTGTAGCAGATCTTGTACTTCGACCCAGCCTTCAGCTTCGAGAGCGATCCCGCAGTCCAGACGATGGGGGCGGAGTCGCCGACTTCCTTTCCGGTGTTCATGGAGCCAGTGGACTTGGAGCATGCGCCCAGGTCCGCACAGTCGCCAGCAGCGGTGGAACAGTCGGTCGACGTCTCTGGCACAATGGCGACCTCGTCTGTGACGGCAATCGCATCGGAGCCAGGGAAGATGCGCATCTTGATGATATCCTTGCCCACCAGCGGGCACGTCGGCAGCGCGTTGTAGCTTGGCGCTCTGTATGCACAGGACAGCGTCATCTCGTCGATGAGGGACGCCTGTGCAAAGGTGTTCAGCACTATCTTCTCGATGTTCAAGAAGTCCGCCGGCATCGAATCCGTGGCCACTTTCTTGTCGTCAATAAAGATCTCGTAGGTCTTGGCAGTCCAGTCCAGCTTCACCTCAAACTGATACCACTGAACTTCATTCATGGGCTCCAGCCTCGTGAAGACACCAGACAGCTCGTACGCACTGTACCCACCAGCTCCCAAAAAAACAGGAATGGAAGAACCCGCAGGCGACACAAGCTTCACAGTGAACTGTGTCTGCTGTGCGTCCTGAACGAACCCAAGGAATTTCAAAGAATCGGCCTTCACGTTCTTTGCGGGGTACACCTGGTCGTAGCCCTTCGTCAGACTCCCGCACCCAGCGCCCACCTTCTTGTTCACAGTGTCGATAGTCATAATTTGGGACTTGTCCGAGTCTGTGTCGAACGACTTGTAGAGCGTTCCATCGCATGTCCCGGGGATCTGGAACTCAACGTCGTGGGAAGACCACTGTGGGGCCTCACCTGACTTGAACATGCTGCCTGTGAGGTGGAAGTCGACCATCTCGGAAGCGCTGTTCGCGTACGTTGCGTCCGCCTTCAGAGGCCCGATCACAAGCTTCTGTCCGTTGATGTTCAGGCGTGTGAGAGGGATCATCTCCGACTTGCGTGCGTTCCACCCAAGTGCCGCAGGGGCTGCCGAATGCATGGAGTCGAGGATGGCCTGCTTGTTCTCGTCGGTGTCGACCCACTCGTCATAGTCGCCCACAAGCGTCAGTGTCAGTTCCTTGCCTCCCGCACGCAGGTCGTCCTGGGTCAGACCATCAAGCATGCTGCCAGTCATCTTCACGTATCCGGTGCACCACATGTGGAACTCATCGATCCACCCGTTTCCGAAGAACCAGAAGTACACAATACCCGCTCCACAGTCATTGGAGAATGGGGTGCCCTTCATCTCAAGGTGTCCGTCCACGTAAAGGTCGGAGGTGGACGTGCTCCAGTCGATGTGAACGTCGATGTGGAAGTACTTGTTGTGCTCCCAGACAACAGGTGCGTCCTTGCCATCGACGAACATGACCTTGTTTTGCACCTGCATGGCAATGCACTTCGTTTTCCCGTCGTTGCCACCTTCCATGCTGAAGCCGATTGAAGTGCCGTCGTCCATGCTCGCCATGTACCACGACACGCGCTCCGGCTTCGCAGCCTTCTGCATGGGGAGTGATGACTGGCCTGCCTCGGGAAGCCTCTTTGCACGCAGGGCTCCGTCGCCCACTGCGGTGAAGGTGGTTTCGCGGCCAGACTCGTCACCAATGGGGGACCACGTGCCAATGGTGTCGTCGAAGGAGTTCAGGAAGTTTGTTGGGCATGTCTCAAACCCAAGGCACTGCAGTCCTCCGTACCCGGTCTGGCACTTGCAGGGCGCGAGCGGGTTGTTCTGGCACGTACCACGGCTCGAGCAGACAGTCGGTTCAGAGGCGGGAATACCGAAGCACACAGCGTCGCTGTCGGCAACCTTGACGTCGACGGAGCAGGTGGCCTCCTGCCCGCCGCTGCTGAAGGTCGCAGAGATTTTGAAGGACTTGCCCGCTTCAGACTGTGGTGCAGTGAACTTTGCCAGCACAGTCGCAATGTCGGACAGATCTGTCCCCGCAGGCACACTTGTGGTGAGCAGTGTCGAGTCTGCAGTGGTGCCGTCGTACGTAATCGTCAGCCTCGTCCCCACTGTGTAGATCCCGTTGAACTCAACCGTCCACTCCTTGTTGTATGCCACAAGGTGGGTTGTGTCGGTCGTGCGCGACACCATGCAACGCGGCTTCACGAAGTCGTTTGAGCAGTCGTTGTAGATGAAGTGGATACCTTCGATGTCGCCCGGCGAGAGACCTTCGCGCTGGCCGATGGGGACGGGCGCGATCAGGGTTGGCTTGATACCGATGGTGAACCCATTTGCGCCATAGTGCATGATGCTTCCGTAGTTGTAGGGCCCGATGGCACGAGCATCCGGTCCGGTCTTGTCAAACTGCGGACCCTTCCCGTCCTCCACCTGCGTAGCGTCGTAGTAGACGTACTCGTCACGGTCGTTCCGCGCCTGCTCGTGAGCAAGACCCAGTGTGTGTCCTACCTCGTGGATCGACGCACCCAGCCCGCACTGGTCAGAAAGGTTGATCTGGTTTGCACCGGTCATTCCGAGAGGAGAGTTGCAGGCGTCCTTGTCGGAGATGAAGAAGACGTGGTTCGCCGGGCAAGACCCCTGCACACACCTGGAGAAGCGGATGCAGGTCTTCTCCTCCCAGTTCGCAACCGCACCGATCACCATCGGCTCGTTCTGCGACAGCGAGAAGCTCGGGTGCGGGTTCTTTGAGTTTGTGACGCCGCTCGCAATGAAGTACGGCACCTTCCCCAGAGGCCACAGCAGCGACGCCTTGTTGACGCCTGTGTTCGACTGCACATCTGCAGCACGTCCGGCCTTGGGCATCTGGATGTCACCTTCATACAGGTCGAAGGAAGCGCCCTCGTAGAGGGGAACGTTGCCTTGCACCAGCAGCGCCGCGGACAGCACAGCGAGCACCCTCATCCTTATCCTTGCAGGTTCTATGTGTTGTGAGTAAATATGATCACCTTTGTGTGGGGTGGTTGTGCACGTTCTAATAGCAAAAGAACAAAATGAGGTTGTGGGAGGGGGTGCCATCTACGTCTTTGGTCATAAGAAGGGGTTATGTTGTTTTCTGCTCACGTACACCGAAGGCGGCATTTTTCACGTGTATCTTTTTGGTCCTTTTCTAAGGACACACAAACACTTTATTGACAATTAAACAACACACTTCGATCAATGAGAGAATTCAACAGGCGAAGCAGAAAGTCGACGCATTTGTACGTACGTAACAACAATCTTTCAACCAACAAGAGGGATTGAGGACACAAAGGATGAAACACTGGACATCGCTTGATTCCTCGAACAAACAAACAATAAACGGCTGGAGCAAATGTCTCGGTTAAGAGAGAGCAAACGAGAAAGACGAATGTACCTCGTGGGCAACACACATCTTTCAAAGCAATAAGGACAAGAAAGCAGACGCAGTGTTTCTGCAGAAGAATAACAACAACCAAGTTTTCCGTGGGGAAAAAAGGGAAAAGCGTGGATTGGACAAAAAAACAAAGAAGTTGAAAGCAAAGAAATACAAGAACGAGATCGATGACATTTCAAGAGAAAGTACAAAACCCGGACCTACACACAACTCTGCAAATTCGGCCTCTGGAAAGGTAGCACCAAAAAACTTGAAGATGGTGCGCGCACTTCACAAATCTTTTGACGCAACGTTTTTGGGAACCGCTCGAGACACAAACATTTGCAGTTACAATGCAGGTGGTATTGACCTACTGCTATTCAAAAGAAAAGTTGGTCAGATGATCCTGAGCAGAAAGACGGGAAATGAACAAGCACAATGGATGCAAACAGAAAATGCCTGACAGTTGGAGAGGCAGGTGGGAGGAAGGGCAGCCCTGTTACTCGACCAGGTAGGGTGGGTTGTATGCTTGGTTCAGGAGCGGGGGAAGTGTTCATATAAGAGAAAACCTTTTGCCAGTGCGTTACTGCACTTTGCTGAAAGGTCTCTCTTCTCTTTCTGCTCTTCGTAGTCGTTCCAGTATTCTGTTGAATACTTCTGTTGGACTAGTGAAAGGTTGGCACGATGAGTACCTTTGTGAGATAAAAGTATTCCGCTTTAGTTTTGGTATAAAAGACAAAGAAAAACAATCAAGTGCAAGAGAATGTGGTGAACAGGAACGGAAAACACGAGGAGCACAAAAACAAGCAAAATATGATACTGAAACTGGAATGACAGATAATTTTCACCAAGTTTCTTCCACCACTATCATGAGAACACAAAGAGCTACAATAACCAAAGAAAGAACTATGCTGGACAGAAGAAATCTCCACAACAATGATGAAGATAAAACCTGAAGAAATGAATGCAAAACAAATACAAAGCAATCAAAGTGCAAGAGGGTGTGGTGGGGAACACCCTAAATGTTTATTCGCTAACAGATCTTTCGGGCTCTGTCTGGCATACTGTGACGTGATCAAAAGTCAAAGACGTGAAAATATTTTTTACGAAAGCTCTTTTCACGACTTCGGCTTTTTGACCACACCAAATACTGTCCTGACCAACCCAATTGGGAGTAATCAATAAATCAATCAATAAATCCGACACTGGCAAAGTGCTCTTTCTCTAAACCAACGGACGGAGCATTTAGCAGATGCCAGGTTTGATTGATACTCCAACTGACTAGCAGATGAAACAAAAAAGAAACAAATACAGAAAAGTTGAAAGATGAATTCGCCTCGCGTGCATACACATCGTTCCAACAATGAATAATAAGTCGCAAAAGTTTAGTAAATCTGCTGAAAGACGACGTTTCACCAACGTACGTAAAGAGATAAGACAAACAAAAAAAGGTTGCAAAAAAGTGATGTATAGTTTCTTAAGACAGTTCTCCACCAACACACCAAGAGGCGAGTTCTGTCCTCAAATGTCACCCAAAAAGGAGGCAAAGCATATATGACCGACGGCACACCTCATCCCTAAGAGTGTGACAGAGATGAGATATTAGCAACGCTGGTTTGATACCTACCTGCCTTTGTGGTCTGACTCTTTTCTTTCTTCCGGTTATGACAAAACAGGGGTCATTATTGGTGGGGATAAAACCTGTCAATGAACTATTCCTCACAAGAATAATTCAAAGTTCATTCGTTCTTCTTCTGATGAAAAACATCGGGTCTTTTGTTTGTGCCCGCAAAGCCGTGAAACAAAAAGATGAAAAAATTGTGTTTCACTGAAGTAAGGTTGTTGCGGTCAAATGAGTACTCAAAGAACAAGCAAGCTTCTGCCTTTTTCAATCCGTTTTGTTTGCCTGCCGCGCTGCCTCCACTCTTTTTAGAATTGACAACAAGTTGTTTCATCAACAAAAAACTGAAGCTGTTGATGCAGGCACCTCCGACTGACCCACGTACGATGCCAGCTATCCGGATGAACGGGCAAGTACCCTGTGAGCACATACGAGTTCCTGAGCCACGCCGTCGTATCTTCTGCAACGAAATGGACATTGCAAGACGAGCCATTCCGACGAAAGTAGAGTTCCGATAAGTGCTGAATAAATTGTAATTTTTGCATTTCTCCCACAAACTAGCTTCTCCAGCATATCTGACCAAAAGAAAAAACACCCCCCCAATAAGCTCAAAAAATCATCCTAAAAAAACCTCTGATGCGACTCACATAGAGAAAATGTGTTGACCACGAGAACGTGGTATTCTCCTCTCCTCTGGCACATCGTAGCGGTCACTGTACAGCGTTGTAGACTTGTGCACACCACTCACGCCCAGATGCTGCGTGGACGCACCGAGGGAGTACTCTGAACGCTCTGTGTTGACAAAGAGAGCGTCCATCTGACGATCTGGTGTGTCCGAGACAATGTCCTGAACGAGATCATCGCCCTTCGGCGCGTACTGTGCGTACACATCCTCCTGTAGCAGAGCACGGCGTTTCGTAAAGAAGATGTGCCCCTCGGCCAACACATCAAGCACAACCTGCAAACCCAACACCGCCGTCCCCGCAAGGAGAAGGAGAGAGGCAATCCCAGTCAGATCCTCACTGACTCCCCTGTAGTGGTCCAAGGCAATGAAGACCATGGCAAAGGTCTGCAGGCCGATCAGGGTGCAGTCAAACGCTGCAGTGCGGTGGCGTGCGTGCGGCCACAGGAAGCATTCGCAGAGCAGAAGAACCACAAAAATCGCAGCGGTCGCCATTTTGACGTGCCCACACTGCAACCGGCTATCCGGCCCAACACTGTGCACTGCGCTGATTGCAAAGCTCGCCGCAAACTCCACCACCCCAAACCACGCTCTGTCCTGTTTGTAGGACCGCACCACAGAGCTGTACCGTTGCACCCACATTGTGTCTTCTCTCGTGTTGACCCACTCTCCAGTTCCAATGAGCGCAACGAGAGCAGAGCTTTTCCTGTTTGCTGCACAAGCAAGAACCGCGTGCTCGGGCACATTCGCGTGAACCACACGGAACAGCACAATTGGGACAGAAATGCAGAACAGAATGGACGACACACCGATGAGTTTGTGCACGGTGGTGCCTGGTTGGAGGAGAAGGCTCATGCCAGCAAGCGCAATGCCTTGGTAGAAGAACTGGAAGATGACGAGGGGGGCAGAGGGGAGGCGGAGGAAGCCTTGCGTGTCAAGGCCTTCGAAGAAGCGTGGTGTGATGCGCCTCCCGATGGGCACCACTGCTGCGAGCACCACCAGGCTCAGCACCGCAGCCCCGGCCGTGATGGCCATGTTTGCGACAAACATGCCCAAGGCAGGACTCCCGTCCACCACCAGCCCCGTGGGATGCAGCAGGTCAGACACCCCCTCCCCACAGGTGTCAGCAATCAGCGCCAACCGCACTGCAGGCCCAGGCGACGCACCTGACAGCAGCATACCCACCGTCACCACAGTCGCAGCGTTCTGTATCGCCTCTGCGTGCGGGGCGGGTGGTGCCAGTGTTGGTGGTGATGCCGGTAAGGTGGGTAGTGTCGGTGAGGATGTTGGTCCCGCAGTTGGCAAGGATGCGGGTGGCAGGTCTGTCGGGAGTGCAGGGACATCTGTACGCAGTGCAGGTGTCGGTGGTGCATCTGTGAGAAGTAGTGGTGTTTGTGGGATGGTCTGTGGTGCGGATGTCAGTGGCGCAAGCGTCGGCAGTGGTGGAGCAGGTGTAGGTGGAGCGCGTGCTGGGGTGGTGGGTTCGGCTGTGGGTTGAGAAGTTGGCACGGCAGTGGGAACTGTAGTGGGTACGGCAGTTGGACTGGAAGTTGGTCTAGCGGTTGGAATAGCAGTGGGTTTTGCAGTGGGTACCGCAGTGGGAGGAGAAGTTGGCTCAGCAGTAGGTATTACAGTGGGAGCAGCAGTTGGGATAGCAGTTGGTAGGGCAGTGGGAGTGGTGGTGGGTGTCGCAGTTGGTGCTAGAGTGGGCACAGTAGTGGGTATTGCAGTGGGAACAGAAGTTGGACTGGCACTGGGGATGGCAGTTGGAGGAGAAGTTGGTAGGGCAGTGGGAGTGGTGGTGGGAATAGCAGTTGGTCCTGCAGTTGGTACTGTAGTTGGTACAGCGGTTGGTATAGCAGTGGGTACTGCAGTTGGAGGAGAAGTTGGGATAGCAGTAGGCACAGCAGTGGGAGTGGTGGTGGGCACGGCCGTGATTTGTGGGATTGACGTCTGTGGTGCATCTGTGAGTGGTGCAGGCGTCGGCGGGGCGTCAGTGGGCACTGCAGTTGGTGGCGCAGGTGTAGCTTCAACACACATTAACATTACACCATCAGTGACCTCCCCCACTAAGGGATCATGCCAGAATGTAGGGCTGCTTCTCCCAATCAATAGCAAGGAGCGAGTTACATGTCTGAGTCCCTGGCTGGGTCCTTGGTCCACAAGTACACCATTGAGATATATGTAGTAGGTTGCATACTCATCGTCAATAGGCACACTAATGACACGAACGTGAAACTTCTCTCCCAGCGGCAAGGGTGTGCTGTACTCAATGATCATCCACTTTGATGACCAAGTCGAGGCGACGAATATTGTCCCGTCATTTCCGAACTGTCCAATCGTGAAGCTGTCTCTGTTGTTTGGATTTGCAAACTCAACGAAACGCCCATACGAGGAGTATTCATCAATAACAACATCAAAGTCAACCTGGACTGCACCCCCAAACAGTGTCTCCTCACTTGGCGGCACGGGGAGGTAAATGTTATCCTTGTCTGCGAACTCGACCACAGTCACAACGGCCCCATCACACGGCACCTCCGTGATTAGAGAAGTTGACATAGCAGTTGGCACACTGGTAGGTACTGCAGTTGGTGCTGCTGTGGGAACTGTGGTGGGTACAGCGGTTGGAATAGCAGTGGGTACTGCGGTGGGAGGAGAAGTTGGTACGGCAGTGGGAGTGGTGGTGGGTATGGCAGTTGGTGGTGCAGGTGTAGCCTCAGGACACATTAGCATTACACCATTCGTGACCTCCCCCACTAGGGGCTCATGCGGGAAGAGAGGGAGATCTGCAAAGGTGCTTGTCCCAATCAACAGCATGGAGCGCGTGATGTATCTGAGTGCCTCGCTCACTGCTTCGGCCACAAACACACCATCGACATACAGGTAGAAGTTTGCTGTCGCATCGTCAATAGGCACAACAATGACACGAATGTGAATCTTCTCTCCCAGCGGCAAGGGTGTGCTGTACTCAACACGTAGCCGCTGTGTTGACCAAGTGGAGGAGACGTACATTGTCCCGTCACGTCCCAACTGTCCAATCATAAAGTTGTCGCTGTCTTTACCATTTGCAAACTCAACGAAGCGACCACGGTATGAGTACGCATCAATAACAACATCAAAGTCAACCTGGACTGCACCCCCAAACAGTGTCTCCTCACTTGGCGGCACGGGGAGGTAAATGTTATCCTTGTCTGCGAACTCGACCACAGTCACAACGGCCCCATCACACGGCACCTCTGTCGGCTGCGACACCACTTCACACACAAACAGCAAAAAGGCCACTGCGACGTACATGGTGTGTCCTGGTGTTGTTCTCTTGCTGCAGCAACTTTGTTTGTGGGGAAGGCCCTACCCACATCTGTTGAGGTGTGAATGTGTGAGGTAAAGACAACGACACACAGCGTAGCAGGCAGCCATGAAGGGCTGCGGGGATGACAGGTGTCTCCTCAACTGGGACAATCAAGAGCAAAGGATCATTACAAAAAAAGTAAGGCGGTGTGCTTTCTTTTGTGTGGGTACTAATAAGAACTGGTCGTCGTCCGAAGAGAAAGTCAAAGGTTGTCAAGAAATAAAAATAAAGAAAATGAAAGAAAAAAGGGATGATTTAGCTTTGTGGGAAAGAAGAGAAAGGTGATGTGTCTCCACCCTCACACACCACAGCTTTCAAGAATGGTTCACATCGCAAATAAAAGGAAAAAGAAGATTGCAAGATGATCCTCAGCACCACCTGCTGAGTCACCTTAGGAAAAAAATATGTGAAATAACACTGTGACTCTCGTGCACCGAAAAATAGTTGCCAAAAATGAGGCCAGGTCTCTTGTGATGAGTGACACGGAGCAACTTGGTAACATTTGTGTCTGGTTGTGGTTGTTTTCCATATTTTTTGTATTTTTCGGCGTACATTGCTGACAATAAAACACACTTTTTATGAGGGGATCTTATGTGTATCACATATCTCTACACAATTGTAGAATATACCCTTAGACAGATGAGGGCTGCAAACAACAAAAACACACAAACAAAACGAAGGAGCAAATGCCTCGGGTAAAGAGGCATTAAAGAGAGCAAACGAGAAAGACGAATGTGCCTCGTGGGCAACACACATCTTTCAAAGCAATAAGGACAAGAAAGCAGACGCAGTGTTTCTGCAGAAGAATAACAACAACCAAGTTTTCCGTGGGGAAAAAAGGGAAAAGCGTGGATTGGACAAAAAAGCAAAGAGAAGTTGAAAGTGCAAAATGCCTACTCGTACACCGGCGCCCGCAGATATTGAAACAAATACAAGACTGACATTTCAAGAGAAAGTACAAAACCCGGACCTACACACAACTCTGCAAATTCGGCCTCTGGAAAGGTAGCACCAAAAAACTTGAAGATGGTGCGCGCACTTCACAAATCTTTTGACGCAACGTTTTTGGGAACCGCTCGAGACACAAACGTGTGCAGTTACAATGCAGGTGGTATTGACCTACGGCTATTCAAAAGAAAAGTTGGTCAGATGATCCTGAGCACCACGTGCTTGGTCATCTTTACACAAAGACGTTAGGTGTGCGAAACACCTCAAGACAACACTGCGAACGACTGAAAGAAGGCTTGAGAAGCATCAAATCGATGTATGATGGGTGAGGGTGTGGGGGTGTGGGGATATATTTGAGTGGTAAGTGAAGCTGTGTGAAGGGAAAGACGGGGACACGCACAATGGAATAAATCAGAAAAATATCTGCCAAGTCTTTCACACTGTAGTGCATCTACTGTTGCGTTGTCCGGGCAGCGCGTTTCAACACCTGAAGAAAAATAAAATAAAAGCAATCAATGCTGTACCCAACCATTCAAACAAATACGTCCTGTTGTAATTGAACCGGTCTGCCAAACCACAACAACGTATGTGATGGCCTCCCGTCAGATCCTTTACCCCAGAAACAAAAAAAGAAGTTGAAAACAAACAAAACAAACAAAAAATACAAAATTGTTTCTTTCATGAAACCCTCGTAGGAGTTGTCAACGATTTGCATTAAAATAGACAACATCTCAGGATAGATTCACAGGCTCATGGAGCACAACGTATCTGACAGAGATAACAGTTCTCATTATTTTCAACAATCAAGAGAGGCAGGTGTGGGGAGGAAAGGCAGCCCTGTTACTGGACCAGGTAGGGTGGGTTATATGCTTGGTTCAGGAGCGGGGGCGGGGGGGATGTTCATATAAGAGAAAACCTTTTGCCAGTGCGTTACTGCACTTTGCTGAAAGGTCTCTCTTCTCTTTCTGCTCTTCGTTGGTTATTGTGGTCGTTTTTTTTTGAATAATTCTGTTGGACTAGTGAAAGGTTGTTAAGATCGTGGTTGTAGCTAACGTTCAAAACGGTCTTTATTCAAAGAAAGAAACGTTCATAAGATGAACCTAAGCCTCTCGTGTGTCTGGTAAAGAAAAATCTCCAACCAAACAATCTTGGGGCGTGCTAAATGGCAAGTGGCAAATCTAACATCAGTACAAAATCTCAACATATTTCCGAACACTAAGTACTATCATGAGAACACAAAGAGCTAAAATAACCAAAGAAAGAACTATGCTGAACAGAAGATATCTCCAAAACAATGATGAAGATAAAATCTGAAGAAACAAAAGAAAAATACAAATACAAAGCAATCAAAGTGCAAGAGGAGGTGATGGGGAATAGGGAAATGAAGAAGAAAAAGAGGGGGAAACAACTATGGGAATGATTATTTTCTAGTTTCGTCCCTCCCGGCTTCTTCTTGCGCAACAACAAGCACCCAACACCCAACATGTATTCGCTAACAGATCTTTCAGGATATGTATGGAAAACTGTGACGTGATCAAAAGTCAAAGACGTGAAAGTCTTTTTTACGAAAGCTCTTTTCACGACACTTCGGCTTTTTGACCACACCAAATACTGTTTAAACCCCTCTTCCGAACCACATTCTAAAGACTCTGAAATCAAACATACGTTTAAAGAGGGAATAGGAAAGTGGGTACGTGTCCACACAATAGAAGGCATCTCATTGGTTCTTTCTGAAACAAACAAGCAACAAACAAACAGGCTCCGGGCAGCGGATCACGAAAACGAACAAAAAAAAAGGTTGCAAAAATGTTATGTAAAAAGTATAGTTTCGTAAGACAGTTCTCCAACACACCAAGAGGCGAGTTCTGTCCTCATATGTCACCCAAAAAGGAGGCAAAGCATATATGACCGACGGCACACCTCATCCCTAAGAGTGTGGCAGAGATGAGATACTAGCAACGCTGGTTTGATACCTACCTGCCTTTGTGGTCTGACTCAATTTTTCTTTCTTCTGGTTATGACAAAACAGGGGTCATTGTTGGTGACCTATTCCTCACAAGAATAATTCAAATTTCTTTCGTTCTTCTTTCTGATAAAAAACATTGAAATATCCATCCTGCATCAGCAACAACGTTCTACCTGGGTGTTCTGCTCTTCACAGATAAATGTTCTGACCTTGCTGCGCCATGCGGGAACGTGGTATTCTTCCCACCTCTGACACATCGCTGAACAGTCCTGATGTGCGGTCACTGTACAGCGTTGTTGACTTGTACACACCACTCACACCCAGATGCTGCGTGGACGCACCGAGGGAGTACTCTGAACGCTCTGTGTTGACAAAGAGAGCGTCCATCTGACGATCTGGTGTGTCCGAGACAATGTCCTGAACGAGATCATCGCCCTTCGGCGCGTACTGTGTGTACACATCCTCCTGTAGCAGAGCACGGCGTTTCGTAAAGAAGATGTGCCCCTCGGCCAACACATCAAGCACAACCTGCAAACCCAGCACCACCGTCCCCGCAAGGAGAAGGAGAGAGGCAATCCCAGTCAGATCCTCACTGACTCCCCTGTAGTGGTCCAAGGCAATGAAGACCATGGCAAAGGTCTGCAGGCCGATCAGGGTGCAGTCAAACGCTGCAGTGCGGTGGCGTGCGTGCGGCCACAGGAAGCATTCGCAGAGCAGAAGAACCACAAAAATCGCAGCGGTCGCCATTTTGACGTGCCCACACTGCAACCGGCTATCCGGCCCAACACTGTGCACTGCGCTGATTGCAAAGCTCGCCGCAAACTCCACCACCCCAAACCACGCTCTGTCCTGTTTGTAGGACCGCACCACAGAGCTGTACCGTTGCACCCACATTGTGTCTTCTCTCGTGTTGACCCACTCTCCAGTTCCAATGAGCGCAACGAGAGCAGAGCTTTTCCTGTTTGCTGCACAAGCAAGAACCGCGTGCTCGGGCACATTCGCGTGAACCACACGGAACAGCACAATTGGGACAGAAATGCAGAACAGAATGGACGACACACCGATGAGTTTGTGCACGGTGGTGCCTGGTTGGAGGAGAAGGCTCATGCCAGCAAGCGCAATGCCTTGGTAGAAGAACTGGAAGATGACGAGGGGGGCAGAGGGGAGGCGGAGGAAGCCTTGCGTGTCAAGGCCTTCGAAGAAGCGTGGTGTGATGCGCCTCCCGATGGGCACCACTGCTGCGAGCACCACCAGGCTCAGCACCGCAGCCCCGGCCGTGATGGCCATGTTTGCGACAAACATGCCCAAGGCAGGACTCCCGTCCACCACCAGCCCCGTGGGATGCAGCAGGTCAGACACCCCCTCCCCACAGGTGTCAGCAATCAGCGCCAACCGCACTGCAGGCCCAGGCGACGCACCTGACAGCAGCATACCCACCGTCACCACAGTCGCAGCGTTCTGTATCGCCTCTGCGTGCGGGGCGGGTGGTGCCAGTGTTGGTGGTGATGCTGGTAAGGTGGGTAGTGTCGGTGAGGATGTTGGTCCCGCAGTTAGCAAGGATGCGGGTGGCAGGTCTGTCGGGAGTGCAGGGACATCTGTACGCAGTGCAGATGTCGGTGATGACGTCTGTGTAGCAGGTGGTGAAGCAGGTGTTGGGGTGGTGGGTTCAGCTGTGGGTTGAGAAGTTGGCAGAGCAGTGGGCACAGTAGTAGGCACTGCAGTTGGTGCTACAGTGGGAACTGTGGTGGGTACAGCGGTTGGAATAGCAGTGGGTACCGCAGTTGGAATAGAAGTTGGGATAGCAGTTGGCACAGCAGTGGGTACGGCAGTTGGTGCTACAGTGGGAACTGTAGTGGGTACAGCGGTTGGCATAGCAGTGGGTACGGCAGTTGGTTCTGCAGTGGGAGGAGAAGTTGGCTCTGCAGTCGTTACTGCAGTGGGAGCAGCAGTTGGAATAGTAGTTGGTACTGCAGTTGGTGGCGCAGGTGTAGCCTCAGGACACATTAGCATTACACCATTCGTGACCTCCCCCACTAGGGGCTCATGCGGGTTTGGAATGCTAGGATCTGCAAAGGTGCTTGTCCCAATCAATAGCAAGGAACGCGTTATGTATCTCAGTGCCTCGCTGGGTCCTTGGGCCACAAGTACACCATCAAGATATATGTAGTAGGTTGCATACTCATCGTCAATAGGCACAACAATGACACGAACGTGAAACTTCTCTCCCAGCGGCAAGGGTGTGCTGTACTCAACACGTATCCGTTGTGTTGACCAAGTGGAGGAGACGTACATTTTTCCTACACTTCCCAACTGTCCAATCATAAAGTTGTCGCTGCCCCGACCATTTGCAAACTCAACGAAACGCCCATGGTCTGAGTACTCATCAATAACAACATCAAAGTCAACCTGGACTGCACCCCCAAACAGTGTCTCCTCAGTTGGCGGCACGGGGAGGTTAATGTTATCCTTGTCTGCGAACTCAACCACAGTCACAACGGCCCCATCACACGGCACCTCCGTGATTAGAGAAGTTGGCATAGCAGTTGGCACACTGGTAGGTACTGCAGTTGGTGCTGCTGTGGGAACTGTGGTGGGTACAGCGGTTGGAATAGCAGTGGGTGCTGCGGTGGGAGGAGCAGTTGGTACGGCAGTGGGAGTGGTGGTGGGTATGGCAGTTGGTGGTGCAGGTGTAGCCTCAGGACACATTAGCATTACACCATTCGTGACCTCCCCCACTAGGGGCTCATGCGGGAAGAGAGGGAGATCTGCAAAGGTGCTTGTCCCAATCAATAGCATGGAGCGCGTGATGTATCTGAGTGCCTCGCTCACTGCTTCAGCCACAAACACACCATCGACATACAGGTAGAAGTTTGCTGTCGCATCGTCAATAGGCACAACAATGACGCGAATGTGAATCTTCTCGCCCAGCGGCAAGGGTGTGCTGTACTCAACACGTAGCCGCTGTGTTGACCAAGTGGAGGAGACGTACATAGTCCCGTCACGCCCCAACTGTCCAATCATAAAGTTGTCGCTGTCTTTACCATTTGCAAACTCAACGAAGCGACCACGGTATGAGTATTCATCAATAACAACATCAAAGTCAACCTGGACTGCACCCCCAAACAGTGTCTCCTCACTTGGCGGCACGGGGAGGTAAATGTTATCCTTGTCTGCGAACTCGACCACAGTCACAACGGCCCCATCACACGGCACCTCTGTCGGCTGCGACACCACTTCACACACAAACAGCAAAAAGGCCACTGCGACGTACATGGTGTGTCCTGGTGTTGTTCTCTTGCTGCAGCAACTTTGTTTGTGGGGAAGGCCCTACCCACATCTGTTGAGGTGTGAATGTGTGAGGTAAAGACAACGACACACTGCGTAGCAGGCAGCCATGAAGGGCTGCGGGGATGACTCAACCTCAATTGGAAACTGAACTGGGACAAAGACTGTAGGAGTAAAAAGAGCTGGGAAATGGGTGGGAAAAGGAGGGGGATGGTATTTCGTTTTGTTTTGCGCAGTGTGGCTTCGCTGAAGTTCTTTTTTTTTTTGCTTTTTTTTTTTTTTTTGTGCTGGATCGAAGATTCGCTCTTCTTTCCTGAAGAATTTACGGAACAAAAACCGAACAAGAATGATTTTTTTTTTATTAACTTCTTTTTTCTGAGAAGAAAGAGTGGGATGGGAGATGCCATGGGATGGGGGGGGGAGAGTCTTGCAAAAATAAACCTCAAAATAAATGTCCAATTGTTTTGAAAGAAAAGAAAAATTCTGATAAGACGAACCAAAGCCTCTAACGTGCTTGCGCCACCTTGTTAAGATGTATTTCCCCCCCCCCCCCCCTGACTCTCATATTGTGTTCCGTTTGCATGGGAAATAATTGAGGGGGGTTTTTTTCATGAAATATGCAGACCCACAATAACGTATGTTCCTCACAGGACACACACGCTGAAAACGTCAAATTCACTTTATTTTCATATCCTTGAGAAAGAGAAACCCTTCTACGATGAAACCGTGCTTCTCTCGTGCACAGACTTATCTTTACTACTGTCGTAGTCGCGCTGGAACACGCTGGGTTTTGAAGATGGACTGCCTTTTCGTCGGAGGAACAGTGAGATATGACAATAAGGAATTGGCGTTGTGGGGTAGGTAGAAGGTAGGTGGTAAAAAAAGGGGGTTTGGGCGGTGTTTTAAACCATGAGTAAAGACAAGGAGAAAAAAAAAATCAAAAGGATGAATGTGACTCTCTCGTGTGCACATCAAAGAAGGGGGAAAAAGTGAAGTTGATAGTGCAAAAAAAAACAAAAAAAAAAAAAAAAATGCGGAATGCAGACAATCAACGGAGTGGAAAAGTTTAAGAAAAAATGGTGTTCCCGAAAGGGCCCATATTGACAGGTCCTTGACATGTCCTTGACACAAGGTTTACAGGGGAAAATGACACACCCCCCCTGTATTGACATGTCCTTGACATGTCGTTGACATGTCCCCGACAGCAGATCGGTAACACCAAAAAAGGCCAAAAAAAAAATGGGAATATGGGTGGTGGGCAAAGGTGAGTAGTGTACTTTCAGTATTTTGCACCCCCTAAAAAAAACAAAAAAAGGGGGGAAGTC
The DNA here is from genome assembly GCA_964035575.1 of Rhynchopus sp. YZ270_cl-10. Taxonomy (NCBI): domain Eukaryota; phylum Euglenozoa; class Diplonemea; order Diplonemida; family Diplonemidae; genus Rhynchopus; species Rhynchopus sp. YZ270_cl-10. Next base: position 1,060,804 of record OZ037866.1, on the reverse strand, counting down.
GTTGCGACACGGCGAATACTAAATGACGAATCGTGACAGCATGAATTACAAACGGATGCACAGTCATTTCTAAAAAAAGGGGGAGCGATCGTCTTTTGGTGGATGGATGGTGAAAAACTAGGTGGGAACGAGTTCAAGTAAATATGCTGACCAAAAACAGAAGGTGTGTATACTGTTTCATTATCCGCCCTCAGCAATAAAAGGACGCCCACGTTTTTTGTTTGTTTTATCATTTTTGATCTTTTTGTGAAGTAAAAAGAAAAACGAGAAAAAACCAGAGTCTCATGAACGAATGCTCTCTCAAGTTTTGAAGCGGGGTGAGGGTAATAACTGGGGTAAATCATAGAAGTAAAGTTAGTTTGGATTGATGCCTCCATGACTGACCCACCAGCCAGCCCTGGATAATGAAAAGTTTATAAGATGAACCTCAGCCTCTCCTGCTCAGTCACCTTGATCACAATCGTTATCTGACAAAAGCACATCAAATTAAAAGAGAGAAAAGAGGGAACACATGATGCTGAAAGGCTCTCTCCTACAAATACAATCGGTAACTATTTGTCTGGTGAAAAAAAAAGTACGACACTAGTCGTGACTAGTCACTTTTTTGTTCACGCGGGGGGAGTGTTTGTTACGTTGCTGTCGTAGCGAAGAGTGAATAAAGTAATAATATGATAACGAGCGAGTTCACATTTTGTATTGCAACTCCTGAACACACACACACACACACACGGTGCGCTTTTTAAAACCAGACACGATATCGTATCTGTCGGGGAAATAAAACTATGCCAAAAACAAGGAATGACAGAATGCTCAGCATGCATGCAGATCATGAAGCACAAAAAAGCCAATTTTTCGATGAAATAAAAGTCCATTTTATCACCATATTTATTCCGCAAACCCATAAACTCGCGAAACCCTGTGGCCGAAGTAGATAAAAACGTATTCTGGAAAGTCCGAGAAGACGAGCAAAGATGGGGGGAAAGCTTTACTCTGAAAGCCAAACGTTTTCGTTTTTTTTACAACAAAATAGAAACTAACTTCCGGTTCTGAATAAAAAGAAAACAATGAAAAACAACTTTTTCGTTTATCGCTCCGCAAGCTTGTTGTGTTTTTTCGCTGAAGTGTGTGTTGTTGTATGAGTGAGAAAAAATAATGAGTGAGAAAACACAAGCTGGCGGGCACGCACCTTCCGTCGTTTTCTATTTCCTATTGTCAAAGTATCTTATCGCTCATTTGTTGGGTGGAGAAAGAATGTCGTCGAAACTCTCAGGCATTGGGCAGTCATCATTCTCACGGACTCATTACCGTGACAGCAACACGCAAACAGGGAAAGCACTTGATCTACCTTCCTAAGAGAAGCAGGACAGAGAACAATTTTTTGTTTGGTAAACGACAACAAAAAGTCGCCAATTTTTAATGAGAGTTGCTATTTTTTGCAGGGAAGAGAAGGGTCGCTTGATCTACCTTAGAGCAACAACAGAGAACAAGAAAAGCTTTTGGTGTTGTAGACAATGTCAAATCTCACAGGGCCGAGCCAGCCTTGAAAAACAAAGACTTTTTTTTTGTGTCGACAATCGCCCAGAGAGCCCACTTTTCTGTTCAGGAAAGAGTTGTGACCCTTTTACGCGAACTCAAAATGGACAATAAAAAAACCAATAGAAAAAGAGAGCGAGATTGGTCATTGTTGGCGAAGTCGTTAAAATTATAAAATGTATTGTGCCTTTGACTTCCGATCAGATCAGCAGAGAAAAAGAGACAGAATCGGCCAACATGAAGTTCCTAGTAGACCCCAGTAACCCCACCAAAAGGTGGGCACTTTAGGTGGTTGTCGACCAGTGAAGCTTGTAGGCTTTTAAATGTAAGACAAAAATCTTACATTTCCAGCGGGGGAAATGGTGTTGCGGAGAACGCGTGGATGAGTAAACGACGTGGCACTACTGTGGTGCAAGCTTGCATCCCATCCTTCTCATGACAGAGTTTGGCTGTAAAAAAAAAGTGCAATTTTAAGCGCAATTTGAAATGTTGCGCACAGTGGCTTCGCTAGAGAGAGACCTTCGGCTTCGCAAAATATGGAAGTAAAATTGACAAAAAAAAAAACTTTGCACTAAAAACTAGGGGCACATCAAGAAGAAAGTTGAAGGGAAAGATTGAAGACAATTAATAAGAACAGAACAGGGGAGTTTAAGCCGGTTTGGGTATTTTGAGGGGGAAAAGCTATGGAAAATCCGGTTTTGAGAAAACATTTCTTTCCTCATCGTAACAGGGTTTCTGGCCACAAAAAATCCTGTTTTTTTGCAGATAATGTGACCCCACCATTTTGGTCTTGGGAACCCACAGATGGTCAAAACGTCAAAATTGTGACTTTTTTCCCCCCCGAATTTTTTTCGGTGCCCAATCCATGTCAGCAGGCTGTTTGCTAATTCCGACATCCGGAAGCAAAAATTTCCCCTGACAAACAGTGGGGTTTCAGCTCCAAAAACATAGCGTTTCCGGAATCCGTCCGCACTGTGGTGGGGTCACTTTGCCGAAATGGACAAGCTCTTGGTTTTGATCAACGTCAGTGTAAGGTGAAGCTATAGCTTGCAGAAACACCACCTAGACAGAGGGGTTTTACTGCCGCTTGCAATCGTGAGAAAGATCGGGATTCGCCTTTTTTCTCAAACCGGGGGGGTTTTTTTTGTTGAAAAATCCAAACTGTTAAACTCCTCTGCAAGTTGAACAAAGACAAAAAAAAAAAAAAAAAGGAATTCAAAGTTGTGATGGGGATGTAGTGGGAATAGAAAGATTAGGTGCAAAGTGAAGTTGACTACACAACGGTGAAGCAGATGACTTTTGACTAATGGCTCTACTTAGTCGTTTCTCCATTGGATTACAACAACGTTGTCAGCCAACAGTGAAACCACAAAGTAAAAAACCACAAGTCAAGTCATTTACTTCACCGTCGTGAAAAAGGGGAACACGCACATTTGAAACTCTTGATTTCTGAGCAAAAAAAAAATCCTTTTTTCTGAGTAACATTTTGAGGCGGGTTTGTATCAGTCTTCTTTTTTTGGGGGGCGGGGTGGGTGGGAAATTCCTGTAGCGGAGCGTGATTCAATCATATGCGGGGTACTATGTTACGTCTGTGTCTGTTCTCTTCATGTTACAAGGAGCGGTTGTAAAATAAAAAAAAACAAAAAAAAAAAACAAAAAAAACAAAGGTTTCCGATGACTTTCATTCATGTAACGGTAAAGGTCACCAGAAGAAGAAAATAATTGGGATGGAAATATTTGTGATTATCGCCCTGCCTCAAATCTTAAGACCCTACGCGATACGCGTAGGAAAGCACTCAGGGTTCCTGAGGGAATGTTTTCCACTTTTTTTTTTTTTTTTTTGAAAACTTGGTTGTATAAATAAGACGGGGTAAGACCAAGGTATCAAATCTGTTGCCATGTTATCTGCTTTTTTTGAAGCAATGGACAGTAAGCCTCTCGTGCACATACCCTTGTTAGAAAAAAGGGGAAGTCTGTGCAAGCTTCTCCATCAAGGCGCTAAATTATGGTGATAATGTTGCCATTTTGTGCACCAGATTTACTCTTTCCCTCATCCATTCAATGCAGCTTCATTCTGCGGGGAAAACGAGATCAAAAAAGAAAAAAAAAAGTTGACTTTAAATACAAAGCCCTCTCGTGACAGTGTACCTACCAAACAAAAAACGAAGAAATAAAGAAACACACACAAATTCTGAAGTAATGAAAATTGGCTCGTTTGCATTCCCCCTCGACCCTTCCAAATACGCCCTTTCCCTCTTATGTAAAAAGCGAAGAAAAAAAAATGCTTCAAAAAAAAACAGAACACGGCGCTTGTATTTCGTCGTGTGATATTGTTGAACAATAGTGCACTGACAAAATTGGATGGAAAGTTTAGGCCGTGTTCTCTTTCTAAAGATTTTTTTCAAAAAAAAAAGGTGAGCTTTTCAGTTTGGGGATGTGGTAGGGTGGCAAGAAAGAGGGCGGGGGGGAAACGAGAATTATGTATCAGAGAAAGAAAAAATCAAAGAAAAGAAGAAAAAAACTAAACTTCATGAGTCAAAAGAAAAAAACAGTTGTTTCATATACTAACTATTCTACTGAATAGATGGTATAATAGGGTGCACTAAATGTACCCCAAAGTCAAAAGACAGGGCGTTCGCCCCGGGGCGAAAAATATTTTTTTTCGTTAAAAAATTTTTTTCCTGAAAAAATGACGTTTTATTTCGCCCCAGGGCTTCGCCCCACCGGGGCGAAACCCTGTATAAATAAATAAATAAATAAATAAATAAAGGGGGAAAAAAAGAGAGAGAGAGAGAGAGATTTCTCCCCACCACCCTGTAGACCCCTCCGGGGGTCGCAGAGGGGTGTCCACTGTACTCAAAATCATCCGTAAACCCGCCTGCCGTGAGAGGAAGTTTCCCCAGCACTCCCGCTCGCTCCTCAATCCTGCAGTCTGCTGAAGGTGTACCGTACCCCCTGTTATAGAAGGTGTCACTGCTCGTGTCAACTCTATCTTCAATGGCAGAGAGTTGAAAATAATCAAAATAAGGATGAAGTCTCATATGACGGATGCCTCTCTCTTGTACATCTGCTTGATTAAACAACACAAAGAGACCCTCAGTGAGGGGGGATTGATGAAATTCTTCATCGTTTTGCTGGTTTTAGTATCAGGAAAGTTCAGCTGTAATATCACTTGTGCTGGGGAAGGGATCACGCGCAAATCGCAAATTTTTTTTGACCATTCAGTACCAGGGATTCACCCACGAACTAACTTCTCTCCGGCGGGAAAATTTTTTTGACCTATTTTAAGCACTAGTAAAAAAACGAAAATTTCGGGGTTTTTGGCATTTCGCCACGATCAGGAAAAAACGATGGCGATAGCGAACGCCCTGTCAAAAGAAGAAAAAAAAAAGAAAAGAAAAATTGTAGGATGAATGTGCTTTCTCACACACACACCTGAAAAAAAGTTGATTTGAAATACAGCAGACCGCTCGTGAACAGTGTACCTTGGTACATAACCGGGTGTACCGGGGTGGACCTCAACCATGCATTTAAAGGGGGGGGAGGGCTAATTGTAGTGGGGGATAACTGTAGAATGGCGGATAAAATAAAAAATATCGCCAGTTTGTTCTTCTCAAAAAATGGGGGATAGTTGTAGTGGGGGATTAAAAAAAAAATATCTCTCTTTTTTCCCACCTGAATATCCCCATCCCCAAGGAAAATACACACCAAAAACGCGGTGTGGGAAGTGGGGGATAACTGTAGTGGGGGATAAAATAAAATAAAATGGGGGAGAAAAAACGGGGGATAATTGTTTTATCCCCCACCCCCCTTTACTTCGTGGTTTACATCTGAAAAAAAGAAAAGTAAATTGTGAACAATTAAAAAAGTGAAGTTGACCGTGCAAAACGCTTCTGGGACGCAGAGCACCGACACACTTCTTTGGGGTTATCGAACCCCCCTGAAAATGATTAAAATAATATTTTCAATCGAAAGATGGAGTTTCGTCCACCAGCCGTCGTCCTCCTCTTTTTTTGACTAAAAATAACTATTTTCTGGTATCAAAAAAAGTAGCTTTTTTTTGACTGGCCAAGTATGTAGCATTTCCGAGTGTCACATAAAACCGTCCCGAGCGCAGCGAGGGCGGTTTGAAGTCTTATTTCCCCGAGCGCAGCGAGGGAAATAAGACGTGACACGAGGAAATGCTAGCTTGGCCAGTCAAAAAATCTACTTTGTTTTCGATACCGGAACGTAATTTTTTATGGGGCAAAAAAAGTATCTCCACTCACGAGTAAAGGGAAGAGGGTAAACATTGTACACACAGCGTCTTCTTACACTACACAAAATGGCAGAAGAAACAAAATGCCGAAGACAGAAAAGGATGGATGACCAGTAAACTGGCAGCCCCACATCCAGTTCTAATATTTGAAGTGTGAAATAGTACGCAGTCAGAATGGACATTTCCATGGCTGTGCACACTCTGGCATATTGGGGAGATTGAGCACTGCCGAGGTGTACGAAAGTGGTCGCAGAGTTCCCAGAGAGGAACACATCGTGTCGTACCTCAAATACTGTCGGAAAAAGCGGGAGCACAAGGGGTCCCGATGTGGGCCACTTACTCGAAGCTAAACAGCTGCTGCTGCTGCTTTTTCACACTTTTCACATTTTCCTTCACAAACATCGTTAATAAAACCGACTCACAGCAACGACAACGCACGTTAGTTAAAAATTATAAAAAAAAATTTTTTTTTGATTTTCACTGCAACGCATTTTGGCTGGTGTGATAATAATCAACCTTTTTTTGACTGTGTTCAAACTTTTTTTGACGCATTTCCGAAAACACGTGTGAATTGCACGCAACACTTTTTTTTACGCGTCAAAAAATCCCTATTTTTTTTTTTACTTTTTTTACCCTCTTCCCTTTACGAGTGAGTGGAGTTACTTTTTTTGCCCCATAAAAAATTGTTTTTTTTTTTTTTTTTTTGCAAATAAAAAATAGGGCAGAGCCCCTGGAAAGAAAAGGTTGGGAAGATGAGCCCAGGGCATCTCTAATGATCCCTTAGCTGTGCCATTACCATCGTTGATAGAGCACAGGTCTTGATGTAAAATGTTTGACCCACAGCCAACGCTATGACATTACGCCATCACGAAAAACCGTGGCACCTTACAACCTGAGCTCTGTATCCAACTATAGGTTTAGACCAGCGTTATGCTTGGCACAAAGTTGTGCTCTCCAAATTATCATTTTTCTCAAAAAAAAAGCGAGAACTTGAAAGTGCAAACAATAGTATGGGAATAATAGCTTGGCGTTTGTTTTTATCTAAAAGGTTCTTTGTAAATATGTTAATTGACAAAAGGTGAAAAAAAAAGGTCACCTTTCTTTTTCCAATGAGTCTTTTCAAAAAAAATAAATCAATGTCAGACGAGGGGAGGGGGTTATAGGTTTTGTTCGCCTCTTTGATTTCATGAGGGTTTGATACAGAACGTAACAGAACCAAGGATGTTATTTTTTCGCTTTCCCGAAATGCTTTTCATGCAAACATTTTCCCCGGGCCATTTCCCACCAATTTATTTAGCTAACAGCCTGAACAGAACAAAAAATAATAAAAAAAAATCGGACACTCCCAAATAACCACCACTGCCGTGCGGAAGCAACGCAGCCATCTCCTCGCTCTGCCCACCATAGGCCCCTACCAAGAGCTTATTTAAGTGATATAAATGTAAAGCACAGTAAAATCGAAAAACTGTGGGTTTTTAAATCACCACTCAGTGGTGGGGCTACGGCTGGCTCCTTGACTCAATATCACCCAAAAAGGGAGCTAGTATGCTTCAGACAGCACACTGTAGCCCTCTAAAGATATGGTATCTGGTGACAAAAAAGATTGCCCTCAGTTCTTTTTTGGTTAGTTCAAAAACAACGCACCTTATTCCATTGAACAAAACGCATTCAAGGGTATAATAAAGAGTACTTTTGATGTGCCATCTCGTGTACACACAGCTTTGTATTTTCATCATATGCAATCAATAAATTGATAGTATATGGTGAGGGATCAACAGCTTTGGAAAGAACGGAGTGCATTTTACCTCCCAGGCTTCAATGTTTTTTTTCTTCTTCTTTGCTTGAAGATACATGCAACTCGAAAAGTGCAGCATCTATTCTTAACACAAAGTTGACTTGCAATACAAAGCCCTCTCGTGAACAGTGTACCTTGGTACAATGACCGGCTGTACCGGGGGTGGTTAAAAACAAAAGGAAAGCCGCAATGGTAAATACAATTTTAAAAAGATCGGAGGGATGGAATCGTGTGTAAGACAATGTTTCTGTTATTTGAAAACTTGGTTGTATTAGTGTAGACACCCGAGGATGAATTCCACACAAAAATGGTATTTCTTTTTTCTGGGGTTTGGATTGAAAAAATTGTTTTTTTGCACATTGTGCAGCTATTGCCACCTTTGTGCAACAATCCTTCAACTTCCCCTCTTTTTTTTAAATCGTCCCTACAAAAATTGTACCTTGTAAAGGAACGTTTTAAAAAAAAGATAAACAACAGCACACAGCATACACTGGACAGGGTTTGTGCGCCATAACAAAACATCAGATGTGCACAACAAAGCCTTGTCCCCCCGAAAAAATCATTGGCAAAAAAAAAAGAAAAAAAAGAGCAAAAAAAAAGACAAAAGACAAAGGATACTCAATTGTAACCACGAGGAAGCTGCAGAGAGAGAAGGAAACCGCATGGGCAGCTCTCCCGTCTTCTCCTAACCAAAAAAATCACAACAAAATTATCTACTTTTCTATTCTACTGAATAGAAAAACAAAACAGAAAAAAAACAAAAGATCAATTTATTCTCACCACAAAAAATGCACTGACATCCACAATTTTTTTTTTTGACACACTTTGCAAACCCCATTCCCTTCCCCTACCCTATGGGTTTGAAGGAAGTTTTGCAGGACAAAGATGAATCTCTAAGCATTCCCTACTTAGTCACCTTTTTTCCTCCTCCTCCCCCCTCCCAAAAGGTCTAAATCAATGCGTCCGGGTACACCACCTGAAGCAGTGTCGTACTCGATCTGTTTCTGATGGGGTGCGCTGTGCGATGTACGACCGGATGGCACCTGCAGCCTCCAGCTCATCAATGACTGCCATGCAGTGAGAGACAGATTCGTGCAGCGAAGCATGCCGGCAGAGGTTGCTGTCAAGCACATCAGCCTCGAGCAATACGTCAGAGTACCCCGCTACTGGCTCCTCCAGATGCTTATCTATCCTGTCAAATGCATCATTGCACGCCGCACACAACCCAGCGTTGTAACGGTACGATTCTGTCAAGCCTTCCGCAGCAGACGTCTCCACCGTATCATAAATCTGCCACAACGACATATCCTCCTCTTCATCAACTTCAGTAAAAAGCACCGAAATAATCCCTAGCAAGACGATACAGAGCACTTTGTAGGCCTCTGTGGGTTTCATTGTTGGAGGAGGAGGAGAGAAGAAAAAGAAAAAGAAAAAGAAAAAGAGAGAGAGAGAGAGAGAGAGAGAGAGAGAGAGTGAGGTTGTATTTAAAATATGAAGAGAGTAGACAACCAGAAAAGTTTTCTTCTTCGGAGAGAGGCTTGTTAGGAAGGGGTAGAGGAGGGGGTGGTGGGTTGTGTTGTGTTGTGTTGTGTTGTGTGATGTGTGCAGCGACCTGAAGGGGGTTTGAATTGAATGGGTTTTTTTTTATGAAGTTTTAAATACCGTGGTGTCTCTTATTTTCGAGCAATGAATGTTCGTCTAATAATGAACTTTCGTCTGAAAGCTTATTTTCGTTTAAGGTTTTGGTTAATAAAGTAAAATGTCCGTACAGCATTATAACTTTCGATCTCGAATTTGGGACGTTTTTTTGTTCGAAAATAAGAGACACCACGGTACTTGGTTACAGTGAGACAACAAACACCGGGTAAAAACACTGGAGGGGGTAAAAACTAAGGTGGATTTTTGGAATTTTCAAAAACTCATTATAAGGAGGGTTTTTACCCGATGATTGTTGTCTTACTGTACATTAGTGTCCACCCGAGGATGCACTCCCTATTTTTTTGATATTTTTTGTGCTCTGTAAATAAAAGCAGCTTCGGCCCCAAGAGAAGAACGGGAAGTTTTCGAAAAGAAACGCAATCACCTTTACCAAAATATGAAGCAAAATACTGAGGGGTAGGTGGGGGTGTGTGATCTTTCTTTTTGTAATAATTGTTCGTGACGGGGAAACGATTTTTTTTCGGAGAAAAAAACGAGAAAGATAATAATAGGGATTTTGAACAGATCATTTTCTTTTTTTACAATCTGAAAGCGGTGAAGTCCTACCATGCAAGGTGGTCTGCACGCTATTGTTTTAGAAAGGGGGGGTAGGGGTTATTTGGGATGGGGAGGAACGTGAAACCTATACAAAAGAACTGTTCCTTTGCGAAAAGAGCACTGTCCTATTCATTTTTATACCAGGTTTTTTTTCATGCTCAAAAAAATAATATAAAATGTTGAGTTTGGTTAGAGGCAGTGTATGCCAATATGCGAGAGGACACAATTTTTTCATGTCGGAACGTGGAAGATGAAGAACAAGCCCTTGCAGGCTAAAAAAGTTTGTTCGCGGGGGACATAAAAACCGTCCGTATGAGAAAGTTATGAGAAAGGGGACAACAGAAACAAATAAAAAACGTGCCTTACCTTACCCCACTAAGAGGTTGAAGGAAGGTTGTGGGAAAACAGCGATCTTCCAACCCCCGTCCCAAAAATAGTAACTCAAGGAAAAAAGGATTTTTTTTCCGATTGCTCAAATTACCCTGGAGTGGGGGTGATTGGTGTATCGGAGGAACTATTTTTATCCTTTAAGCTACGCTTTGTAGGTGGGTTTGTTATAAAAGGGTATTCTTGCAGGAAAATGGAATGTACTTCGCCGACTGTGTAATCTCCACGCAGCCGTAAGATGTAAAAAAACTCCCCACACTAAGACCTTTTGTTTTCCATGACCTAAGCTTCGTGTTTTAGTCACCGTTGATCACAAATCGTCATCGCACATAAAATAATCTGTTGGAAGATAGATGAGGGTCTCCGGTAGGGTCGCAGAGAAGAAAAGGAACATTTGAAAGTTCCAACTATTTTTGCGCACATTTTTTTGAAAAATAATAATAAAGCGAAAGGCGTACAATGCGGGCACCTCCGACTGACCATCATGGAAAGCAAATAAATATAAAAAAAATAGTGTCTTTTGCCATTCCCTCACCCCTCCCTTCTTGTAGTTATTTGCTACATTGACGCTTCCACACACGTTTAAGGTGGTGGTGTTGCGGAGTACGGTAGGGTGAGCGAATGACGTGAGCCACTGTCCGCTCACAAAGTAGTGCTGCGTAATAAAATTTGGGAACGTGCTTTGCGACGCCTCAAAACAAGGCGGATGCAGGCACCTCAACCAAAGCTGTCCCGATTGCAAAATAAAAAAGAGAAAAACAATGTTGATAAAATACGATGAAGGTACCTCTCGTACAGAAGGTAGTAACCACACCCCCTCCTGGCAGTGTTGGTTTAGTACAGCGCCCCAAAAGTTTAGTACAGGTTTAATACAAGTTTAGTACAGTTTAGTACAGTTTAGTACAGTTTAGTACAGTTTAGTACAGTTTAGTACAGTTTAGTACAGTTTAGTACAGTTTAGTACAGTTTAGTACAGTTTAGTACACCTGTTTTAAACACCCTTGTATTAAACCTGCCAACACTGCCTCCTGGGCCTTTGTGGTGTATTTGAAATCCAAAAAAAAGTAAAGTACGAGAAAAACAATATAAAGGAGAAGGTAGGACGAGCCTAAACAGCCTTACCAAACCTTCACAAGACAATTTTTGCACAAAAAAAAAAGCTTGCAGAATAATATGATATTTTTTGGATTTCGATTACACCATTATATTGGGAAGGAAAATGGGGGAGGGGTTGAAAAAGTCAAGAAGACGATCTGAACTGTTGCATCGGGTGCAACAACGCGTCTTTTAAAATGGAGAGAATGGTGCTCCGGGAAGGGGGGGTCGATATTGACAGGTCGCTGACAGGTCGTTGACCGACTTCCGAAAGCACCAGAGAAGCTGAAAAGCGTCAAACGCCTCGCCAGACATCGGCGGACGGAGGTCACTGAAAAAAGAAAAGAAAATTGTTTATCAGATGATCCTAAGCCTCTCCTGCTTAGTCACCTTGTTAATATCAAGAGGCACTCAGCGCAGTTAAGCAGTGATAATCATTCCGTAAAAAAAAAGTACAAAAAATGGAATTTGTTTTGCCCTAATAAAATTATGTTGAAAATTTCTGAAAAAGGGTGACACAAAGGTGCAGTTACCACAACTCGTTTTTTTTTCCCCCCCTTCTCCCTGTTTTACTTACCTTACAAACAAAGAGGAAAGTTCATAAGATGAACCTATGATTGGTCACCTTAAACCTAAAAAATACCATTTTGAGAAAATCTCGAGTGGGATGTGTCATCAAAAAAAGTAAGGCAGCGAATGGAGAAAAAAAAGAGAGAATTCGAAAGTGCGAATGAGGATCGATGATGGCAATTATTCCTCCTTGAATGAGAAATGCCTAGTAGGCGCAAGTCATCAGCAGACCATAGGGGTATAACGCAGGGCATTTGAACTAACTTCATTTACTTTCCATTCAAAGAAGAGAAAGCATACAAAGGACGTTCAAAAAACGATACACCTAAAACACACCTCACCATAAGGCACTAAAGAAAAAAAGTTTATAAGATGAACCTAAGCCTCTCGTGCTTAGTCACCTTGGAACCGCGGAACTATGGGGAAAAACCAAATTCGAAAGATAGACGCACTTCGTGTCCTCATGTTCAGTGCTCTCAAGATCCTCCACGTAGGGGAGGATATTTCCTCCAGGGGCTTTTTTTTTTTTTTCCAGGCTTTTTTGGTGGAGGATTTCCAGGCATATTGCTAACTTTGCCGAAAGTGGAAAAAAGCAAAACGGCGACACTTTTTTTTTTTTCCAGGACAAAAAAAAATTTTCCCCCCATTGAAAGCGGGCCTCCCTGCCAACCACAGAGGGCATTATATAGCCCCCCTAGCCTCCACCAAAAAGGTGGTTTTGTGTGAGGCAGTCATTTTTTTCTGTGCGGAAAACTCAGCGAAAAATATTCTCGGCATTTTGTGATGCACGGCCAACCTACACCACCCCAACCCTTCTCTGCGGGAAAGCTTCCCTCCTCTGTGCCTTGGTAGCTTTCAGCCACTGGTGATCCGCAATCCGTAGTGGGTGTCCGCCTTCTTATCAGTAACCTTAGTAAATTTATAAAAGAAATGGTGGCTATGGCCTAACCAAAGGTTAGTCAGGTAACCAAAGGTTCCTGGCGAAGCCACGGTACGCAACATTTCAAAAATCGCGCTTAAAATTGCACTATTTTACAGCATGGGAAGGGTGTGATGTAAGCTTGCGCCGCAGGCGCACGGTACGCTACTTTTATGATTTTGCCAGATCCTTTTTCTCAAAAAATGACGACAGGAAACGCCGATTTCTCGCGTTGAAAACGCCGATTTCTCGGGGGGAACGGCGCTTCGCCAATTTTGAAAACGGCGTTTTTTTAAAAGGCAAAACGGCGAAACGGCGTTTTCAAAAAATTTTTTTTTGTGATTTTGGCCAAAAAGGCAAAACGGCGAAACGGCACTTAGCAATATGCCTGGAGGATTTCCTCCATTTTTTTTTTTTTTTTGGAGGGCTCGGGTGGAGGATTATCCTCCTCGGGGTTTTATAGTGGGGGGTCACTTTGTCTCCCCCGAGGGAGCCAATACTTTCCCGAGCCTGTATGCACCGTCCAGGGCTGCACCTTAAAAAAAATTTGCCTGCGGCGCCATTTTCATTTTTTGCTACTCAAAAAAAGGGTTCGTTGAGTGATTCTGTGGTGTAAAAGGAAGCATTTTTACACCGTACCCCAATTTTTTTTCGCCTGCGGCGCCATTTATATTATTTTTTTGCTCCGCAAAAAAATAGAGTTGGCAATGTCTTTGGATACCCTTGCATTTTGCAGCCAAAAAATGCAACGTGACCAAAGCTGCAAATTTTTTGCCATTTTTAAAAATTACCTGCCGTTGCATCAGCCCCTGCTTCTGGAAGACGTATGGGTTTTGTACGGCTCGTGGAGCGTACGGTGCAAGAGAAAGGATTAGATTTCCGTTTTTTGTTATCTCGCAAAATTGACCCGCCTCTCCGCTCTGTGGCTGTCAGGGAGGCGCGCGCGAAGCGCGCGACGACCGCTTGTTGCGGGGGGAAAAATTTTTTTTTGGGGGTTTTTTTGCAAAAATGAATCCTCCTCATTTCGAAAATTCTGCTTTTTTCGTGGAGGATCTTGAGAGCCCTGCTCATGTTTATACATTTTTTTTTTTTTGATAAATTGTTGAAGTAGTGTAGTTGCCTCGGATGTATTGCCACAGTTGTGCAATCTCCACTGTTTTTTACTTTCTTTATCTCGGGCCGAATGCCCTGTCGCAAAAATAAAAATAAAAAAAAGTGGCGAAAAATGTGGAAAAGAAAAAGGGTATGGAAAACATACCCAACAAAATAGATAAGAAATGGAGAGGAAATAATGTTTTGGCCATCGGGGACAAATCACATAAAGACGAAACGAACAACGTAACGAATACAAAAAAGACAAAAAAAAACTTCGCCATAACACTGACCATGTACTGGACGAAATATTAACGGTCCTTGAAACTGCAAAAGAAAAAAAAATTGACTTGAAATACGAAGCCCTCTCGTGAACACTGTACCTTTTGGTACAATAACCGATGCACCGCCAACCATATTGCTTTACATCTATTTAGAGATTGACATCTGAATAGATCTCACACTGGAATATGGTGCACCTATCTGTCACGAGAAGGCTACAGTACTGATGAAAGAGAAGTTGAAAGGAAAAACGCCTCACGGTACCTTACGGCGGACACTAATGTAGTCACCCACCAATCGACAATCGAAAAAAAGTACAATGTTCCAAAAAATTGGAATATTTCCCCCCTAATTATTCAAAAAATATTTGAAGGCACAAAAGCATCCTCGCCAACATCAGAACGGCGAGAGAAAAATTAATGCTGTGCAATAGCGTTAATTGTCGTAAAACAAGGAAATTTTGATATCTGTGCCTCTCTTGTGCACACAACAGATAGATGAGTCCAAGCCCTCCTGCCCTTACCACCTAAAAAGAAAAATACAAAAGAGAGGAAAGAGCATGCTGCTGGCTACAAAAAAAGAACGCATCAAAACTGTGTTTTAACGCACCCTGTAGTTCAGAGAGCCTTCGGTGACGTATACACTCCACTGCCAAACCCTACAAGAACTGCCCAAGCCATGACCTGATGCGAGCTGAAGGGTGGGCTGGTGTACCTAGAGAGTGGTGGTGAGTGGGAGACGCGCAACACTGTGTGGTGTTAGCAGGTCCCCTCAAGTCAGTGTTCGTTATTTTTTTTTTTTAGAAATTCCACTCAGAGACAATAAAATCGAAAAAGGGGGGGGAGAAATGAAAGAATCGCCCTCACAGACGCATGTCTTTCAAAACAAAAGAGAAGCGGGAAAAAGAGAAAAAAAAAAAAAAACGATGCAATACTGAATGCAACAACAAGACTCCCACTTCTTCCCATTTTTTTTTTCCCTTCGCATTTTCAGTATTTTTTTTTGTACTCATTGGTACCTTGGAGGAAAGACCCAGCAGTCCGATTTTATATTTAAAAAAAAAAACAAGTAATTGCTAATCGGGGGAGGGGAAAAAAAAAACAGGGTGTACTGTATATGGGGGGGCCCACCCTGTAGAAATAATCTACAACACCCAGCATTCTGCTCTTCTGCAGGTAAGCGAAAAACGCTGTTCGTACGCTGCTAGAACCACTGGGATGCCTGCACCTGAAAACGTTCAAAGAAGGGGAGGGGCTGTTGTCCTCTTCAGACTCCTCTTCGTCCAGCACCATCTGCTCGACAGCGTCGTTGAACGTAGTCTCGGCAGGCTTCTAGTCCTCCACCATTTGTTACGGTAGTTTCGAAAATAGGGCACGGGATTTTGCACAGTACACCCCGTTTTTTTTTTTCTCTCTCTTTTTGCAATTAGTTGTTTTTTTTGTCGTTGTTATTATTTTTCCACACAACTAAGGAAAGTTGTGGGACAAGGAGACATAGAAAAATGAAGAAAAACCCGGCGTGCAAAAGAAGAAAATTGCTCCTTATTTTTTTTTTAAATCGTTGGAGATGCTGTGCTCTGAAAAGCAAGGTGGGGTGGGGGCATGGTGTGCATTTTTTTTTTGTCGGATTATTAGATTTTGACTAATATTACAAAGAATATCAGCCACAATTTTTTTCTTCAGGCATATGGAATACTAAGCGAAGTTTTAGTGCAGGCAACTCCGACTGACTCACGTACGATGCCAGCCATCCGGATGAAAGCACAAGTGCCCTGCAGCCAACAACAGAAGATGTAAAAAGGAAACCTAAGTAGACCTACACAAAACACAGTGACGAATTGCGTAGTGTTTGCTAAAATACCACTCACGAAATGCGTCACTGCGACACAAAAAAGAAGGAAAAAAAACACACCAACAAATCATGAGTGGATGAACAATAAAAAACAAAAAAAGAAAGATAAAAAAAAACAACAAGACAAGAACCATAACGAAAGCTAATACCAAAAAAAAAAAAAAAAGGAGTAATTTTTATGAAGTTTTTTGTGTTCGGTCATTTGGGTGGTGGGGGAAAATATTGTCTTGTCCTTAAGTATCTGAAATCACTTTTTTTTGGGGTTGCAGATGACTTTGTGTTTGTATCGACAAAATAACCCTACCAAAAGAGATGGCTTCTCTGTGCATTGTGTTTGAAAGCAAATAATGGGCAAATGGGCAGTTCTTAAGCGTAGAACATTGTGTGGATGATACCATGGTGTGTGTACGTGTTTGCTATCAGATGTGAGGTTATTGTTATTCTCTGGTATTCGAAATATAGCCCACAGTGTATGTCGTTTGAAAGCAAATGTAGATACTTCCTCAGGCCATTACCCATGGAAATCATGCCACTATAACACTAAGCCTTCTATCTGTTTGTATATCACCCTTTACAGGCTAGCTTACTTTCTGGGCAAAGTGAAGCGTATTTTATTTTTGTTGTTCTTATTGCTGCATCAAAAAAAAATCGCCCCAAACTTCACAGATAATTTAGAGAATTTTTACTCCTCTTCCTCCTCCTCCTCCTCCTCTCTCTCCCCCTCCTCAAGAAAGACAAACGTATCGGTGAGGAGATTGCGCATATGGAATGCGTGGGCTGCTCGGGAACCCCCGCGTCAATGTAGCAGGCCCTGCTGGGGAGCCTACTCTGTTTAGTGAGACACTTGTCGCAAAGCTCTTTTCGCCTGCGGAGAACGCGCTCTGGCTTTGCGTATCATCGTCGTCGATTGCCTTAAGCTCTACGAGACCTATCTCGAGGTCGGGTGGAGGCTTGAGTTTGTAGGCCGGGATGAAGAGCGATGCGTTGCTGTCCATCCGTTCTCCGATACTCGGCTGTCTTTTGAACTGTGATTGAACGTCGCTCTCCAATGCTGTCCTCCTTCCCGACAGAATAACATAACCTTCAGAAAAAACGTCCAACACCACCTTCACCATAATCAGCAACAACGACACCGACAGCAAATGCCCTCCAATCGTTGTCCCCATATCGGTATCACCATAAAAGCCAATTCCAACAAGAAGCATACTGATTGCCTGCAAAGCGGATAGTCCAGTGTTGATGATCAAATCCCTCTTCTTCGCGTAAGGGCGGAGCCATAATCCAAGAACGAGAAGGCTAGTAAAAATGAAAGAGGTTGTGACAGCAACGTGGCCACATCCGGTCATGGTTTCCGGCTCGGTGCTCTTCAGTGCGGACAGCGCAAACGAAGCGGAAAACTCCACAGCCAAATACCACACCCTCCCAGCACGGTACTCTCGTACCACAGAGGTGTATCTCTGCACCCACCGTGTTTCTCCAGAATTCACCCATTCGTGCGTGCCTAATACTGCCTTGATATAACCCTGTCTATTTATGGCGCGAGCAAAGTGAGCTCGAAGTGGTAAATCTCTAGTTATCACTCGAATTACCCCGCATGGCACCGCAATGCAAATAAATATCACGCTAGCACCGAGAACTCCGTGCAAAGCAATGTCGGGGTGGATAAGGAGATTCATCCCGGCGAGGGTCATGCCTTGAAAAAAAAACTGGAAGATGTAGAGCGGTGCTGACGGCAGACGGAAGAGAGATTGGGCCCCAACACCAAAGAGACCGCATTTTCCTCGTTTTGTGAGTTTGTGGAGAATCAAGCAAAACAACGCAAACACCGCGGTAATCCCTGCATCTGCCACTACCGCCCCCGCGCTTTGGCTTCCATAAAAGACCAACCCAGTTGGATGCATCATATCAGACAAGCCATTTGAACACCCCGAAGAAATCAAAGCTAATCGCATCGCGGACCCCACAGAAAACCCTCCTGCAGTCGCGCTCAACGCCGACACCACTGTGGTTGCCGTTTGGACACTCTTTGTGACGATTGGAGCAGTGGTCGGGGTAATGGGAGCCTCTGTTTCCGGTACCTCGCTTACCACCACAACAGGGACTACGGTTGTTGGTGCAAAGGTAGCTGGAGCTGGGGTAGGAGGTGACGGTGTAGAAGGATACACAATGCGGTACACACTGCTTGCTGAAAAGCCGCCGCACATTTGGGAAGGGTTGTTCAGGCATTTTTTGTCGCATCCGGTAGGTGTGGCACCATTGCTTCCGTAAGATTCGCCACAGACGCAGTCGCGTCCAGCACGGAGGCCGAAATAGAGGAAAGGGGCGCCAGGAGCGTCTTTGCTGCAGAAGGCGAGGCAGTGCTGTACGGTGACGCCGACCTCGAGAGTGGGCCCGGCCAGGTCCTCCGCCGCACCGTCGATGAAGCAGTCGATGTACGCTGCGGTGTTCCCCTCAGCCACGCATAGTGCACCAAGCAGAAGAACCGCGATTAGCAGGATCGAACCGTCGAGCATAGGTTGGGAGGGGGGGGGGGGGGGTAGATCTGATTGGGGAGAATGTGGAGGGAGAGCAAAAAGATGTGGAAAAAAAAAGGGGGAGTTGAAATACAACCTTTTGTGCCCACGCCACCCCACCCCCTCCACCCCTCTCACAACAGTCAAATAAATGACTATAGTTGTACTCTGTGGCTCACGTTTTAGGTTCAAGTTCTCTTTGGCATCCGTGGCAACACCCGAGACGCTCATATCCAGCTCCTGCAGACACACACAAATGACTCGAGGCTTGTTCAGATCCACTTCCACCCATGATGGCGTGTCTGGGGCCAAGCTGAGAAGCAGAGCAATTCGAGGGCACGCTTTCCGCGACGTTCCAGGTACCAGCAACGGACGAGAAAGGTGTCAGCAGGGAGGGCAAAGGTCGCATCCTTGCAGCTCCGTTTCTCTTTGGTGGTGGGGGTTTGGTTCGCTGTTCGCTGGTGTGGCACAGTTACACAACGAGAAAGTAATTGTGCTTTCTGAGTGACTCACTGACTCTCATTTAAGCACTGGCTTCTAAGGCTCACACCGACACAGAATGGGACAAGCAGCTGTCACAGCGGAGCTGCTCTACGTTCCTTGCCTAGCTTCTCCTGTCGCTCTTTACGAAACACTGCAGCAAGGCACGTCTGCGTTCGTCTTGCCTCTTGCGTCAACCACATACTTCTTCAGCTCGCCTTCACGCACTCGACTGGACACAGCACTGCTGCAGCCGGAAAGGTAGACACTCCTCAACGAAGTGCAGTTGTGAGCAGGATCCTTGCCAAAGCGCTGAACTCTGTGGAGTGGTGACAGGTCTAGTCCTGTGAGGCTGCTGCAGTTGGCAAGAAAGAACGTACCGATTTGAGCAACATTACGAAGTGGTGATAAGTCCACTACTTTGAGGCTGCTGCAGTCGGCAAGAAAGTATGTACCTATTTGATCAATTTTGCGAAGTGGTGATAAATCCACTGCTGTGAGGCTGCTGCAGTTTTCAAGAAAGCCTCTATTAATGTGTGTAACATTGCGAAGTCGGGATAAGTCCACTGCTGTAAGGCTCCTGCAGTCGGAAAGAAACCAGTCATGAATTACTGTCGTATTGCGAAGTGGTGATAGATCCACCGCTGTGAGGCTGCTGCAGTTATACATAAAGTATGTACCAATGCGAGTAACATTGCTGAGTGGTGATAAGTCCACCTCTTTGAGGCCACTGCAATATGCAAGAAACTCGTAATCAATTTGTGTAACATTGCGAAGTAGTGATAGGTCCACTGCTGTGAGGCTGGTGCACTTGTAAAGAAAGCTTGTAGCAATTTGAGTAACATTACTGAGTGGGGATAAGTCCACTGCTGTGAGGCTGCTGCAGTGGGCAAGAAACCGGTCATGAATTACTGTCGCATTGCAAAATGGTGTTAAGTCCACTTCTGTGAGGCTGGTGCAGTTTGCAAGAAAGCCTCCCTCAATGTTGCCAACATTGCGAAGTGGTGATAAGTCTACTGCTGTGAGGCTGCTGCAGAAGGCAAGAAAATTAGTACCAATCCGCGTGACACGTGTCAACCCAGACAGGTCGATGCTTGTCAACGATGTGCACTGGTGAAGAAACTGATCATCAATTTCCGTCACACAGGACACAGCACTCAGATCAAGTGCTGTTAACGATGTCTGTGTCAAGAACTGATTCGGAATGACAGTCGCAACCTCTGCCTGCAGAAGCAAACACGCCACCTCAGGATCCTCCACAGTCACCAGCCTCCCTGCAGTGATGTCCTCACCCAACGCATGAAGTGCTGCTCTGGCCTCGACCTTCTTAGTTTTCGTCAACACGATTGCGTCTCCAGCACTCAGCTGCGTGATGTCGTCTCCTTCGTTCTTCCCTCCGAAGTCCATGTGGAAGCTGTCCTCAGCCAACCCCACTGCAGACGCCACCTTCTGCCGCATCGTCTCCGTTGTGTCATCCACACCCACCTCAATCACGTACGAGTTGTCTGCACAGTCCTTGATAACTACTTCCATTTTGTCTTCCTTTTGTGTTGCTCTGTTGTGTGGTGGGGTTGTGGGAGTTGCTTCCTTTAGGTAGCCGTATACATTGAGGAGCACTCATGCGGACTACGCCACTTTGCATAATATTGCTCCCTATGGGGAGATCCGGGTGCCCCTAACAACACTTTTCACAAAAAATCACAAAACAACACAAAAAGTGGATGTGATTCTTTTTGATTTTTTGTGAATAGTGTTGGGGGCATCCGGATCTCCCCAGGCATTGTCATTTTTTGCATTTGGTTATCATGAATAGCATGTCACTACACCTACCAGGTCGTTGTGCATGACCACGTGTACCGGGGGTGGACCCCAACTATGCAGTCCTACATCCATTTCGTGGTTTACATCAAACAAGTAAAGGAGGTGAAGAATAGCTATATTTTTTTGGGGTCGTGGGGGTAAGGGGGGGTGGGTAGGTGGTGGGAAACAAAAGGAGTGCAAAAAATAAAAATTGAAAAGAGCTTATTGCTGTTCTGCCAGGGAAGTAATTTTTGCGAAATAAAATATATCCTCCAGGCTGGGATGAACCCATTAAAGTGAGAAGGGTCTTGTATACACTGTGCATTTTGGGTAGTTTTCAGGCCCAAAGAAGAGAGAAAACTCGGAAGATGAATGTGCCTCTCGCTCTCTCTCTCCATCTCTCAGATGAGTCCTGAGAAGCACTTTGTCAATCTAACCTACGCTAATTTTGTTATCTTTCCATTCAAAGAAGAGAAAGTACAAAGAAATATTTGTAAACAAGACTCGTCAAAAAAAAAAAAAATAGTGTGCTGCCGAAAGAGGGTAAGGGGTGTTTAGGGGACATTTCAGCATAAACACGAACACCAAAATATGTTCAAAAAAAAATCTTGAAATATGTGTCTCTCGTGCACACACATCTTTAAAAAAGAGGAGACAAACTTCTGGGGGATGTCCAGTCTTAGAATCTTAGGCGAGGGCACCAGCCAAAACAGAATAACAATGCGAGATAAGAAAATCGGACACCAAGTTTTTGTTTTTAAAAAGCGAAGAGAAAAGCTGGCGAGAGTGACCCCTGAGCCTTTCATGCTTAGCTTTTCGGAGAAGAATAATTACCCTTTCTTGTACCCTCTCTTTGCGCGCATCCACAAAAGAGAAAAAAATAATTATTTTGGTGTGATCACCAAACGGATTCTCCGTGGTTCCCCCGTGGTTCTCCCGAAGGTGCTCCGCAAATCTTAATATAGCCCGAAACAGTTCTCCGTGGTTCCCCCGTGGTTCTTCCGTGGGTTGTCCGTGGGTTCTCCGTACCCCCTGAATCACACCATATTTCATCAGAAAATAAAAAACCTCGTTCGTCTTTTGCTTAGTTGGTACGCTACCCATATCGTACACTTTTTTTCCCTCATCAAAACGCCCAGAAAGGGATGTCAAAGGAAATAAAAGCCTTGCCTAAACTAAAGTACAGAACTGAGGTGAGTGTGCACAATAGAAGGGTATTGAAAAAGTTTGTTTCAACTTTGTTGTTTTTGTTTTTGTTTTTGCTACTCTGTTTGTTTTGTTTTGTATTGCATTTCATTGTAGTACGTTGTAAGTTGAGAGTTGTTAAGATAGCGACTAATTCCTGTTGAAGCCAATAGAAGGGTAGGAAAATAAACAAAAAACTCTCAAGATTTGACTCATTTCCTTAAAAAAAAACTCGGTGTTTCACTAGAGATTCGTTGTCTCGTTATTATTATTTTGACAAAAAAAAATTCCGTTTCAAGGTCACATTTTGGGCCACAGCATACCCTAACCATAACACCCTAGGGTTCATTGGAAGATCTGTATATTATCTGGGTTTTCTTGAAGAGGGGGAAAAAAAAAACGAAGGTTTTTTTTTCTTCAGAACACCAGTTTTTTTTTTAAAATCTGCCAGGCCCACCTAACCTTACAAACGGAGGGGGGAAAACAAACTTTTGAGCGATTGCGAATGAACAATTGCATAAAATGAAGGGGAAAAAAAAAGAGCATTTCAACATATGCAATCAATAAATTGATAGCATAGGAGGAGGGATCAAAAATGTTCCCATCTTTCAAAACGAAAAAAAAACAACCGTGATCGTAAAAAGCTATCGACCGTAATGTTTGACCTCAGAAATTTTTCTGGAAGTTCGACCTTTTTTTACGGTCTAACATTGTTACGATGACGGTAATTGCTATCAAAGTACGTATGCTACGTGGAGCTCATCCTCGGGGGGTGTTCGGGGTGTTCTATACTAGTCAACCAAGCTATGAAAATATAATAACGTCCAGTTTGCCTTTTTCGTAGAGCAACGGGGGGGGATGAGAAAAAAACATACATGACGTGGGCCAGAGGCAACGACAAGCGAAATGACATGTAAGCCACTTGTCATGACAAGTGACTCACTTGTCATTTACTTGTCGTTTACTTGTCATCGATTTCACTTGTCATTTCACTTGTCACCATGGCAAGTGAAATTGGTCCTGGACCACGTCGTGTAAGCATTTCCATTCAGGAGAACAGAAAAGCATTGATGGGGGGGTTACACACACTACTCTTAATTTTCACACAAAAAAAGGAGAGGAAAACAAAACGGTTAACGTTGGTGGGAAGGGGAGAAAAGACGGTAACGACCAACAAACAAAAACACGAATATTCGCTACGCGTTTTTGTAGTATACGACAACTCACCATGTCAAAAAAAAAGAAAAAAAAACAAAAGACAGGTGTTGTGCAAGAAGAATAGAAAAAATGGGAACACCAAAAAAGCTAATGTCAACCGCAAATGCAACATGGCCAGCTTTGTTGGAGCCCTAGAAGAAGAGAAAAGGGGTGGGGTGGAAAAAAAAAAAGCCAGCGTCACAAATCCTACTTAGTGGGTTACAGTGAAATGTTTCGTTGATTGCTCAATTACCCTGTTGGAGGGGGTGATTGGCGACCGAATCATGAGGAACTATTTCTCCTGTAAGCTAAGGTTGTAGGCATAAAATAGAATAAAAATAAAAACACAAAAAAAGGGAAGTGTGGACACAAAAAAAAATCCTCGTCTCAGACAAGGGCGGCCCAGCACCTCGTTTGCAGTCATAAACGAAAGATTTTAAACACCTCTGTGGATGAACCATGTCGTGATAATGTTGCAAAAAGTGTTGTACTTGGGAGTTGCTAACAGGAAAACGGTCAGCAGGCAGTCATTTCCCCCAACGTGAGAGGGAAGGGGTGATCACATGAGAGTGGAAAAGAAAAGTTGGTACGATGCTCCTGACCGGCATGCTTGTCCACTTTGATGTTTGAAAACATCTGAACCTTGGACAGTCGAAATCTCCAAAAAAAAAACAAAGCAAAACTACACAATAGCGATGAACCAACGAAGGTGGTCACACCACATTACACGTTTGTCAATATTTTTCACGCAGGGGATGGGGAACAAATAAAACAAAAAACAATGCAAAAAAGATACTTTTTTTTTCCAGTTTCAGCAGATAGAGTCCCTATTCCACAAGGGCACCCATCCCTTTAAATTTCCAGATTTTCAAAAAAAAAAATTAGTTTTCCTTGAAGCTTGCTGCTGCGACGTTGAGTGGGGAGTGCGCGAGGTCGTCGGAGACGTGGATTGTGATTTGCGCACTTGGGATCCCGTCCACCAGCGCCTCAACCACGATATCCTCCACCGCCTGCGGCACATCCGGGCGGACGATCTTCACTGTTGGGTTCGGGTCGGAGTCGATCTCCAGCATACGCCATCTGTGCGCGACTGGCGTTGCCTGGTCTGTCGTGGAGCGCACAAAGGCCCGCGCCAGACCCATGTATGCTGGTGTCCATGCCGCATGGCTTGGGGACAAATTAGCAGGGCCTCCGTTGTGTGTGGCCCAGATCTGCCCTGCGCCGGAGACAACACGGAAGGTCACGGTGTTGCTTGCTTGGGTGACCATCTCCCCTTTTGCGTCGACCAACGTTGCGCGGACCATCGCGGTGTCCTCTCCGTCGGCGAGAATGGCAGATCCGGTTCCGGTGGTCACGCTGGGTGCGTCCAGGGAGAGCACCACCTTTGCTACCACCCCTGTTGTCATGATGCTGTGCTGCTGAACGTCCTCTCCTGCCGCTGACACTGCAAAGGCAGTGAGGGTGCCCGCTTCGTACGTCACCTTATCGAAGGTGGCCATGCCGAAGTACGCAACCGACGTCGTGGCCACAGTCTTTCCATTCAATTCGAGCCGAACAGTCGGAGCATTGGTATAAACATGGATAGAACGGGTAGTTCCAACCGCAGGGGGTGTCCACGATTCAATAATAAAGACAGTCCACGGAGTGTCCGCCTCGACGTCAAGGGGACGTCCCGCATCGCTTCGTGAGATGTTGCTGAGCCACCAAGACTTCAACCAAAAGGCGGTTTCCTTTTCAAACCCGACCACGTCTGCGACGGTACCACGGCATTTTGTGTTTTGCGGCCAGCCCCTGGCCTCTCCAAGGTAGTCGAAGGCGGACCACACGAAGGTGCCCGCGACGTAGTCAGGAGCGTCCGACATCGCAACCTGCCCTGCGGTGCAGACCCCGATGTTGTTGTTGTAGAACTCCCCTGCGGGGAGCGGTGCCGGGGGTTTCGCACACCCTCCGTCCATCGGGCTTGGGCAGCTGTCCTCATCGACACCACGCTGGGACATACAGCTGCAGCATTCTGTTGCAAGCATAGGCTTCTCCGGGTGGGATGCATGGAAGGATTCGAAAACAGAAGTGCTCTTATGGCTGAACCCTTGGACATCAAGGTAGTCTGTTGACACATCCGTCAACACACGGTTCTGTGTCACAGCGCGTGATGGATCCCACCGCTTAGCGACCGCACGGAACGCAGCAGCGGACGACTCATTGTTGCACCCCACCTCATTGCAGAACGACCACACCAGAACAGAGGGGTGCGAACGGTCGCGTTTGACCAGATCTCTCATGTCGTGGAGCTCGTCTGCGACGGTCTCGTTTGTGGTCCCACCCTGCTGCTTCTGCCCTCCGTAGTCTCTGTTCTCATCAACAGCAAGCATCCCGAGGCGGTCCATATAGTCAAGCCTCTCCGGAGCAGGAGGGTTGTGTGCCATCCTCCAGCTGTTCCCTCCGACCGACCGAAGTTTCTGCGCTCTGAAAAGGTTGACACGGTCTGCGACAGCAGCGCCGGTACCTCCAAAGGTGGAGTGGTCGCAGAAGCCACGGAGCTTTACGTGCTCATCGTTCACGAAGAGGCCGTCATTTGCGTCGAATCTGAGTGCCCTCACACCAATCGTAATGTTCACAGAATCGACCAGGCTGCCGGCAACGAACAACTCAACAACGGCGGTATAGAGGTGCGGGGTTTGCACGCTCCACAGAAGCGCCTCAGAGAGGGGAAGGTGGATGTCCTGGAGCGTGGCAACCCCATTGGCAGCGATGGTCATCTCCGGGGTCGTGACAACCTTTGTCACAACACTTCCCGATGGTGCAACCAGCAGCGCCGACGCAGAGAACCCCGCACCCACCGACGCACTGTTCTCCGCCGTTGCCGACACAACAACGGTAGCGGTAGCCCCCTTGACGGAGACATTCTGTGCATACGCCCACGCACCGTCTGTTGCAATGTGATGCTCTGCTGCCCTAAGCAGGTAGTTGTGGCGCATCAGACCTCCACCTTCATACCACCATCCGGTGCCTGAGGAGGCATCGGCGAAGATGGAAAGAACGTTTTCGGAGTCGCCGAATTGAACGCCGGAGACAGTGTCCAGACGGATGGAGAAGCTGGTGTAGCCGGCAATGTGGCGTTCGATTTCAACACCGTTGAGGTAGAGGGTAGTGTTGTGGAAGATTCCGTCCGTGCT
The DNA here is from genome assembly GCA_964035575.1 of Rhynchopus sp. YZ270_cl-10. Classification (NCBI taxonomy): domain Eukaryota; phylum Euglenozoa; class Diplonemea; order Diplonemida; family Diplonemidae; genus Rhynchopus; species Rhynchopus sp. YZ270_cl-10. The sequence goes on along the minus strand of OZ037866.1, from coordinate 1,034,418 downwards.
GAACCACACCGCAGAGCTGTTCCAGTCTGCAGGCAGACGGAAATGTTTGCGGTACCACCCTACGCCTCTCGGAATGAAGGCCTGCTTTTCGCTCGCATTTTTGTCGTACGGCTGCACAATAAGCATGTCATGTGGCGCGTTGATCACCTCCCACGCAGAATCGTTGTACTCCTTCTTCTCAGCATCCGGCGCGTCACCCAAGTGATGTCTCCAAGAAAAGTCAAAATTAATCCGTTCACGTACACTCTCCGCCTGAACCAGAGTCACCACGGAGAGCACCCCTAGGAATGTCCTCATTGTTTTTTTGCCTTTAGATTCTGTTGGGGGGAAATGTTGGTAGAGAGCAACGAAACGAGAAAGGGTGAGACACAATCGGAGCAAAAAGGGAGAAATGGAAAGAAAACACAACATAAAAAGAGTTCCCCCGACCGGGAATTGAACCCGGGTCATCCGCGTGACAGGCGGTGGTGATGAGAGTGATGTTAGTGAAAAGTAGAGGAGCGGGGAGGGGAGGGGAGCTTTTTGAGTGTGCCCTTTGTTTTTACATGGTTCAGGGGAATAAGAAAAAGAAGAATTCCGCTGAGGATCCGTGCTCGGAGAGAAAGGGCGGTTTGTACAGTATGACGAAAATAAAAGAGAATAAATTCAGAGTTTCTGCTTGGAAGAAAAGCAATGGAGAAATACAAAACGAATAAACATACTAAGCAGCCGCTTATAAAATACGCGGCATTAAATTGAAAATAAGGGGCAATTAAAGTCAATAAGTGACCGCTTATTTCGTTTAATATTATTTTAATATTAAATATTTTTGCCATTTTGCGCGTATTTCTATTATTTTTTGCGCTTATTTTTTATATTTTTGCGCTTATTTTTATAGTTGTGTGCGTATTTCATTGTACAACGAGTGTTGTCCAGGTGCCGTCACCGCAGACAAATATATTACATGCTGGGTGGCCAATGGGGATGCAGTGGGGGTGGGGAGTGGCGGTCACGACTATTATTCAATATTTTTGGTGCAGTGTGCACCCTTCGAGCTTTCAGAAAAAGTCATAAATACCCATTGAAATTGTGTGATATTCATACATTGAAATCCCAGAGAATCTCGGAGACTCTCCGGGATTTCAATGTATGAATACCACACAAAGTAAAAAAAGTCGAGGAAGCTCAGTACCGCAAGTGGCTAAAGGACAAGAAGTGCCTGGGCGTCCAAAGCACTCCCCGAAAGTATTGGGAGGGGCTCCCCGAAGCCGAATACGGGGCCCTGAAGAAGTGCGCTGCGAAGGTGATCGGGGCTTGCCCCGTGGTCACTCTCGTAGATCGTGGCTTCTCGAAGGGCCACAAGATCCTGGCCGACAAGAAGAGGTGCGCTGGGGACATCATGCGGTACTGTCGTCGCGTGATGATGCTCGCGAATGGGGATGTGACTCGGGCACTGGACGATGAAGAAGTAGTGACAGACCACTGCACGGATTCGGATACAGACCCAGGAACAGGATCTGAAAAGGCCTAATTTTTTGGCTTGCATTTTTTTTAAAGGGGACTGAGGGGGGGTAAAGAACATCTTCACAAGGGGCCTTCTCATCTGAGTCGGTTGTACGCCTGACGAAGCGTTCTTTCCTCCAACAAAAGTGAAATCAGGGTGAAAATTCAGAAATATCGATATCAAAAAAAAGTGTCTGTAATTTTTTTTATTCTCGGGATGTCTTCTTTCCCAGCCTCTCACCCACACAGCACTACCCCACGTACAGGTTCCTACCCAACAAATTAAATGAATAAAAATAATAAACGGTACTTTATTTGCCGCTTATTTACTTTATTTGCCCCTTATTTGCCCCTTATTTTGCGCGGATTTGCACCTTATTTGACCCTTATTTCGACTAAAAATTAAAGTGACTTTAATTGCCGCTTATTTTCACTTTTTGCGCGTATTTTATAAGCGGCTGCTTAGTATGAATAAAACGAAAAAAAAATAATATAGAAAACGTGCTGCGTTCATGCCACCTCACTATGTAGCACAAAAAACAACAAAAACTAAGCAAGAGGCAGTACCAGTTGGCGCGGCTACCAATAAAAGTACCGTGTAGTCAGCGTCAGGCCTACCTCGGGTACCCTGCAGGGGTTGAAAAGGAAGGTTGTCAATGGAAAACGTCTATGGTGCTTCATTCTACACGTTGCTAGCGTGCCGTTCGGTTCGGTTTCCTATTACTTTAAGGGAGAGGGGGACTGATAAATCTGTTGGAGGATCAGTGTAACATCCACGCAAGCATGTTCTGCATTGTTCCATAATATTATATTGGGTTGGAAAGAATTGGTGATATACGGGGCTGGGCTTAACAACTTTTCACAACTTCATAAGTCAAGCAAAGCTGTGAAAAGTTGTGAAAAGTTGTGAAACCCCTCCCCCCGCGTAGCACCAAGAATGTAGGTTGTATTCAGTCACCTCAAAAGGCGAGGGCCTCTATCTGGCCTGTAAAAAAAAAGCAACTACAGGCAAAGATGGGGGCGTCGGTTAAAACAAAAAACTTGAAAAATGATGAACCTAAGCCGTGTTTGGTGCTTAGGTAGGTCACCTTAAAATGACACCTAAAAAAATTGTTTCATTACTGGGGGGGTCGAATAGTAGACCCCCCCCTAAATTTTAGACTCCAATTTTTTTGACCCTATTTTAGGTGCTCGAAAGTGGATTCTGACCCCCATGTCCAGGTCACAAAAATGCCCGATGAGTCCAATAAAGCAACAGATTTCATGTTTTGAGTAGTTGTGGTAAAATGTGTCAAAAAAATTATACAGGGGGGGTCTACTATTCGGCCCCCCCCAGTAACACTAAAAAAAAAAAAAAAATCAAGTAGACAGCGTTTGACAGAGCGGTCAACCACACACATCATAATCCATAAAACAGAATATGTGTGAGAGAGGAGCTCTGGTAGGATTGACCTTTCAAGGGAAAGGTCTCTCTGGTAAGGAGGTGAACCTAACACTAAGCCTCGTCCGTTTAGGCACCTGGAAATATAATTAAAAGGTTTGGAAAGGAGGTTCTAACGTACTTCACGTATGAAATAAAGCAAGGGTAGAAGAACTACCAATTTGAAAAAAAACTTCCGCGAAAAAAAAAATAGAAAATTTGATAGTGCAAAAAAGAGTGCCTCTGGGACCACTGAACCTCAATACATCACTCTCAAAGTGAACTCCAGTTTTTTTTTTTTTTTTTGCAGTATCGACCAGGCCCCAGCCTAACCATCGTTCCATCGTTCTATGTTTTTGGCCAGTTTTTTTTTTTTTTCCATCGTTCCATCGTTCTATCGACCCGGGTCGATGGGTCGATGGGTACCGGGTTGACCCGGGGTTTTGGGGAATTTTTTGAGATACCATCGAGCCGGACTCAATTGGTCAAACGTCGAAGGAAAAGGAAGCATGCAGCATGGCGAAATAAATAAAGTAGCGTACCGTGCGCCTGCGGCGCAAGCTTGCAACCCACCCTTCCCATGACTAGTTTGGCTGTAAACATGTGCAAATTTAAGCGCAAATTTTAGAAATGTTGCGTACCGTGGCTTCGCCAGAACCTTTTATTTCAGCAAAACATGGAAGTAAAAGTTACGGAAACTGACAAAAATTACCAACGAAAGTGCCATTTTTGGCAACATTTTTTAGAAATGTTGCGTACCGTGGCTTCGCCAGGAACCTTTGGGTGCCATGACCGCCATTTCTTTTGTAAATGTACTGAGGTTACTGATAATTCGTGCACCATGTGTGCCTGGCGCAAATATCAATGAGGCGCCGAACTCCGCCGTTGGATAACCGAGGAGTTCTCGCATTCCGCCGGAGGCCCCCAACTTGAGTTGAGGTGGGGACCCGGGCGCGCGAAGCGCGCCCGGGCTCGACCGAGTTTGATCTTCTTCTTCCTGTGACTAGCTTGTCAGCGGAGAAAGCTCGGGAAGCACTAGTAAAAATCACTTTTCTCTCTCTCTTCTTTTTTTTTTTTCAAATAGAACGATGGTTTTGGCTGAGGCCCGGGAGTTAGGCTGAGGCCTGAGTATCGACAAAATCACGGCAAACAAAAGTACTAAAAAATGTAGAATCTGACTTCAGGATAAGTGAATAAAAAGGAAACAGAAGTTTTTTTTTTTTTTTTCGTTTTTCGCACTGCAACCGGACCTGGCGCTAAGTGTGAAGTATTATTTCACAAATTCTATAAGAAAATTTTATAAGAAAATTTTCTCTGTTCAAAAGTAGTAGCGGGAAATTTACCAAAACTAAAAATTAGTCCATTTCTCCGAAGTGACCCCACCATGTCCCGCAATTGGCTCGGAAAGTCCAAATAAAGGGGGAAAAAGGGGGGGGGGGGGCGAAAGTCCAAAAAAAAAAAAGTCCCGTACCGTTGGTACTTCACACGAGTCTCTGGCCTCGTGAACAAAGTGACCCCGTCACAGCCAGAACGCGACTCAATTGGTCAAGCGCCGAAGGAAAAGGAAGCATGCAGCATGGCGAAAGAAAAAAAGTAGCGTACCGTGCGCCTGCGGCGCAAACTTGCAATGCACCCTTCCCATGACACAGTTTGGCAGTAAAAATGAGAAATTTTAAGCGCAAATTTTAGAAATGTTGCGTACCGTGGCTTCGCCAGGAACCTGGGTGCCATGACCGCCGTTTCTTTGTAAATGTACTGAAGTTACTGATATTTCAAAATATTGATATTCATCGAAATAGACGAAGTTGCAATAGCAAATAATGGTGCTATCTGGGGGGTCGGGGTTTCACAAAATTTCACAAAATTTCAATCCTGTTCACAACGTTTCACAACGGTTGTGGGTGCATAGTTGTGAAAAGTTGCTGTGAAAACTTGTGAAACCCCGCCCCCCGGATAGCACCAAATAACAGCTAATAGATGAACACGTCTCACGCACACATCTTACACATCCTTGTCAAGGGGGGCTAACGAAAACTGATATTTCTGGAGCACTAAAAAATGCTGTGGTTTTGTGCATAGGTCCCCTTCTGCGGAGTCGATCAGAACCCCGAAAACTAGGTACAATAACACAACAGCACGAAAAGTTCAGACAACACAGCTTTTCAAAAAGAAAGAAACAGTAAGAGGAACCTAAGCCTCTCTGCGCTTAGCCACCTAAAGGGGAAAAGAAGGGGGGGGAAACAACCGCGAGCTTTTGGAAAGATGAATCGGCACATCGCGCTGTGCTCGCGCACATCGCAAAAGGCCTGTTGAGATGTTACCTTTGGGATTTCCCCCCTGAATGGTAATCAGAGAAGGTTAAGTTGTCCCTGGGTTTTTTTGGTGATGTTCAAAAAAGATCAATGTTGTTTTCCCGAATCGAATAGCAGTCAAATACGTTCTTAATGTGACCACAAAGGGGTAAAAAAGGCTGTGAAAAAAGGAGTACATTGAAGGTCAGCAGTGGCAACGAATATTGCCGGAAAGAAAACGACCGGATGAGAAATAACATAAAAAATTTTTTTTTGTCAACAGTAAGGACAGCCCCCAGCACAACCCAGCATAAAAAAAAGCAAAGTGTACGTGGCGTATAAAGACCATATCTGGCACAAAGGAAAAATACTGTTTTCTCAAAAATCAGGGTCCTCAACCTGTCTAAGTTAGGCCTTAACTTAGACAATTTTTTTTTTTTTGAAAAACGCTTTGTCTAAGTTAGACAAAACCTGGGTTTTGGGTTTTTGGGTGGTTTGAAAGAGAAGAAGCTTTACTGAAAACAAAAAAAAAAATGAGTTCCCTCAAGACTCCCTCAGTCCTCACCTGCGCGGACCCCATTGTACCCACCCACACAAGCCACCTCCTCAGACTAACTACAATTGAACAAACTCATCCGCAAAAATGCCTGCCACTGCCAAGACCTCCAAAGCACAGCCCACCATCGTGTCCATGTTCAAGAAGGGAGCTGTTGCGGCACCTGTGGTACGTGTGGTGGAACCCAACAAAGGGGATACGCACTACGACCTGTGGTCTTCAGGCAAGTACAAGTCCATCCCCGATGGTCCGACACCCCGGCTCGCTTCCCTTCACCTTTTTCTTGTGGCGGAGGGGACGGTGAGGGGGTTTAAAAACCACCAGAACGACACCAACAAGGTGCTCAAACTCTGGTTGAAGGAGTTTGATCGCGCCAAACTGGCGGACGACGACAGGGAGGGGAGCAAGCGGAAGACGATCCTGACGATCGTTGCGGAGGCGCATGAGTTCGCCATGAACGAAGCAGAGAAGGGGGGAGACAGCGATGCCTCTGCCGTGTCTGTGCAGAGCCAGGTGTCGCAAGGCAAGAAGGTGAAGAAACGTGTGGTGATGATGGCTCCACAGGTGAGTGCTGTTAAGTACGTGGATTCAACGTCCGAAGAAGAGGAGGAGGAGCAATGTGTGCCAGTGAGACGCAACGCAGCATCCGAGCAACCCGAGGCAGCAATGGAAATCGATGATGTCGACGAGTACTCTTCTGACGGCGATGTTGTCTTCTTAGGTCCCACGCACTCCAACACGAACAATCCCAACCTCACGAACACCACGACCGCACCAGCGAACACCGACTCCACCAACACGCTGAAACGTAAACGCGAAGCGCAGGAGAAAGGTTGTATGGGTCTGCGGGAGAGCACGGTGCAGGGCCATTTGAACCGTTTTTCCCCCTGGTTGGTGGTGGGTGAAGACAAGTTCAAGTGCTTGTATTGTGGTGCTTTCTCTCATGCAAAGACCAAGCTCGCCAGAGACCTCCCTGCGCATGCAGGCGACCCCAAACACCAACGTCTCGTGAAGGCTGCCGCTCTGCAGGCTTCCAATGGAACCGTGCTTCACACGTTGCACGCCAACAGCGACAAAGAAGTCGAGTTCAACCAAAAAATGCTGAAAATATGCATTGAGGTTATTGTTTTCCTCGCGCGCAAAGGTGTAGGGCACTCTAACTTGGAGGAGTTTCTGAGTTTTTTCGCAGACAAGCTGGAGTGCACCGACATGGAGGCATACCTCAGACAACAAATACGCTATCTCAGCTGCGGTGCAGTCTTAGAGATCATGTCCTGCATCACGGAGGTGTTGACAGAAGACCTCCTCAAGCAGGTCAAAGCCTCCCGTTTCTGGGGCCTGTCGGGGGATTGCTCACGCGACGTCAGCAAGAAGGAGCAACTCGTCTTCGTCGTGCGATACATGGTCGGTGCCACCCCCGTCGAGAAGCTCATCATGATGGGTGAGCTGAAGGACCAGACGGGGGCTGGTTACGCGTCGTTGCTGACGAAGTGGATAGACCAGCTCGGGCTCGACTACGGGAAGATGAGTGGATGCTCGTTTGATGGCGCATCGGCAATGCGTTCCTCGAACAAGGGCTGCCAACAACAAATCCGTGCAGACATAAACCCAGGCGCCCTCTTCACCTGGTGCTACGCACACTCCCTCGCACTCTGTGGCCCAGAAGCAGCGGCAGAGGGGAAATCGCCGGAGATTACCCGGTTCTTCGACGGCCTGCGGTGGGTGTGGGTTTTTTTTTCGGGATCCAAGATTAAGCTCGACACCCTGGAGGAGATGCTGGAGGAACTTCGCGACTTGTGTGAGTACTGTGACATCCTCATCGCAAAGCCGGGTGACACCCGGTGGCTCACCAACGGCAGGTGTTGCAGCACCGTCCGCAAGGAGTACCCCGCCGTGCACAGCGCCCTGTGCAAGCTTGGAGAGGCCGGCGACGTGGAAGCACCGTTCATCGCGCAGCACATCAAAGAGCCCGGTTTTTTTGCAACGTTGTCCTTCATGACGGTGGTCCTGGACGAGTTGAACGTGCTGTCGACGTCGCTCCAGAGCAGGAACACAAACCTGCTCACCGTTTGCAGCCACATCGACAAATGTGTTGCGTCATTGTCGTTGCTTGAAACCAACCCGAACATGTTCCCGTTCTACCCAGAATGGGTACCGAGGTATAATCAATGCCACGGTACAAAACTTTCCCGTCGGAACTTTGCGATTCATCACGACACGGTCTGCAAGCCATACCTCAAGGAGCTGCTGAAGTGCCTCAGTGAACGATTCGTGAACATGGACATTGTGAGATGCTTCTCAGTATTCGACATCCGCAACCTCCCTGCTAACGCGGACGGGCTGGCGATCTACGGCAACACCGAGGTGAAGAAGCTCATCGAGGAATTTACTGAGCTGCATACACTCGAGTACAAAAAGTACGATGTTGTGGGCGAGAAGACGCGTGGGAGACCAGAGTACTCCAAGACGGAGCATACTGTGATATCGCGCACTCAAACAACGCCGTTACTGAGCGTGGACACGACGCCGTTCGTTGAGGAGTCGCCAGAACTGAACAGTCTGGAGACAAAGAAAGCTGTAGCTGTGAAAGAATGGAGGATCCTGGTGGACGTTTTGTCGAAGAGAACTACAACAAAGGACACTTCGGACCTGATCGCAACATTCTTGACAAGTTCCGCAGGAGACGCCTACCCCATTATGAGGGATCTTGTTTTGCTTGGGTTGTCAATCCCCGTCACATCAGTTGAAGACGAGCGCTGCTTCAACGGCATGAAGTACGTCAAGAATAGCTACAGAAACAAACTGCTGGATTCAAGTCTGCTATGCATTCTTATGTGCAAACAGGCAGAGACAAATGAGAATAAATTTACGCCTGACCAAATCCAAAGGATTTTTGAAGCCTTTAAAAGAAAGAAGGTTAGAGTTTCTGTGTGATGCTTATCAGGTTGGGGGGACAATGGGGTTAGGGGTACGGGTGGGGCGAAGGGGTGGGGTGGGGTGTGATTGTTCATTTGTCGAACTCTTCTATTGAAATGAAAAGACCACTTAACGAGTTTCGAAAAAGCAACACAAAAAAAAAAAGCCCCCAATTTTTAGCTTTGTACAGGACCTTTTCGCGCGGAGCGCGAAAATTTTTTTTTAGCCTTTTTTTTTAACTTAGACAAATCTGTGGCCAGACTTTGTCTACGGTTGAGGACCCTGTCAAAAATCTCAAAAAAAAAAAAAAAAAAAAAGGGTGAAAGTCAAATGTACATAGAAAAGCCCGATTTTGGTCTGGTTTTTAAGTGGTCCATTTTTCGTTAAAAAAATGGGTGAAAGTCAAATGTATACACATATACACAGGGTTATAGTCAGATCTATACACTCATTGTATATCATACATTCCATGGTTCTCCGTATAGAAAAGCCTGTTTGTGGAGCCAGTTTAAAGTGATAAAAAATCCGCCAAAAAAATCGTGCGACCCCGGAATTTTTTCAGATCGATCCGGAAATTCACTGCCGCCCATTTTCGAGGGTCAACAATTCATGACTTGAGTCGTAAATGGAACTGTCCGTGGACACATGGATTTTATAAATTTTTTCCCCCGATTTTTTTTTCGATTTTTATTTATTTGGAAAGATCGGGTACGAAAACGTTCAATTCCGGGGTCGCACGATTTTTTTTATGCCTCTGTGGCTGGTTAGGTGATTTTTGGCTGTGGTACCCCCTTTGGGAACATTTCTATGTAGGTTTCTTAAGGACTTCCTTAAGAAAACCTCCTCTTTGGGTAGCAACACAGTGGCGTTTGTAAATTGATTTCTTTTTGGATAAAGTTTTCGGTTTTTGTTTCTTTGGATTTATTTTTTACAAATCCTTCAATTCGGACACATTTTTTATCCCGGAAACACACTCCACGGTATGCAACTTTTGGTGGAGCCAACCCTTTTTTTCACGTTTCTATGCAGGTTTCTTAAGGACTTCCTTTAGAAAACCTCCTATTTGGGTCACCACACAGTGGCGTCTCTAAATTGGGTTTTTTTTGAAGAAAGTTTTCGATTTTTTTTTCTTTGGATTTATTTTTTACAAATCTTTCAATTCCGACCATTTTTTAATTCCTGAAACACACTCCACGGTACGCAACTTTTGGTGGAGCCGACCCCCTTTTATGCACTGAAATCCCTATACGTTACTGTATAAAGACCCATGGAGCCACTTTAAATTGACTTCTACTCCACGAAAGTGGTCGATTTTTTTTATGGTGAAAAGCGGGGAGCTCGGAAATTCACTGCCGCTGGTTTTCAGGGAGACAAAATTACATGTCACCAGGGCGTTCGCTATCGCCATCGTTTTTCCTGAATCGTGGCGAAATGCCAAAAAACCCAAAAATTTTGCATTTTTACTAGTGCTTAAAATAGGTCAAAAAAAAAATTTTCCGCCGGAGAGAAGCTAGTTCGTGGGGGTGAATCCCTGGTACTGAGTGATCAAAAAAAAATTGCGATTTGCACGTTATCCCTTCCCCAGCACTAAAACCAGCAAAACGATGGAGAATTTCATCAATCCCCCCTCACTGAGGGTCTCTTTGTGTTGTTTAATCAAACAGATGTACAAGAGAGAGGCATCCGTCATATGAGACTTCATCCTTATTTTGATTATTTTCAATAAACTAAACCGTCTCTCTGCCTCCACCGAGGTTGAAGATAGAGTTGACACGAGTAGTGACACCTTCTATAACAGGGGGTACGGGACACCTTCAGCTGACTGCAGGATTGAGGAGCGAGCGGGAGTGCTGGGGAAACTTCCTCTCCGGGGGGGTCGACAGGGTGGTGGGGAGAAATCTCTCTCTCTCTCTTTTTTTTTTTTCTTCCTTTTTAAATTTTTTTTATTTATTTATTTATACAGGGTTTCGCCCCGGTGGGGCGAAGCCCTGGGGCGAAATAAAATGTCATTTTTTCAGGAAAAGATTTTTTTAACGAAAAAAATTTTTTTTCGCCCCGGGGCGAACGCCCTGCATGTCACACACCCACCTCACCGAGAGCCAAAACAGAAATACGCTCACCTCGATATTTTTTTTGAAAAAAAAATTTATTTTTCTGGATTTTTATTTCTTTGGATCCGGCCGTTTCGAAACGTTCAATTGCGGGGTCGGACGATCAAAAATATGCATCTCACATTTCTGAGTGCAAAATATGAAAAAGTATACGGAGAACCATGGAATGTATGATATACAATTGTCAATTGTACATACAATTGTATAGAAATTGTATAGATCTGACTATTTGATGTACAATCCCAACTTTTTTTATAGTCAGATCTATACAATTTATGTACAATCCTAGTATACACTAGGTCGTACACAAATTGTATAGATTTGACTATACAAAAGTCAGATCTATACAATTTTTGGATTGTACACTCGAGGGAGATTGTACACGCCATACCCAGGTACCCAGGTACCCAGGTACCCAGGTACCCAGGTACCCAGGTACACGGTACACTGGATACAAGGATAAAAGTCGTGAAAGAGCAACCACAGCCAACCCGCCAGTCACTGAGAAGTGACCAGACAGTCCACTTGACAAACACAAAAGTGTCCGTCGCGTGGGGCATGCATGCACTGAGGAGATAATGATCCAACAATTTACAAGAAAACATTACTTAACCTACTGCTGGAAATTGCCAGGTCGTAGTAACACACAAAGTGTGCCTCCGTTCGGGAATATCGGAGTTATAGAGTCCTAAAAGGCCTCTGCCGCTAGTCAAGGTATAACCGAATGAACGGCCCAAGACCCCCGTGGAGAAGTTAAATGTTGTAATGATTTCAAGTAAAATGCGAGCACTGTCTTACCCTCCTCAATGCATGGTGGAAGATGTCTTTCACAACAAATATCCTGTACCCAGGTACCCAAATTCCCAAACCCACGCAGTGCACATGACCGCAAGTGTGAGTGACCCACACATGAGGGAATGCGACACTACGCAAAATTTACCACCAGACCCTGTCTTCGTGCACCTGAAGTACAACGCCGCAGACAGGCCAAACATGCGTTGGACTCAGAGGAATGCCCGCTGTGCAGGTATCAAACATGAGAACAACTCCCAGCAACAAGGGGCGCCTTTTGGCGGGCGTTGTTGAGGGTGTTTGGGGTGCAAAGTTTTCCACAATTTTGATGCGCGGGTACAGAAGTGTTGTCTTGTTCTTTCATCTCTAGGAATGTAAATGTCAATCGCGTTTAACTACCACGAGGGCTTGTTCAGTGAACCCACAAGGGGTCGAAGGGGGTTGGTTATCCCGTATCTATCAAAGGTTGTGTCGACCAGGCGAATCCACTATGTTACGCTGTACGTTGTTAAATCCGAAGAAATAACGCTTTAGCAGCCGCAGGAAGTTTGTTAAAAAGAGTGCCTCACGCTACACAAACCACCACCCGCAATTGACTTAGATGTTATAACAAAGAGAATTCAGAACAAAACAACACCCTGCCCCATACACACTAAATTGTCATGCTTCGAGAGCATGCCTGGGCCAAAATTACTGTGACGAAAAGGCAACAAGACCACCCACAAGGAGTGTGAGATGTGCGCTGGTTTTCTGGGGGAACGCAATATTTTCTTGTGTCTAGTCCTCCGCAAGCAGAGGACAGACTTTCCGGAAGGTTTCCAAAGTCAAATTTCTTGCACTAGCTATGCTCCCTGGGTTAAATGGCAATAGCAGTGACTGACTTCTGAGAAAAATCGGGTGTGCGAAACCCAATTTCCATTTTTTTGTGTATAGTCCTGTAGGGGTGGGTGTGTGTGGGTAGGTGGGTAGGTGGGAGGCAATAGCCAGAAACCTGGCCAAATCCTGTGTACTGGGATTGTACATAAATTGTATAGATCTGACTATAAAAAAAGTTGGGATTGTACATCAAATAGTCAGATCTATACAATTTCTATACAATTGTATGTACAATTGACAATTGTATATACAATGAGTGTATAGATCTGACTATAACCCTGTGTATATGTGTATACATTTGACTTTCACCCAAAAAAAAAAAAATCTGAAAGATCGTGATTGTTTGTGTAGACGAACACACCATATTAGAAGTACATTCTGGCTACTCAAAATGACGCCTTTTTTTTGTTGAAAAAAGGCTAGGATACCCCAAGGGAAATCCTCCCATACGTGGAAGATCTTGAGAGCACTGGATAGGCGCGCTTTTAAGATTTGATGGTGCTTAGTGGAATTTGGTGTTGATTATATTTTTATCCCCCAAACTTCACTAAATCCACCAAAATTTCAGGCAAAATCTGACCTGGTTTTTCGCACAAAAAAAAAAAAAAACAAAAACAAAACAAAACAAAAGAACAATATTTAAAAGAATCACATTTTCATGCAAAGGGGAAAGAATGATGTCCTTTCCGTTCACAGAACAGAAAGAAAAAAAAAGTCTGTAAGGATGAACCTAAACCTTATGCTTAAGTCACCCTACACACCAGAAGAAGAGGCCTCACCATGTACTAAAAAGCAAAGGTGGAGCGCATCCTAGGGGTACCACGTGTACAGTGGGGAGCAATATTACGGCCTAATTGCAATTAACTCAAAATCAATTTCATTTGACGTATTTTCACAGTACCATCACATTACTAATTCTGTGGAATTATGGGTAAATCCAATTTTTACCCATAATTAAGTTGTAATATTGCGCATGTACAGTACAACCGAGTTGTTCAAGAAGAAAAATTGTAAATCGTAGTCAGCGTCACGCCTACCAGTGAATAAAAAAAAAATCGTGTGACGACTAAAGTGAAAAGGTCATAGTGAGGTGGAGGGGGGAAAAGAAACCTGAAATGATGACTTAGCTTTGCCCAGGACCCAGAGCATTGTTCTTTGATACTATTGTAGGGTTACATACGAATGTTCATCGAGCCTAGCGTAGCTGCGACAAAACGACACGTCATGCAACAGCAATTAGCAATACATCAAAAAAGGGTGGGAACCTAAGCCTCTTGTGATTGGGCTAGTGGTGACAGTATTGTGATGGGAGCCCATTGGAATGCGCAAAATACATCATAGTATTGATGTATTTTTGATGTATTTTGCGTATTCCAATACTGCCACTATTAATGATTGGTCCCCTTGAACCAAAAGATTTAGATCGTGCCTAGACATACCCCGAAGGCGGATTTCGTAATCGCCTCTTTTCTTCCATATTCGCCCTATATTCGGCCTATATTCGGATCCGAATATAGGGCGAATACAAATTCGCCTTCGGGGTATGCCTAGGCATAGTGTGCACACGAGTCGTATTATCGTAATTATCGTATTCGGGATCTGAGCCAAAGATTATCGCATACGACTCGTATATTATCGTATACACGATTATGTGTGGAAACCCCGTGTAAAAAAATTATCGTATATTATCGTATGCGATAATATACGATAATTATTATCGTATCCGATAATACGACTCGTCTGCACACTATGCCTAGGGTAGTCCTTGAAAGGCACACGCTCTATTTTCTTTGTTCCAATGAGTGTTGAGTATACTTTCAAACAAAGAAGAGAAAGTACAACAAAAGAAAAGGAAAAATAAAATGTCAGAATGTGGTTGAGGCAAACACCGGGGTAAAGATAAGAGCAGACAATATAAAGAAACGTTTTGAAAGAATAGAGGGGGGAAAACAATTATTTCTGTGCATTTAATACTTTAATAATAAATGCAAATTTTACGCCTCGAAGGACGCAATCCACACAAACACGTTTGGCACTACCATAGGGGGTGTGTTTTTACTGTCCTTTTGATTCCACTACAAATAAGTTGAAAGTGCAAATTCCTCACCTTTCATCGCAGACGCGGGGGCACTGTTCTCGGCGGGTGATCGAACCCCTCAGAGAGACCCAAAAATAAAGGAAGGTGTACGATGAACCTAAGCCTCTCGTGCTTAGTCACTTTCACTTCAGAAAAGTGTGGTTTTTAAAAAAAAAAATACGTGAAGTGACTTAGTGTGAAGAACAGCGAAAAATCAAACCGAAAAAGGGTGGATATCAAAAGGGGGTACAGGGGGACATTGAAAAGGCAGGAAGTGAAGAGAAGGTGGAGAAAAAAAGAAAAAGTATTTCAACATAATAGAGAAAAGAAAGAGAGAGAGAAAGGCTGCACCTCTGTGGAAGTTCTCATTGCATTTAAAAAAAAGGTAGGCTTGAAATACAAAGCCCTCTCGTGAACAGTGTACCTTTTGGTACAATGCGCCGTGCATGACCGGCTGTACGGGGTGGACCCAACCCATGCAGTCCTACAATCCATTTCGTGGTTTACACAAACAAAGAAACCTTGGAAGATGAATGTACCTTCTCGTGGACATAACGCATCTTTGAAATGAAATAATAAAAATATTCGAGACAAACACAAGCGTCACAACTGATATGTGCTACTCCTTTCATGAATTTTAGGATCCTCCCGTGTCCCGAAAGTGGATGGTGCTCAAGCGACCCACCCATAGTCGGCCGTGCTCCGGTATTGAAAAGCCGTGGCATGCGTAGGAGTGCCCCCTACATCGATTTCAATACCATACCTTACCACCCTGGGTGGGTTGTGACCCTAGGGGTTGAAGAAAGGTTGTAGGAAAAAGGTAGTAAAAAAGGGTAAAAAAAATACGTTGATTTTTTTAAAAAAACGGAAGACAAAACGAATACAAACAGCCTCGTCCACTCAAATTAGCAAAGAACAGGTTGTAGAGGGGGTACCGTGTCTCCTCTCACCAGAACCCAGGCCTAATGCTAACTTTGGGGGAGGGGGGGAAAAAGCGAACCGACGGAAAAAAAAAAAAAACGAAAAAAAAAATTTCCCTCCGGGAAGGGGTCCAGGGTTTTCGCTTATCTTCATGAAAAAAAATTTTCCCCAAAATCGTGAAGATATGTCCAAAAAGGGGTCAAAAAAAAAATTTTCGCGCTCCGCGCGAAAAGGTCCGTTCATTTCGCGTAAATACGTGATGACGTGAGATGGTAACGTACATCAAGAACCAAACCAACCCTTTTCTCACGTTTTTCCACGTCAAGCCCTCGCATTAGGTTCTCTCTAGTGAACGAAACCTTCCCTCAGGACAAGAAGAAACGGCGGTTGATATCAAAACTTTCTGGCGAAGCCACGGTACGCAACATTTCAAAATTTGTGACCTAAAACCGAACATTTTTACAGCCAAACTATGGTAGAGGTCTGTGGGCTGCCAGTTTTTGAGCTGCGCCGCAGGCGCACGGTAGGCTACTTTTTTAATGCCGGCAAGGGGGTGCATCATTGAGTCCCTGAAACAAGTCTCCATCGTCACCGCCACCGCCATCGCAATCGCCATCTTCGCTTTCCTCTTTAACATCAACAGATGCAACACTGCTCTCTGTATCTTCAGAGATTAGAACTTCTCCAACACTCGATGTCTCTGCTGTGTCCTTCTTTTAATCTCCCTTCCTCCTGAAGATGCGGGCGCAGGTGCCCACATCTCCAGGACCAAGGTACCCACGGCATACCACAGGCAGAGAACCCCCCATCCCAAAAAACCCCCATTTTTAAGGGTGAACCGACGAACCAACGGATAAATAAAAAAAATAATAAATAAAAGTGAACCGACGAACCAACGGTTAGCATTAGGCCTGCCAGAACCCATTTTTGCTGCAAAAAAAAAAAAAAAAAAGAAGAAAAAACCGGCAAAAGAAGCACCCCAAAAATAGGTGGTGTTCCTGACCCTGCCCCTCGCTATTTTTTGGGGGGTAAAATCACGAACATCAATAGGTAGAGCAATAGGCATTATCTTTTTGGATTGCTAATTCGCAGGGATTACTAAAAAAACTTTTTGGAAAGTGGAGATTTGCACAAACTGTGGCAACACAACCCGAGGCAACTACACTACTCCAACAATTTATCAAAAAGTGTCACTTGTCGTTCCCTCACCCCCCTTCTTGTAGTTGTTTGATGCGTTGACGCTTCCACACACACTAAAAATTACCTGTTGGTTGGTGGTGTTGCGGAGCACGGTTGGGTGAGTGAACGACGTGACACTTTCCGCTCACAAAGTAGTGTGCGTAAAAAAAAAATATACCGTACTTTTTGAAAGATACATTCGGCTCCCCCCCATTTTTTTTGTGCGTAAACTGTGTAATAAATATTCTGTTTTTTGATATTTTTTTACTGCATACACTCATCGACTACCTTGGCCGAGAGGAAACCTCTTTGAGCCAAAGTCCAACTTTATTTTGGGCCAATACTTTTTTTTTTTTTTCAAAGCGCAGTAAAAGACGATATCTGTAGAAAGGTTGCACGAAGGATGACATGAAAGGTGTTGCAATTATTCGCAAAGAAGACTGCCTGGGGGGTACAGCCAACCAATAAGCTTGGTGGGAGACAAATTGGATGATCATACCAAAGGCCGTTGATAGGCAATGAACGTTTGGGGAAGGAAAGTATACCCATTTAAAAGAAAAGAAAAGTTTATAAGATGATCCTAAGCTTCGCTTAGTCACCTTGAAAAATCGTACGGATTGTATGCACCCCCTCAACTGACATAGCTAAAGAGGGAAACTGTTGTGAGAATCAATGATGATTCACTATACAAAATAATTTGGAAATGGTTTGGCACGTTTTGAAGAAGGAGAGGAGGAGGAGGAGGAGGAGGAGGAGGAGGAGGAGGAGGAGGAGGAGGAGGAGGAGGAGGAGGAAGGGGTTTGCACTACCCCCCAAAAAGGGGGGGGGGGAACTTGATGAATATGAGACAGAAAATCGAAAGATATTCAGAAATTCAAATTTTTCACAATGTATTGAAAAGAAGAAAAAATATTGGGTCTTTGTTTGTGCGCTCAACGGGTAACAAAAAAGGCGGGGGAAAAAAAGTGTGAACTGCAATTTGTGTGTTTGTGAATCAAAATGAATCAAACAGACAATTACAAAATCATGATTTTTGTTTTCCGTTGTTCCCAAAAAGCGCTGTCTCCAATCTTTTTAGTACAACTAAAAGATGTTGTAAAAAAAAAGAAATCTGTCGTTTGGAAAACTGAGCAGACAGAGCAAACAAAAATTTATTTATTTTTTTATAAAAATCGTAGACACATTCTTCACAAAGAAGTAAAGAACAGTTGGAAGTGCAAACAACCTCACCTACCGTTCATCGGACGGCGCGGCACTGACACCCCGCGGGTTATCGAACCCCAGAGTGTTGTATTTTGGAGTTTCTGACAGGAAAACTGTAATCAGATACCTCCATTTTTTTTTTTTTTTTTGTTCAATTCAGGAGAACAGAAGACATGCAACTTTTTCTGCCCGAAAAAAGAAAAGAAAGAAAAAAAAAAAAAAAAAAAACACTAGTAGAGCTCAGCCTTGGTACACTAATACCAAGGTTTTCACATACACCCTCCCCAAAAAAAAAAGATCACATCCTGGTGGTCAGACCTCCGTAGAAGGTGTTTACCCTTCGTCTTCTGTCCGACGTTCCCAGCTCCTCCGCCGTGCTTGGTGGAAGTGTATCGATCAAGGACACACGCCCCGAAAGGTTCCCCCGCCCCCTTGGGGTGAGATGAGAGAGTGATGTGTTCAGCGGCGACACTGGCGATACGCAGCTGAACGACGCGCCGCGCTGGCCGTGCGGGCTGAGGTAGTCCTCTGTCCTTCCCCTCCCGGCAGTGCGCTTGAGAGCATCGGTGGTGGGGATCCCTTGGAGAGAGACCTGCGATGCGGTTCGTGAGCGTGACGGCGACAGTCCAGCATCGGAGACAGTTGCAAGCAAAAAGGAGTCTGGTGAGTCCATATAGTCGGTCATCCCGCTGTCTTCTCCGTTGAGATCAAAGGCATTGAAATCGTCGACCTCTCTCTCGTTGAAGATCCGGTAGACGTCTTCCTGTAGTACCTTTTGCCTGCCGGTGCAAATCAAGTAGAGAACGTTTATGACATCCATCACCGCCTTCGCCGCCAGCATCACCATCGCGGATTTGATGATAAACGTCGACGCGGAAAACAGAAACTCGGTCTCCATCTCGCCATAGAACCCTGCGGCGAGGAGACCCATCGCGCTGCTCATCAAAATCCCGGTTGATGCGTCGACTGCTGAATCGCGTGTCTTTGCATGGGGTTTGTACACCAAGGTGACAATGACTGGAAGGGCAAAGACAACAGACATCGCAGCCTTAACATGTCCACAGCCGATGTAGGTGCTTGGTGCTGTTGCCGTCAAAGCGCTGGTGGCGAAGGATGCGCCATACTCGATTATGATGTACCACGTCTTGTCCGGGTGGTACCGCCGCACCACCGAAGAGTACCTCTCAACAAAGAGCGTCGTGCGCGCTGTGTTCGTCCACTCCCCGTGGCCAAGAAGCACACGAGGCCAGTACTTCGTTCTGCCAGCCACCTTTGCATAGACGGCCTGCGTGCCTATCGCAGACCACACAGTGTATGCAACAGCAAGCGGTACTGTGAAGCACATTACGATGACAACCAACCCAGTGACCACATGCCACCATGTGTGGTCGTACAGCATGACCATCCCTGCGAGGGTCGTACCTTGGTAGAAGACCTGGAAGATCAGGAGTGGCAGGGAAGGGATGCGGAGGAAGCCTTGCGCGTCAAGCCCTGCGAAGAACTGCGGGGAGATGATAGAGCCAAAGGCCAATGCGACGCGGACGAGAAGGACACACAGCACGGCAAAGCCGATGATGATCGCAGTGTTCATCACAACAGCGCCGACAGCGTCGCTGCCGTCGATCGTCACACCGGTAGGGTGCAGAGTGCGTGGTATCCCTGTCGTGCAGCCCTGCCCCGCAAGAAGAAATCGTGTAGCAGAAGCCGCAGTCGCCGCCCCCGTCAGCGTCCCTACACCTATAGCCACGCTTGCGGTTTGCTCTGCCGTATCCTCCCCCAAAAGCTCGCGCTCCCGTGAGCGCATCTCCCCTGCAATGACTGCAGCGGATTTGATGTCCGGACTCCCCGTGGCAACCGTGTCAGGTGCAGGGGTGTCAAGTGCAGGGGTGTCATGTGGTGCTAACGTATCTCCCGGAGCAAAGGTTGCCCCAAAGGGTAAAGGGGTGATAGGTGTCGGTGGCGTGCCCGTGTTGGTGTCTGTGGTAGTGGGTGCAGAAGAAGCGGCAGGAGAAAATGTAGCCCCGGAGGGTAAAGATGTGCTGGGTGTAGGTGGCGTGTCGGTGTGCGTGTCTGTGGAAGTGTCAGGTGTAGGAGTGTCGGTAGGGGAAAAGGTTGCACCAAGAGGCAAAGGTGTGCCGGGGATGTTCGTGTGCGGTGTCCCAGTAGGTGTCGGTGTAAGCGGCGGTAGCGTGAGAGGGGCGAACGTGACAGGGTGCGGTGTGTCTGGTGCAGGTGTGGGTGACGCTGTTGCAGGTGGTGCTGTCGGGGGTGATGGTGTTGTTGCTGGCGATAACGTCGACGGATGTGGTGTCGCAGGTGAAGGTGTCGGTGGCGACAGTGTTGGTGGTGAAAGTGTTGGCGGTGCCGCTGTCAGCGGTGAAGGTGTCAGAGGTGACGGTGTTCGGGGTGACAGCGTTGGTGGTGAAGGTGTCAGCGGTGCCGGTGTTGGTGGAGATGGCGTTGGCGGTGCTGGTGTTGGTGGTGACAACGTTGGTGGTGATGGTGTCGGGGGTGCCGGTGTCGGCGGTACTAGTGTCGGTGGGGATGGTGTCGGCGGTGACAGTGTTGGTGGTGAAGATGTCAGAGGTGCCGGTGTCAGTGGCGACAGTGTTGGCGGCGCCGGTGTTGGTGGTGAAGGTGTTGGCGGTGATGGCGTCGGTGGTGAAGGTGTTGGTGGCGACGGTGTTGGTGGTGCTGGTGTGGGCGGAGATGGAGTTGGCGGCGCTGGTGTCGGTGGCGACGGCGTTGGTGGCGATGGCGTCGGCGGTGCAGGTGTTGGTGGTGCTGGTGTTGGTGGCGACGGTGTGGGCGGAGATGGAGTTGGCGGCGCTGGTGTGGGTGGTGATGGCGTCGGTGGTGCAGGTGTAGGTGGCGATGGAGTTGGTGGTGCTGGTGTGGGCGGTGATGGCGTCGGCGGTGCAGGTGTAGGTGGCGACGGTGTGGGCGGAGATGGAGTTGGCGGCGCTGGTGTGGGTGGTGCCGGCGTCGGTGGCGCTGGTGTTGGCGGTGCAGGTGTAGGTGGTGCTGGTGTCGGTGGCGACGGTGTTGGTGGCGATGGCGTCGGCGGTGCAGGTGTAGGTGGCGACGGTGTGGGCGGAGATGGAGTTGGCGGCGCCGGTGTGGGTGGTGACGGCGTCGGTGGCGCTGGTGTTGGCGGTGCAGGTGTAGGTGGTGCAGGTGTAGGTGGCGACGGTGTGGGCGGAGATGGAGTTGGCGGCGCTGGTGTGGGTGGTGACGGCGTCGGTGGCGCTGGTGTTGGTGGTGACGGTGTGGGCGGAGATGGAGTTGGCGGTGCTGGTGTCGGTGGCGACGGTGTTGGTGGCGATGGCGTCGGCGGTGCAGGTGTTGGCGGTGCTGGTGTGGGCGGAGATGGAGTTGGCGGTGCAGGTGTTGGCGGTGCTGGTGTCGGTGGCGACGGTGTTGGTGCTGGTGTCGGTGGCGCTGGTGTGGGTGGTGATGGCGTCGGTGGTGCAGGTGTCGGGGGTGCTGGTGTAGGCGGTGAAGGTGTCGCCGCTATGATACGATAGACAGAGTTGCGTCCTCCACCACCACACATCTCTGCTGGATCTGCGATGCACGGTGTGTTGCACTCTGTCTCTGGAGCAGGACCGTACATGCCGTAGCTGTTTCCACAGCGGCATTCATCTTCATGCTGCAGACCCATGAAGAGATACGGCGCACCTGGTGCGTTTAGTGTGCAAAACACCTGGCACACCGCAGGGGTGATCCCGCTACGGCTCTCTGCATCAGGCAAGTCCCGTATCGTATGGTCACCGTAACACCCGATGTACTCCATGACAAAGGCATCACAGCATTGCAGGAGGAGCGTGAAGAGTACGACAGAAGTGGCCCCACCACACATCGGACTCATTTGTTTATGTAGCCAGATTGACACAAAAGAAAGTTGTGAGCGTAACGGAGGGACGCTATACCGATATACCGTTCTTGATGTGGTTTTGTGTCGAAAGAAATTGAATCCGGGGGGATTGTGGATTTCTTCTGTCGGGGGTGAGGTGGGAGTATTTGAGCAATAAGCAAAGCTGTACATAAAGCCACCTCATTTTCCGAGAATTGAATCCTATATTCCGACCAACATTTTAAACTGCTTGGCGGAAGTTGCTACCGGGCCAAAATCAGGTGGCCTTTAAGGTAGGCAAAGATAATTTTATTGTGACAACAATCGCGCCAAGAAGTTTCAGTACTGTAACAAAATATCACACCTCATCTCAAGAGCGACAGAAGAGTGATGCAGACAACGACTGGGACCTTTACCCCCACCGGGGTTTGGTTCGGGTGGTTCAGCCACCCCAGAAGACAACTGACCATACTCGACAGAGGATTCACGAGACCAATTTCTCCCTTGACTTCGGGAAACAACAGGGTCGGAGACAGTGTCCCTACTGCATGAAGTGGGAGAACGACAACACTGGTACAGAGTTCACTGAGAAGAACTACAAACGACATGAGTCAGTGCCTGAAGGGGCGCTATTACTTGGTCACGGACCCACAGGTCACCGATATCGATAAGCCGAAATGCTGCGGAGTACAGAAGGTCGTCCCCCAAGTTCCCCAAATATGCCGAGGGTCGCAAAGCCATTCATCCTGATCCCGAAGGTGAAGGGACGGTAAAAATAGTAGGGTCAGAGAAGGGGTTTATCCTTGGTGTGGAGGGTGTGGGGCAAGATACTGCTCTCAAAAGGTGATAAGAGTTGGGGGGAACATCGCTGGCAACTAGGGAGCTAAGTAAAATGGGAAAAAATGGGTAAAACGGGGGGGGGGGGGGGGGAGGGGAAAGAGAAGTTGAAAGCGCAAACGCCTCACCGTTCATCGGCGGACGCAGGGCACTGCGCTTCTTTGTGGGATATCAAACCCCCCCGAGAGCACTTCATTTGATATGCACATAGTTACCACAACGGGGACATTGCATGCAGGTATACATGAGCATTGCCCCGGAAAGGGAGGCGTATTTTATCACACAAAGAAATCAAAAAAAAGCTTGTCCTGACGGACAGTACAGGGGGGTTCTACTACAGCCTATCAGGGCTGGGGTACCCGGAGTGAATGAAAAAAGAAGAAAAAAAGGTGAATTAGCGTTTCTCGTACGCATCTTTTACCCACTATAGGGCTTGAAATACAAAAGCCCTCTCCTGACAAGAGTACCTTTGGTACATGATCGGGGTGTATCCCAACCATGCGGTCCTACATCCATTTTCGTGGGACTCTAATAATGGACGGTTTTACCAACAACAACGTTACCTATTTCTGATGTATTCTGGTGGTATTTTAAAAAAACCTCCCCCGTCAGAAGCAGATAATGTTATGGTAAAACAGTAGGACCCAACGCTTAGCCAGAATGTGGGGGGGGACAAAAGCAGACACAAATGCATAGGGAAAATGAGACACATAAGCACGATACGCACTACAAGAGAACAAACAGAACACATTAGATGAATTCAAAGGGGGGGCAAAGAAAGAGAGCGACAAAACAGAAACAAACCCTGATATTTAAAAAAAAACAATGGCAACTCTGATTGGTAAGGAAAATAGAAAAAAAAGGCTTTTTCGTTGCTCAAATACCCTGTTGGAGGAGGGGGGGTGATTGGCGACCCGTATCATGAGGAACTATTTCTATTTCTCCTTTTAAGCTACGCTTTGTAGGTATAAAGAAAATAAAAGTTTGTAAGATGAACCTCAGCCTCTGCTCAGTTACTTACAAAAAAAAAAAGAGTGAAAATCGAAGACAAAAGGTTTAGCCAGTGGTCGTATTTGGACCAAGGCACATCAGGACGCAAAACAGGGTTCTGCGTCACAAACAAAATGGTGGTTATTGATGCAGGCACACCTCCGACTGACCACGTACGATGTCAGCCCCGGATGAAAACATAAGTACCCTGCAGCCAACAACAGAAGGTGTAAAAAGAGAACCTATTGGACACAAACAAAAATGAGAAGAGAAAAAAAAAAAAGTCAGATCCCATAGCCCCGTCTTACTCCAGTGATAACAACCTCCACTAACTCACGTGGCGTAATAATGGTTTCGTCTTCCCTACCTCACAGTGGTGCAACCACAACAGATCACACACCATGATATACTGTACCCCATCAACCAGAGCATGAGGGAAAAAAAGAAGAAAAACGCTTGAGTGGGTGATGAATATTTGCCCTCGGGCTTTTGCCAAGCGTTTTTACTGTTCTGAAAAGAGAGGAAGAAACAAAAATACGTCAAGATCATGTGGGGTAGCGGATTACATAGACTGGTCTTGTCTGACCTGGTAACACCGCAACGAACCTAAATGCGCTGAAGGGGGATTTGCCATCACAATAAACAAATGCAGTGCACTGCATTTGAACAGTCTTGTATTTCTACTACGTTGTGGGAGTGTGTTGGGGAGGGGGGGGATGCAGGGATAGCACACACGACACGACCCAGCTCACAAGTAACAAAGTGAAATATGTGACAAATGTAATTTACATCTAATTTCAGTGGTCAAAAATAAATAAATGAAAATCACTGTGCTTTGTCGCTGGGCCGCGTCGTCAATACACAGTGCGCGTGCCTGAGCATTGGGTAGGGAATGTGGTATCACGCATTCGTTTGTCTGAGAAGGTTAAAGAGACGCTGAAAGTGCGAAGAAGACTTGAAAAGATGGAGGTGCCCTTTCGTGAACACATCTGAAAGAGCATATGGAGAGGACGGGTTTTGACAAAAGAAGCGCTCATTTGAATGCTTTTTTGGGAAGGGGATGCGCCACACAGCAATGCACATCAGTCCTACAAAAAAAGAAAAGTTTATAATGAATCTAAGCTCATATAAGCTTTGCTTAGCCACCTTCAACAAAACTAGACCATTCAGAGCACAACTTAAGATGATATCAACAAAAAGAGAAGGACAAGAACAATAAAGGGGAAAGGGGAAAGGGGGGGGGAAGGAGAAGAGAATCATTTCCTTCGTTACAAAAAAGAGAGGTTGGAAGTGCAAACGTCTCACCATACAGCAAAGGCAGACGCAGGGCACTGGTGTTTCCTTTCGTTCAAAAAAAAAGTGTCACTTCGTTCCCTCACCCCCCCCCCTTCTTGTAGTTGTTTGATGCGTTGACGCTTCCACACTAAAAATCACCTGTTGGGTGGTGGTGTTGCGTTGGGTGAGTGAACGACGTTGACACTTTCCGCTCACAAAGTAGTGTGCGTAAAAAAAAAATAAAAGAGCAGTTAAACTCATTGGCATTCCACGTAGGAAAATGAAAATGAAAATAAAAATGAAATGATTACGTAAGATGAACCAAAAAGCCTCATGCTTTGGTCACCTTAAAAAAGGGATAAAAATAGGGGAGTAGGGGGTAAAAGGACGAAGACGCCACATCATCCCAAAAGCAAAAAGAGGAACAAATAACTCGAATGTTGCCCCGAAAGAGTGAGAAAAAATAACTCTCTTTCTGTAAGGGGCGCCCCTGGAGGAAAAGGGAACCGGTTCCCCCATTGGGGAAAGACAAAAATTGTTTCATATACTAACTATTCTACTGAATAGAAGGTATAATAGGGTGCACTAAATGTACCCAAACTTTCCCACAAGACAAAAAAAAAAAAAAAAAACGGAACGAAACTCAAAAAAGTAACCAAACAAAACCCTGAACAGATGTAACAATCTCACAGAGGGTGGGGTGGGGAAGGGGATAATATGTAGTGAGGTGCCCGTCCCGTACAAAAACGAGAGAGGGCAGCACCGCAAAGGACGTAACAACAGCAGCGCGCACACACACGTACCGGGCGGGATGAGGTTGTTTTCACCAGGGTGTGGCATCCAGTTCATGTTATCACAGAGCTTTTGCTGTTTCGTCGAAACAATCGTTTGAAACCGCTGAATTTTTCAGAGAAAAAAACACACGAGGAGAGAGAGGAGAGAGGAGAGGAGTGATAGGCCAGAAAACAGGAATTTTGAGGCGAAATAAACAAAAAAAAAAGGTTGGTAAAACGACCGACCTTTTTAGGAGTGTTTTTTATTTTATTTGGACGCCTTCCGAATTTAAAAGGAAAGGTGGGTCTTTTTTGTTGTGACGGTATGAAATATAAGGAAGGTCAGGAAAAAAAAATGGTCTCCTTTACGTTCCTAACAATATCCGTCACCGTCCCTCGCACATTTATTTGGTAGCGTTCATTCTGTTCGGAGGAAAGAAAGCCTTTACGGTATATTGCTAAAGTGTGTTATGAGTTTCTTTTGCCTTTCCTTTAGCAAATGTGTTCGTTAAAGAGGGCTGTCATGCAAGACAGTTTGTCACATATTCTTATTTGTATCAATTTTTTTGTTTCCAATTATTTTCTCCCCCGGAGAATGATAAGAGGTGATGAAAGACGGTTTCAAAGGAGAGAGACCACAGCTTTGAGCACAGACGTTAGCACAAAGTAAAATGCACAGCTGAGCCACACCCTTTGTTGTGGGAATGATGTATGATGATTTAAAAAATAGTAACTCTGCTCGGTAAAAGGAGAGAAAAGGAGAGAGAGAGAGAGAGAGAGGGGTTTTTTTCGTTGCTCAAATACCCTGTTGGAGGAGGGGGTTGATTGGCAACTGTATCATAGGAGCTATGTGCTCCTTTAAGCTACGCTTGTGGGTATATTTTAAAAGTCGAAGTTATATTTTGTTGCGAAAAAAAAAAATATAATATACCGGGTAATTCGCCTAAAGTACCAGACATGAACTGTCCCCAATAAATTTGAAGCAATTTGGGGCGGTTTTCGGTTGCCCGAAGAAAAAAAAATCCGTCCCCTATTTTGGTCGGTTTTCAAGGTATAATATGGGTTTTTGGGGCACATTTGTACAGTAATGTACTTAAACAATCTGCCAAATGTGCCCCTAATTTATTTGGATCGGTTCGTGTATGAAGGAACCACCTTTTAGGGTAATTATGGTTTCTATGACGAAGCGAGAAAAACTGACCACTTCGAGGGACCCTGCCGTAAAGAAAGTTTATAAGATGAACCTAAGCCTCTCGCTCTGTGCTTAGGCTTACCAGGCGGTAGCCAAGGAAAAAAGGGGGGGAAATGAAAGGAATCCAAAGGAGTCGAAGGGTTGCAAACAATAAGGGGGTAGGTTATAAGATGAACCTAAGCCTCTGCTTAGTCACCTAGAAAGGAATGTTTGTAATTTGATTAAAAAACGCCCCTAATTTTTTTGAGGGGTGGTTTGTTATTGTGTATTAGTGCATGCATCCTCGGGAGGGAGGATGTGTGCATGCACGTACACAAATCAAAAAATGGTGGTCAAGTTGACGCTCTAATAGAAGCATCAGAAGAATATGCAGCTATCACCTGGTTTTTGAGTTTGGCAGTCTTGGGCATTGTTTTGGCGGAAGGTGCTACCGGATCAAAATCAGATGGGAAGCTACGCGATAAATAATTTTTGGTTTTTTATTGGCAAAGATTACACTGTATGGCGGTCGAATAAAAAAAAGAGGGGTCCTCGCTTTTTATTCTAAAACCCAGCCGTATTTATTGCACGGTCAAAACAAACAAAAAGGTGGAATTTTTCTCTGGTGATTCTTAGCCTTGTGCATGCTCAGTCACCTTGAAAAAAAAAAAAAAATGGGGGGAAATAGCATTTTGAACAGAAAAATTCAACTCAGAACAAAAAAAAAAGAGCACGCGAATGGACAAAATCTTTCATTTTGGAGAAAGAGGCAAAAAATAAAAGAAAAAAATCGAAGTATGAAATGTGCCACCCACATGCCTACACATCTCAGTCAATGAACTCTAAAACACAGTAGGAGAGAAAAGGACAGGACATCATAAAAAAAAAAAGAAAATGGAACGCAAAATTAAAAGGTGACATTAAAATTGCATTACAACAGAGTGATTTGTTTTGTATCATTTGTTTGGGCACACTTGTACGTGAACCATACGGTAAAAATAAAAAAAACAAACAAATCGACTCCTTTTGGGATGGGAGAGAGAGAACAGATGTCCACTGTACTGTTTTTTGGCTGTCTTGAATTGGTTCTTTTCTTTCTCCTCCTCTGCTTCGTGACAGTTCTAAACATAAAGTATGATGGAGAGGGGGGGGCAATACCTAACAAAACAGAATACACAAAAAATTAAAATCGTAGTTTGTGTGGACGCAACACCACCGGAACTCCGCGGATTAGTTAACCACAGGAGGACACTTCGTTGGGGAATATGCCGTCCACAGTGCACACAGTCACATCAGAATAAATTGTTTTCATATACATTCTTTTTCTAAAAGAAGGTACAGAGGGTGCTAAAAAAGTACCCTTGCAGAATATAAAAAAAAACCCCCCCCCCTCCCTCACCCCCCTACCCCACCGACACGCTTTTTGAAAATACCCATTTATGTTAAAATATTGTGCATCTCGCTGGCAACGCTTGCTGTGATGCTGTGTCTCTGCCCTGAAGCTGTCTTTGTGTTTTGTGGTAGGACGATAGTGTCTTCAAGCAGCATGAGGAGCCGCAGTGGGTCGGTCTCACCGAGGCTTTGCGGGAGGGGTTTGGGTGTGCTGTTGCATTCTTCGTCGTCTAGTTGGGAGAGAAGAAGAGGCGAACTACGCATCGCAGCACAGCCGAGAAGATCTTCTGTATGGGTCTCGAGGAGAGGGGTCGCAAGCAGATCTGTTCTGGAAACTGAAGTGAATATGTCGAGCTCCGCTATACGCTTGCGTTTAAGAGAATCGCATGCCGCCCAATAGTTTTCCTGCAACCTCTTCCGCCGGCTTGTGAGCATCTGCATCACCAAGCACACTACATCCAACACAACCTTCACAACCAACAAAAAAACCGCTGCAAACAACAATGAAGAACCCAACGAAAACTCCCAAGAGTCCCCATCATCACGATAATATCCTAATGCAAGCAAAATCATTGAAACAAACTCTAAAATCCGCACAAAAACGTATGTCACCCCATCACGCACTTTAACATGAGGCCGCACCGTGAGCTCCATGACAAGCAAGGCAAGGAATATCACTGCGGACGTGATTTTCACATGGCCGCACCCTACAGATGATTTCGGCTGCGTTGCCTTGGCTGCGCTAAGAGCGAAGCTGGCGGCAAATTCCACCAGAATAAACCACTGTGTGTTCGCATCAAATGGACGGATAACGGACGACCAACGCTCCACCCAGAGCAACCCACGGTGAGCATTAATCCACTCCCCCCTCCCAAGCATGAATTGATACAGCATCCCCTTCTCATACGCATACTCCTCTGTCACAAAGACCACATCCCGCCCGATGCTCTTCTGCACCCACCGTGCCACCGCGAACGGAACCACCACACAGAACAACAACACCGCAGCCCCGGCCGCATAATGCCATTTCTTCTCTCCTCCTAAGAAGAGCAGCATCCCTGCTAAGGTCATGCCTTGATAGAGAAATTGGAATATGACTAACGGAACGGAGGGCATTCTTAAAAACCCTTGAGTATCCAGACCGTCGAAGAATCGAGGGAACACTGCTCTACCACAGAGAGAGGCCAATTTGAGAATCGCAAAGCAGACTGCCGCAAAGCCAATGCATATTGTGAGGTTCATTGTCCCAGCTCCGACGTATTCTGAGTTGTCTATCACCACGCCGGTTGGGTGAAGGATTGCTGGAAACCCAGGACCACACCCGGAGGCTACAACAGCAAGCTGCATCGCAGCCCCTGCCGCCAACCCTCCCGCAACAGAACCACCTATCAACGCGACAGTAGCCCCTTGAGACACCGCCTCTTGGTCGACCAAATCCTCCTTCAAAAACAACGGCAGGTCCGCCACCTCTGTGATCGTTACCTCCTCTGGCACCTCGCTCGACGGCTGTGCAGTGAGGGCCACAACAACCCCTGGGGTTTGGGTCGGTGGGGAATCTGTTGGGGACGCCGTCGGTTCTGCGGTAGGCTCTGCCGTCGGTGGGGCCGGAGTAGCAGGAAACGGCGTTTTTGGAGCGTTTGTTAATGGAACTGCCGTTGGAGGAGCTGGGGTAGGCGGCGAAATGGTTGGAGGAGCCGGAGTGGGTGGCGAAGTGGTTGGAGGAGCTGGGGTAGGAGGAGATGGAGTGATTGGAGGGTCTGTTGGAGGAGCTGGCGTTGGCGGTGCTGGAGTGGTTGGAGCCGGTGTAGGAGCTGGTGTAGGTGGAGACGCTGTCGGAACTGCAGTGCCATCGATCACCTCA
The DNA here is from genome assembly GCA_964035575.1 of Rhynchopus sp. YZ270_cl-10. Taxonomy (NCBI): domain Eukaryota; phylum Euglenozoa; class Diplonemea; order Diplonemida; family Diplonemidae; genus Rhynchopus; species Rhynchopus sp. YZ270_cl-10. Next base: position 1,004,439 of record OZ037866.1, on the reverse strand, counting down.
TAAACAGACGCCATCCACGGACCACCACAAATCTGGGATGGGTCATCATCGCATGGGTTGGTACACCCAACCGCCATGCCGTGCCTGCCGTAGTCATTCCCACACCAACACTCACCGTAATTCTCCATTCCAAGATACCGATACGGTGCGCCTGGTGCGGTTACTCTGCAATATTCAATACATTTTGTGACAGATCGGTAGTTTTGTGAGTCATGTGCTCCGTCCAACTGTCTAGGGTCAACGATATCCTTCCAACACCCTCGATCAATGACAACCCGAGGGAGGGTAGGTGCTGGGGTCGGAGGGGCTGGTGTAGGCGGTGAAGGTGTCGCCGCTATGATACGATAGACAGAGTTGCGTCCTCCACCACCACACATCTGCGATGGATCTGCGATGCACGGTGTGTTGCACTCTGTCTCTGGAGCAGGACCGTACATGCCGTAGCTGTTTCCACAGCGGCATTCATCTTCATGCTGCAGACCCATGAAGAGATACGGCGCACCTGGTGCGTTTATTGTGCAAAACACCTGGCACACCTCGGGGGTGATTCTCACGCGGTTCTCTGCATCAGGCAAGTCCCGTATCGTATGGTCACCGTAACACCCGATGTACTCCATGACAAAGGCATCACAGCATTGCAGGAGGAGCGTGAAGAGTACGACAGAAGTGGCCCCACCACACATCGGACTCATTTGTTTATGTAGCCAGATTGACACAAAAGAAAAAGAAAGGGATGAATGGAAAGAGGGATGAACGGGGACTGGTGGTATACCCGCTTTTTTGAGAGTTGTTTTGTTTTTTTGTGTCAAAAATAAAAAAATGAATCCGAGGGGTGGATTTTCTTCTGTTGGGAGGAGAGGGGGGGGTTTTTTTAAAAAAAATTCTGCGTTTCGCTTCTGGCATCGCATCTGTCGATCTGTGGGGAACTCAGCATTCGGTGTTTGACACCTCCCCGCACCCTCTAAGAACGCGATACGGCCAGTCGAAGGTTCGCAGATGATACACCACACCACCTTAGACCAATTAGTGAAGCTGTGTGGCTGTGTGTTGCGCTCGTGTTACCGAAGGAGGGATACCTCGAGATTCTTCTTTCGTTATTCACATCAGCTGTCGCTCTGTGGACAGTCGCGGATGTGCGGAGACGCCGCTGTGTTTGAAATCGGACTACAGCTCCAATAAGAGATGCTCAAGCTGGTGTGGAAGTGAACAACAAAAGGGGAGGTGCCTAGTTTTTTTGTGTTGTATTGACCATCACCTAGATAGGGTCTATACTCATGTTTTTTTAAAATAAATCCTTGTCTCGTACTGGAGGGAATGACCAGCATGACGATGCCGGACCCAATCCGTTCCCTTTTTTTCTTTTTCCCCAGATCCGAGACAAAGTGAGGGGGTACTATAAAGAGAGAAGAATAAGAAAAAAATGAAATAATAATAAAAAGAGAAAAGAAAAACTTATGGTTCCGTCCTTGTTAGGACGCAACAAAAAAAACGCGCCACGTGTCTGTTTGCACATAAAAAAAAAAAGAAAAGAAAAAAAAAACGTGCTTTTTTTCGGTTCAAGGCACACAACAACACAGCACACACAGCACCACGATTTAAAATAAAAAGTCTTACTCTTAGCATCTGCAAATTAATGAGAGGTAGCGCCTTTATTGTACCTGTGTGTGTTGTGTTGTGCTGTGTGTTTGTGTGGTGCCTCTCCCTCCATGCCCCAAACCTTGCAAATAGAGGGTACTAATTACCCAACCACAACAATTTTTTTTTTTTTGCTTTGGCTATAGGCAACATAAAGTCGCCGGTTTTCCAACCACAAAAAAAAATCCCACAAAAATTTCTTTTCAAAAAAACTCCGCCATGGCAAAGCCACTCCCAAAGAGGAGAAACAGCACCACAGAGATCAAGGATATCTTTCCTGACCACAGCACTAAATCGACCCAAAAGGTGGGGTGTCAAAAAATTGCAAGAATCATCTGAAAAAAGGAACGGGGAAAAAAAAGAACAAAAATGGATGTAAATATCTTGCAGACGGCACATTTTTGATAGTGTGGCAGAGACGATTCGAAACTCTCTGGTCTGACGCATGTTTACAAAAAAAAATATGACTGTATCACGTACACTGATCTATGTATTTGTATCAAGGACGAAAAAAAAAAAATCGAAGGAAAGGTTATTAGATGAACCTAGGCCTCTCGTGCTTAGCCTGATTAGATTATTGCACGTACCCTCATAGTAAAAATAATGTTTTTTCAAAAATAAATTATTAAAAAAATGACCCAAAATGGTGCTTCCCGGGGGGTATGCATTTCACAAATTTTCAATTCAATTCACAACTTTTCACAACTATTCACAACTTTTCACTACCCTTTTTTCTCTCGTTGGTGAAGCTCTTAAACGCCGGCATTTGCATTTCCGGAATCCGTACGGCCAGTGGTGGGGTCAATTTGCCGAAATGGACAAGTTCTCGTCATTTCCGCACATCACACAGTACACAGGTACACAGGTACACCACATCACGTTCTATCTTGTGAATCCCAGCGTACCCCTCAATGGGTGGGTCACCACCCCGCCCAAAAAAAAAGCACACAAAAAAAAAAAATCAATTCACAACTTTTCACAACTATTCACAACTTTTCACATTTTTTCACAATTTTTCACCACTTTTCACCAGCCTTCACAATTTTGTAGCGGTTTTCGTGTTGTGAAAATTTGTGAAAACTTGTCACATTTTGTGAAAATTTGTGAAATGCACACCCCCCGGGAAGCACCACAAAAGTAACATTTTTTTTGTAACAATTTAATAAAATGTTTTATTCGTTTTTTTGCAGTTGGGCAAAAAGTAACAAATGCTACAAAGAAAAAATAAAAAGCCCATGGTTGAACCACGGGAGTACCATTGGGAACTGGGTTGCTGACCACACCATACAGGCTGTACCTCATTTTTTTTTTGCCTGCGGCGCCATTTTCCCTTTTTTGCTCCGCAAAAAAGGGTTCGTTGAGTGACTCTGTGTAAAAAGCTAGATTTTTACACCATGGGTTTCCGCGCTGTATGCTTCATTAGCCCCCCCAGTAACATTTTTGTTACGCCTGCGGCGTAACAAAAATGTTACAAAAAAATAAAATCCAAAAAATGAAAAAAGTAACAAAATGCAAAAATGTTATAAAAAAAATAAAAATCGCCGAAATAATTTATTTGTAACAATAACATAATTTATACTATGAGGGTATTACCTTCCACATGTGGGACGTGTGATTTTCCATACGTGAATTAATTTTGATTTTTCCCTACGTGTGATTTCCCATACGTGGAAATCATACGTGTTTTTTTTTTTTTTTTTTTTTTTATAGTTTTGTTCATACTTGTAGCTAACTAACCGTGGTACGTGGCGATTTTTTTAGCCAAAAGAAAGGAAAAAATCGGCCGGAAATAAATTTCCCTCCGGCAATAAATTTCCTTCCAGGATATGCACCTGGGAACTGGGTTGCATCCTGTACCTTAATTTTTTTTGCCTGCGGCGCCATTTTTCCTTTTTTGCTCCGCAAAAAGGGTTCGTTTGGTGTCAATAGCCATATTCGTACACCGTACTCTAATTTTTTTTCGCCTGCGGCGCCATAAAAAAAATGCAGTTCCCTATCAGGGGTCGCGCTGGATTACTACCGACTACCGTAGATTTTGGTGATTTTGCTCGGTACGTTTTTCCTTGCTAAAACCAGAATCTCATATTTCATGTAAGTGTGTTTTTACACGCACATGCGACCTCACCGTGGAGAGCATCCGGCTCGCGCAATCAAAAGAAAGCAGGGAAAAGGGAAAAGAAAAGGCAAAAGTTGGGCACCGTGCGCCTGCGGCGCTACCTGTTCCCAGTCAAAACACCACAATTTCATGGTTTTCAGACCTGAAAATGACCATTGTTTGCGAGTATGGGTTCATATTTTGCGGAAATTTAAATCACCAAAATTTTGTACATATGAGCGGAGATGCCCCGCCAACGTACGGGGCCGAAAGCTCGGAATGGGTTTACCGGGCCACATATGAGCCGAGATGCCCCGCCAACGTGCGGGGCCGAAAGCTCGGAATGGGGTTTTTTTTTTTTTTTTAAATTTAGTGTCCCATACGTGTCCCATACGTATTAAATTTCAGAAGCCCCCCCAATGGTAACCACTGGATTATTGTCGTTTGTTTTTTTTTTTGAAAACTTGGTTAGTGTAGCCACCCTAGAGTGTGCTCCACTAGTTTTTTTTTTTGTGTGTGTTATTGCTACTCAGTGGGTGGCAATTTGTTTAAGTAAGGCTTGGGGGGAAACAGGCTCTCATGCTTGATTAGTCTGATTAGACTATTCTTAGGTTTGTTCATCAGTTTTTTTTGTGTGTGTGTTATTGCTACTGGGAGGCAATTTGTTTTAACCTAGGCCTCTCGTGATTAGTCACCTTGGGGAAAAAAATCCTCAGGGGGGTTTTTTTGAAAGTTTGTTTGTTTTTTTGTTTTGGTTTCAATTTTTTGCTACTCTGTTTTGTATTTCACTGTAGAAACTCGTTTGGGGAACTCAGAGGTTTCTGCTATTACAACCTGATTTTTACCCCGCGTATAGCGCGCGTAAAAGCGCGTAAAGGCATGTACGGACGGTCCGTATATGCCTGTACGGACCTATACGGTCCTATACGCGCCTATACGCGGGGTAAAAATCAGGTGGTATTAGGCTAAAGTCAAAAAAAAATGACTGAAAATGCTAACGTCTCGCGGTATCTCGGCAGACGCAGAGCACTGTATCAAAATGGCCAACTGGCGGCTCTTGAGTATGAAAACCAGTAGATGTTTCGCGTCATCTTCGTAGCATTGGTCGAGCATAAACCTCTCGGGGCTTAGGGTCCAAATAAAGAGAGGGAGAGAGAGAGAGAGAGACTATCTTCATGTTGTATTAACAAATCATCAAAAGGCTGACTCCGACGACCCGAATATCACGTTTTGTTGTTGTTGCTGTCGACAATCGCCTAAGGAACCGCTTTTGGGGAACCTAGGGGTCTGTGCTCAATGTTGGCCGAAGACGTACTACAGAAAGGGGGGGTTTTTCTTTTCGTTGTAAAGGCTAGTATGCTTACAGATAGCATACTTCCTCCTTCCGAGAGGGGGGGGAAAAAGAAGTATTTCAACATAATGCAATCAATAAATTGATTGCATAGGAGGAGGGATCAAAAATGTTCCCATCTTTCTTTAGTGGCATGTTTTGAAAAAGAATGGAAAAGAGAAAAGAAACGTTGATGAGATGTGACCCAAGACTCTCGTGCTTAGCCATCCACCTGATTTTTTTTTTTGACCCGAGAGTTGGGTTGGGGCAGTTAGCAGGGAAGTTGCTACCGGGTTAAAAATCAGGGTGGGTTGTTACCTATGAAAAAAATCGGTTATTATTGCTTTTCGTTCACCACTGCCCATGATTTTCAGACTCAACACAACAGTGGGGGGTAGAGAACGTGTGGGAATTACACCAAACTTTGTGTGACTCCACTGGAAATTGTTTACTCTAATCGATTCTTGTGGCCTTCTGTTCCATTTTTCACACTGGGTGAAGGGAAGAAAAACAATTGAAATAGGAACTAAAAAGAGAAGTTGAAAGTGCAAAACGCTTCACCGTTCATCGGCGGATGCAGGCACTGTCAAAAAAAAAAAAAAAACTATTTCGAAAGTATCCGTGGGAGGTCAATAATTTCAGAAACAGCTGTGTTTTTCTACCTTATTTTTTGAAAAGTAGACTTTTTTTTAAAAGCATGATCTAAAGCTATGAAGAGAAAAGCAAAATAGACCCGAGATAACAACGTGTTACGGGGTTTATTTGCTACACCCCCATCAAAAAAAATTTTTTTTTTGGTTTTTTGGGAAATTTTTTCGTTTTTTTTTAAAAAGCAGCAATTTGGAGAAGAAGAAAAGATAACGTTTGTAAGATGAGCGTGCCTCTTGTGCACACATCTTTGAAGAGAGAGAGAGAAAAAGAACAGAAAATAACAGAAAATAACAGGATACAAACCGAGCCGTGTTTGAAAAAGCCCGGGAAATGAGCACTTTTTTTTTTTTGAGAATATGCCAAATATCATGGACAGATTCACACAGTATGTCTTTAAAAACAAGTAATTGCTATCGGAAAAAAAACGGGGTGTGATGTGGAACTCCATCCTGTAGAAATAATCTACAATAAGCCCAGCATTCTGCTCTTCTGCAGGTATGCTAACGCTCTTCGTACACTGCCAGACCCACTGGGACTCCAGCATCTGAAACGTTCAAGAAGGGGGGGCTGTCCTCTTCGTCCAGCACCATCTGCTCGATAGCGTTGTTGGACGCCCGCTCGGCAGGCTCGGCGTGGTCCAGCTCGTTTTTGTCCACAGGCTCCCCACATTGTAGTCGTCGTTGGAGCAGTGCGGAAGGAACACAGAATGCACAGACTACAACACATCGATCACACCAGCAAATCGCCAGGATGCTACGGTGGTTTCGAAAATCGCACGGAGTTTTCCACAGCACACCCGCTTTTTTCTTAGCAATTACTTGTCCTTGTTGTTATTGTTGTTTTCAACCACCTTCCTTCAACCCTTGTAGGATCAGTTGTTATTTTTTTCGCGAAAACATGAAATTACACATTTCAAGAGAACAAATTAAAAAGGGTCCTTATTTGCATTTTTGGGATCCGCCCGTGCAGTGGTGGGGTCAATCTCGAAAATTGGACAATTTTTTGAGCACTTAAATTTTGAGAAATATGAGCCCGGTTCCTTATACGTGGGGCCCATTTTCGGCTAAAATTTTCCTCAAAATCTGGTTTTGTAAAATTGACCCTTTACTCCCCCCCCACATCGATTTCAATACTATACCTTACTTCACCTACGGTTGCCCTTACAGGGGGGTGAAGGAAGGTAAGTTGAAAAGAGAAAAATTGGTCAAATGCGTGTGTAGCCTCTCGTTGCTTACGCAATAGGTATACCTTGGAAAAAGAAAAGAAAACTTGTAAGATAATGTGCCTCTCCTGCACGCATCTTTGAAAATATTATGGGCTGGGAAAAAGAAACGTTTTTTGAGATGAATCACAAGTTGCTTTCACAAAAAATACATCAAACTACACAATGCAGCAGGCAATTCTTTAAAAATAAGAAAAGAAAAATTGAAGGATGGATATGCTCTACTCACATTGCATACACATCTGCCCCAGAAGTATCAAGTAAAAAGGAAAATGATTAAGAAAAAAAAGAGGAATTTGCGGAAATGGGTAGTTTTTTTCCCCCCCGGTTTTTTTTCTTTCCGGTTTTCCGCAATTAACCCAAAAAATATTACCCTCAAAGGCGGTCGTTCAGTTGCGTTTCAGGGATGTGCAAAAATATTTTTTAAAAAGAGTTGGCTCGAGTGCAAAACGCCTCACCGTACATCAGGGGAGGTAAGGCAACTCTACCAGGGTATCAATCAAAAAATGAAAGATAAATCGGACTTTTTTTCACGGTCACACCGTCTTCCACAATCGTTACAAAAGAAAAAAAAAAGGGGAGAGAAGCAAACCCAACACACGAACTACTGTATATGGGGTGTTCCGGGGTATGGAATTTTGGGCACGTTCACAAGTTTTCACAAGTTTTCACAACTTTTCACAACTTTTCACAAGTTTTCACAACATAGTATTTGCCATTTTTATGTGAAGAGTTGTGAAAAGTTGTGAAGAGTTGTGAATTGAAATGAAAATTTGGATGAAAAAAACACAGATGTTGTGAAGAGTTGTGAACAGTTGTGAAGAGTTGTGAATTGGATTAAAAAAAAGGGAGGCTTTTTTTCCAGGGTTTTTTGCAGGACTGGTCAGGTCAAGTGTGCTGTGCACAGGGCTAGCTAGCGTGGGTCCGTGGGTCAAGTTGGCCGTACCACCCCACCCCTGTGCGAAGGAGGACGACGGAAGTCCGCGGCTAGTTCGCTTGTTGTCTTTTTTTTCCAACATGTTCGCAACTCATAAAAAAAGTAGCGTACCGTGCGCCTGCGGCGCAGCTAAAAATTCCGAGTGGTAGCCCGCAGGTCTACCCGAAATGTTGCGCACCTTGGCTTCGCCAGAAAAGTTTTGGTGCTATTTTTGCCAGGGGTGACCTGTTTTGCTTGCTCTGAGCTGGGGTCTAAACGGGAGACTATACTAGATACGACGACACCCACTTCGAAAAGTGGGTGATCCCTTGCTGCTATCCCCAGTTTTTTGTCAGAGGGGAAAGAAGGTTTCAACGCTCCCAAGGCCCACCCACAAGACCTGTCAACTCCCTTGGGTCGAGAGCCTCCAGGGCCCTCCTCATAGTTTCGAGAGCTTGACGAGTGCTCCTCGTTTAGTGTTGAAGCCAAACCGGATTTTGGGGACAATTTTATCCGAAAATGGCCCCGCCTATTAATGACCGGGTTCATATTTTCCAAAAATTTAAGTGGTCATAAAATTGTCCAATTTTCAACATTGACCCCACCACTGCACGGGCGGATCCCAAAAATGCAAACCGATTAAAAAGTTGAAAAAAAACACCTAAAAACACGTGGCCCGAAAGGGCCCAAATTGTCGGGTAAGCCACACCGTTTTAAGCACTTTTTGCACACAGAACCTCCTGTGTTGCCAAACAACGTCCGCCAAGGTGCCCTGTACCTACCTGGGTAGGTGGGTGCCCAGGCACCACCCAGACCTCGCCACGTCACAACTGTTCACAACTTTTCACAACTCTTCACAACTTTTCACAACTTTTCACAACTTTTCACAACTTTTCACAACTTTTCACAACTCTTCACACGCACTTTTTTGTGAAGAGTTGTGAAAAGTTGTGAAGAGTTGTGAAGAGTTGTGAATTGAAATGAAAATTCCCAAAATTCCATACCCCGGAACACCCCAGTATAGGCAAAAAAAGATCCTTTTTTTCCTCTCAAAATAAACCAAGACATACATACACATCCTGTATCCGGGGTGTGGTGTGATCGTCACAACTTAACTGATGCATCAAATTGTAAGGGGGAAAAAACAATCACCCATGATACCCGGGGGAGAGGGAGGGTGTCTGAATGTGCAAACGTTTTTTTACATTTTTTGACAAATTGTTGGTATTTAAATATTAGTGTAGAGTTTGTGCAATCTCCACATTTTTTTTTTTGGTTCTGTTGGGATTTGGCATTACCTTCCAACTATAAAACGATCTCCTTTGTCAAGTATCAGATCAGCTCGCTAAAAGTGTGGGTTTCTCTATCATCTTTTTTTTGTAAAAAATACACTCCATTCTCTCAGACAATCGCTAGGCCCTTTCAGGGATGGTCGTTTTGTGGGCCTAATCAAATGTTGGGATCGCCTTCCCCATCTTTTAAATAGCGCCCAACCGATAAAAAAACATACACGTTCAACCATTTCGGTGAACAATCATTCAGAGGGTATTTTACTTGTGGTGAAGTATAAAATGTGGTTTTACTGTTTTCGACGAAGTGTATACCGTATCGGTAACATATACTGACCGTAAAAAAGGTCAAAACTCTCCTAAAAACCCTTGAAAAGGTCAAACATTTTTACGGTCAGAAATACGTTAATGTACGGTAATGTGGAGGTACTGTTCCACCGTTGCCCTTGCAACGGTAAAACCACAACGTAAAATCAGTTACTTCATCGTCGTGGATAAGGGGGAGACGGGAACACATTTTGTCGTGAAACACTACATCTACGATGGTCTGCATAGGTATTTAAAGACAAGAACAAAAAAAACAAATGAAGGTGAATGCTCTGGTGCACACACATCATTACGAGAAAGAGTGGTCAAAATATATATTCCACCATCGCGTAACTCCAGTGTGCATCTGTAAAAGCAATGAATCGCAGGTTATCGTATGAACTCTGTTTTTTTTGGGGGGAAAACTATTTCCCAAAAATGCGTTGAGCATGAGAGTGTAGTGCAGTGGAGTGGAGTGTCTAGTTCGTGTGAAAAAGCCTCTACGACTATTCCAGTAAAGATCAGCAAACATCGGTGAGGGTAAAAACCCATAAAGTTTTTGAAATTCCAAGAATCCATCCTATGCTTTTACCCCATCGGTGTTTGTGTGTTTTACTGTAAATAGTTTTTTTTTTGTCGAATGAGGCTATCCATCTCCTTGTAACAACTAAGAATGGAAAAAGTATTTCAACATATGCATTCAATAAAGTAAGAGCATAGGTAGGATAAAAAAAAGTGAAGTTGATAGTGCAAACGTCTATGGGACTCAGGCACTGGATAAAGAATGTTCCCGAAGGGGAAAGAAAAAAAGAAAAAAAGAAAAAGGAGAAAAAAACACTACCGGGTCGTCAGCGTTCATGCCTACTTCGGTACTGTTGTGGAAATAATAAAAAAACCACACAAAATGCTACAATCTGGAGCAAATATAAACATTAAAAAAAAATCGGAACACAGGGAAATATCCAGTAGAGTATGACCAAAGACATTTTGATCATGACAAAAAGAAAAATATTAATCTTGTTTGTGCGTAAAGTGTGTAATAAAGATTCTGTGATGATATTTTTATTACTGCAATACGCTCCCACTGACTACCTGGCAGTGAAGAGGAAACCTCTTTGAGGCCAAAAAAAAAAAAAAATGAAGCGAACTTTTGGTAAGATGAATTGTGTATTGCGGGGTTTTTGTTTTTTTTTGTTGTGTCGACAAATCGCCAAAGGACCCGCTTGGGGAACCTAGGGTCTGTACTCAATGATCCAGGGTTGTTTCTAGGGGGGTCGGGGGGGGTCACTGACCCCCCCCAGATTCTGGGGGGTCAATTTTACCCCCAGAATCTGGCACGGTGCGCTGGTCAGCCTCACCCCCCTGTAAAAAATTACATATTTTCCCCCGAACTACACGTTTTCCACCCACCACCAGTGTTGGCACTGGTGAAGAGCGACAACACCCGCACCGACTACACTACGTGGAACGGTGATGGGAGTGTGAAAAAAGATTTGGCGAAAATAATAAAAGTAGCGTACCGTGCGCCTGCGGCGCAAGCTTACATCACACCCTTCCCATGGCATAGTTTGGCTGTACAATAGTGCAATTTTAAGCGCAATTTTAGAAATGTTGCGTACCGTGGCTTCGCCAGGAACCTTGGGTGCCATGGCCACCGTTTCTTTACCTGTTTCATACCCTCACAGAAGCTACTTACCACCATGATATTCTGAAGGTTTGGGGTATGGGGTTTTCTTGGTCAGATCGAGGCTTCGTCGAGAAAGCTCGGAATACACCCAAAAACCCTCGAAAGACCATTTTTTCCCGGCGGAAAAAAAAATTTTTTTTGGGAAAAAAATTGACCCCCCCCCGAGAAAAAAAAAACGAGATCCTAGAAACAACCCTGCAATGATCAAAAAAAAACAAATTTTTCTCCTTTCACTGAGGAGGACTCAAAGATGAGAGCAACTTTTCTTTGGTCTTGCTCCGAGGCATTTTTTTCCAAGGGGAAAATGAATATCTGAGAGTTCGTTCGCCAAATAATAGTTTTCTACTCTCATGCTTCGCTCCCTCCCAGCAAAAACAAAAACAAAAAAAGCTTGAATGGTGCTCCGGGAGGGGTCGATATTGACAGGTCGCTGACACAGGGACTCTATACACACACCCCCTGATATTGACAGGTCGCCGACAGGTCGTTGACCGACTTCCGAAAGCACCATTGAATGGTGCTCCTGAACGACCTCACATTGCGTACTTCTTGCGTACGTATTGCGTAGTTGTGTACTTCGTTTTTTTTTTTTGGATTTCTGGTGTGGCTGACGACCCCCAAAATAGCAGAAAATAAGCCCAAAAATAGCGCCTGGGGTACCATTGAAAAGATAAATGTGCCTCTCGGACATACACATCTTTATGACTGTCGTTATCGCGCGAAAAAAAGAAAAAAGGAGAGAAGGGGAAAAGGGGAACTCACGATGCCTCCTCGGGGTGGCTGCATTCCCTCACATTCGTGTAAGACGGGGTGCTCCATCCTATTTTTCCAAAAACGTACAAAGGGAACCAACGATGCACCAAATCCTCCACAGCGAAGCTAGAGGGGGGGAAGTGGAGGGGCGGATGGGGGGGAGGAGGAGGAGACATGCAGGAGTTCCCTCGTACTTGCTCTATTAAAAAAAGGGTTATTAAACCATCACTGTGTGTGGATAGGGGAGAGTTTTGTCGTACCATGCTCGTAACATATTTGGACGTTTTGTCTGTATTTATTTTCGTATTTTTTTTACGATTTTTGGGGGATACTTGGTGCTTAAGACTGCCCAACACTTTTTACGAAAACGGTAATAATGTGTGAAAAGCACGCAAAAACTGCCTAAACTCGGGGGAAACGAGGTAGGGGACAAGAGGAAAGGCGTATTTTTTACGCAAAAAAATATCAATAAATTATTTCATTTTCTTTCTATTCTACTGAATAGGAAGTACCGTAATCGTAACATTTCTGGGACGTAAAAATGTCCCAAGTTTCAGATTTTCCCCAATTGTCCCAGTTTTGTTACGTCCCAGAATTGTGCAGGCGGTTTTCCGGGTACTTGTCAATTTTTTGGGGTGCGGCTGGTTGGCAGGAGTATCATAACCGGCCCAAGTGTGTATATTTTTTTTGTTTGTTGGACATGTTTGGGTTTGCACCGAAGTGCATGGGTGCGGGAGGGGGGAAGGTCACACAGACAATTCTAGGACGTAAATATTCTGGGACGTAAAAATGTCCCAAGTTTAAAAAAACCCAAAATGTCCCAGTTTTGTTACGTCCCAGAATATTTACGGCCCAGAAATGTTACGATTACGGTATTTGAAAAAAAGATAAAAAAGAAGAACCAAAGAAAAAAGAACACTGAAATATGATCACTGCTATTTTGTGCAAAAATCTTTTAAGATGAACCTAAGCCTTTCGTGCTTAGTCACCTTTGAGCTCAAAAAGAAAAAAATGATAAAAGCCGGATTTTTTTTGTAAACTTCAGAGCGATCAGAATGAAGAAATAAAAGATAAGGGTGAATCTAAGCTGCTGTACTTCTTAGTCACCAAAAATAACGCACAATCAGCAGAAAAAAAAGGGGGGTATTATGGGGGTATTAAAAATACCAGGAGAGTTCAAAAAAGAGACAAAATCAGAAGAAGAAAAATAAATGTGTCCATTACAAATTTGTTACCTTATTATTTTGCACCATCCTTTTTGTGGGTTTAATTTTTTTTGTGAGAATTTGTCTTTTCTTTTTTTTTGGTAATTTGTTTGTTTAGTGTAGCTGCCATTCAGGCAGTCTTCACTATCATTTTTTTTTTCAAACAAAAGAAAAGACAATATTTCCAGTATAAAAAGAAGAAACTCCAAAAAAAATGGTACAATAAGAAGGCGTATGTACCAAAGACTAACGGACTTGGGGGCAATGAAAATATTAGATGAAATCGATACAATCGAAGACAAGTTTATAAGAGTGAACCAAAGCCTCGTTCGTGCTTAGCCACCCTAAAAAAAGTTGACCGAAAAGAAAGGTACGTATACGTACCGACAGATACCCATAATGGGTTTCTGCGCTCATATGTCACCCGAAGGAGGGGGCTTGATACTTACGGCCAGCATTTATTTTAAAAAAATTACAGTCTCACAAGAAAATATTACTTTTTTTTCGCACCAAAAGAACCACAAAATATCATCCCATATTGGGGATTTTATGAAGTTTTGTTTTTAGCTTACGTTTTTTTGGAAATCTGAGAACAGTCAGGCCCCACCAAAAACGCAAAAAAGTGGTCTGCACAACAATCACCTTTCCGCTCCCCCTTTTTTAGTCTGATGGGAAATCTTTGAGCAAAGGGTCTTCTGACAACATCACTCAAAACTCAAACTGTCTGATATCTCTTAGACAATAGCTAAACAAGCTTCATTTTTAAAAAAGTGAAGTTGATAGGAAGACAAATACGTCTGGAACGCAGTCAACTGACACTCGGTGGGGGGGAAATCATGGAGAATCAGAAGAAGAATTCATAAGTTCTGTCCAATGAAAGAAATTTCATCATATGCAATCAATAAATTGATACTATATGGTGAGGGATCAACAAAAATGTTCCCGTCTTTCTTTTTATGGTGTATAATGAACCGTCTGTCCAATGAAAGAAATATCTAACATACGGACATATGACACAAGATCCGTGAACCTTGTGCCACATTTAAAAGAAAAGTTGAGATAAATATGTGCACATCTGTCAAAGAGGAGTTGAAGAGTGCTAAAAACGCATTTCAGTTGAGCTCATGCAAAGGGTGGGATGCGAGTGGTACGTATCGGAAGAAATTTAAGGAAAAGGCGGTGCTTTTAAAAAAAAAATAGAAGATGAAATCAATGATCCTCTCGCCCTTTTCTGCGATACCCTTGGACGAACCTCTCCCGAGTAAATTTTTTTTGATTGAGAACACTTCGAGAGAGATGAAAGTCTCTCTTACACAGTACGGCAAAAAAAACCCCGTATGGTTGATAAATTGTTAAGTTGGCAATAACTTTTTAGTCTTCGAGCAACGACCACCTAAATAAACAACTTATTTTGGGTGGTTGGGGGGCCTCTTTACTACCCATCATTTTTTCCCCCCCCTGAGTGGGAGGGATGGGAGTTGATCATTGGTGGAAAAAGACAAAAAAAAAGAAGGAGTGGAAAGAAGGAATTGATAATCGGATTTGAGGAAAAAATGATAAAAAAGGAGGTTTCTCGGTATTCACGCATCTAAATAATGGATGAAAAACTAAGTCGTGCTTAGCTGACACAAGAAAAATTTATTACCGGAATCGTACATGGACCGTACAGTCCTAAGTTGTGAAGGTTTGATAAGGGGTGAGGAATAATGCGTTCCGATTGAAATAATAAAAGAACCAAAAAAAAGAAGATGAACCTAAGCCTCTCGTGCTTAGTTACCCAAAGGTTTTCGGTAAAATGCAAAAAAAGAAAAAGTCAAGTTGATAAAAAGAAGGATGTGTTGCAGGAAGAACACATGCCCTCTTCTTAAGAAAGAAGAAAAAAGACTCTTTTGTCGTCGTGGCAGTCATTTGGTTGGATATGGACTTATCCAAAATATTTTTTCACCGCGGTTCACTGCGGTTTTCAAACTAAAAAGAGTGAAGGAAATAAGAGTATTAAAACTCCCTTCTTTTCCCCCAAAAAATAATGATCTGGAAAATGGTAAGGCGGATGAGCCCGAACGCAATATTTTATTTTATAATTTGTTTTTTTTTTTAGGAAAGCTGGAGATTTTGTTTTTTTTTTGTTCGCATCGATAACTATGTCTGAGATGATAACAACGAGTTCTTGTGATGGATGTCAGGCCCTCGCAGGCAAGGCGAAAAGGCCGGCATAGCAAATGGAAAAATGGATAGCAACATCACGACGACTGTGTCGATACACACACAGCTGTTTTCTCACTCATTTGAAAGGCTACAAGGTTCACACTCTTGCATACACATACACATATACCATCACTCTTTTGTTTTGTGCGTAAAGTGTGTAAATATTCTGTAGTGATATTTTTTATAACAGCAATACGCTCCCACTAAGAGGAAACCTCTGAAGCCAAAAATTGATAAAAAAAAATTCATTTTGTCTCGGTACAATAAACACATCACCTCCCACAACACAACCTCCAAAAAAAAGGGGAGAGAGTGGGAGAGAGAAATTGCGGATACAAATCATGGACGCTATCGGGAAAAAAAAAGTTGATTTGAAATACAGGTCGTGAACAGTGTACCTTGGTATGACTGACCGGCTGTACCGGGGGTGGACACCCCAACCATGCAGTTCTACAATCCATTTCGTGGTTTTCTGGGAAAAAATGAATCTAGTAAAAAGGGGAAAGTAAAAAGTAGGGGAGCCTATGCACCGGCTATTCCTTCATTTGGCTCGGAAAATTTGGCGCCTTTCGGCAAAAAAACCCAAAAATAGATGAAACTACCCTATATACCTCACCAAAAATCACTTTCCGCCGGGTTTCAGGCACTTTGGAGCCTTTTTTCTTCAATTTTTTTTTTGAAAAAAATCTGCAAAAAAACTGAAAATGGCAAAGGCAAATCCAGCGTAAAATGACAATTTTCAACAAAATGTGCGTTTAAATGTGCCAACGGGCAGCATTTTGTTTAAATTTTTGCTCATTTGAGTCCACAGAGTCCCAAAAAATGCATTGCCGGGGTCGTAGGTCAAAAAAGACTTAGAAATTTTAATTTAAAATCAAAAGGAGCCAAAATTACCGGTATAGGCTCCCCTATAAAAAGGTTGGTAAAAAGGGAGAAGAAATGGTCTAGGGGAAACGACACATTTTTTTTTGATGAAAAGAGGAGAAAATATGATACTTTAAAAATGGAGAAAGAACGTTCAAAGAGTGGATAAACAAAGAAGAGAAAAAAGTTGGTAAGGTGAGCACAAGCCTCTCAGGCTACGCCACCTTAAAGCACAGACAGATAAAACCCGGGTAAAAAAAAATAGGGGCGGGTTCGCCTATTACGTGGTTTTTGAAAGAAGGTTAGGTAACAGATCGGCACACCTTCATCCCTAAAAAAGGGTGTGGCAGAGATTGGAGCTCTGGTCTGACCGTTGGGGGGGATTTGAATTGGGTTCAAAAACTTTTTATGAAGTTTTTTTTTTTTGTTTTGTTTTGTTTTGTTCTGACCGTGTTGGGGAGGAGGTTCTTGTTATGTGGCGACAATCGCCGAAGTACCTATTTGGTAGGTAACTGTGCCAAAGTGTGGGTCCGTAGGAGAGTGGGAGGAGGGGTGAAAAATACAAGGTCACCAAGTGCAAAAATTTTTAAAAAAAAATATACATCAACATTCGGTTTTGTCTACCTTGGTGGTGGTGTTTGCTGGAGTTTGGTGGAGGAGTTTAAATACCACTGTTGGTGTGGCCGACGACACCAAAATAGCAGAAAATAGCAGAAAGTAGCACAAAATAGCACCCCCCTTTCAGCCGCACCAAAAAATCCAGATGCCCAGAATAGCAGAAAATAGGCACAAAATAGCACCCCCCTTTCAGCCACACCAACCACTACTAAACTCCATCAAATTCCAGGCAAAATCAGGTGGTTTGTTTTGCAAAAGATGAGTGCTTGTTTTCTTATCTTCCCAGACCCCCCCTTGTGTCCACCCATGCCTTGAACCCAAGTATGCCCTCAGTTGGCTTTGCTTGCATTGCCCTTTGCGCTGACACAAAGAATTATTTTGCAAGACATTTTTTTCAAAAAAAAATGGAAAGTTGCGAAAAAGAATATGGAGTTGAAACTCCCGGCTAAAAAAAGTGTGTTTTTTTGCTGACGATATAATTTTGTCGTAAGGGAAAGCGGAGTTTCCCTTGTTCTATGTGAAAAGGGGGAGGGAAGGGAAAAAAAGAAAATGCGTTATGAAGAGACTAAGCTCTCTCGTGCTTAGTCGTCTAAAAAAATATTTTGTTTGAATTTAGACTACTATCACGGAATAGCAGCCACAATTTTTTTTCTTCACAAATAAAGAAAAGAAAAGTTTTATAAGATGACCCCAAGCCTCTCGTGATTGGTCACCTGGAAAAAAAAAAAGCTCATATCAATGACTACCTCAGCTTTCGGTCATTCAAAGGGGAGGGTGGTCACAAAAAAAAAAAAAAAAAGCAAAAAAACAAAAAAAAACGCTTGGGGGGAAAACGTACAAAAAAGAGAGAAAAAAACCATTTGCAGAGTGTTGTCTCCAGTGAACATCCTCAAAAGTCGAAGTCGAGTGTGTCACCTATGTGGAATGTAAATATCCACTTTTTTTCTTTTCGGTCAAAAAAATTTTTTCCCGGTTTTTGGCTGGGTGGGCATAGTGGTAGGACACTGAAATGGTGCACCTCGGACTGACCCCCTCGATGCCAGTACCCAAACAAAAACGGAAACAAAGTAGACTTGAAACACAAATCCCTCTCGTGAACAGTGTACCTTTTGGTACAATGACCGGCTGTGTACCCCCCAACCATGCAGTCCTACAATCCATTTCGTGGTTTACATAAACAAAGAAACCTTGTAAGATGAATGTACCATCTTCGAAATGAAAATAATGAAAATAATCGGGAAGACAAACCCAAGCGCTGCTTTTTGGGTTCATCTTTGGTCAAAAAAAAAGGTCAAAAAAGACAGATAGGCTGAAGAAAGAGGGAAAATATTAATTTTTTTGTTGAGATTGATTATGAAAAACTAGGGTTTCTGTTTTATGAGTGAGCCGACGAAGGTGAAGGCGTGTGGGGTTCAAGCCACCAAAGGAAATTATCGCTCCCCCAAAAACCCAAATGTGTTTCTTGCAAAAATATTTCAGCAAAAAAAAATGAAGAAGAAGAAGAACCACTGCTTCATGTAGGGAATTCAGACCACAACGCAACGTACAAGAACCTAAAAAAGACGATGCAAAAAGATAAATAATTAATTTGTTCCAGTTCCAGTTTGACCAATTCCGTTTTTTTTTTTTTTTTTAAAAACACGCACTATTTAGAGTGAAAAATCACATAAATAACGCTTCACTCAAATTTCCATTTCTTAAAATAAAATAAAATAAAGGGGTAAAGTCGAAAGTGGGGTGCATAACGCCTCTGCAGACGCTATATCACCCCAAAAAAAAATTACACATTTTTTTTGAGACACTCAACACAAAACGTTACTGAGCAATTAACCTGATTTTTTATTTTCTTTTCTTTGCAGGATTTGGTTGAGTTTTTTTTTACCCGCAACAACACATTGAAGGACACCTACGAGCGGTCTCAAATTTTTTTAATTTTTTCCCCCTCTTCTTTAGAGCATTGTCAACCGTTGAGAGCTGCGCCTTTTATAGTAGCTGGGGCTATCTTGGGATTCGGTTCTGCTCATTGTCCTGCTTGGCACGCAGAGGGTGTGGTCCAGGGAGAACGACACCGCTGTGTCGTGGCGCAGCAGAACGTCTCCGGAGCCTTCTGGAAGGCGGAACGATCCGGTCACTGGGTAGCTCCCGGAGCTCATGCCATAGTCCAATCCGTAGTCTTGCGCGGAAGGAGCTTCTTGCAGCTCAGTGAACTCTTCGAGACGAATGCATTTCTTTGCTTCGAGCTGCTGCAGAACGTCATCTTGGATATGCTGACGACGTTCCGTGCACATCAAAAACACTACCGCAATGATATCGAGCACAGCACGCACCATCAACAGCGCCATGCACGCAATCAGAAGCATCCCTGCCGCGCCAAACGTCCAGTACAGCTCATCCTCTTCGTAGTACCCCAATGCAAGGAGCACCATGGCCGCAACCTGCAGACCGTTCATGACGACCTCTGCTGCTCCGTCCCTTGGGCGTGCATGCGGCCAAAAAAATATGCCAATCAGAAACAATGCTAGGAAAACCACTGCAGAAGCCATTTTGACGTGGCCGCATCCGATTAGATTGTCCGGCTGCGCAGCTTGGATTGCGCTGAGTGCAAAGCTTGCGAGGTATTCCACTCCAAGATACCACCAGGTCGACTGCTTAAAGGGGCGCACAACAGAGGAGTAGCGCTGCACCCAAAGACGGTCTGGGGAGAGGTTCACCCATTCTCCAGGGCCGATGAGGAAGAGTGCTCCTGCATTGCGGGAAGGAATGTTGGCGAATGCGGCGGAAACACCTACATGGCGTCTGAGGACCATCACCGTGGCGATGGGGACAGCAATGCAGACCAGGACGACAGCGACGCCTAGGACGCTGTGCCACAGCTTTGCGCCCTGCATCGCAAGGTTCATCCCTGCGAGGGTCATCCCCTGGAAGAAGAATTGAAAGATCATGAGCGGAACGGATGGGAGGCGGAGAAAGCCTTGCGCGTCAAGGCCTTCGAAGAAGCGTGGTGTGATGCGCCTGCCAAGAGTAACAATCGTTTTGAAGCCGAGGTAGCACAGCAGGCCAAAGCCCGCCGTGATGGCGAGGTTCATGAGCTCTGCGCCAACCTTGTCGCTGCCGTCGACGCTCACCCCGGTGGGGTGCACCGAGCTGCTCAGGCCGCTGCTGCAGCTAGACGCCGCAACCATCAGCCGCATGGCGGACCCCGCACTGAACCCCCCCGCAGCAGCGCCCCCAATGACAGCAACCGTCGCACCACCCGAGATGACCCCCTCATCTACAACCTCCTTCTCCGCCAGGCTAGGCGTGGTAGGTGAAGGCAACGTCGCCTTCAACGCAGTAGAAGACGGGGTTGTCGGCACCACAGTGGGCGACGGTGTCGGCATGGTGAGGGGTGCATCGGTGTCGGGGACAGGGTCCGTCGGAGGGCTAGGGGTTGTGGGTGAAGAAGGGTTGGGGGTGGTGGTGGTGGTGGTGTCCGTCGGTGATGCGGTGGTGGTTGGTGGTGTGGTGATATCGGTCGGTGGTGTGGTGGGTGCGGCAGTTGGCTGTGCTGTGGGCACAGCTGCCGGGGTGGTAGTTGGCGGCGCTGTGGGTGCAGAAGTCGGCGCTGCTGTAGGTGTGGCAGTGGGTGCAGCGGTTGGTGCAGCTGTGGGAACCACAGTTGGTACTGCGGTTGGAACTGCTGTTGGTACTGCTGTTGGTACTGCTGTTGGAACTGCGGTTGGAACTGCTGTTGGAACTGCGGTTGGAACCGCGGTTGGAACTGCGGTTGGAACTGCTGTTGGTACTGCTGTTGGAACTGCGGTTGGAACTGCTGTTGGAACTGCTGTTGGAACTGCTGTTGGTACTGCTGTTGGAACTGCGGTTGGAACCGCGGTTGGAACTGCGGTTGGAACTGCTGTTGGAACTGCTGTTGGAACTGCTGTTGGTACTGCTGTTGGAACTGCGGTTGGAACTGCGGTTGGAACTGCGGTTGGTACTGCTGTTGGCACTGCTGTTGGTACTGCTGTTGGTACTGCTGTTGGAACTGCGGTTGGAACTGCGGTCGGAACTGCTGTTGGCACTGCTGTTGGCACCGCTGTGGGCTCTGCCGTAGGTTCGGCAGTGGGCGCTGCAGTTGGAGGAACTGCGGTACCACCTATCACCTCCCAAACAGACGCCATCCACGGACCACCACAAATCTGGGATGGGTCATCATCGCATGGGTTGGTACACCCGGACGCCATGCCGTGCCTGCCGTAGTCATTCCCACACCAACACTCACCGAAATTCTCCATTCCAAGATACCGAAATGGAGCGCCTGGTGCGGTCACTGCACAATATTCAATACATTTTGTGACAGATCGGTGGTTTGTTGATTCGTGTGGTCCGTCCAACTGTCTAGGGTCAGCCACATCATTCCAACACCCTCGATCAATGAGAATGAAAGGTGTAGGCGCTGGGGTCGGAGGGGCTGGTGTAGGCGGCGTACCCTCGCAGGGCACAGAGAACAGCACTGCACAGAGGAATAGTGTTTGCAGCCATGACATCCCCTGTGTGTGAAAAAACCTTGTGGTGTGGTGCTAAAGAGGGGAGGGAGGGGGGGAGGAAGGTGTGAAGGGGAAAATACAGAGGCGACATTGCTTTGTGCTGGGACAAAAAAAGGGCAGGAGGTGTGAAGTGCTTGTCACAACAAAACCCCAACAAAATGCCAAAAGACGAACAGAGTGAAGGTAACGTAAATGCGCTTTACTACCAATAGGGTGGGATGCCCTAAGCCTCTTATGTTGAGCCACCTTTACTATAGCTGTGCTCATGGCACTCAGAAGGAGAAACCCTGACAGATGAATGTGCACGACACACATCACCTTGCAAGATTGACAACAAACCCCTGAGCACCGTTGCCACATATGCCACTATGCTGGTGCTATACGGGGAGCGGGGTTTCACAACTTTTCACAACAATGCTCAAGACTTATCAAACCCGTCTCTGTACACAGACACGAACTCTCCATGTCAACAGAACCTCCCGTGTTAAGAAAAAAGTAGAGTTGAAATACAACTCCCTCTGACAGTACCTTGGTACAATGACCGGTTGTACCGGGGGTGGACACCCAACCATGCAGTCCTATCTATTTCGTGGTTTACATCTAACAAAAAAGAGTAGTTGAAACGTGCTAAAACGCATTCTCAGTCTCATGCAAAAGGGTACGTTGAGTGAGAAAAATAAACAACCGACATAAGGGTATAGGCAGTAACTCAGAAGGGGCCGACTGCTGTGCTGGTTGCATATTGAAGTGCAGTACTGTATTTCAGGGCAACTTGATTGATCCATCACCCACTGCAGTATTGCTTACCTGATGTCAAAGCTCCGTATGCGTGCTAACACAGCATCGACACAACAGACCAACACCACCACACTGCAGATACATTGCATTGCATACACATCCCTTCTTCACACAACAGAAATACGACACAAAAGTCGCGCCCTTCGAACACCAGTTGCGATGATGGCAGTGTCGCGCACGCTGCTTGCGCTGTGTGCGGTGTGTGCTGCTGCTGCGTACGACTACGATATCATGGACGGGGACATCCAGCAAGCACAGGGCTCCCTACACCGACTAAGAAGCAACCCACTCTACTGCTTTTTCATTTCAAACTTTTCCTCATACTTTGCAAACAAAACTTTTGTATTAATCTCGCTTCAGGATCTCAGCACGGATACACGCCATCATCCGCACGAACCACAGTCTGTTGCCAGGGTCCAGCAGGCTCACTCCGTACTCTTCACCAGTTTTTAGTGCATCACGCGGAACATACTCGACCTGTCCAAACAGAAAGTAGGTAACATGAACAGTGAAGTTGGAAGTGCCAACAAAGAACAGACACTATACCCACTGATCACCATAAT
The DNA here is from genome assembly GCA_964035575.1 of Rhynchopus sp. YZ270_cl-10. Lineage (NCBI taxonomy): Eukaryota > Euglenozoa > Diplonemea > Diplonemida > Diplonemidae > Rhynchopus > Rhynchopus sp. YZ270_cl-10. The sequence goes on along the minus strand of OZ037866.1, from coordinate 981,776 downwards.
AGATAACTTTTCAATTCACTTTTTTCGTTGAACGCAGACCAGAAATTCTGTTCGCAAAAGGTGAAAGACAATTCAGGGGAAATAGTTGTTACCAACAGTGCTCTCAAGATCCTCCACGTAGGGGAGGATATTTCCTCCAGGGGCTTTTTTTTTTTTTTTCAGGCTTTTTTGGTGGAGGATTTCCTCCACCTTTTTTTTTTTTTTGGCGGGCTCGGGTCAGGGTTTTATATAGGAATTTTTTCCTGAACAAACAGGGGCAAAAACTGAGGATTCATTTTTTCTCACCCACCCACCCAAAATCAAAGCTGTTTCGATCGTTTCAGTCAGGGTTCTAGGTCCAAAAAAAAATAAGGGAAACGGAAAATGTGTTTTGAAAAAAAATTTACGCGCTGCGCGCGGAAAATTACTACCCCAACAGCCCTAAAAAATTGATGCTACCCACACGTAACGTCAAGTCGAAGACATCCTTCGCATAATGGAAAGGGATAATCCGATTCTCAACGAACTGCCGGACAATCTCCTAGGGGAGATCATCCAAGAATGTGTGTCACGAAAGAATCGTGCACTAGAACCTCACCTATGGTGACGATGATCTGTGACAGTCGCTTATCTAGATCGACTAGAAAAGCTCCATAAAGATTTTTTTATTCAGGAGCAGGGGCTTATATAGCGTCACCCAAAAGTTCCTGGCGAAGCCACGGTACGCAACATTTTTTACGCACACTACTTTGTGAGCGGAAAGTGTCACGTCGTTCACTCACTCAACCGTGCTCCGCAACACCACCAACCAACAGGTAATTTTTAGTGTGTGTGGAAGCGTCAACGCATCAAACAACTACAAGAAGGGGGGTGAGGGAACGACAAGTGACACTTTTAAAAAATGTTGACATGAAATGGCACTGACGTTAGTAATTATCGTCAGTTTCCGTAAATTTTACTTAGGTATTTTGCTGAAACGAAAGTTTCTGGCGAAGCCACGGTACGCAACATTTCAAAAAAATTCCCTTAAAATTGCACATATTTACAACCAAACTATGTCATGGGAGGGTGGTTGCAATCTTGCGCCGCGAAAAATTTTTTTTTAGGTCCGAAAAGGGGATTTTTTTTTTTTTTTTCAATAACTGAGGATTGCCCTCAGTTCTGACCCTATATAAAAGTCTGGCTCGGGTGGAGGATTATCCTCCTAGGGGTTTTATAGTGGGGGGTCACTGTGTCTCCCCCGAGGGAGACAATATTTTCCCGAGCCTGTATGCACCGTCCAGGGCTGCACCTTAAAAAAAATTTGCTTGCGGCGCCATTTTCATTTTTTGCTACTCAAAAAAAGGGTTCGTTGAGTGATTCTGTAGTGTAAAAGGAAGCATTTTTACACCGTACCCCAATTTTTTTTCGCCTGCGGCGCCATTTATATTATTTTTTTGCTCCGCAAAAAAATAGTTGGCAATGTCTTTGGATACCCTTGTATTTTGCAGCCAAAAAATGCAACGTGACCAAAGCTGCAAAATTTTTGCCATTTAAAAAAAATTACCCGCCGTTGCATCAGCCCCTGCTTCTGGAAGACGTATTGGTTTTGTACGGTTCGTGGAGCGTACGGTGCAAGAGAAAGGATTAGATTTCCGTTTTTTGTTATCTCGCAAAATTGACCCGCCTCTCCGCTCTGTGGCTGTCAGGGAGGCGCGCGCGAAGCGCGCGACGACCGCTTGTTGCGGGGGAAAAAATTTTTTTTGGGGGGTTTTTTTTGCAAAAACGAATCCTCCTCATTTTGAAAATTCTGCTTTTTTCGTGGAGGATCTTGAGAGCCCTGGTTACCAAAACGTCGTCTTTCTTTATGTCTGGTTTCTAATCACACTTCCTGGGAGAGAAAAAAAGCCAATCCCAAGTTCATACCTGCACCTTGGGATCCGGGATGGCACCGTCCTCGCACACAGCCTTGATCTGCTCTGCAGTCATCTCCATTTTGAAAAAGGCTACCATGTGACCGATGAGGCGAATGGCGTACACCTCACATGGCGCACACCCCGTTTCTGCGTTCTGGTAGTGGACCGACATCATCTCCCCAATGATTTCAGCAACAGAGTTCTCCAGCCACCTCGCCGTCGTGTCGCTGTTACCAGAGGTGCCCACGGACAGTTTGTCGTCCCAGATTAAGAGATAGCGATAGCGATTTGCTCTGTCGCCAGTGCGCGTAAACACGTGAACATCAGTCCCCCTTATCTCCTGCCCGGCAATCTTGAAGGTGCCTGATTGGGCGGAGTACATGAACCCTTCGCTTCCAAACCCACATAAGGCTAGCAGTTGAGCTAACAACAGTTGATCTGAAACGAAGTCATCGCCTTCCCTCTCGACCGCTACTGACAAGTCTTCCTTGAAAAGCCCCTGCAGGCGGAGGACTCCCCGTAGCAACCCGAAGGCGGATTGGACTACCCTGTTGATATGGCGCCTACGCACTAAGTCCTTCTGAACGAAAATGCCGATTTTGGAGTCTTTCACATTGAGGTCCTTCCCAGCATTCAGGTCCAGCTCCCACGTTCCTTTGCCGATTTCGTCCATCTTGGCAGTGCACGCGGCAAACACTTTCTCTTCCGGCAACAGTTCGGCCTTCTGGAGGTCGTCCTCGGTGAGCCCAAGATCCGTACATTGCAGATCGCAAAAGGGTTCCACCCAGGAGAGTTGCCACTCGCTGGTGGGGTAAATGTTGCCGAAAAAGTTGGGTAACCATTTACTCTTCTCAAATGGAGTCAGGTCGATCTTGTTCCACAGCGCAGGGGTGACTGAGAACGACCGCGAGACGTGTGATGGTAACCTGGTACATGTGTACAGATTTCGATGCATTGTTTGTGTTTGGGATGTTTTGATGTGTTGCTATGTGAATTAACTGATGGGATAACCCGATTACTTTGCTGCCGAATATGAAAATTTGATCCTCTCCTTACCTTACATGAGTCTGGACCAAAACCAAGAACTTGTCCATTTCGGAACAACAATAAAAAATGATAAACAAAGAGGGAATGGGGGATACTTTTATCTCGGCACGGCTACAATGAGGGGCGAATGTGGAGGCCGAAAAACAACCACAACAAAACAAAACCAAAAAATGACAAAAAAAAAACCCTGATTCAAAACGCACCGGAGAACGGGTAGGGTGAACCCTGGCACATAAAAGATTCACACAAAAGATAACAATCAAAAAACAAGAAAATTGAAAAGAAGGGAAACACAGTGGATCCCTTTAGAACCGCCCTACAACGGCCACTTTACAAAATGCTGACAAAAGCACGCAAGATAAGCTACAGTCAGAGGTGCTGGACTCCCATTTTAGAGCGCAGTTGAGCTTTCTTTCAGCTCAGAGCTCCCTTTCTGTCCAGAAGCGCAAAAAAGCGTGACTTTTCAATGCAAATCGGGAGGTATTGGTGACACTCATAAAAAAAAGAAAACACTGACAGATGAATGTGCACGACACACATCACCTTGCAAGCTTGACAATAAAACCCTAAGCTGGTGCTATATGGGGGCGGTTTCACAACTTTTTTACACCCACATAGTGGTGAAAAGTTGTGAATAGGATTCAAATTTTGTGAAACCCGCCCCCGTAGACCACCGTAAGCTCTGTTGCCACATAGCCACTAAATACTTATCAAACCCGTTTCTATACACAAGACACGAAAGTCACCGTGTCAGCAGAACCTCCCAGTGTTAAGAAAAAAGAGTGGTTGAACAAAATACGTTGAAGCACATTCTGAGTCGAGATCATGCAAAGGGGACGTTGAGTGAGAAAAATACAAAAACAACCGACATCAGGGTATGGGAAGTTAATAAGAAAACAAGAAGAGGTTCCCGGAATGGGGACGGCCCTCTCGTTTGCCACCCAAGATGGATTATTTTTCCTTTATCATCCCCCCCAAAGGCATTGTGCTGTTGAGAATCTAAAAACACGGTCACCACTCAAATTGCAACAACGAAGTGCAGAGGAAGAGCTTCGTAGTGTCAACAATATCTCAAAAGAAACAAAAATACTTTCTTTCCAAGAAAACTTTCTCAAAAAAAAAAAAAAAAACAGATTCTAAAAAAGACAGTTGGGTGCTTTTCCAGTGAAGGAAATTGCCAGAAAAACAATTTCAAAACAAAAAAATTCTGCCTAGCCTTGCATCGACCTTCTGTGGGAACTATAGGGTTTTGCTAGGTACCGACGATGTGCGCTAACCGTGATACAAAAAAAAAAATTTTTTTTTTGTTTTCCAAGAGAAAGCATCTTACATTGACGGTCCCAATAAATACCCAGTACGCCGCTTACACAGAAGTGATAAACACAGTGGATGCAACGAGGCCCTACTACGCCTGAAAACAGTCACGCCTAGGACATCTATCTGGGGCGTGGCTGAGTCGCACTAATACTTTCAATCACGCCTGAGTATTATTAGCACGTCTAAGCCACGACTGTATCAGGCCTTAGTGAGGCCTGATACAGTCGTGTTCGTCCTCGCTGCATTGTATGGTATCACGGCCATTGTTTTTATTACGGTGAACACAATTTTAAGGCCGCATTTTCAGCCCCGCCAAAAAAAAAAAGTGGCCGTAAGTACGGTGCCTGAAGGACCCGCAGTCGTTGTACGTACACGACGTACGGGACATTAAAAAAAGTTTATAAGATGAACCTAAGCCTCTCGTGCGTAGTCATCTTGACATTAAAAAAAGGGGGAGGGATAACACTAAAGTCCCTCCCATGGGGGTTTGTTTTGATAAAAATAGAAACTAAATTCTAGAATTTCAGGCACAAAAAACGTCACCAAAAACGCTGGAAACAAAAAGCCTCATATGGGGGTGGGGAAACGCACAAAATTATTAAGATATTCTTTTCAATCGAAAGATGCGCACAAAAAAAAAATTATCGAAATAATGCCTTAATACAGAAGGCGCCAACCTACTTGCCTCTGCACAGTAGGACAACAAAACAAAAATATATGTGGTTGGGTGTAGGCAAAGAGGGGGGTTGGGGGAGGGCCCCTTATGCACAATTCACCACAACCTTGGGGAGATGAAACGAAAGCCTCTCTATACTGAGTCTACCTGATTTTTTGCCTGAAATTTTTTGATGCAGTTTGGGGACCAAACTCCCTCCAAATTTCAAAAGCAAAGTGGTCACCCTAAAAAGAATGCATTGAAAATGAAGTTGAACAAAAACTTCGTATTTGGGAATTTTGAAAAATTGGTTAGTATTAGTCTAGACACCTGTGGATTGAGCTCCACTATCGAGAACTTTTTATGTGTTTTAGGTGCATAGAGTTGGATTAGTTCAGAAATCGAAGAAAAAATAATGTGAAGGAACGGTTGAAACTAAAAGGGAGGGATGAATAAAAGCGAACGTTCTGCAGCGGGTTGGAGTGGAAGGAGATAACCCTCAGCTCAGAAATAGTCGAAAGCCACTGGCAGAGAGGGGGCAGGGGTGAATGGGAAAACGGACAAAAAGACTTTGAAGAAACGCCAAGGGAAAAACAGTGGAGATTGCACAACTGTGGCAACTACACTACTCTAGCAAATTATCAAAAAAAAGGGGGGGAAAGAGAACAAAAATGAAAGAAAAACTTAAGATGAATGTGCCGCTCTCGTGCACATCGAAACAATTAAGAATAATTAAAAAAGAACACAGCACACATAGAAAGTCCTGACAAAGCGTAGGACCACACATTCTGGTTTGCATAAATTATAAACACTCACGAACAAATGAAAAGGGAAAAAGAGAAGTTGAAAGTGCAAACGCCACACCGTTCGTCGGCGGACGGAAAATATGATAAAGTATTATTAGGAAAAGAAGCGGCCAAGTACTGCCATCGTTAAAAAAAGTTGACTTGAAATACACCATCCCTCGCTGTGACAGTGTACCTTGGTACAATGACCAAAAAAAAAGTTTGTTCAGATGACAACATAAGCCCTTCTGTGCTTAGTTATCTAATGGGGAAAAACATGGGTGGTGAGAAGAATGCAATCAAGAGGACAGTATTGAATCTGAATAAAGAATGCCATCAACATAAAAATGTTGGAACGCTAAAAAAACCCCCCCAGTTCGTTCCATAATTTTTACGATCACGGCAATGATAAAATCAAAAGACCGCCTCTGATCTGCACTAAGCCCTTACAACAGAACCCATTTTTCCATCAATTTTTTTAAAAAGAGGAGACGAAGAAGAAAAACGTTACAAAGTCACAACGAAACGAATGGTTGAGATTTTTTTTAAAAAAAATAGCATTGCATTTCAAAAACGCGCCCTTTTACTGAACCATTTTTCCCCCTGGTTTTTTTTTCTAAAAAGGCCGCCAATAATTTAAGACAAATTTGTTTTAAATTATCCCCTGACAAGACAGTTCATTGCGAACAATATTGTCCAACTGTTAGCTTAAAAGGATATGAGAGATCTGTGTGTAGACACACAGAGTAAACGCTGGGTGAGAGAGAATAGAGAGAAACGTGGCACGTGCACCTTGAAGGGGTGAACACACGAAAGGTTGCCGAATATCGGCAGTGTGCTAGGATGGGCGGTAAGGTGAAACTGTCGTTTCATATACATTCTTTTTCTAATGAAAAGAAGGTACAGAGGGTGCTAAAGAAGTACCCTTGCTTTTTTTTGTTTGTGTTTGTTGTGGTTATGATAACGGCTGTAAGGTGAAATTGTTAATTGCAGGCGCGCCTCCGACTGACTACCAAAACAATGCCAGCCCCTGGAAACAGCATCAAACAATAAAGCAAAATCACGTCACCCCGGTGCATATACCGTGATCAAAAGAAGGAGGAAAGTTGTTATAAGATGAGTCTATGTCCTTTGTGCTCACCCACGAAAAGGAGAGTTCGTGGGAAAAGAAAGAAAAGTTTTAATAAGATGATCCTAAGCCTCTCGTGCTTGGTCACTTTGAAGTGCTCGAGAGACTCATTACTCTTTGTTTTTTTCTCAAAAAGACTATAAACGGGAGATGTTGTTTCTTCGCTTCCACAAAAAAAAAGCTTGAAAGATGAATGTGCCTCTCTCTTGTGCACATACTCGAAGAGCAGTTGAAGAAGTTGAAAAGTGCACAAAACGCCGCACCGTTGCTCGACGCAGAGGCACTGAAGGGGGGGAAATAAAATGAGTTAAAAGAGGTCAAAAGAGAAATCGGAGAGAAGACTTTGTTGATGAACACAATCGTCTCCTGCATACATCTTGCTTTGATACACATCGCATAATAGGTGAATGGTGTGTGTACCCTGCCACCAACAGCAGAAAAGAGGTGTGAAAGAAACTGAGTGGCAGAGGGAAGAAAATGCTGAAATTGAGAATAATCATTTTTGATTTCTTTTTTGCCTCCATTGGAAAGATGAAAAATGTGCCTCGTGCACGAAAAGCTAGGAATACGATTGTATAGCTCAATGTGTTTAGCGTGCTTAGCGGAAACCCAAGAGTGAGTAGTATCCAAATGACAGTGTGTGTGTGTTGGTTAACGTGCAGACACACCTCTCCGGCGCAATGTACGTGAACCAAAGAAATCCTGAACAAAATGAATGGCGCTTAGTGTTTGCCGCACACAAATTAAAGAAAAGTTTATAAGATGACCCTAAGCCGTGCCTAGTCACCTTGTTTTCAGTAAAGTTGATTTGAAATACTGCCCGCTCGTGAACAGTGTACCTTGGTACCTGACCGGCTGTACCGGGGGGGTGGAGCCCAATGCAGTCCGACATCCAATTTCGTTGATTACAAATCTGATACTAAATAGTTTGTTCGTTCCTATTCCATTCGGTTTTCTCTTATAAAAATACGATGTCGTTACTGTACACTCTCAAAGATCACCCCAAGACCCTTGCGGGAGCGCTTCCGCATAACTTGCCCTGTTCCCTGGAGACGCGCTGTACATCGTTGCCACAGATGCAGGCCGCCACTCAGGCGAGGTAACTGGAATGCTGTTCAACGGCACTAACGGGACACTCAGCGCACCCCCACCTCCTACATCACACCGCTCACTCGAACCACCCACAGACGACCAGCCGCGGTTCAGTTGTAGGTCGTTCTGGTATATCTCTCGTGGTGTGTAGAGGCTTGCTGCTGACCCTGCGTATGCCATAGGCGGACGTTGCGGAAGCACTGCGAAAGAAGGTGCACGAGGCATCGCCACTGTCGCATCAAACGAAAAGCAGTCGCCGAGCGGGTCTTCCTCTCTCGGCTTCATGACAACGTTGCTGTCATCGAAAGAGAACAACCCTGCCGCCTCATTGCGCAGCACGTCTTCCTGGAGCAGGGTCCGCTTTTTTGTTGCCAAGAGATACAACTCCCCTACGATGTCGCACAGAATCTTAACACACAGCACCGCAGTGGACCCCATCAGCAAGCTTCCTGCAAGCTCGGAGCCCCAATACTCTGCATCTTCTTTATAGAAACCGATGGCAAGACCGAACATAGCGAGGGTCTGGAGCGAGAGCATTGTGCATATTGCTAGCGTGTCTCGAGGCCGTGAGTGGGGACGAAGATATACCTCGAGGAGAAGGAGAAGGGCAAAGAGGACTCCACAGGCGAGTTTCATGTGTGCGCAGCCAAGAAAAGATTCTGGTTCAACGCTTTGAAATCCGCTGAGGGCAAAGCTGGCGGCAAGCTCAATAAAGAGGTACCAGACGTGGTCTTTGCTGTAGGAGCGCATGACGGATGCGTAACGTTGTACGAAAAGACAGTTTCGGCTCATATTGACCCACTCCCCTGGGCCAAGAAACCATTTCGTGACATATCCGGTCCGATTAACTGCCGTTGCATAGCACGCTAGATCCGGCACATTGCGTTGCAACACATAAAACACATAGGAAGGCACACCTACACAAACTAACAGCACCGCTAACCCGATGAACTCTTGGTACATCTCTGCAGGATGCTGCATGAGATACATGCCTGCAAGCGTCAACGACTGATAAAAGTATTGGAAGATGAACAACGGGGCAGAAGGTAGACGGAGAAAGCCCTGCGTATCCAAACCTAAGAAGAAGGTCGGGAAGAGGCGTGCCCCTCCCTGCGTGGCGGCAAAGAGAAGAAGCATGCACAGTGCCGAAAACCCTGCAGTAATGGCAAGGTTGCCCACGACTGCACCAATCTCAGGGCTGTTGGAGATGATGATACCCGTAGGGTGCAGTGCGCTTGGCATGCGGTGTGCGCACTGTCCAGAGGACAGCAACGCCATCCGCATTGCAGGCCCGGCACCAAAACCACTCGCAGAGGCCACTGCAGCAGCCTTGCCCGAGGACTCCACGCCTGCGCTTAGTGGCTGCGCAAGGGGGCCATCGGTGGGCGGTGCCATAGTGGGCTGTGGTGTCAGACTGCGTTGCACGGTTGTCAGAGGTGGTGACGGTGTAGGTGGTGTGGGTGGTGTAGATGCTGTAGGTGGCGGTGTCGGTGGCGACGGTGATGTGCGTGGTACCCTGGTCGGCGGCGCAGCAGTCGCGGTGTACCAAACTATCCCCGTCGGTGGTGCGGGTGTCGGAGGTGACGGAGTCGGTGGCGCAGGAGTTGGAGGGGATGGAGTTGGTGGTGCAGGTGTAGGTGGTGCTGGCGTCGGTGGTGCTGGTGTTGGTGGTGATGGTGTGGGCGGCGACGGTGTTGGTGGTGAAGGTGTTGGTGGCGACAACGTGGGTGGCGCTGGCGTTGGCGGCGACGGTGTTGGCGGTGCAGGAGTTTCGGGCGCTGGTGTAGGAGGTGATGCTGTGGGTGGCGCCGGGGTAGGCGGTGACATGGTTGGCGGCGACGCTGTCGGTGGCGGCAACGTCGTGGGTGCTGCTGTTGTGGGTGCGGACGTTGGCGGCGACGGTGTTGGCGGCGACAACGTCTGCGGTGCCAGCGTCGGGGGCGATGCTGTTGCTGGTACCATCGTAGGCAGCATGTAGACAGAGTTCCTCTTGGTCCCACCACACACACGAGAGGGCTCTTCTTGGCAGGGCATGTCGCACTCCGAATCCATCACCGCACCGTGCTTGCCTGCTGACGTCCCGCAGTAGCACTCCACACCCCACTGCAGGCCAAAGATCGTGTACGGGCCTCCAGGGGCATTCGTGCAGAAGTCCGTACACCCCGCGAGACTGGACTTTGACCCATCGCTCTCGCTCGCACCGTTCAGGTCTCGATCCTTAGTTTTATCCCTAAAACACCCTACATAGGAGTACACACCACACACCATGCACACCTGTGGCAGGAGAAAGCTTAGGCACAGCCATATTCGCATTGTGCAACCTGATGTGAGGTGGAGGGTGTGAATGGGGTGAGGAAGAATAAAAAAGTTATACAAAAAAGATACGTTTTTTTTGTGCATCGCAAAGAACAATGTGCAAAGATGAGCAAGAGAGAAAAGAATAAACGAATTTGTATGAACTATCCTCAGAGTGACAAAATAATGAAGTGAAATGAAAATTAAGCCGGAAAACACTTTAAATTAGCACCACAGAGGGAGGCATTTTTGAGGATAAGAAAAACACATCCCCTTGGGTGAAAAAGTGAGACGGTACAATTTTAAAAAAAAAAAACACAGCAGAGCTTGCACAGGTGGCAACTACACACTACTTTCTAACAATTTTTCAAACAAAAAAAAAAATCTTTTTCTTTGGAGGTTTGCAGTTCAACAAAGTGGTACGTTTTGCCCCGGAGCCATTGAAAAAGATAACAAAAGGGTTTGATAGGATGAGCCCACACCTCTCCTTTAACATCCGTTGCAAAGAAATGCTGTTGCTATTGGGGGGGAGGAGAAAGGCGTAAAATCGTATCTAGCGTATCAAATAATGACACAGCGCTTCTACACTTGGATGTAGGGTATCTTCACAGTTCAAAAAAAAAAGGTAAAATCGACTCGAAATAACAACAGCCCGCTCATGAACAGGATACCTTGCTTGGTACAATAACCGGTGGACTGTGGATGTACCACTATCATGCAAGCAAATGCTTGAAAGAGATAATATGTACGTCACGCATAACAAATGGACATAAATTGGCACAAAAAAAAAGGGGAGTGGGGATACTCAGGATTGGGGAAGCTGAAAGACGCGGAGACCAGCATCCGCAAGGCAAACAGCAGTAACAAACGCACAAAAAAAAAAAAAAAAAAGAAAAAAAAAAACTCCGTATGACAGCATCTCCATATCTAGCGCATACTGCGTGCAAAGATAAAGAAAGGGTGAAACAAAAGTAAGAGCTGATGGATACAGTGGGTCGCGAGATTTACTGTTTACTTAAAAAGAGTGGCCTTAATTAAGCCACCCCCGTAATAAAAGTTAATCGTAACAAACGTCGTAAATGCGCTATTCACTTTAAAGAAAGAGTGCATACCATTTACAACAAAAGTGCGCTCCGTATCCAAAGGGGGGGATGCCTGGGGACAAGAATAGGTTTCTGTATCGGGGTGGTCATGATGTGGGGGGAGTGGTTTGAACCCTCCTATTTATAGGTCCACGCTTGCGCACAGAGTCTGTCCGCTCCACCAACCGCAGCCCCGAGGATAACAAAAAACAAAGAGAAGTTGAAAGTGCAAAAAAAACGCCTCACCGTTCATCGGGACGCAGGGCACTGGTTCTCCGCGGAAAAACAAAAAAAGCCAAACCCTAATTTGAATCGTAACTCAGCACTAAGAATAAGGAACAAAACAAAATGCAAGATAACAACAACAACAAAAATCAAAATTCGACTTGAAATACAAAGCCCTCTCGTGACAGTGTACCTTGGGTACATGACTGGCGCCGTGGGTGGACCCCCAACCATACTACCCGAACTCTATTTTGTGGTTTTACATCTGATATGCCCTACCCCCGCTTCCAATCATCCGTTAGATGAATGAAAGTCGTGGAGACACAGGTTACGTAAAGGGTCCGGTTGGGGTCTTCTGCCCGTTTTTGCAGCGGGAGAGCCTAAGATGGAAATTAAAGTGCAATGGCGAGACAAATGCACCACATTACCCAATGCCGGGTTGGGGAAGGGGAGAAGGAGAAGGGGCGTGATCAAAAACCTAGGGGGTTTTTTTTGTAAACCACTTTTTTTCGACCAACACGAAAGGAAGTAAGAGCTGTATGTTGAAAACCCCCCAATACATGCGTAAACAAACAAAAAACTTTTTGTTTTGTAGAGCACACTCTAGGGTGGCTACACCAATACAACCAAGTTTTCGAGAAAAAAAAAAAAAAAAAAAAAAAGCAAAGGGAAAACGCACCACTCCCATTCATCCGTGTCACTGCAGAGAAGGTGTCCTCCACAAACACTGTTGGGTGTCAAAAAAAAAAAAAATATTCGCATCAAACAAAATCGAAAGACAGAAGCACAATCCCTCCTCTTCCCTTTAACACCACCTCCCCAACTTCACGCACACACACATATTGACTGATCGTTAGAGAACAGCAAACGCTAGGGCGCTTCCTCTCGACGACGTTGCTCTTCTACGTGATGAGGCGCTTTCTGGTAGGTGGCTGTAGCTGCCCGCTGTCAGGAGCGGGCCTTCCCGGTCTGTATCGGGGAGGGAGGAGCCGAGGATGGAGCCCATGGCGGAGAGACGTGAATTGCGGCGTAAGAGGCTTTCTCTGGCAGCAAGAGGGGACACGTCGGAGATGTCTGAATGCGTCACTGCCCTTGCATCGGTCATTTCCGAATACGCAGCCACCCTCTCCAAGAGATCTTGCAGTTCTTCAGCCTCGGCTGCCTTCACCGACGCTTCCACAGCATCGCGCCGCCCAGTAATAAAGATGAATATCTCCACCGCACCGTCCGCAACTAGCTTGCTAATAAGCACACTCATCGCACACCCTATCATGACGCGTGCCCCAAGAAACATGGCATGCCCCGGGTCTTCAAGGTAGTACCCAACCGCCATCAACACAACGCCAATGATCTCAAAAAGGTGTACAAGGGAGAGTGCAATGAGGTCGCATCGTCGTGCATGTGGTCGCACACCAAGCATGACACCCCAAGAGATGCATAGAATGACAGTGCAAGCCACCTTCATATGTCCACACCCAATAGCCGTGGTGGGCGCAAGGCTTGTCACCGCACTCAGCGCAAACGACGTGAGATACTCGACACCCAAGAACCACACGCAGGGTGTGCGATACGGCAGCACACAGCCAGAAAAGCGCTGCACCCACATCTTCTGCTTCAGGTTGATCCACTCCCCAGGGCCAAGGAAGACACGTGTCAGTGTGTTCGTCCGGTTCGTAGCGAGTGCGTACGTTGCATACTGCTGTGCACCACGTGACGTGATCAGCACACAGACCAGAGGGGCCACAATGCAGTACGTCAACGCCAGAGCGCCAACAGGCTGCCAGGTTGGCTCGTGGAACACAACGTTCATCGCACCCAAGGTGGTTCCTTGGAAGGTGAACATGAGCAGGAACATCGGGATCGCTGGGATGCGGAGGAAACCTGTTAAAAGTGGGTGAAATGAAGTAGCAGTGTTGGTGGTGGTGTGGCTCATACCTTGGAGGTCAAACTTGGAGATTTTGCCGTTGTCTGCTTTCCGTTCTCTCACGAAGGTTGCGATGACGAGAACGACAATGCACAACACGGACACTGCACACAGGCCAGCGGTGTTCAGCAGGACAAGCCCGAGCGACTTCGACCCTGCGGCCTCCAGCCCCGAAGGGTGGAAGACCCATGGCAGGTCACGTGTACACCCAGAGCTGACAAGCGCGAGTCGTAGGGCGTTCCCCGCACCGAACCCTGGGGCGGCCATAGATAGCACAAGCGCTGTCACCACAGAAGCGTTCAGTGACGTAGTTACATTTTCAAAGACACGTGCCACCTCTTCTGTGTTTGCCGCATTAATCACTATGCCTGGTGGCGTGAGGGTGCTGGGTGCTGCAGTGGGCGAGAGAGAAAGTAACGGTGCCAATGAAGGTGCCAGCGCAGGGGGCACTGTGGCAGGTTCCGCTGTTGTCGGTAGAGCGGTGGGCGGTGAGCCTGTGTCGGGGGCCGCTGACGGGGTGAGAGGCACACGTGGTGCGGGTGTGAGTGGCGCAGGTGTCAATGGCGCTATCGTCAGTGGTGCTGGTGTGAGTGGGGCAGGTGTGAGTGGAGCTGAGGTGAGCGGTGCCGACGTCTGTGGCGCAGTCGTTGATGGTGCAGTTGTCAATGGCGCTGTTGTCAACGGTGCTGGTGTGAGTGGAGCTGAGGTGAGCGGTGCAGACGTCATTGGAGCAGATGTCGCTGGGGCTTGTGTTAGCGGGGCAGGTGTCGTGGGTGATGGCGTGAGTGGAGCGGACGTCACAGGTGCGGGTGTGAGTGGAACAGATGTTGGGGGGACCACTGTTGGTGGAGCAGCCGTCACTGGGGCGGATGTTGGAGGCGCTGGTGTCACTGGTGCCGGTGTTACGGGCGCCGGTGTATCAGGAGCAGGTGTCTGAGGAGCAGGTGTCGGTGGCACTGGTGTGTCGGGAGCCACTGTGTTGGGGGGCTGCGTGGGTGGCGCCGCTGTGTCTGGTGCAGTCGTTGGCGGCGCCACTGTCAGCGGTGCTGGCGTGTCGGGCGCCGCTGTCTGCGGAGGCTGTGTCGGCCGCATATACACCGAACTCCGCCAGGACCCACCACACTTCCGTGTCGGATCCAACTTGCAGTCCATATCACACTCCGATTCGGGCGCCATCCCATACTTCCCGATACTGTTGCCACAGTAGCACTCCACACCGTACTGCAGGCCGCCAAAGGCGTACGGCCCCCCCGCCGACGTTGTGCAAAACGCCTCGCATTTGGCGAGGGTCGAGCTGGCACCGCTGTGGTCAGCTGCGTCGAACAGCTCTCTCGGCTTCTGCTCCACATAACACCCGATGTACACCCATTCGGCACCTACTGACACATGATGCAACACAAAGAACAGGAAGACAAGCCCTGTTCGCATTGCTTTGATTCTGTAAAAATGAGGATAATTTTTGTAGTAGTGTGGGATGAATGGGGAGAAGGAGGGAAGGGGAAGGTAGTGATGAGGGCAATGTGCAGAGGTGAGGGGGCATGGGGTACTTTTATTATGGCATCAGCAATCACCCAAAGGGAAGAAAGAGGTGTGTCTGAAGTTGCTCTTATATCACCCAAAAGGGGGCAGGTAGGAGGACACTTACAGACAGCACATTTCACCCCTGAGTGCGTATCAGATGAGACAATTGGTACGACACTTTGCAAAATATTGAAAAAACTAAAAATAAGCAAATAAAAAAATAAAAAAAAGAAGCAATTTTGCTATCGAAAAATAAAAAGAAGAGAAAAAAAAAAAGCGGGGGCCCATTTGGCCAAAAATCCTTTTCCTCAAAAATCAGGGTTTGTAATATTGGCCCTATCTCCCCATCTACATTGATTTTCAATACTATATACCTTACCTAAACCCTACAGGGATTGAAGGAAGGTTGTGGGAAAAGGCAAAAAACAAAAAAAAAAAAAAAAAAACAAAAAACGAAAAAACCACGCAAAAATACGACTGAACAAATACGCACACATTACACTAAGAAATTCCACGCGGTTCCTAGTTCCCTTTTCCAAATAATAAAATGAGAAAAAAAATAAGGAAAAAAAAAAGACGGCCAGTCACTCTTCCATACAAAGTGGTTTGCCCCAGCCGGAGGATGCGAAAATAAATTAGTTTGGTTTTTTTCAATTTCTGTCTTTTTTTTTTTTTTTTTTTTGTGCTTTTTTCTGATATTATGTCGTGCCAAGCCCGTAAACCTCGTATTGTGGCGTGAATTTGCGGGTAAGACATGTAGTGAGCGATCCTTGGGGAACAATGTATTTGGGGGGGAAAAGAAGTATTTCAACATAATGCAATCAATAAATTGATAGCATAGGTATGGGGATCAAAAAATGTTCCCATCTTTCTTTTTATGTGGTATGTTTTGGGGGGAAAAGAAAATGAAAGATGAACTGACAGAACACACATCAAAGTTGAAAGTGCAAACGCCTCACCGTTCATCGCCAGACGCAGGCACTGGTTCCCCGCGGGTTATCGAAACCCCAGAGAACATCAAATAAAAAGTCACAAAAAAAATCATAAACTTTTCAGAAATAAGGGGCGAAAGCAGAAGGCACGTTACAATTTTGTTTTTCTGCGAGACAATCACCTTTGTTATCCTAGCTCTGTCATCGAAAACCAACACCTTGAAGTTTTTGGGAAAGTGGACAAATATTAAAATGGACAACTGCCTCCCGAAAGAACTCTTAAGCCCCTCACCCCCCTACGTTGTTTTTTAAAATTTTTGTCTTTTAAAAAAGTTGAAAGATGAATATGCTTCACGTGCCTACACACCTTTTAAAAAAAAAAACTCGGAAAGATTGCTAAATAAAGTGAACGAAAAAAAGGTGGGCAATATAATGGTAAGGGTAATTTTCAGGGACGCTGCCTCGCAGAGAGACAGGGAGGGAGGTGCGTTGGAGGGAGCACGACAGGACCCAGTGACACGTGACAAGTGAAGCGCATGTCATATCTTATGACAAGTGAAATGACAATTAAGCCACTTGTCACGACAAGTGAGTGACTTGTTATTCACTTGTCATTTTCGCTTGTCGCTTGTCACTGGGTCCCGTCGTGAGGGGGAAAGAAAAAGATAAATTCAGAGGGGAAAATGTAACTAGCAAATGCAACGCTCCTCTCGTGGCAGTGTACATACAATTCTGCATCACACCTTTAAAAATGAAGAAAACTTAAAAGACGTGAACGCGCCTGCACAGACACATGCATCTTTTAACCTTTTCTGACGGAATTATCCCAAAATAAAGAGAGAGAAACATTGGTAAGGTGAACTGAAGCCTTGCTGGGTCACCCTACCAGATGCGCATGCTGAATAATAAGCACTAAACAGATTAAACGTTGCCTCGGTTGTGTTGCCACAGTTGTGCAATCTCCATTTTTCCACTGTAACCCAATTGAGGCGGGGGCGCTGACTACCGGTAGTGCTTTTTTTTTTGGAAGCCGCGCCACTGGTACTGCCGCTTGCTTTGTTTTGGAGTAGGGTAGCAATTTTTTTTTTTTGTTCTTGTAAACGTTTGCTTGTATTAGTGTTGCTACCCCGTCATGTGATGCATTCTTTGGTTGCTGTGTTTCTATTTTTGATGAACGTTAGAATGGTAGTCGATTTTTCTTTGTAAAACTTTTGCAATTTTATTTTGTTCGCTTTATTTAGCTTTTCTGAAACCCTCAAAACTCTGTTGGGGTACCGCCATAAAGGCACCCAGGACAGGGGAAAAAAACATTTGTCAGGAGTCTTTTTTTTCAAAAAGAGAAAAAAAAATTGTCGTATCAGTGAAGGGGCACTCTTACACGCCATGTTTGTTCACTTTATTTACGACGCGGCTTCCTGTCGTTTTGTGCGAATATAATTTTTGGAAAGATCTTTAGTGAGTAGAGGGAAACAAACCTAAGCCTCGTGCTTAGTAGACTAATAAGCTTTAAAAAAAAGGTAGAGTTGAAATATAAAGCCCCTCTCGTGGACAGTGTACCTAAAAAAAAAAACAAACATAATTGCATGGGTTCTGTGTTCTTCAAATATTTCGCTGCCCATTTGATCAGAAAATATAGAAAATAAGAGACTCAGAGACGAAGAAAAAAACGAGCGTGGAAATATATGGGGAAAATAATAGAAAATTTTGATAAGATGAAAAAGCCTCACACCTATTAACAATTGGCTTTGAAAAATACAACAGCTCTCTCGTAAACAGTGTACCTTTGGGTACAATGACCGGTGTATCGGGGCCTAACCGTGCAGTCCTACATCCATTTTGTGACATCTGAAGGCAAAAAGTGGTCTCGCTGGACAACTGCTCCGAACACAGGCACTGACTTTAAAAAAGAGAAGTTGAAAAGTGCAAACACAATTAATAGAGGAGCTCATGTCTTATCCAAAAATAGACACAACAGACTGGGGGAAACAGGAAAGGGGGGGAGGAAAAATAGCCACACGTCGACCAAAAAACGACCAAAAAAAAGCCAAATTCAAAAAGAAAATGTAAACGATTTTTTTTTGTTGTTGTGTCGTTCGTTTTGCCACCTGTTCGATCTGGTGGTTTTAGCTTCGCTGCCATACAAGCTGACTCTTGTGCACACATCAAAAAGTGGGCAGTCATATTTTTGGATGCTATTTTGTTTTTATTTTTGCTTTTTGTTCAGAATTTGATATTTTTCCCATCGGGAAGAGAGAGCAAAACTTTCTTGTTTTTTTTTTTTCATTTTTGTCTCGGTTCATTTCGTTGGGTGTTTCTTTTAAAATGGTACTGTGTTTTCGGGTTTATGTGATTGCCTCATGCAAGAAAAACCCAGACTGCTGAAATATTTAAAAAAAACAAAATGCAAGACAGAATAATTCATGATTAAGGATAATGTGGCTGGAGTGGAGTGTCGTGGATAATATTAAAAGTTCCCTTCAAGGCCTGCGAAGGGGGGGTAAAAGAAAAAAATTAAACTTGAATGATGATAAGCCAATGTACACAGCAATAAAGTACTTCGTGATCTGTGTATAATAAACACAGGGGGGATAAAAGCCCACTCAAAAAAACTCATCTTTTTTTTTTGATCACGACATGGCATGCCTCATCCCTCAGAGTGTGCAAGAGAATGAGATCATTCGGAACTCTGATCTGACAACAGAGAAATACGTAGGTCATTACCTCTACATTCCCCACCGTGCTGTGTTCGTTTCGCCCACTTTTCGTGGGTAATGGGTATGGGGATAACCCACAACTTCTTGCAGGATTGTACCGTATTGAGGTTAAATACTCTTGGGGTTTTTGCACTGAATTGTTGAGAAAGTGAAGTTGTTGTTTTTTTGAAAGGTACGTCGCAACATTTCAGACTGGAGTGCGTTCTTAGTTTTATATGGTTCTTGGTATACGTTTCTTTGCTTTTCGTGGGCACTAAACTAGTAAAGGAAAAGTTACAGGTGGCAGCAAAAACACAAAAAAAAGGGGGGGGGGAGGGAGCTGAGGGGATGGGCGGGAAGGGTGTCATTGCACCTGACGCGTTATTTATGGGAAAGTGCTCAATAAAAATACTGGGAGGGGGGGAAAGCACGACATCGGACTACCGCCCGAAGAAAAAACCGTAGTTATTGATGCAGGCACCTCCGACTGACCCACGTACGATGCCAGTTCATCCGGATGCAAGCATAAGTACCCTGCAGCCAACAGAAAGGTGTAAAAAGAAACCTAATGGCTTGCCCGTACCGTGATGTGAACGGGGGTGGTACACAACCGCTTTGTCAGACGGCGGCCCACATTTTGCCGAAGAGTTGTTGAAGCTTACATATACTCCCCTTCGCTGTCCCCAACCCTTGGTGCACGATTGTCGAGACAAAAGAGCAGGGGGAGAGGGCGAGATCACAACATCTCTCTCTTCGGCGTCCCATGCTGTACCGACAAAGAGGGGGGGAAAAAAACTTGAAAGAGTGAGCCTATCACCACATCGTTGAAGACAAAACAAAGTTGGTCAGAAACCATAGACCCTCAGTGTTTGGTCATTTTACAAAAGCGGAGAAACCTTGAAGATGACAAGCGTCTTGCGGACACTTAAAAAAAAAAAAAACACAAAACACAAAATGACAAATTTTCCACAACAAAGAAGAATCTCCACTACTCCTTCATGGGTGCTGGGGTTTCCCCCCTAACCAGGAACCAGACGCCACGATGTAGTGTGTTTGATCTGTATTTTTTGTGTTTCAACTATGAGTCTTCGCATCAAGACCCATCAAGCCGCCGACAGAATGGGTGGACAGTGTAACGCAGGGGAGGGCAAAAAAAGCCTGCACCTGCTCCTGTACAGTGTGTTGATGTGGATAAGACGTGTATGATATGGGTTGAGTGGTTAATAGATTTTTTTGTAAGAAAACTTTTAAAGATGAACGTAAGACTCGCTGTGCTTCGTCACCTGAAAAAACAAATTCGTGTTTTACAGTTCTTGTTTGTGTGTTCAAAATTTAGTCAATACCTTTGGGGATGAAAAAAAAAAAGTCGATTATTTGTTCCACAAAGTCTGCACAAAAAAAATAATAATAAAAAAAAAACAAAATCAGACATTTTCCTGGGGTTTCTTTTATGCATATCCGGTGCATAGTTTTTCATTTGTGACATCGACAATCGGTATTGTCAAAAAAGACACTTTTTATTGTGTTTCTTTTTTTGAACCAAGAACGTCTTGAGAGGGGGAAGTCCTGGTGGGGCCAGGCCCATGTTTTGTTGAAAATCCGTTATATTGTTCTGTTCCATGTTCTGCTCTTTTTTCATTTTATTTTTTTTGAATGGTTCTCACAACAAGCGTATTGCTGTGTTTGTTTATGAGACAATGTCAGTCTCAATTGATAGGTGAGCCACCTTTGAAGAAAAAATGCGTAAAGTGCTGCAATACGCTCCCACTGACTACCTGGCAGTGAAGAGGAAACCTCTTTGAAGCCAAAAAGAGAGAAGTTGAAAGTGCAAACGCCTCACCGTGCATCGGCAGACGCAGACACTGGAAAAAAGTATTTTCATCATATGCAATCAATAAATTGATAGTATATGGTGAGGGATCAACAAAAATGGTCCCATCTTTCTTTTTATGTTGTGTGTTTTGCAAAACGTAGAAAAGAAAAGTAAAATGCTTCGTGCACAAGTTGAAACTTCAGTAGATTGGTTTCTGATATTAACCCTGTTTCAGTCCTAAGAATCATACAGTTGTATTCAAAAGGGTGGACATCTTCAGTGATTTCCCTTTAAATGGTGGGTGAATATCGTGAAACCGATGTTCGTGTGAACATTTGGTACCTTCTACTTCAGTTTTTTGTTTCGGGAATACACAAAATACAAAAGTTTTTTTTTTCTTTTTTCTTATTCCTTTCTCTGTCCTTACTGGATGTAATGTCTGATCACCAGGAGGAAGAGTAACCTAAAGAGTCTTGGTCTTGATGGCTGCCGTGTATACGTAAAGTATTCCGTGCAATAATTGCTACCAATCCAAACAAATACCAACACATCCTGTCTGTGTATCAGATAGAAAACCTCAGCAAACACACAAGAAAGAGAAATAAAATAAAAGTAAAAAATAGAAAAGTGAAAAACATACTGAATTTTCTGGACTTAGTAGTTCGCCGTCCAAGCAATGATTAAAACCAGTTTAATCATCCATTGTCCATTGTATTGAAACACCTACACAAAGACTAGAGTAGTACAAAGAGATAGCAAAACGTGCATTGCAAACAATTTAATATGTGTCCTGGAGTCTTAGTCTCAAGGCTATTGTCCCTTTAAAAATGGGAAAGCTAAGATGCCCACCAAGACCAAATCGCTCCTGCGAGAAAAATACTCATCACTAGTGACATAGTACGCGTTGAGTACAACCATATAAACTGCGTCGTGGACATTACCATTGGTAAACCACGACCAAATTACTACTGCGATATACCTATTATCTTCGTTCTTTTTTTTTTCCAAAGTTTTGCGGTTTTTGTAGTAGGCCTACAGACTGCACAGCTTACCCAGGGTGTGGCAATGTAATACATTGGTCTGACGTCTCACTGAAAGGGTCAAGTACGAGGTCTAGTCCCTTCCAGTGGTGAAAAAGAGTTTTTTTTTTCTTTTTATTTGGTTTGTTGAAAAAAAGTAAAAATAAAAGTGGTGTTTGTTTGTGGGAATTCTTTGAAATAGGACCTTTATCTAGATTCATTGGCTTCATGAACATATATAGCCTAGAATCGCTCGCTTATTTTTTTCAGAATGCACTGAGCTGCTTCTGGTAGTCTTTAACGTTGACACCATAAACGGACACATTTTTTTTATTGGGGTTTCGGTGTCGTCAACCTACTTTAAATAACCTACTTGCTCTCCCTTGTTATTATATCATTTTTTTTTTTGGTCTCTTTTTCTGCTGTTTTTTTTTTTTTTTTTTTAATTTTGATTTCTTTTTTGACTGTTTCAAAGAGGTAGGGAGGGGGTGGGGTGTAGTGCGAAGTTCACAGGACAGCTGTATTGTGTGCTTCGACTTTCTGTTAACTCCTTTGTAATTATGAGTAAACAAAGCATAGTGCAGCAGTAGAATATATCTATAAATATAAACTAGTTTGCACTATGTGTTTAGCTTTTTAGGGCTAATGTACTAGAGACCATTCCGCAACATACTCTAAGCGAGGCTCAGTTTTTCACAGCATGTCTGGAGGCACTTGTAAATAAAAAGTATTTTCATCATATGCAATCAATAAATTGATAGTATATGGTGAGGGATCAACAAAAATGGTCCCATCTTTCTTTTTATGTTGTGTGTTTTGCAAAACGTAGAAAAGAAAAGTAAAATGCTTCGTGCACAAGTTGAAACTTCAGTAGATTGGTTTCTGATATTAACCCTGTTTCAGTCCTAAGAATCATACAGTTGTATTCAAAAGGGTGGACATCTTCAGTGATTTCCCTTTAAATGGTGGGTGAATATCGTGAAACCGATGTTCGTGTGAACATTTGGTACCTTCTACTTCAGTTTTTTGTTTCGGGAATACACAAAATACAAAAGTTTTTTTTTTCTTTTTTCTTATTCCTTTCTCTGTCCTTACTGGATGTAATGTCTGATCACCAGGAGGAAGAGTAACCTAAAGAGTCTTGGTCTTGATGGCTGCCGTGTATACGTAAAGTATTCCGTGCAATAATTGCTACCAATCCAAACAAATACCAACACATCCTGTCTGTGTATCAGATAGAAAACCTCAGCAAACACACAAGAAAGAGAAATAAAATAAAAGTAAAAAATAGAAAAGTGAAAAACATGGAAAAAAAAAGAAAGGTTTATAAGATGACCCTAAGCCTCTCGCACGTAGTCACCTGTCAGCGTCACGCCTACCTCGGTAGGTTACAGTGAAAAAAGAATCAAAGAATGAAGAACGGAAGAGAAAAAAAAACCCCCCCCCCGCGGAGATGAATATCGAGAATATGCCTCCTGAATCATACACATTTTTTAAAAAATGGGCTAGGGGTAAAATTGAAGGTTTAACCACCTGAGCGGCGTCATGTACTTCAAAAGTAATTGTTACAGGGGCTCCGCTACCGTATAAAGTTCTGTTGCGGCGCAACAGAAGTCTGAAAATTTTCAAAAAAAAAAAAAAAACATGGTTGAACCCAGGGTATTTCCTAAATCCACTACCCGTCTCCCGAGATTTTTTCAGAAAAAGTTCCGCGCTTTTTTTGCAAGGGGGGTTTTCAGGTGTTCCGCGGTTTTTTTTGCAAGGGGAGAGTAGTCGTGGGAAGGAGCACAGGGTGAGGTAAAAATGTCCGAGGAAAAAATATTCCGAACCTCGGAGCCCCGATCTTGCAAAATAACGCAAAAAAGTCCGGAAAAAAAGTTCACAGGCCAAAAAAAAATTCCGCCTGCGGCGGGCACATTTTCCCCTTTTTTTTATGTTAGGGTAACACCGTTTTTAGAAATTTTGTGCGAGTTAGGAAAAATTATGAGAGTACCACAGATACTCAAAAGTTAAAAATTCTTGCTTTAATGGAATTTTTGGGCCTCAAACTCGGACATAGTAATTTTGTTCTCCAAAATTATGCTCCAAAATTTTCAGTTCAAAATCCAAAAATCCATAGGGTCCCCCCTATGGTTTTTACACAGTACACAGTACAGTACAGTACAGTACAGTACAGTACAGTACAGTACAGTACAGTACAGTACAGTACAGTACAGTACAGTACAGTACAGTACAGTACAGTACAGTACAGTACAGTACAGTACAGTACAGTACAGTACAGTACAGTACAGTACAGTACAGTACAGTACAGTACAGTACAGTACAGTACAGTACAGTACAGTACAGTACAGTACAGTACAGTACAGTACAGTACAGTACAGTACAGTACAGTACAGTACAGTACAGTACAGTACAGTAACAGTACAGTACAGTACAGTACAGTACAGTACAGTACAGTACAGTACAGTACAGTACAGTACAGTACAGTACAGTACAGTACAGTACAGTACAGTACAGTACAGTACAGTACAGTACAGTACAGTACAGTACAGTACAGTACAGTACAGTACAGTACAGTACAGTACAGTACAGCAAATATTGCCCTCTGGTGTTTTATTTCTCTTCTATTTCTCTTCTACAGAATATTAACGAAAAATTTAAGTTGCCAATTTTTTTTGCCATTTTTTCAAAGTGACCCCACCACAAGCCGGGATTGGCTCGGAAATGCACCATAACTCAGTTTTCTGCACAAAAACCCCTAACATTGCTCAGCGCGCTTTTTTTGCACCCGATTCCGGATTTTGAGATTTTGGGACCCCGATTTAGGAAATACCCTGGTTGACTATGGGAACTGGGTTGCTGACCGCACCATCCAGGCTGTACCTCAATTTTTTTTTGCCTGCGGCGCCATTTTTCTTTTTTTGCTCCGCAAAAAAGGATTCGACGTGTGACTCTGTGCTGTAAAAAGCTAGATTTTTACACTGCACCCTAAATTTTTTTTCGCCTGCGGCGCCATTTGTTTGATTTTTTTTGCTTCGCAAAAAAAAATACAGTTCCCTATGTTCCCAATGTCCCTGGTCAGCAGTGCTGAAAAATTTTTGGGCACAAAAACAGCTGACCCCCCTATTTTGAAATCTGAATCCCTGGATAAGACACATGGATGTCCAAAGTACTTGAAGTATATCAAGTACTTGATCCCCCAAAAAACCCAATACTTGATACTTGAAGTACTTGACACCCTATTTTTTTTTCTCGTACTTTTTTACTTGGTCTCCCTCTGTCAAGTACTTTTTCCACAAAAAAAACGTCAAGTACTTGATCAAGTACAAAAAAAAAGTGGGTACTTGATCAAGTACTTGACGTTTTTTTGCGAAAACAAGTACTTGACAGACTCTGTCAGAGGGTAAAAAAGTAAAAAAGTACGAGAAAAAAAAAATAGGGTGTCAAGTACTTGATTTTTGTCAAGTACTTGATCAATCTTCAAGTACTTGACTGTCATTTTGAGAGGAAAAAAAAAGGGGGTCAAGTACTTCAAGTGCCATAAAAAATCCGAAAAAAGTACTTCAAGTACTTTGGACATCCATGAAGACACTGGCGCAGGGTGAAAAAAAAAACCCCGCAACAGAACTCAAAAAAAATCTGAAAACGTAGCGGAGGGGCTGAATTGTTATCGAAAAAAAAGAAAAAAAAACGGAGTGTGCAATTTCATACAAAAAAAAAAAATCGTGTGGGGCATAATGTGAGAGAGAAGAATGCAAAAAAAACAGAAAACGAAAAGAAAAAGAAAAAGAAAAAGAAAGCTTGAAAGATGAATGTGTGTTCGTGCACAGACATTCCCATCTTTATTTTTTAAAAAATAAGGCATCGGCATTTTCCTTGGCAGCGAAAAGTTGGTCAATACTATTATGATGCTAAGTCTCTTTACTTAGCGACCTCCAAAAATAAAAATAAAATATAAAATGAATCTAAGCCTCTCTGTGCTTAGTCATCTTGAGAATAAAATATAGCAGCAATGTCACAAATTTCCATTTACTTTCCATTCAAAGAAGAGAAAGCACACAAAGGACGTTCAAAAACGATACAGCCCATCTTTTAAAATAAAAAAAAAGTATAAAAAAAAAAGCAAAGCGCCTACGTGGCGTTTGAAACCAAAAAAGCGAAGCTTCGAAGCTAGGAACAATTGCAGCTTTTTTATTTTTCAAAATACTTTCCATTCCACTGAATAGAAGGTATAACAGGGTGCAAAATAAGATACAATATTTTTTTTTGCAGCTTTTTTGAAAAACTTGGTTGCACTCAAGGCACCTGAGGATGTGCTCCACTATACACGCGTTTAGTTTCCCCCCCTTCTTGCAATATCACAATCACAATAACCCACAGAGGGGTTTTCTACACACAACGGCACACGAAGTTTGATTAAAGAACAGTAAATAACAGAACCACATCAATCGACTATTTTATAATTATCTTTGAAGGGGCTAGCATAGTTACACGAGGGGAGGCCATTTCCCCCCCTGATATCTCGTCAAATCAGGCAGCATCAGGTTCGGCTGCGTCTTAACGAACATACCTTTCTCTTATTATATTTCAAGTATATATCACAAAGTGGATGGAGGATACAAAAGTCTGTTTTTTATATTTTGTAGTATCGACTCCTGAGGGTTTTACACAAATTTTGTTGTTTTTTTGTTGTTTTGAAATGGATAGATTGAA
This sequence comes from Rhynchopus sp. YZ270_cl-10, assembly GCA_964035575.1. Classification (NCBI taxonomy): domain Eukaryota; phylum Euglenozoa; class Diplonemea; order Diplonemida; family Diplonemidae; genus Rhynchopus; species Rhynchopus sp. YZ270_cl-10. Next base: position 955,660 of record OZ037866.1, on the reverse strand, counting down.
ACAATTATTTAATACAGTTTTTGTGTCCTTTTTTCTTATTCCCTTTTTTCCCGTCACCCCCTCCTCCCTACTCAAATATGCAGACAAACGTGACAACATTAATGCAAACGTTAGCAACGACAGTCTGGGGCGGGGGTCCCAAACGGTTCACTGAGGGGAGAATCCTTATAGAGACAAAACTAATAAACGGACAACAAGAAAGGATGCAAAGGGGGTCTGTAGGAAGCACAAAGAAACCACTCGGTTTTTGAAAATAAAAAAATAGTACCTTGGTGTTACCGAAAGGGCCCATATTGACAGGCCCTTGACATGTCCTCGACAGGTGTTCGGTAACACCATACCTCTGATAGGTAAGTAAAAGGGAAAAAGGTTTTTTCGTTAATTGCACAATTACCCTGTTGAAGGGGTGATTGGCGACCGTATCGGAGGACCTATTTCTCCTTTAAGCTACGCTTGTAGGTATGAAAAAAATAAAAATCTCCCCAAATGGGGTGTATTTACTCAGATGTATTACGTATTCTGAGAACCTTCACCGTGAGTATTTGCTCTGGTCATTTGCATTACTGTAAATTCGCACGAAGAAAAAAAAAAAAACGAAGGAAAGCTTTTTTTTAAGAAATACTATTTGGTCTGTTCTTTTGTTTTGTGTTGTTGCCACCAGATTTTGAAATTTTGGTAGTTTTTGGGGGTTTTTTTGAATATCACCCAAAACACCACCAAACTTCAAGAAAAATCAGGTGATTTTGACGCAAAAAAAACACGCAAAAAAAAATAAAATCAACGCCACTACCGCACGAAAACACATTTTTGCTTCCTCTGAGCTGAGGGGAGGTAGGTATGTGAGTATTGAACTGTGGAATCACGGCATCAAAACTGTAAGGAAGAGTGAATAACAATAATAATAATAAAGCGAATTTCTGTGTTGGGCTGTGGGGGGAGGGAGAGCAATATACAAGTGGCGGCGCAAAACCAAAAAAAAAAAATCAATTTCACATACTTTCCAAAGAAAGAGAAAAGCACATAGAAAAGGAAATGAAAGGTTAGTGCACCCCAACAATGTGTGCACCACTGTATACGTGAATTGTTCGGAACATAATGTAACATGAAGACATTGCAGGGTTTTTTTTGCCAAGGGGTGTTGGGGGAGGGGGACCCTACCCCCCATCCCGAGAAAAATAGGGTATTGGAGGTTGTAGACAATTGACCAAAAAAAACACTTCTCGAGATGATACTAAGCGCTACAGTAATGGTGGCAGTATCGTGATGGGAGCCCATTGGAATACGCAAAATTCATCAAAATACATCACGATGCACGTGTATTGTGATGTGTTTTGATGTATTTTGCGAATTCCAATGGGCTCCCATCACAGTACTGCCACCAATACGCTATGGGGGCTTAGTCACCGGAAGAAGAGAAAGAGAGAGAGAGAGGACAGTTCAATTATCCTTATAGAAAAGAGGGCATAAGGGGAAGTAATGCAAAAGTGAATTTGGCAAATGTGGAGAAGGCACCTTTTGGATGCAAAGCGACACAGTGCCAGCACTCAGCTTTATCCCAAATGCGGCTGATGGCTATCAAGGTAATCGAACAAAATCTTAATCGTGATTATCACCCAAAAAAAAAGGACACTCTGCCGTGAAGACCAATGATCCACGGCGCACATCGCTAAAATATCACACAAGGAGCCCTGCACGAGAAACACAGTATACCAGTTATCCGTGTTGGCGTAAACAATGCACCGTAAAGGTGGTGCGTTCCGGGGTATGGGATTTCACACATCTTTGCAACTCTTCACAACTTTTCACAACATAGTATATGGCCATATTTTTGTGAAAAGTTGTGAAGAGTTGTGAAGAGTTGTGAATTGAAATAATAATTTATATTTTCCGCTACCCCGGAACACACCAAAGGGAAATAAATCTTTCTTTTTATTTTTTTTCAAGATGAAACCGAGCTCTCTGGGCTGTCACCTAAAAATAAAAATTACAAAAAAAAAGCACAATTTTATTACCCAAGGCTTGATAATGGAAGAACGACACATTAACGATCCCCAAATAAAATAATTTGTGGGAGAAAAGAGAGGGAAAAATATAGGGAATTCTGCACCACCCCTCCTTTTTTTTTTTTTTTTTTTTTTTGTAAAAAAAAAGGGTGTCAAAGTGTGTATACGCAGTGCTTTTTTGGTGCCTCTCGGGTACACATTTCGCAGAACGCTTTGAAAGACGGAACTCAGCCTCACTATGCTGAGTCTGATGGTTGTATTGGCTTTAACTTTTATATCAACCGTTTATGGTTGGCTCTGTTTTGTTTGGCTTTTTTGATGTTTATTTGAAAACTTGGTTGTATTAGTGTAGCCACCCGAAAATGAAACTCCACTACTTTATTTTTTGGTGTGGGCACCAGGGGACGCGCTCCACGAAAAGATGATGAAACGAAACGCAAAAATTTTTTTAAAAAAAATTGTCATCATCCTTAGTGTTCAGAAGAAAAACCCCGAGTGTTTTCTGGTCGTGGGCTTTCATTTGTATCACAATAAAGGGGAGGGAGGGAAGGGAGGGAAGGGAAAATGATGTACCAAGATGATTCCATTTGAGCGCAGCCACTCTGGATCACAATCGTTATCGCAAAAAAAAAAAATATCGCAAAACACAATCGAAGGAATACCGCAAAATATTAATAAAACTCCCGGTTCGTCTGTTGTTTAATTGGGGGAATATACAAAAAGTAGCAGCGACGTTTGAATAATTTCCCACCACAAAAGTATTAGTCCGATAAAAAAAATTTGTAAAATGTGTGTCAAAACAAAAACAAAAACAGAGAAAGCTTGAAGAGCTGCACAATGCACGCATCTGAAAAATTAAAAAGAGTGAGGGGGTGTTTTGAGTAACAGAAGGAGTGTGCGGCACGGCGAAACTGTGGGTGGGTGAAATATGTATTGCTGGTAATCATAAACGCGTTTTTTTTCTTTTTTTGGAGTGATCGGAGCGCAAGTTTTTACAAAGTCTTATAAAAGTCTTTACGGTGTACTAGGCGACCTTCGACCACGCCAAATATAAGAAAGAGTGCACCCCTGTGGATATCGTATGATTACACGCTGATACAATGGTTTAAGATGAACCTGATCTTCGTACTTAGTCACCTTGATAAAAGAAAGCGGGGGGGAGATTTCTGCAAAGAGAAAAAATTGGTGTGATCTCAAGCCTTGCTGAGTCACTTTGATAATATCACGCAAAAAAAAATTGGCTGAGTTATATATAGACAGCAAGGTCCACTGCTTTTGCACGCATGTAACGAAAAAAAAAATGAAGGGAAAAAAAAAACTCAAATTTCAACAAAAGCTAATTCCGGTAGTGGGCATGGTGTCCTTGTGACGCAAGGTTTCGCAGGAAACTAGGATCCGCCCCTTTTAAAAAGAAAAAACGTCAAAAATAAAGGAAAAAAAAACCCCCCCCCTCCCCCAAAAAAAGCTATGAAATCGTATTTCCATGCCATACTGAGAAAAAAAAAGACTAAATAAACTGCAACTGCATTTTCCCTTTTTGGGACGATTTAAGAGTGTTTGTTGTCTCCCCCAGCTTCGAACTTGCACCGAGGTGACCCGCCGACGAGTGGACAGTGTCTCTGTCGAGAAAGGTTAAAAGACTATCGACATTTTGTTGACTTACCGAACGCTTTTTCCGCGGACGCCTTGCACCGGGGAGAAGCGAAGCCGAGTAGGTAGCGGCACCTAGGTCTGAAAACCCTCCACCTCCTCCTCCTCCACCTCCACCACCATCCAAGCTGTCCTTATCCCCAAGCACGTCGATCTCTATAGCACTAGAAGCGTCTTTGCCATTGCCTTTTGGTGTTTTAGTAGACCACTCCGAGCCTGCAGAGATGACGTCAGAGGCACTGCCGAGGGCTGTCATTTCGTTTGCTTGTATGTTGTCATTTTCAAAGGATTGGTACTGATCGTCGTTGCTGTGCATGCGCATTTCATTGACACACCCACGGGTCGCCGCAACCATCGCAGTCTTCCTCCGCCCGATCCACAAATCAAAAATATATAAACAGACGTCATACACCCCCTTCGCTGCCAGCAGAAGCGCAGCTATCATCAGCAAAACGCCTGCCAGATCGGTAAGGGCCTGTACTGTAGAATCCCCCGGTTCAGCTCTCATCGCAATAGCGATGCACATCAACACCACAGCAACGAACATCAGGCCGCTCATCAAAATTGCAATGATAAAATCGACTACCGAATTGTACGGCCGCAACAGAACAATGGCAAGGAAGAAGAAGAAGAGGACAGCGAGGATCAGGCTGTTTCGTGTAATGCAGGCCGCAAAGGTAGCAGGCTTCCACGCAGACGCCAGTGCTATAAAAATAATCTGCACCATCTCCACAATCGAAAACCATTGACACCCGCCTCGATACGTTTCGAAGAAGAGACCCCACTTTGCAACGTAGTCCTCCCCAGCACCATCCTCTCTCACCCAAACCTGGGGGCCGAACACCCAGATGTACGCTGAGCGGCGCCACCCGGTGAGCACCCTCTGTTCGTTTTCGTTGCAGCCGGGTTTGTCTGTGTGTTCGTCAACGATCTGTGCTGTGTACAAATCAATTCTGGGGTCAGGGACTGTCACGGCCATGAACCTCTTCGGGCGGAGCAACAACCCCCACATCGCCATGGGGACTGCAGCTACTGCAACCAAGGCAAACCATCCGACCACTGCAACAGCTACAGGGGCACGGCCAGGGAAGAATGCCATGTTGCTTGCAGACATGCCGGTGCCCATCATGAGCCATACCAAAGGCAGGTAGAGCAGGCCAGGTGCACGTACGTAGAAGAGGGCCATTGTCCAAGAGATGCGGAAGAGTGTCGTTTGGAGCACCGCAATGACGTAGTTAGTTGCAAGGAAGACGAGGAGGATCGCGACGTTGGACACGACGGCGCCCAGGAAGTAGCGGTGGTTGTGGTCGCCCAGGGGGAATTGGAGAGGGTGGAACTCCCAGTCGAGCGGCACGGCGCTCTCCAGGTCGACGTCCTCGACAGTGCATTGCAGCGTCGACAGTGTCTTCAGCTTCCCTCCGCTGGTGGACACACTCGCCGCAGCGCTGGTCGCACCGCTGCCCACTGCAGCAGTCGCAGCGTTCGACTGCGAGTAGATGGCCACGACAGGTGCTGTGCTCGGCTCCGTACCACGCAGGGGGGCGTCTGTGGGTGGCGCAGTCGGTGTGGCAGGGGGTATTGTAGGTGTGGTGGTGGGCGAGGTGGTGTTCGGCGTGGTGCTTGGGGGGGTGGGTGTGGTGGGTGCGTCGGGTGCAGTGGTAGGGGGGACAACAGGGGCGAGGGTAGGTGGGGTTCCTGGGGAAGCTGTCGGTGGGGTGGTAGGAAGGGCCGTTGACGGCTGGTCAGTTGGGACAGGTGTTGGTGCTGCTGTGGGCACAGTTGTGGGCACAGAAGTCGGCACAGCAGTTGGTGCAGCAGTCGGCACTGCTGTGGGTACGGCAGTCGGGACGGATGTGGGTGCAGCGGTCGGTACTGCGGTTGGAACGGCAGTCGGCTCCGCCGTAGGCTCTGCTGTTGGGACAGATGTTGGTGCAGCTGTGGGAACAGATGTGGGAACCGCTGTTGGTGCTGCTGTGGGGATAGCTGTGGGCACAGAAGTTGGTGCGGCAGTTGGCGCAGCGGTCGGCACTGCTGTGGGTACGGCGGTAGGCTGAGCAGTTGGCTCAGCTGTAGGTACTGCCGTTGGTGCAGCTGTGGGCTCCGCCGTGGGAACGGCAGTGGGCTCTGCTGTTGGCACAGCAGTTGGCTCAGCTGTGGGAACTGCTGTGGGCTCAGCTGTGGGCTCTGCCGTTGGTTCAGCTGTGGGTTCAGCAGTGGGAACAGCAGTTGGCTCGGCTGTGGGAACGGCAGTTGGTTCAGCTGTAGGTACTGCCGTTGGTTCAGCTGTGGGCTCTGCTGTGTCTGGTGCGGACGTGTCGAAGCTCGGGTCGTACATACAGAGGTGCTTGTACTTATTAGAGCACGCTCGGTCGAGCAGGCCGGGGCCCTTGCTGCTGTCATAGGCACCGCAGTCCGAGGTGAACGAGTTCGGTTGTACGTCGGCGCCGCAGCCGGCGCTGGGGAACTGGTGCCACTGCTTGGCGTCGTTCACGCCGTGGTTGGTGTCGCCGCACCAGACGTCCTTGTACGACTGCGTGGAGGACGACCAGTCGAAGAGGTTTGGGTCTGTCGCAGTGGCCACCGTGCGTGAGGGGTTTGCCTTGTACCCGGTGTGCAGGGGCATCGTGAAGAGCGGGTTCTTCGACGTCATCAGCACAACAAAGAAGTCATGCCACACCGACGGCAGCGAGATCGTTGTCGACCCAGCCAAGAAGCTGGCGCACTCTCTCGGGTCCATCGCCGCCTCGGTATCGGTCTTGAACAAACACATCCCGTCATAATAGTAATGCAGCGGGTCGCATGGGTAGTCCCCTACATAGTACCGCACGTCTTTCACCAGAGATGAGTCGTCCGCTGACGTGCCTTCAAACCACCCGTCCACGATAGGGTCGTTGTCGCACCCAAGATGGAAGACGTCCACCGAGAGTGCTTGGCCCGCCACGCTGCTGCTCCTTGAGTCCGTTGAGCCGTCGATGGTGAACCAGAAGCGGTCCGCGCGCTGGTTGTAGAAGAAAGACAGGTAGTGCCACTGGTCGGGCTCCAACTTATCCACGCTTGTGTAGATGGCGGACTTTTTTGGAGGAACAGACTGTTCGGCAACGAAGTTGCCGTTTGAATCGATCATGAGCCGCATGGTGTCGGGACCTGTTGCACTCGACCATGATGCAAGCACTTGGGAGGAGCCTGTCTCCACATACATGAACCACATTGTCAGCAATGTCGACTGCATAAATCCAAAATCAATGTTCACCGGCGTCTTAGCGCACGTAGGAGGCATAACTCCCAGCGACCTCCGGAAGATCCTCCCCCCCGTAAACGGCCCACGGGCCTGCACCCACTGTGTGTCCGACAGGTCATTGCTCCCATAGGTGTCAGCCCTCGGGTCCGTACTCAGCCACTGCGCCACCTGCACCGACGCGCCATCAAGCAGCGTGGCCAACAGAAGCAACACCACGACTCTCATTTGGTTTGAGATCAGAGATCAGGTGTTGCGTTGGAAAAAAAAATGGGTTCCTCAGGATTTTGCTCCTAATGTGATGGGTATCCCCCCAACTCGAAGGACTGCCCTGTGTTGATTGTGGTGTGTGGTAGGGAGGGGGAGGGAGGGAGGGAGGAAGGAAGGGGGGACAATTGAGAGAAATTGTGCATCTACAGCGTCACTCTAATCGGGGCATATGCTCCCCTAGATCAGTGATCAATGAGCCTAATGATGGTTGTGCGATTGTAACGCATCAACCACGCCAAAACTGAACAGAAAATATGAGGAATAGAGTGAAACTCAAAAGACTGCGCATCGGTACCCATCCATAAAAAGCACAACAAAATGAAAGGAAAAATAGGCGAAAAAAGGGGGGGTTTGATTTTTTTTTTTTTTTTTTTGCGAATATCAAGAATTTGGTCTCTTCTGCGAGGTCTTCGTCCTCAAATACAACAAAAAAAAAGCAAAAAAGAAAAAGTTGATGAACCTCAGCCTCCCAAAAAAAAAAAGAAGGGGGAGAAGAAAGAGGGGAAGAGGTAAGGCATAATAACAAGAGGACAATTTGGGGTTCCTTTTTTTATATCAAAAAAAAAGGGAGGAGGGGGGGGCTCGATAAAATTCGTCTCACATTCAGTATCACACATGGTGCAATGGAGAAAAGCCCCAACGGCTTGCTCTATTACCATGTGGCTTTGGAAAGTTTAAAAAAATATGATATTTTTTTATTGAAAGATGGAATGATCCATCCGAAGTGGGAGGAAAAAGGACGTAAGATGATCCTCAGTCATTTAAAAAAAAGACAAAAAAAATTGAAAAGATGACCTTACGCGAGGTTAAATAGAAGTACCAGGTACTTATACTCGGCGAACGCGCCTCTGTCTAAATCCGGCAATTTCAAAATCCAATAATTTCTTAGAGCGGCTTCTTTTATGAATAAAAGGACCTTGCAGTGGGCAGTCCGCACAATAAGTGTCATTCACTTTGTGAGGCGACCCGCAAGAAAGGAAGCAGCTAGAAGCGGGGGTTTTGGGTTGCAGGTACGAGGCCAGTAGTGAGATACCGGCAGATGGAATTGAGTGGGGGGAAACAGCCGGCATGTCTTTCCCTTGTATGGGAAAGGTTGATGAGGGGGTTTTTATTTAAAAAAGAGAAGTCGAAAGTGCAAACACCCCACCGTTCATCGGCGGGACGCAGGACACAGTTTCCCCGAGGGCAGGGACGTAATCAGTGCAAGCTGATGACTTGCGCCTACTAGGCATTCCTCATTCAAGGAGAATAATTGCAATCATCGATCCTCATCACGACGCAAGGTCATATCGAACCCCCAAGAGAGCACTTCGCACAAAAAAAAAAATTTAAGCTGTTAGATTAGTATAGCTACAGTCTACACCTTTTTTTTCCAACGTCTCTCACTGTAAAGGCCTCGAATCTGAGGACATTTTTTTGACAAAAAAAAAATTGTTTTTATGAGTGGAGCTGCCTATTGTGCAGCCTCGCTTTGTGTAACATTTTTTTTTTTTGACCGGGAAAAGGTGGATTTTTGTGTGTAAAAAAAACCGCCTTTGGTGGGGTTTGGGCATCCAGACTCTACCATTACTGTATATGGTGAATAGCAGGAGGTGGACAGATGAAGGGGAAGGGGGGGGGAGAATTTCTTCCGTGAAAATTCTCAGAAAAACCAGGCCGCTTTTAGAAAAGTAAATATAGAGCGTTTATCGCATGGTATAAATGGCTCCTTCCGGGTGAATGGAAGAGAAACCAGATAATTAGTACCAACATGATCATGATAACTTGATAAAAAAAAGGAAAAAGGCAGTGGGGAGGAAATGGTTGTTGTCGTATTGTTGGCTATCTTTATTTGTCTGGTTTCTAAACTCATTTCATGTGAAGGGGGGAAAAAAGAGAGGAAAAAAATACAGGTTTGTATAGAGGATCTAAGTCTCGTGTTTAGTTGTGTGGGTGGACAAACTAAATTTCATGGTCGGTATTACAGAAAGGGTTGGAAAAAAAAAGTATGCACGCACGAAAAAGTTACGGCTAAAAAGTAAAGGGTTGCATGAAAAGTAATGTATGGTTGTGCAGAAAATGTCCGCCCCAGCGTAACAGCGCCTCTGACTGACCCATGAACGATGCCAGCCCCAGATGAATGCGTATGGCAGAAAAATATGTATAAAAAAAACGCCATCCTCGCTTAGTAGTGTCCATTCTGATTCTCTAAGGATGATGGAAAGTGTCACTTTGTCGTTCCCTCACCCCCCCCTTCTTGTTGTTTGATGCGTTGATGCTTCCACACACACTATCTCTCACCTGGGTGGTGTGTTGCAGAGCATGGTTGGGATGAGTGAACGACGCTTGACACTTTCCGCTCACAAAGTAGTGTGCGTAATAATTGAGGATTAGAGACGAGACCCACCACTGGTTCTTGTTTTGAAAAGGGGGTTTTATTAAAAGGTTTATTCTCGCTAAGGATGATGAAAAACGATTTTTTTTCGATTTTAGATTACCATCACGAAGATAGTCGACACGATGTTTCTGGGATCCAGAATTATAAATTTTTCTTTCAAGACTCATGACAACCGAAGAAGAAGAACGTGTCTTTCATTTTCAGATGTATTGCATATACTCGTACAAATGTTATAAGAATGACCTTACGCCTCTCGGTTAGTCTCCTTGAAGTAATTTCATCATATGCAATCAATAAATTGATAGTATATGGTGAGGGATCAACAAAAATGTTCCCATGGTGTGGCTGAAACCAGCAAATTTCACTGCTAAAGAACTGCAACAAACTGCTAAATAATACCCTTTTTTTAGGGGTGGTGTATAAAAACATTTTTTTACCTTGGTTTTTCCACTCCCCCTGTTGGCGCGCCTCCACTCTTGCATACCCATGTGTGACCCCACCGTTGAACGCAATCGACTTGCTGAGTCAAAAGAACGCACAGAACGGGGCTGGAAAAAATCACCAAAAACGCGTACCGTGCGCCTGCGGCGCCCACAAAGTGAGTTTTCCCCCTGAGTATGCTGTGTATACTGTGTATACTGTGTATACTGTGTATACTGTGTATATTGTGTATACTGTGTATACTGTGTATACTGTGTATACTGTGTATACTGTGTATACTGTGTATACTGTGTATACTGTGTATACTGTATACTGTGTATACTGTGTATACTGTGTATACTGTGTATACTGTGTATACTGTGTATACTGTGTATACTGTGTATACTGTGTATACTGTGTATACTGTGTATACTGTGTATACTGTGTATACTGTGTATACTGTGTATACTGTGTATACTGTGTATACTGTGTATACTGTGTATACTGTGTATACTGTATACTGTGTATACTGTGTATACTGTGTATACTGTGTATACTGTGTATACTGTGTATACTGTGTATACTGTGTATACTGTGTATACTGTGTATACTGTGTATACTGTGTATACTGTGTATACTGTGTATACTGTGTATACTGTGTATACTGTGTATACTGTGTATACTGTGTATACTGTGTATACTGTGTATACTGTGTATACTGTGTATACTGTGTATACTGTGTATACTGCGGAAATTGACCAAAAACGAGAACTTGTCCATTTCGGCGAATTGACCCCACCACTGGCCGGACGGATTCCGGAAATGCAAATGCCGGCGTTAAAAAGCTCACCAACGAGAAAAAAAAATTTTTTTCCAACACCCGTGGGGGAAAAATTTTTTATACACCACCCCCCCAAAAATGCATGCTAACAAAGTGCTAACAAACTGCTAAATAATACCCTTTTTTTTGGGTTCAGCCACACCATCCCATCTCCTTGAAGAAAAAAAAAAATAATTACAAATGAATCCACAAAAAATTAAGTGTCGCTCTAAAATATGAATGTGCCTCTATGCTGTGAACATTACATCTGACAAAAAGAGACAGAAAATCAGGGTATTAGGGTGGTTAAAAAAACTGGTTTTCAAAAAAAAAAAAAAAACAGAGAAATCTGGAGGGGGAAAAAAAACCGACACTTTTCACCAGGCCTTTCTGTAATGTCGTCCCCAGATTAGGGCGGACTCGATTTTTTCCCCGCCTGGTAGAACCGTGGTTGAACCACGGGAGTGCCTTTGGGAAATGGCTGTTCCTTGATTTTTTTTTGCCTGCGGCGCCATTTTTCATTTTTTGCTCCGCAAAAAAGGGTTCGTTTGAGTGGCTCTGTGGTGTAAAAAGCTAGATTTTTACACCGTACCCTCAAAAATTTTCGCCTGCGGCGCCATTTTATGTTTTTTTGAAAACTTGGTTGTATTAGTGTAGACACCTGAGGATGAACTCCGCTATAAGTTTTTTTTTTGCTCCGCAAAAAAAAAAAACATAGTCCCTCTGTTCCCATATGTACCCAGTCTACCCTGGGTCAGCAGCGCCGAAAAATATTTTGAAATCTGGATTCTTGGATAAGACACTGACCCCACCCCCCGAAAAACCCGAAAAAGGTGACTGTGTCCGTCAACGGTGGAGGTTTTCGCCGGAAACACTAGTTTTCGCCACCCAGGAGAGAAAACCAGAAAAACCAGTTTTTTCCGGAATTTTGGATTTTCACCCTAATACCCTGCAGAAAATGACAGAAAAAAAAAGAAAAAAAAAATACACAAAGGGCAGCACACCGCACATATATTTTGGGATGAATTAAGTTTTTTATTTTATTCCTTTTTAATTTTGTTGTTGCTTGTTTTTTTCTTCTTTTTTTTCCGCTGCGCAACAAACTCGGAAGGTTGGAAAAAAGAAAAAAAAATCCGAGGTTGCCTCCCTGAAGAAAGGAGTCACCACATTTTTTTTTCCTCCTCCCACGAAAAATCAGGGTTTCCCACTTTTTTTTAAACTTGGTTTTAGTGTTGACACCCGAGGATGAACTCCACTATATTTTTATTTATTTTTTTTTTTGGAATTTTTCGGCGAATGAACACCACTGCAGGCGGCAGTACCAAAAAAAAATAAAATCAAGGACAAAAAAAAAAGAACAGTTTATAAGATGACCCTAAGCCTCTCATGCTTAGGCACCTTGATGACATTCGTTATCAAAAAAGGGGGTCGAAAGATGAACGATAGCATGCTTCACGGTACATACCCATCACATGTTTTTTTTTTTGGTTCATAGATAGAATCGTTTTATCCCTCCAGTGCTTCGAGAAGAAGTAATAGGGTATTGCCTGTGGGGATAAATAAGATACCGATATGTGACGTGACATTTTTTTCTTCCAAATTTTGTTTTCTTTTTGTGCGTTCATTTGAGCCCATTTACGCTTTTTTTTATTTTAACCTTTTGTCCTAGGGAAAAGGAAAACTTTTGATTGAACAAGAAAACAAGAGGGAATGAAAAAAACTGACGTGCTCTGTCAGACATCTTACACAGCTCTACAGAGCAGTAGGGAGGGAACAATAAGGAGGGGGGAAAAATGAGTAGAATTTCGTAAAAAAAAGAAAAAAGAAAAAAGAAAGATGAAACACATCTTTACAAAAAAGAAAAAAAAAATACAGTAAGACAACATCGGTGTGGTAAAAACCCCTCCTTAGAGCTTTGAAATCCAAAAATCCACCTGAGTTTTTACCCCTCTGGGGTTGTCTTACGGTAAGTACTAAGAAAATAGACGTTGGGCACTATTTAAAAAAAAAACGTGATAAAAAGCGAGATATCGTCTCATATTGAGTGATGTTTGTTGTAAAGATACTAATAGGAGGTATGTAAGGTGAAGTTTAAAAGGTGCAAATGGGGGAGGAGAAAAGAAAAGAAGAAAAACTTGTAGATGAACATGCCTCAAGTGCACGCACATCCAAAGAAGAAGAAGAAGAGGAAAAAAAAAAAGAGAGAGATTGTTTCATATACATTCTTTTCTGACGAAAAGAAGGCATAGAGGGTGCTAAAAATGTACCCTTGCGAGAGAGAGAGAAAAAATGGATAAGATTACACTAAGGTTCTCATGCTTAGCCAAAAAAACCTTATTAATTCACACTAACCGAACCGTCTCTCGTGTGGTTGTTGTGTTTTTCAATGAAAAAGGGTAGTAGATCTTGGGAACGCACGCACCATCCGTCGATTCTTAGATCTTTTACATTTAATTACATTCACTTTCACTCGGGGTTGATGTGCTTTTTTTCCTTTTTCGAAACAGAAAAATACCACCTTCTGGAAAGGTGGGTGTCAAAAATTTGGTTAAAGGTCATATCAAAAGCAAGAAACCCTTATTTTTTTACAAACAATAATCGGACATGTAAAAAAAAAATGATATTCGCTTTAAAGAATAACTCCGCATCAGCAGAGTAGAATTGAAAGAAAATTTTGGATACTATCTATGTGCAATAACCACCATCTTTTTTTTGACGACAGTCATCCCCTCCTTTAGCCCTTGAAAGAAAAGAACTTCGGGCAAGGCAGGATCGCCTACCTTTAAAAAAAATATTTCTAAACAAACAATGAGAGATAAAAGAAACCGTACGGAAAACGGGGTACAATTTTTCAATTATTCCAGTTTGAAAAGGAATATTTTTCGAAAAAAAAATCGAAAAAAAAAAAAAAAAAAATGAAAATCGAAAAAACGCGGTCGAGCGCAATAAAAGGATTTTGTGGGAGGAAGGATGCTTTTGAGCGTGGGGGTGGCACCTTTGCGGTGCAGAAGAATAACAAGGAAAATAAAAGTGAAGTTGAGAGTGCAAAACGCCTCTGGGACGTCTGGCACTGACACATCCGCGGGTTATCGAACCCCCGGAGTGGAAAGGAAAAGAAAAACGCAAAAGATGAACCTAAGCCTACTCGTGCTCAGACACCTTCAAAAAAATAAAACTTGTAAGATGAATGTACCTCTCCTGAACATTAATCCATTTGGGGGCGCCCTAAGAAAACCCCCAAAAACAAGATATTTAGTTTTTACGAACAGAACAGAACAGAACAGAGCAACAAGAAAAGAAAAAAAAATGACAGTTGAATTCTGTTGTTATTGACAAAAAAAATATGTGAAACACAACGACAGCCAAAAGGCAGGGATTTTTTTTTTTTTTCATTTTTTTTTTTTTTTTTTTGAAAACTTGGTTGTATTAGTGCAGACACCCGAGGATGAACTCCACTATTTTTTTTTTTTTTGTTTTATTCTCACAGAATTCCTCAAAAAATAAAGAAATAGAAAAAGATATAGATGGCGTACACGGTTGTCAGGTCCGAGTGGGTGAACAACTTGCCCACCCACCTGGACCTGACAACGTGTACAGCCCCCCAGACACCAGCTCTTTCTCTGAGGATCCCCAACATCTTTTTAACTGTGATAGTGATTGGAGGTACTTTACTCAAACAGTCACAAAAATTCACAACCAAAAAAAAAATGAAATCAAAAGAAATCAAAAACACGTACCTGTGTTTGTTTATTTTTGTGAATTTTTGCCCCAGGTGAACTGTATAAAAAAAGGGGGGACTGACGAACACAATAAAAACAAAATCAATATCAATACCAAAGAAACAAGAATCGCAGTTGCATAAAACGGGGAAAGAAAAAATGGGAAAATAATCGAAAAGAACGGTGGAAAGAAAAAAGTGAAAAGTCGATAAGATGAACCTAAGCCTCTCGTGCTTGGTCACCACTAAAGAAACGTCATAAAAAAAAGTACCCATTCGAAAGGATTGTGGGTCTTTTTTTTTTTTCGCGAAGAAAGGCATTTTGTTGAAATGCCCAACAAAAGAAAAAAAAGTTTATACGATCCTAAGCGTCTCATACTTAGTGTCACCCTTTAAAAAAAAGCGCGTGAATCCTGCACTGCACCTCACCGCAAAACAACACAAAAAAAAAACAAAAAAAAAACAAGGAATTGCCATCGGGGAAAAAAAAACGGGGGGTGTGCTGTGAATATAGGGTAAATGGCGGTACCCATAGATGGTTGTTCGGCCGAGTCGGCCGACTTTATCGACTATCGTTTTCTGAAAAGTCGAAAACCAAAAAAGAGAGTAAAGTCGGCCGGACAGCAAAGTCACCAGTGCTCCGAATATTCTTAGCAAACAAAAAAAAAAAAAATCACTGCATGAAGAGAGGAGAGAAGACTAGGAAGGGGGAAAGCTCTGAACTGTTTCCAATTTGGCCGGAAGTTTCCTTTTGAAAACTTGGTTGTATTACTGTAGTCACCCGAGGATGCACTCCACTATATAATATCACGGTGGCCCTACGAACCCTATTTGGGGTACCCCGCGGGGTACCCCCCTTACGAACCCAGGGTCCGTGCGGGATACGTAGCGGGGTACCCCACCGCTTTAGGGTACCCCGCGGGGTACCCCGCTACGAAGTCTAGGGTACGTAACGGGGTACCCCGCTACGAACCCTAGACTTCGTAGCGGGGTACCCCGCGGGGTACCCCCCACACCCGGTGGCTATTGCCTCCCAGGGAAAGGGACTCTCGAAATTTTTTTTTTTGCCCTATATAGGGCTAATTTCGACGATTTGAGGCCATTAAAAGCAAAATTTGGCACATTTGGGCATCTGTGGGGGTCTAAAAACGCGATTTTACGCCCACCCCATTTTTCGTAGACAAGTCGACTTTTGGACCACTTTTTCGCAAAAAAAAATTTCTTCAAAGGTCAATGTGAGGTGTTCTTTGGATTTTTGGGTCATCATTTTTTTACAGTTGGAGGGGCACCGCGTCATTCTTGTCCCACCAGTGATGGAGACTGTGACAGTACGCGTTGGCCGTGATCCCCTCCTTCAGCTTCTCCATGCACCACTCAAACATATGCGCAGCAACTCTGGCCCTGATGAACAGGGGAAGACACTGTTCCTGCTCCCCCTTGTGCCAATAACGCCATGGTATATTCGCACAGCGGAAATGACACAATTCGCTAAGGCTGTAAAATAACCACGGCGTTACCTCCCCTGTCAACGCCCCCTGCGATGCCTTCTCCGCCATTCTTTGCGCGACAGTGCGCACCTGGTCACCGGTGAAATTCTTCTCGCTAAACGAGGAAGGAGCCACAGAGAGGAGAAGAGTTGTGGTGGGTTTGTCTATGACCTTGAAGACGTAGGTCATAAATCCCTTGCAGTCATGCAGCGCGGGCGTGACGAACCGGACCTCTGGAGCCACAGTCGCAAGACGTGAAGTGTAACCCGCAGCTGCCATTCGCCCAGGTTCAGACGTACCTGCCACTTTCGACGCTGATCAGCGCAAGGGACATCCGCATTCGCACCCGCCCCCCCCCAAAGGCCCTATATTCGGATCCGAATATAGGCCGAATATCATATTCGCTTTCGAGGTATGCCTAGGGCTATGCTGCACGCGTACGCCGCACTACGCCGTGCGCACGGCCCTTATTCAACGTAGGAAGCCTAGCTCCTATACGTTGCCCTTTGTTGTACTGTACCAGCCCCTATGCGCAGGGGGTTATCCCGGATTACAGCGCACTTCGAGAAATGCGGAGAAACGCGTCTCACCCTCCTCTGATCGACATCATGCGTCGGTTGCCGCCGCAGGCGGAGTGCAACAGGTGCCCCAACGGGCCAAAGTCTCGGGGGTTTTGCCGGATATTTTTTCATCCTTCACAACAAGTACTGCCGTACATACTGCCGTGCATACTGCCGTGCGCCGTGCGCAGTGCGCACTTTCTCAGAATTTGCTCGCACGCGTGCGCGCGCAGCAGAGGCCTAGGGGGTCAGAAGGGGGAACCCTGCACTTTTTCAGGATTTTGTATTTCTACGCGCAGAGCAGTGTCCGACCCCACAAGACACTACCCAAGACCCCCCGGAAAACGTCCTGGGGGCCCGAAAATACCAAAAATAGTGACCAGAAGTGACCAGAAAATCAAAATTCCGAAAAAAAAAAAGGGGTCGCGGGTGTACCTTGCCTATTGCTATTTTTTAGCACATAAACGAGATATGGCCATGGCAACAGCCCATGCCTCATATTTTAGGAAGTAAAGGATACATCTTGCCAAATGCCATCTAAGTGCGTTTGAATACAGCCAAAAACAAGACAAGACGGTCACCTGGCATCTGTATTTTGTGGGTCGTAGTGACCCATTACTACACACGCTTAGGTACCCACACCATTAATAGGCCAGGGAGTGATCAATTTAGGGAGGAAAATTAGTCAGGTGTAAATTATCAAGCAGATCTGCCGTGACTGCCTCACCCGGTGCCTCAGGGTACCTCCCCTTCAAAAAAAAACACCTCGTATGACTTTCCAGATATTGCAATGACCAATTCCCCCCTTGGTTTGGCAGTTCAGTCTGCAATAGCCGGCACGTATATGGATATCCAGTCGTGGACTCGACTAAAGCACCGCCCCGCATCAGCCTCGTCTTCTTTATCTTCTTCAGACCCCACGCTCAGATTATTGTGGGAGGAAAGAGACATCCCTCGTGAAGACGGCCAGGCATGCCACAAAATACAGCTGCAAGAGCGGGACGTACTCAAAGCTCACAAGGGCAAGGAACGCCTGTGTACCTGTGTACCTGTGTACCTGTGTACCTGTGTACCTGTGTACCTGTGTACCTGTGTACCTGTGTACCTGTGTACCTGTGTACCTGTGTACCTGGGGTGCCCTAGTGCCAGAGTCAAGGGTTCGTCGGGGGGTACGTAGCGGGGTACCCCGCTACGAACCCTAGGGTCCGTGCGGGGTACCCCGTTACGAACCCAACCCCGTAATGGGGTACCCCGCGGGGTACCCCGCTACGAACGTACCCTGAGGGTTCGTAAGGGCCACCGTGATTATTTTTGCTTTTTTTTTTAAAAATTTTTTGCTTTTTACAGGGTTTTATCCAGGATTCTGGGTTTTTGGGCCTCAGGGGGTACATTTTCCCCCCAAAAAAAAATGAAATTTTTACTAGTGCTTGATGTAATGAAGAAAATTTTTTTCCCCTGCGGGGAAAAAACTACGCTGATCTTCTCAAATTGTTCTCGCACGGCTTCGTATGAGCCGTCCCGAAGTTGGTTCTCCGATTTGCCCGTCTCATGAACTTATCGATCCTACCATTGGCATAACTTCAACTGCCACGGCTACGTACGGGAGTGTTTCTCACACGCAAACTTCAGTTCGAAAGAGAAATCATTATCGCTGCAACTTGTTATCGCTGTTTTCGCAGTCCTGGCTGATAAGAGACAAGAGCTGAGGTATCTGCACGTTCACTTTGTTCTTAGACCGTCTGACCACAGCCTTGGTGTAACTTTGTCGGGTAAACCTGTTACACCAATTGTCTGCTTAGAGTACCAGTCGCAAAAAACTTTGAGCAACTAGACATCATGTTTGTTGTCATGGAGGGGTAGCATGGGGACAGTGTCTAACTTTTTTTTTTTTTTGGCTTCTTTTGACCGAGCGAGCCAATTGCTCTCCACGGTGGGGTCACATGTGATATAGGACCTCCCTCCTATGTACCCCCAAAAGACAAAATGTACCCCCTGACAGGGGGTACATTTTTCAAAAAAAAATCTGGAAAAATCCTCAGGGGGTACAATGTACCCCCTGTACCCCCCCTGGATAAAACCCTGTTTTTGTTGTGTCAATTTTTTGAAAAATTGACAACGGAAATAGAATACAAGGCAACTCCTTGAAGCAAGCCGACTCGGGACGAGTATTTTTTCTTCCCACGAAAGGTTTTGTCGAAGACCCTCCTAGTCTTGTGTGATATTTTAAACTAAACAAAAAGAACGTTTGACGAAAACAAAGACGAAAACAAAAAAGGGACTAATGTGCCTCTCTTGCGCACATCTGGTAATGAAAAGCATGGGATGCATGACCGCGATAGGTACCACTGCATATATATTTTTTTACAGAATTTAGAAACAACATAGAGAGATAGAGAGCTCGAGGAGGTACGCAGCCTCGCGCGCTTAGTCGCCTAAAATATACAGTCACACAACAAAACATCGGGTGGGTTTGAAAGTTTGTTTGTTCGTCGTTTTTATTTTTGCTACTCTGTTTGTTTTGTATTTCAAATACATCGGGTGGGAGTAAAAAAAAAAAATCCTTCGACATAGAATTTTGAGAAAAAAAAAAAAAATCCACGTTTGGTGCTACCCCATATTGCGTACTTCTTGCGTAGTTATTGCGTACTTGGTATTTTGGATTTCTGGGGTAACCTTAGGATTTTTTACCCCACCTCTGTTTGTTGTGTGACTGTAATTAATGATAGCACACCCCCCCCACCAAGGGGTGCCACGGTAATCAGAGGAAAGGGAAAAAGTTTCCCCGAAGAAAAGAAAGTAACAATACCTGGTCTCATCCTCCTAGTAACAAAAAAAAGAAAAATACACACACACACACACACACACACACAATACTCTGTCTGAAGAGGCCAGTGTGATTATTGTAACCGACTCTTAAGAACAGCCCACTCAAGGAGGGAGGCAAAGAAGAAAATAGTCACTCTTGATGGGTAAGGAAAAGGGGGGAAATGATTTTTTTTCGTTGATTGCTCAATTACCCTGTTGAAAGGGGGTGATTGGCGACCGTATCGGAGGAACTATTTCTCCTAGCTACACTTTGCAGGTTTTAAGGAAAAAAAAAAAGTACGTGAGATGAGCCGAAAAGGAAGTAAAGCTATTGACAGGGACACCTCCGACTGACGTACAATTGTCAATCCCGGGTAATATAAAATAAAAAAAAGCAAGACCGTACATAGTCCGAGATCACTAACCAATCACATTGTCACGCTAAATGGAATGCAAAGCGACACGTCGCAAGAAAACAGTTGCTATTTTTCGTCTGCAAAACAAAAAAGGCCAATTGTGGAGTTACAAAAAAAAAACCAACCTGAATTGACGATTTTGTGAGCAAATGAAGGCATGGGGTTTTCTTCGTTTCTTTTTTTGGCCACTTTTCCATCTAAAACGCGGAATCGTATGGAAACGGTAGTGTCAAACTATCGCTTTTTTCCCCTTCTTCTTTTTCTTTCACATACAGGTGCACACTACTAGAAAGTGCTCTCTCAAAGAAAAAAAATCAGGGTTTTTGGAGGTGCCGTAAAGTTGTCAAAAATGGTAAAAACGGTAAAAAATGGTAGGATTTTTGGGGTCTAGGGGGTCCATGTACCCAGGCTCAAAAAACAAAATTCCTAGATAAAGCCCTGGTTGGAGAGGGGGAGGGGGGAAAAAAAAAACGTACACACACAACATATAACTATCTCTGCAATACATTAGCTCCCAAAAAGAATGGTAGCTATTGATGCAGGTACACCCTCTGACTGACAAAAAAAATAAAAAAAAATAAAATAAAATAAAGAAAACGTTATAAGGCCCCCAGCCTCTCTGTGATTAGTCACCTTTGCAACAAAATGGGTAGTTGCTGACGCACCTCCAACTACTATGTACGATGCCAGCCATCCGGATGAAGGCACAAGTCAGTATTGAGGCCAACGCAAAAAAAAAAAATTGGCCATTCAAAGAACATAACACCGAAGTGCCTTGCAAGGGGACCCAAGGAGGGAGAGAGGAGGAGAGAGAGAGAAAAGATGTCTCAGTGGTGGGACCTGGTCAAAGAAAAGACAGGCTAAAATAAAGAAGCCTGAAAAACACAACGTTAACTTTGTTTTGTGCGAGAGTTTTTTTTTTTCCCCTTTTTTTTTGTAGTTCTCGACAAATCACCTGAGGACGGGTTCTATATAAGAAGGTACAGTTCCCCCCCTGTCAACGCAGTTGACAGTTGACAGAGGGAAATGCTACGGTAGCTCTAACTGTTTTCACTCTCATCTGTTCCTTCCTTCTCACACAGCATCTGTACTTCAGGACTTTCACCTTTCTTATACTTTCTGCTCTTTTGAACAGATTGGACGTGAAAGGTGAGAGCGTAGAACGAACAAAACTCCCCTTTTTGTTTCCCGTTGTGTGTGGATGAAGATAGCTTTTGACACCGACCAGTAGCAATATTCCATAGACTATATTGCCAACCAAAAAGAATGCAGGCCATGCAGTCAACTCTCAAGAAAAAAAAATTGCCCCCATTTTTTGCAAATAATTCTGTGTTCCGCTCAACGAAATGTGACAAAGGTGAAGTCTTAGGAAATAAATAATGTACAAACACCTTTAACGAAGAGAATAGGTCAAAGAAAATCTATAAAAAGTCACACACAAAAAAAAAAAAAAAAAGAAAAATCTTGAAAGTGTAACAAGACGCGCCCTCTCATCTCATCCCCGTTTTGGGCGCAAAAAAAAAACACAACACAAGAAACAAAAAATCGTACCATGGAGCTATCAGGGTTTCGTATTGACACCCCCTCGGGTGCGAGTTTAAATTTTGAGAAATCGCTGCGTCACACCCCTCCTCCTCACTTTTTATTTTTGGTTGTCTCACAACTCAACGAGAAAGGATCCTGAGTTGATCGGGTTACGGCTGCGTCGTTTTTGTGGTGGGGGTGTCGCGGGATCGCTGCGGAAGAGCTCTGTGAGGTCTCCTGAAGGTGTCTGGAGGGCGGAGAAGGAGCCTCTACCGCCTGTGTTGCTGCGCTCGATTGTGGCAATATCAGATGCATTGTCGGCGCCGCGTACTGTGCTCTGTGTACGGTCGTGCACGAAATCGGCCTCCTCCAGATCGTACATACGCAGTTCCTGCTGTCGAGCGACATAAGCCTCCAACGCATCACGCCGGCCCGTCACCAAAATGAACAGCTCCGTGCCCACATCCACCACAACCTTCGTCAAAAGCACCCCCGCAGAGCAGTCAATAAAAATGTTCGACATGTTGAACGCATGGTGGTCAGGGTCGTTCCGGTAGTACCCGACCGCCATCAACACAACGCCAATGATCTGCAGCAGCCACATAAACGAAAGGACCACAAGGTCGCGTTGGCGGACAAACGGGCGTGCAAGAAGAGCGCAAAGGGCACAGAAGAAAAGGACGCAAGCGCAAGCCACCTTCATATGTCCACACCCAATAGCCGTGGTGGGCGCAAGGCTTGTCACCGCACTCAGCGCAAACGACGTGAGATACTCGACACTCAAGAACCACACGCACGGTGTGCGATACGGCAGCACACAGCCAGAAAAGCGCTGCACCCACATCTTCTGCTTCAGGTTGATCCACTCCCCAGGGCCAAGGAAGACACGTGTCAGTGTGTTCGTCCGGTTCGTAGCGAGTGCGTACGTTGCATACTGCTGTGCACCACGTGACGTGATCAGCACACAGACCAGAGGGGCCACAATGCAGTACGTCAACGCCAGAGCGCCAACAGGCTGCCAGGTTGGCTCGTGGAACACAACGTTCATCGCACCCAAGGTGGTTCCTTGGAAGGTGAACATGAGCAGGAACATCGGGATCGCTGGGATGCGGAGGAAACCTGTTAAACGTGGGTGAAATGAAGTAGCGTGTGGCTCATACCTTGGAGGTCAAACTTGGAGATTTTGCCGTTGTCTGCTTTCCGTTCTCTCACGAAGGTTGCGATGACGAGAACGACAATGCACAACACGGACACTGCACACAGGCCAGCGGTGTTCAGCAGGACAAGCCCAAGCGACTTCGACCCTGCGGCCTCTAGCTCCGAGGGGTGCAATATCCATGGCAGGTCACGTGTGCACCCAGAGCTGACAAGCGCCATCTGCAGGGCATACCCAGACCCGAACCCTGGGGCGGCCCCTGCCACTACAGCCACCACTGCAAGAAACGTGTCGCTCCGATGAATGTGTGCCTTGCTGAACACAGCAGACGCAGCGCCTAGGTGCATAGGTGCCACCGACGCAGAAGCAGAGGGAAGGGACGTTTCCGGTGCAGGGGTTGGCGGCACTGCGGTCGACGGGGAAGGTGTGACCGGCGGCGCTGTTGTCGGTACTGGAGTCGAGGGGGCTGATGTTTCCGGGGCAGTTGTGAGAGGTGCAGACGTCTGTGGTGCTGTCGTCTGTGGTGCGGTTGTCAGCGGTGCTGATGTTGGCGGTGCAGGTGTCAACGGTGCAGCTGTGGTTGGTGCTGACGTAAGTGGTGCAGCTGTCACTGGCGCTGTTGTCAACGGTACAGACGTCTGTGGTGCAGTTGTAAGTGGTGCAACTGTTGTTGGTGCTGACGTAAGTGGTGCAGTTGTTAACGGTGCTGATGTCAGTGGTGCATTTGTAAGTGGCGCTGTTGTCAACGGTGCTGTCGTCAGTGGTGCAGCTGTAAGCGGCGCAGCTGTCAGTGGCGCTGTCGTTAACGGTACAGACGTCAGTGGTGCAGTTGTAAGTGGTGCTGACGTCAGCGGTGCAGCTGTGAGCGGTGCTGTTGTCAGTGGTGCATTTGTAAGTGGTGCAGCTGTCAGTGGCGCTGTCGTCAACGGTGCAGTTGTGGGTGGTGCGTTTGTAAGCGGTGCAGCTGTCAAAGGCGCAGTTGTCGACGGTGCTGACGTTTGCGGTGCATCTGTCGCTGGTGCCAGTGTCAGGGGTGCGGTTGTTGTTGGCGCCACTGTCAACGGCGCCAGTGTGGCGGGTGCTGCTGTGAGCGGAGCGGCCGTTGCCGGCGCTGTTGTCAACGGCACGGGAGTCGCTGGCACGGCTGTTGGCACTGCTGTCTGGACGAACCTGTAGACGGAGTTTGTGTAGAAACCACCACAGATCTGGTTTGCGTCGAGGTCGCAGGCCATATCGCACTTCGACTCATCCAGCACGCCGTATGTACCGTACGTGTCACCACAGAAGCAGGCACGTCCGTACTGTGTAGCGAAGTACGCGTACGGCCCACCGATACCCGCGGTGGTGCTCGAGCAGAGCGCTGAGCACAACTCCAGGCTCGCATACGTGTTCTGGAACGCCCCTGCCGAGAAGTCCTTCGGCGTCTTGGCGTCCTGGTAACACCCTACGTATTCATAGTCCGCACCAGACACACACACCACTGCCAACAACAAGAGGACCACTCTTCGATCCATAGTTGTGTCAAATACCTGGATTTGCATGCATTTTGGTCAACAATCCATTTGGATTTGCAAAAAAAAAGACAAAAATTCTCCCTTTCATTTACACTGATCAGTTTTTCTGTGGGCTCTGGTGGGAACACAACAAACACCCCCACCCGCTTCATTAACACATGGCGAAACGGGGTCGGGTATATTGGGGAGAGACGATATAATATGGGCATGCATGGAACTGTGAAAGAGGGGCAAAGGGGACTAAGGTGGTTCCTTTTTCACAAAGAAGACAAATGGCTACAGAACGGATACAAAAAGCATATGGCAAGAGGTTGATACTTGGGGTGTGGCATGAGGGAAGGAATGGTAAGACTTGCATCTTTACTGGTACCTGTGACCCACCACTAATGCAGCCGAGAAAAGCGGGGAATAAAATCGTTCTGGCCTAATCTAGTGACGGGGACCGTATCTAGAAAAGGCCTGCTGGCGCATCGTCGCATTTTTTTTTTTTTTTTGATAAATTGTTGGAGTTGTGTAAAGGGGGGTGGGGGATAAAACAATTATCCCCCGTTTTTTCTCCCCCATTTTATTTTATTTTATCCCCCACTACAGTTATCCCCCACTTCCCACACCGCGTTTTTGGTGTGGATTTTCCTTGGGGATGGGGATATTCAGGTGGAAAAAAAGAGAGATATTTTTTTTTATCCCCCACTACAACTATCCCCCATTTTTTGAGAAGAAAAAACTGGCGATATTTTTTATTTTATCCGCCATTCTACAGTTATCCCCCACTACAATTATCCCTCCCCCCCCTTTAGTTGCCCCGGTTGTGTTGCCACAGTTGTGCAATATCCACTGTCCAAAAGTTCACTCACGAAAAGGCCTTTTTTTGTTTGAAAAATTGTTGGGAATAGTGTAGTTGCCACATGTGCAAGCTCCACTGTCCCTAAAGTCTCTCAATAGCCTCAGTTGTTTGGGAGGCTTCCTTCCCAGGCAAATAGGATTTGGAAAAAAATTGTTTGATTATTAGACTATTTCACCACGGTTTTGGGAAAAGAAAGGGTAAATTTGATGGAGGTGCTGTGCAGACGCCTCTGGGGACGCAGAGCACTGACACTCCGCGGGGTTATCGAACCCCCCGGAGTGTTGCACCTTGGGAGGGGAAAAAAGAAGAGTTCAACGCAAGCGCCTCACCGTTCATTGGACGCAGTCAACTGAAAAAAAGAGGGCCAGATTTCTATGCAGTTTCTGGGTGATAAAAACGGGAGGTTGATACAGTGGAAATATGTGGTAGTTATTGACGCAAACACCGACTGACCCACGTACGATGCCAGCCCCTGGGGTGAAAGCACAAATCCCGGTGCGAAAGGAAAGAAAAATGGGCATGTGGAAAAATTTTTTTTGGAGAGAGGGAATGGAGAGAGAAGGGGGCCGTACACACAAATCCTTTTTGATCGTCAATCGCTCTGCGAAACATCAGGGTTTCAAAGCGCAACGAGTTTTTCGAGGTTCGCACAAAAAAAAATTTTTTTAAAACTGAACAGTTTTGCCACTGATTTGTCCTCACTAATCTAATGCTATCTTTCTTTTCGTCGGCCACAGCCATTTGGGAAGCACTTTTAGGCTCGTTTCCCTTGGCGTGATTGGGTGAGGGGAATGATTCATAAAGCGTGAGGGCACAATTTACCGGCAGTAATCCTGTTCAGTTTCTAATAACACTGCGGGTCAGCAACAACAACAAAAGAACCAAATACCCAACATAAGAGCAAAGGCACTACGTATTTTATGTACAGGGTATGGTCACGGAGGGTACCAGAAGGATTTAATAAGTATCGCAGAATTTGGAGGCTTTGAGATGGAGGGGGGGTGTTTTAAAGGTTCTGATCTCAAGGGATAAGTGTCAAAAAAGGCTTCGATAGACGGCGTGCCGTTGTAAGCATTTGACGCATTTTTTGCATCCCGTTGAGACAAATGGTTAAGATAATAATCCCGTTCGCTGCACACGGTGGACTCTAACCAAAATGGCCGGACCTTTTGGCCAAACTCTTGGCCGGATTGGATTGACTCCAAGCTGGTCAGACTCCACCGTGCACCCAGCAAAAAAATAAATACCGCAATCATAAAAATGTTCGACCGGAAAAAAAAAAGTCGAACTTCCAGAAAAATCCTGAAGGTCGAACATTATTACGGCCGATAATTGTTACGATCAAAAAAATACTAGGTTTAAAGCCTCTCGTGCTTAGCCACCTAAAAGTAATATAGGTATTGTTCCGCGTTTGCCTTATGGGGCTAATAGAGGTGGAAAAGGGGAAATGGTTGGTTCTCTCTGTCAGTCGGGGAACTCAGAGGTTTTTTTACGGGGGGGTGGGGGGGGGGTTTCACCCCCCCCCACGATTTTTTTTCCGGCTTTTGGGGGGGTGAAAATAAAATTTTTTTTTGGAAAATCAGGGTTTTTTCTAGGATTTGGGTTTTTCATTTCGAGGGGGGCGGTAAAAAAAAAAAATTTTCCCCCAGAAAAAGTGGTTTTTTAGGGATTTTTGGGTGTATTCCGAGCTTTCTCGACGAGGACTCGGTCTCATCAGAATATCATGGTGTGTGTGTAGCCTCTGTGAGGGTATGTGAAGGTTGTTTAGGGAAGAAAGACAGGCGTTTAGCAAAAATGGGGGTAGAGGCAGCGCTTTTGTTTTGATGAAGTGGGGTGGGTGACATCAGCCCCATGCATTGCAAACCCGCAAACTGGAGAGTGGGTATCAAGCCCAATGGACAACGTGCAGAGGCTGGACGAGAAAGCAGAGCGACACCACGTGTACTTTATCAAGACATAGGAGGAGGGTCGTTGCTCAGATCGTTGCTCTCCTGTGGGCGACGCTGACGTGGTGTCGCTCTGCTTTCTCGTCCAGCCTCTGCACGTTGTCCATTGGGCTTGATACCCACTCTCCAGTGTTGTAGTGTCGGCGGCAGAGGGTGCAATAGTACCCGTCTGCGTTGGCTTCTAGCCAGCAGTACTTGCTGACTGCTACCAAAAAACGCCTGTCCTGGGCGTAGACGGACGGCGCAGTGGTCGGAGTGAGCGACATGGTGTTTGAAAATATTGTTAAAGACCACCTGTGGTGATCTTTAAACCCCCAGTAATCCAAAAAATAAAATCCAAAATACCGCCCCCCTCGAGGGGGGCGGTATTTCCCCAAAAAAATCCCAGGGGTGTAAAGTGCCCCCCTCCAACCCCCCTAGAAAAAACCCTGAAAATAAAAAAAAAATCTTGATGGTGTTCTCTTACTCTCCCCCCGATACCTTTCTCGCGCCCCAAGAACCATCTAAGGGAGTTAGAGGGTGGGCGTGTTTTCCTAGAATTTGACGGACAGAGCTCGTAGAACCCAACGAGGAATGAGAAAAAAGGATATGGCGAAATCATAAAAGTAGCGTACCGTGCGCCTGCGGCGCAAGCTTACTGTAAATTGTATGACATGGTACTGGGTACTTAACTCAAAAAAGTGGACGGCATCTAAAAATTTCCGCCTGCGGCGCGGCAGCCCTGACCCAGTTTCTCCCTTTTCTTGTTCAGTCCGCAGGATCACTTGGCCCTTACACTGATGTTGACCAAAAGCCAAGAACTTGTCCATTTCATCAAATTGACCCCACCACAGCGCGGACGGATTCCAAAAATCCCCCACGAACCAGCTTCTCCAGGGGCTTCGCGCGCGAAGCGCGCGAAAAATTTTGCAACCCGAAAAACACCTCACCCCCCCTAAGGTCAAAAAAACCGGTCCCAAAAAAAACCTCTGGGGGAACTGCAAAAAAAAAAAATGTTTACTTGAAATACAACAGCCCGCTCGTGACAGTGTACCTAGGTACAATGACCGGGTTGTACCGGACCCCCAACCCATGCAGTGCTACATCCATTTCGTGGTTTACATCTGATGTATGTACTCCCGCTTCCACTCATCAGATGAACGGGGGATCATTGCGAAAAAAAAACAAGAAGGAAACGAGAGGGGAGGAAAAAAAGTGAAGTTTTTTTTGATAGTGCAAACGCCTCTGACGACGCAGACACTGGCACTCCGCGGGTTATCAAAACCCCGGAGTGTTGCACCTTGGGAGTTGCTTACAGGGAAACTGTAAGCAGGCAAAAATCAGGGAGTAAAAAATGTGGAGAAGAATGGAGAGAGGAAAATGATGTGACAAAATTATTTCATATACTTTCTACTCTACTGAATAGAAGGTACGATAGGATACTAAATGTATCCAAACTTTTCTTTTCTTTTCTTTAGGTGGATTTGTTCCTGATAGTTGATAAAAATGAAAATGAAAATGAATCCATATTGACCAGTTGCTTTGTCAGATGAACCGATACCCCGCTTGGTCACCTTAACAAACGTTATATCACCTAGGTCGAGAGCGAACCCTTCTCTCCAGAAACAAGAAGCAACAACTCTTTTAGGGTGCAATGCGTGTAGAAGACTGACGCATACACCCTTTCACGGAGGTAATTATTTTAGCTTTTTATTTTTGACAAATTCTTGAGACACAGCAGCCACGCGAGCACTCTAGGTAGGGTCTGCGCGGGGTACCCCAAATAGGAAGGGGTATGTCGGATGGGTGCGTAGCCCACCGTGAAGTAGTTGCCCCATTGCAAGATCGCGTTTTGTTTTGTCGACAATCGCCGAGTAATCCCACCAGGTGGGATAATTCGGGTCTGTACTCAATGTTTTTTTTCTCTTTTTTCTTGTTCTTTTGAATACCAAGACTACTTAGCAAATAGGAAATTGAAACAACGGAGGGTGGGGGGGAAAAAAACGTGAAGCACAGTCACGTTTTTTCAGCTTTCTCGCATATGTGGCGGTGCGTATATTTTGGGGGAAAATGCACAAAAAAATAAAATCGCACGTTGATGTACTACGAGTAGAATATAAAAAAAACAGAGTTTCCAAAACGAATCGTTATGTATGCAGTTCGCTCTGCATGTTGTTGCTTTTTGTTTTCATTTGTCTTCTCCCAACCGCCATTAGTGTGGACACTAAAAGGATGCCCGCATCTTGAGTTGGTGGGAGAGACCGTGTGAAAACCGGGTTCTCAATTTTCCACGTACAGAGACTGTTTCTATAGTAGTTCAATAATAGCAGCGGCAAAACAGAAAAAAGAAACAGAAACAGACGTTACACTCCTTCAACAAGATTGGTAAAAATGATATGAAGCTCGCAGGCAAAAAGAACATATGAACTGAACTGCGTTTTAAAGAATCACCACATAACACAACACGGGTGCAGATAGGATTGAAACGGCATCCATACGTCATAGGAAATAGAGGGTGGCGAGAAGCACAAAGAAAACAAGGAAAACTTTTGTAAGATGAAGGTGCCTTTCGTGCACACACAACAAAGAGAGGTTGAAAGTGAAAAACACGCGTCACAAGCTCAACAACGAACACAGGACACAAACAAAAAGGTTTTGTAAGGTGGATGTATACGGTCCTTACAGTGTTGAGACATAACTAAGCTTAGTATTTCAACATATATGCATTCAATAAATTGATAGTATAGGAGGAGGGATCAAAAATGTTCCCAACTTTCTTCCGTATGTTCTTAACCTAAACTTAGAAAACAATCATCTCACACTTGTCAGCATACTAGCGGAGGTCATATTGTCGACCGGCCCGTCGAAGCGGAAATCCCAAGGAACTGACGCTCTGTTCCCACGGGGTGTTATGAAATGCACAGTCACACCGTCTGAGAAAGAAAAGAAGAAAAAGAGCAAGAAAACACCACCCCCACTCTTCGACCAATAGTACACAAACAGACAGGGTATTAGGGTGGTTAAAAAAACTGGTTTTCAAAACCAGTTTTTCCAAAAACTGGTTTTCAAAAAAAAAAAAAAAAACAGAGAAATCTGGAGGGGAAAAAAAAACCGACACTTTTCACCAGGCCTTTCTGTAAATGTCGTCCCCAGATTAGGGCGGACTCGATTTTTTTCCCCGCATTTTTTTCCCGCCTGGTAGAACCGTGGTTGAACCACGGGAGTGCCTTTGGGAAATGGCTGTTCCTTGAATTTTTTTTGCCTGCGGCGCCATTTTTCATTTTTTGCTCCGTAAAAAGGGTTCGTTTGAGTGGCTCTGTGGTGTAAAAAGCTAGATTTTTACACCGTACCCTCAAAAAATTTTCGCCTGCGGCGCCATTTTATATTATTTTTTTGCTCCGCAAAAAAAAATGCAGTCCCTATGTTCCCAATGTCTACCCTGGGTCAGCAGCGCCGAAAAATATTTTGAAATCGGATTCCTGGATAAGACACTGACCCCACCCCCGAAAAACTCGAAAGGGGTGACTGTGTCCGTCAACGGTGGAGGTTTTCGCCAGAAACACTAGTTTTTGCCGCCCAGGAGAGAAAACCAGAAAAACCAGTTTTTTCCGGGATTTTGGATTTTCACCCTAATACCCTGCAAACAGAGGAAGAGAAAAAAAGAAAACGGAAAAATGGCTTGCAGTCTCGTATTGGTTGGTGTACCCTCATCTGCACCAACTGCCTATGTTTGCTGCAGGATAACAGAAAGCGTTTGAAAGATTGGGCATCAACAGCCCGAACGGCAGGGGCGGAGAGGGTGTGTGGGAAGAGGGGGGTCAACAGACGTATATGAGAGCTACAGAGAAGGAAAAAAATACCCCCCAAAATATATTGTTCGTATGATACCTCTCACCATAAGCATCATCTATTATTCCCGTGTTCCAGGTCTCTGACAGGTACTTAAGTCCATAGGATGTTCAGTCACACCAAAACACGCGAATAAAATAAGGATCGTATATTATTACGATAGGACCGTAAAAATATGCAATACATTTGAACAACCAAAAAAAGAGCATTATATTCACAGTGTGCTTTTTTTAGAGCATCAAACGTCAAAAACAAGCCCAAAAAAGCACAGCGCAGACAAATAGTACAATCCTTTTCCCCCATCTCTCTGCCATCTTACACCTCTACCCCCCTCTTGAGCGCACCGTCTGTCGCTACGTGCGTACCTCTCCCCAACGACCCTCTTGGCGGCAGTGGGGTGTACATCCTTGGCGCTGGACTGGGGAACATCCCGCTTCCTGCCCTTCTTGGTGGAAGCGGTGCGCTTGACGGCACTGCCGCAGACGACGCTGAACGCTGTGGTGGAAGAGGTGCGGCGGGGCGATGCCGTGGGGAGTACGCTAGGGTGCGGGTACTGCCGGCACGTTGTGGGGGCAGCTGCAGACCACTTCCGTTGGGAAGCAGGACCGGGTCCGGTGGGGTCTCTGCGCGTGGTATTTGGCTTAGCAGCTGCAGCTCTTCATTCTCGTCGAACATTAGCATGCTGAAGCGTTGTTCTGTTCCTGCATCTGCTCCAAGCTCCTCCCTGCGTTCTGCCTCCGCAGCAGCAGCGGCAGCAAGGCTCTCCCTCCACAATCTCCTTTGCTTCTGCAAATCCAAAAAGACTTCGTGCGAGGTTTCGTATCCAGCCCGCTTGCTTTGTGATTCCAGCTTTGCAATGGCACCGTCCTCCAAGATAACACGCCTCTGCGTTGCCAAGACATGAAGTTCCGTTGTCACATCCGTCAAAACCTTGCCACAAAGCAATATAATAATTGCACTCAAAAAGAAATCCGCAGTTTGGTATAAGGTATCCCCTTCTGGTGCTCCGTTGTACTGTGCAATGGCGAGCATAACGTATACTGCTGCCAAGACGGAGAGATATCCTACAGTAAACCAAAAATCGAAGGCCCGAGCATGCGGCTGCAACTTCACCTCCAACACAATAAGAGATAGGATGACCACCGCAGAAAACATTTTGATGTGCCCACAGCCGACATTTGTTTCAGATTTTCTTGTCAAAATGCATGACAACGCGAATGTCGCAGCATATTCGATCACAAAGAAACAGACTCGACGCGGTTTATACATCCTTATAATCGGCGCATACATCTGCGTCCACGGAATGTCACGTACCATATTCACCCACTCCCCTGGTCCAAGCACCCACTCCACGAAACCACCCCGGTTCATTGCGGTGGCAAAGATAGACTGTCTATGCAATTGGCTGCTGACCTTGCCACACATTGCTACAGGTCCGCTCATGCATGCGAGAACGATCACAAAACCTAATAAAGCATGCCAGGTCTTCTCTGGTGCAAAAGACAGTTTAAATGCGACAAAAGAATAGCTCAAAAAAACGCACAAAAAGGCGTAGATCGGCGCCCCATATCTGTTTAAATAACCATTGCTTTGGAGACAACCCCAGGCTACTTCTATTATGACAGACTTCTTTGATTTTGTACCAGATTTGTTGACAACGAATCTCAGAATGTACATTACTGCGACAAATGACACGGCAATAATGCCGTTTCCGAAGACTACTCCGACCTCTTCGCTTCCGTCAATGATAAGCTGGGTTGGGTGGAGAGGGGTAGGAATCCGTGTGTCGCAGTCTTTGGTGGTGACGCCAACCCTCATGACAGCGGAGGTGGTCAAAGAGCTCGTAAAAATACCTCCTGCTACAATGGCAATGACCCCCTTCGCCATGATGTTGGCAGTCGCAAAAGTGTCGTCCGGTTTCTCTGAAATGAGGGGAGGTGCAGAAGGAGGTTCTGTGGGTCGGAGTATTAAATAGGTTGCTTGGTACCCAATCGCCCCGCAAAAACTGTTGCGATTCTCAAACCGAACGCACAGTGGGCAATGTGGTGAAACGTAGCCATTCAGGATGGTTTGGTTGTCGGGTGCGGTGCACAGACAGATTCCTCCGTTTGCAAGAGAGAAATGAGAGCTGCCAGTTGTGCTGGTACAGTGGCGGAGGCATTCGTGTACAGAAAAGTCGGTTCCGTTTGTCGCATTGAGCGCGGGCAAAGAGGAGGAAGAAGAAGACTCAATCGCAGTGCAACCCAAATACCGCAAGGACACCGCATCGACAGTGAACATCATAAGCAAACTCCAAAGAACAACGCGCTGGAGTGACATCATTTTTTTTGTTAGAAAGTGAATATTTTTTTTAGGAGACAAAAAGAATGAGAACGAAAGATTAAGTGCGATTCATAGCAAAGAGAAGTATACAAAAGATGAACCTAAGCCTTTAGAGCTTAGTCACCAAGGTTGTTATGGAGTTGGGGGAGGGGGGTTTTCGAATTAGCAAGGGGGGGTTGGGGGTGTGCAGCAAATAAAAAAAAGGCAGGTGGCAAGCCAAATCTGTTGAAGAAAAGAAGGTGTGTGTTATAGTTTTGGGAAGTGCTTTTTTGGGGCGTTGACAACAAAAAAAAAAACACCCAGTTCTAGAATTGCTCAAACACTTCTTCGTGTTCCATGTCTGAAAGGTAAAAACCCGGCAGTAGAGAGACATGTCCCCATATACGCGCAGCTGGTAACCCCTCCTCCAGGGACGAGGAACCTCGGGAACATGTTCCGAGCAAAGAGCCAGGTGCAGGACAGTCAGATGATTGATAATGAAGGTGACGATGAACATAATGGCAGTTGAAGAGGATGGGGGATGATCACCACCCCTGCCCTCCTGCAAACGGTCCTCAGAAGGATAGGATAGGCGACAGCGACGATGAGGGACGCATTGCAGAAGTACTAGAATGCGATGATACCGAAAGACGGCGGCGCTGGCACTCTGTGGGCTGAGGTACAGACTTTCTGTGATAACCCTGGAAGAAGCGGTAAAATTGGAGACGGGTGGGGGAGCCACAAGGGAAGATGTCAGTTAACCCCACAGTCAGTGCCGCAGTTAACCCCGCAGCCGAAGTCAACCAAGTCAACCAAGCAGGCAAAAAAAAATTTACATAGGCCTCGCAAATTCCGCAAGGTGAGCCCCAACAAAGAGCGCAAAGAAACCTTGCAGCAACGGGAGTGACTCCAGCAGCGGGAGTGAGAACGACAACACCGAGTCGAGCGAGAGTACGTTTGCGGAGATGATAGACTAGATGATTGACACCACTCGCATATACTCGCATATACTTGTGCGACTCGCACCACACTCGCATAGGCGAGTATATGTGAGTTTCGTGCGAGTATGCGAGTCGTATTGCGAGCTTGGGGGTCCAAACTTGGCTATGCGAGTATGGTGCGAGTTGCGACCCGCATGCCATCTATTCCTAGTGTGTGCTCCACTAAAAAGAAACATTGCTTTTGTGTTGTGAAAAATGGAAAATGACAAAGGTAAAAAATCCTAACAAATGAGAAAATTTGCAAAAAAAAAAATGTGTAAAATATGAAAAAGTACGAGCTTTTGCTGTCGCGAGTTTTACGTAAACTGGTGTAAAAACGCGAAGAGCTATACCATTGAAATGAAAGAAAAAAAAAGTTTGTAGATGAACCTAAGCCTCTCGTGCTTAGTCACCTTTGATCAATAATTAAAAACCTTGTAAGATGGATGCGTACAAGCACTTTGAATGTACGACGCATGAGGGGTGAAGGGAGATGATGGGGGTGCTGACTGGCACCACAAAAAGATTGATGTTTAGTTTTGTGTAGAATTTTTACAGTTGTTTCGTGAACTCACTTTTCACATGGCCACATAGCGTGAGGGATGTGGCCATGTGACGTCCACTAGCATGGTACAAATATTATCATAAACAATCAAAACCATCAACACTTTGAGGAGAGGAAGAAGGCGAAAATACCCAATGAACGTATGCACACATTTCCTTCCCCTCAAATATAAGCTTCTCGTGTAGAGCAACCTTGTTTTAAAAAAATCCGCGCGCGTGGCCAAAAAAAAAAAAAAAAAAAAAAAAAAAAAAAAAATGGCCAGGGTTTTTCAAAGATTCAATCTCAAAAATAATGAAAGAAACATGACATGCGGGAGGACTCTGGATTGGGAAAAGTAAGCTGTGTTTTTGATGTGTGTTTGATGTGTACTGATGGGTACAATACATCACAGAATAACACAGCGTGGATGGGGATAGTGTTGCGTCATGGGCCAAGTGTACGTGAGTAAGAAGCACACTTTACACCAAAACAATGTGGAAAGGGGCAGGGTTGGACAGCATGATCCTTTCTGTGAAGGTTCGGTGGTTCACAGATGTTCATGCGTTTTTATGGTGTACTTTAGGGGGCAGGCTCTACAGGCTCTGGACTCTGTATGCAAAACAAAACAAAAGAAAAAGGTCCGCAGAGTCGGTATTCGTACAAAAAAAAATTTGAAATGCGAAAGACCCCAAAAAGGTGCAAATCACATATCCTTTCCAGTAGCGTTATCGCACAGGAACACGCCCACAGAGAGCGGGGGAGCAAAAACCGAGGAAAAATAGGGACACACACATAATTGGGACCGAGGAATGACCCTCAACCCCACACACATACACTCCTGTGGTTTTACAGTTGTTGAGCGGAAAAAGTTTGTCCACCCTAATGAAAAAAGAAAACAAAAGTGAAGTTGATAGTGCAAACGCCTCTGGGACGCACTGACAAACAAAACAAACCGAAAACAAAACTCATGCCACAAGATAAATAAAAGCCTTTTTGCAGCAACGGAGTGGAATGCGAAAGCACTCCACCTCCTTTTTTCTTTGCATCACACCGCTATGACTGGTGAGGTCACAACCCCACGCCTTGCACGCCTCATCGATCTATCTGACTCACGCATCGAGGTGACTGAGGGCATGGCCGAGACACCTTCACCCTCTGCCCCTCCATCACCACCACCACCACCACCACCCACCTTAGGCGAAAGCACAAGCTCTCCAAACTCTGGCATGTACCCCCACTCCTCTCCGTTCATCGGCGTCGCGACAGGCGAGATCGCAGCGAACGGGGATGCTGCAGCTAAAGGGGATGCTGTTGGGGTGAGTGCGCCACCACCACCACCACCACCTCTCAAAACCAACCCAGCTGGCAGCTGCACAGCCTCCGCATTTGACGCAAACTGTGAACGTGACCGCGCCAATGGCGACGTTGTTGCAGAAAAACTCTGAAATCTTTCCGGCGAATTCGGAGAGTTCAACCCCGCCCCACCTCGCCCCTTCGGCTGCAATGAGGTGGGGATCATCAAATCTCTTTCAAGGGATTGAACATTCGCAGGCCTTCTCCGTGGCGGCACATACGCATCCAGCGCACCAGAACTGCCGAGGGAAGCACTCCCGACGGATGCCGCTACCGGCATGGTGAAGGTTGCGGCCCGCTCCCTCTCCCTTCGAGACACCTGGTTGTGTTTAAAGCTGCGTGTCTCACTCCCTGCGCGGAGTCTCTGTTCTATAAGAGGCTGCATGCTTTCATCTAAATCCGATGTAGTCATCTGCAACCGCGACATCATTGTATCACCCAAGCTAGGATCCTCCGCAGAAACGGAGACCGAACAACCCGACGTGCTTTCCACAGCATGTTCCCTTTCTTCATTGGGGACAGTCCAGGTATGGGCGCGCCTACTTCCTTTTTTTTGAAGTATTTCTTGTTGGAATGACGTATATTCAGCAGTTTGCAAAACAACACGAGAACCAGAATGAATGACATACATATCGCAACAGACGTCAATGATTGCACCAAGGATGAGCAAAACGGAAGTGATATCCACCAAGACTGCAGTACGCGATAGGAGAGACTCAGACCTCTCAAAAAAGGATGCTGCCGTTAGAATTGAGGCAACCATTTGTAGCGTTGTGTACAGCAAGGTTGAGGCAGTATCGCGGGCTTTGAGAAAAGGGGAAAAAAGAAGAACAGAAACTCCA
Organism: Rhynchopus sp. YZ270_cl-10; assembly: GCA_964035575.1. NCBI lineage: Eukaryota > Euglenozoa > Diplonemea > Diplonemida > Diplonemidae > Rhynchopus > Rhynchopus sp. YZ270_cl-10. Next base: position 919,067 of record OZ037866.1, on the reverse strand, counting down.
TACAAAATGAAAAGAATTGTCATCGAAAATTTTATTTTCCCGCAGCCATGAGGGTCGTGCCTATCAGGGGTTAATGCATGAACGGCACACAACGCGGTAGAGAGAAAAAACTCTACCAAAAAGAAACACACCGCCTGGGGGCTGCGAAAGCTGCGAACAAACCTGGAATACCGTTGTGCGAACATTCGGTTTGGGACTTTATTAACCCATTCTGCGTTCCCAAGAAAGATTGAAATTGGATGGCCAACTCTTTCTTTTGCGACTACCACGCTACAAAGATTCCTCAAATCTACCCACAGCAGATACGCAACCACCACTGGAGGCAACAATGCAGTTAACAACCCTACCAAACCTAATACATTATGAAACGCACCATCCGGGTGAAACAAAAGCGAAAACCCTGCCAAAGCTAGCCCCTGAAAGAAAAAGAGGAACAGCACACTCGGCGCAAACGCTGCATCAATCCACCCCTGCAATGCGACCCCCTTCACCCCTCTATGATAAGAATGCCATCCAGGAGTGATCTGTTGAATTGCTAATCCCATCACACCCCATACAGCCGCGACAACCAATCCTACCCCTAAGGTTCCAAATAGAATGCCAACTTCATCTGATCCATCAGTTTCAAGACGAAATGGGTGTAACAACGGAGGAACCCTACCACAATCTGCAGTAACAATAGAGAGCCTAGGCGCTATCATAACCGTCCATCCCATAGTCCCCGACGATGCGATGCTTGCCGCAATAAGCAATCCAAAGTTTGCAGACACCACAACCGCCGTCGAATCGATCTCCTCCTTGAGACTCTCATTCTTCTCGGTTCCGTTCTGTAAATCTGGTAGTATAATCCCATTAAACAGCTCCTCGCACCTCATCAGCACCATATCCCAGGAGCACCTCTCATCACCACAACGAATTTGATCATAATCAGCACATTTTATTGGAACCAACGTACTGTTTTTTGGCATCTCCGTTGGCGAAGAGGAGATTGGCGCAAAGCTGCCGTGCAGGGCTTGCTGTGGAGCTTCGGTACAGAGGGTTGGGAGGGGGGAAAGAAGAAGGAGAAGAAGAAGGACAGAAACAAACGAACTACCAAAACACGGAACAAAAAGATACCCCGAGGGCCGTCGTTGTGTTGGCATTGTTTAGGAGAGCGGTTTTTTTGGAGGGTGGGGGGGGAAAAGGGGGTAACTTCCTATAGAGATAGAGTTGGGGTAGAGGAGGGGTAATCAGAAGCACTAAATACTGAAGGGGGGGTAGGGGTGTGGTTTTGTTTTTGTCTCTTTTTTGTTGTTGTTTGGTGTGACCACCCAAACCGATTCTCCGAGGTTCTTCCGTGGTTCTTCCGTAGGTACTCCGGTAAGGGGGGTATACGATTTTTTTTTGTTGTTTTCGGTTTTCGCCCCTCGGGGGGGCTTCGAGACCTGGCAACCGCATACGTACCCTCAGGTTGTGTAAAAGTGATCATGCTGACCAAAACATAAAAGTAACGACCAAAAAAAAAAACGAAAAATGAATTTCCTAAAGCAAACTGACGGTGTTGACTTGGCTGTGCAGTCAGACACAGGCCCCTGGACAAGTCAGGACAGTGGCACGCCCGGAGGAAAGGGAATGATACACCACCACCTGCACGCGGGTGCTACAAACATCCAGACTGGGAAAGCCTCCAAGGCGGTCATGGCATATATAGTTGCGTATTACACACAGTACACAGTACACAGTACACAGTACACAGTACACAGTACACAGTACACAGTACACAGTACACAGTACACAGTACACAGTACACAGTACACAGTACACAGTACACAGTACACAGTACACAGTACACAGTACACAGTACACAGTACACAGTACACAGTACACAGTACACAGTACACAGTACACAGTACACAGTACACAGTACACAGTACACAGTACACAGTACACAGTACACAGTACACAGTACACAGTACACAGTACACAGTACACAGTACACAGTACACAGTACACAGTACACAGTACACAGTACACAGTACACAGTACACAGTACACAGTACACAGTACACAGTACACAGTACACAGTACACAGTACACACGATATACGGGCGGTTCATTTTTTCTCAAGGGATTTTTTCCTCGCCGTTATTTTTTCGCGCGAAAATGCCATTTTTGGCACGTTTCAACCAATACAAACCCGTGGTGACCTCTCTCAGTCAAATTTGTGGTCATTTTCCCCTTGTGACAGAAACCGAGAACAACAAAAAAAAAGTATACCCCCTAGCAGTTCTCCGAGGTTCCTCCGTGGTTCTTCCGTGGGTTCTCCGTACCCCCTGAATCACACCATTGTTGCTTTTTTTTTTTTTTTTTTTGAAAACTTTTTTACCATTCCTTTTTAGGGAACGGTGCATGTACGGTCCTGGAAGCTCCAAGAAAATGGAGTCAGCGGGCTAAAGAGGAAGTTGCCTTCCTAAACATACATTTTTTTTTCTTTTTCCCCCAGATTTTGCAAAAAAAAAAAAAAAAAACGAGGTTCGAGGATTTGAGGGGGTTGTACCATCCTCATCTCACGTTCTCGATTCATCTATAGCCATATCGATGTTTTCTGTTTGATATTTTTTTTTTTCCTGTTGAGGTCAGATCCTCGTTTGCTTCCCCCCCTTTTTTTGGAATATTTGTTCTAATAATCTATAGAAAATAAAAATAAAAATGAAAAGAAAAGTTAAAAAATGCAAACGCCGCACCGTATCGGCGGACGCAAAAAAAAAAGTTGACTTGAAATACAAAGCCCTCTCGTGACAGTGTACCTAAAAAAAAAAGATTCCCCGCGAGCGAGACAGACGAGCCTCAATTGCAGTGCTGGGTCACCTAAAAAAAACAAAACGCAAAATAAGTTTGAAAAATGCTTGGAAAAACCGGCAGACCCGGGCAATTTGTTCTAAAATAAAAGGAAATTGTTTTTGTTGAAAAATAGACAGGAACTACAAATATTTTTTTACGTTAAAAACAAGTAAGATGAACCTAAGCCTCTCGTGCTTAGTCACCTCTAAAACATTTATGGAGCCGAGAAGCTCCGGTTATTTTCTTCTTTTTCCTGTTCTACTTTTTTCTTCTTCTTTTTTTCGTTTGAATCGATTTAAAAAATCGCGTTTTTCTCTTCCTCCTCCTCCACCTCTTATCTCATCTCATATCCAAAAATTTCCCCCCCCATCCCTAAAAAATCGACAAAATAAAGAAACGGTGCGTAGTCATATTCCCACACACGCCCTTTTCCTTTTTAAAGATTCTCTATCTTTTTGTTACATTCTGTTTTTTCTCCCTCCATTTTTTCCTCCCACCCTCCTCCTCCTCCTCCTCCCTTTCTGGAAAAATAATCATTTCTATTTACCTCCTCAACCTTCTTTCCTTGCTGACCTCCCTTTTTTCAGATAAGCAGCTGGTCTGATACGGATTTCAGCCATTGCATGCCGTGCAAATCTGCAATCCCATTGAGCAACCCCAGCTGGTGTTTCGTCTGCACACTGTCGTGGTTTTGTGACACCACCCACTCCCCGCCACAGATACACCTCAGCTGCATATCGTACTCCTGCGGCTGTTTGCATACTGCACACTGCAAATCATAAGTCTGCAGCTGACTCACCAACGTATTCGCAATCGATACCAACCGCGACTCAATCACAGCCTTATTAAACGGCTGTTGACATTGCGTGCAGGTAAAAACCGATTTAATTCTGAATGCATCCGGGCTATGCAGACCCCCCGGGGTTAAATCCAACGACCCAACACAATGACAGAAACTACACATACAATTATCTAATGTGTATAGATCGGTTTGCGGGACGAATTCGGATTCTTTGGAGTGCGAGGCAACGCCACAGATTTGGAGGACCGCGGTTTTGAGGAATCGGACCGACTCTGCAAGCTGCGGCTCCTGACCAAGAACGAAGCAGAGTATTTTGATGTATTCAACCGCCTGATCTGCGTCAAGCGGACGACCAGCCTCCTTTTCCATATCCTTCTGATCTACCTGGATGTTATGCACCGTACGAAGAACATGAGAGGTCCAATCACTCTCTACCTTTTGCTGCATCATTTTAAACGTCCTCTTCCGCACCTTCTCTGTAGTGGAAGCCAACGTCACCAAGGACCCCTCAGCCAACACCTCCTCCATGACCTGCTTCTTAACTCTCGACAAAGTGTTTAAGTATTCCGCAATAAACACATAAAACCTAGTTTTCACCGAAGATGGCAACCTATCAGCAATAGTCCAGAAGAACAGCACCGTAGAATTGTCCTGTTGACTGTCCTTCAGGCAGGTTAAATCCACCCCTCTCCCCCCAGGAAGCTCCTTAAGGTCCGGTACCTTCATTCCCGCATAATTGTTTTTATCGACAAAAAGATATTCTGACCAGAGTGATGACACTACTAAATCTACCTTTTTGAAAATCGCTTGGTCCTTAATGGCAGTGAGGAGATATGATACGAACACACCACACTCTTTCAGCCCGGTTTTTGGGGTCGCAGCGATCACTCTGTCTAAACCTCCATAAATGATTTTACATCCAAGCTTGGTTAATCTCGTTAACAATCTTCCAAAGAGCTGTTTCGAGAGGTTCCAAACGTAGACCATCAGCTGCGGTTCATAGAGCAGAGAAGAGCGGGACCGTACCCAGCGAACGACATCTTGGATTAAAAACTCTGCGGGGTGATGCTTCCCTGCACCGCTTGTTGACAGCATGATGTGGTAAAGGGACCAAATCATTTTACGGAGACAATGAAAGGAGCTTGAAATGCCTCCCGAGGTGAAGGTCAAATCCTCTGTATCCTCAGCAAGAATGGAGATCACCTCTAAGTCTACTACCTCAAATTCCACCACCCAGGTGTGGTGTGATCCTGAGACCTGCACTGCAACCGGTCGTTCTGCTTCTTCAACAGCGTTTTTAACCACCAAATCCTCGTCGCTGACGTCGATCCTCCCCAAATCACATCCCTCCCCCCGATCGGACACCCACAAACAATAGTAAGCATTTTGCAGCTGTCTGCCAAAGAGAACATCCAACGCGTAGACCCCGGAGTCGCCAGAATCGTTGACCAAATCGCAGACAGGAATGCCTGAAAAGAGGGAAAGCTCGCGGGTGGTCTGCGTATAGGGTAAAGCCGCATGGAAACGGAAGAAGGCACGCTTGAGGATCTCCTTCTCCCATTGCACTGCGGCGGAGTCGAAGATGTTCACGTCGGTTTTGTTGTAGGGTACCGTCAACACCGGGACCGAATCGAGGGAGAAGAAACTGTGGAGCTTCTTCGGCGGCAGGGAGGTCTGCGCCAAGGCAAAGAGACGGCGTGAAATCGCGAAGTCCTGCTCTAATTCGCTGTTGATCGCTGCCACTGCGGAGGGCATATTCTGAGTATAGGTCACATCAAAGTCGAACACCTCCGGCACCGCTGTGAAGAAGTTGGACGATGTTTTCACCGGCTCCGCCTCTCGTGCGTTGCTGGCGACCTGCTGGAACATTGTGTTCAAAAATGCCTGCGTCAACACCGGGTTTGGCGTCGCAGGGTTCTTAACAATCGCAATACGGCACAACGCTCTGTGGGGCAGAAACAAAGCTACAACCCCTCTCCCATCCACGGATTCTGCCATATACAAAAAAATCGGCGAAACCGGGGGAGGCGTGAACACACGGTGCGCGCTGGCGAGGAAGTTCGGCGTCTTTTTGCTTTGCCCAGCAGCGGAGACGGCAGCGAGGTCGTTCACATAGAAGAGATCGGCGGATTGGGGGAGGTTGCGGGCTCTGTGCGCGGCGACGTCGAGGGTGCACATATTACCTACCTGGAGGTGGCAGCGAAGCTTCGCTGAGACATGAGATTCAAATAGGGAGTCCACGTTAGGGTCGCATCTTAGAGTATACAGCAGATCTGCTTCGGCGTCGCGACTGGAAGTGTCCAACGGCACCTCATACACAAAGTACCGTACCATATTCCGCGGCAACAGCACCGTCGACGCCTTCGCACGGTACCCCTCGCGCAGCTCCGCACCCCACTCCACCCTGCTGTTCACGATAATGCTCTTTGAAACATGAAGACGCACAGCCTTAACAGCAGATCCAACAAAGACCAATGCGCGGACGATATTTGGGGGGTCGGTTTCTCTCTGATAGAAGTGTGGAAAATGGGGAAAAACGGAGGGGTAAATGGTCTCACCCAAAAAGGGGATTATTTCGGGTTTGCATTATTTGTAGGAAAAAAGGTCCCCAAAAAATCATCTCATCATAGCGAACAATGAGTCAAAACGATGGACCAAATTTTGCAAAATGAGAGGAGGGGTGTTGTTGTGTTAAAGTGTTTGCATACCTCACGCAGCTCTGCGATCTCCCAGGTTTCGGAGAGGAGGGGGTTCGATGCGCCTTTCATGACCTGTGTGTGTTGTGTTGTTGTGTTATGTTGTTGATGCCTAGTGAGGGAAATTCTTACGCAGAACATAACACTTATTGTGTTCTGTTGTATTGTGTTTGAAAATCAAAAGTAGCTAGTGCAACGCAAAGACAAGGTAGGTGCCGCGAATACGACCTGACGTCCTACTACCAAGTTTGGCAGCAGGTTTGAACGGGCCTCTAACTCTTATTATAAGGGGAAGCGGAGCTTAAGTCACAGGAGACAACCCCGAGGGGTCGCTTCTGTACAGAGGGTGTGTTGTGTTGCTGTTGAAGCATCAGCGTATGTTGTATAACTCCTTAGCGAGGACGTATTTTGCCCCATCCACCCCATACCATCTTAAGGTCCCTCTGCTTCAACGGTGCAGTGTCGTCTGGCTTTTTGAGCGCCGTCTTCCATGTATGCTTCGCATGCGCAAGCCACTGCGGGTAGCCAGGATCATTGAGGAATGCATCACCCCAGTTGTTGCAGAGCTGGAGGACCGGGGTTTTGTCGGACGTCTCCCCCACCGCGCCCTTCCATTTGTCTGTCAGGAAACTGTTCACAAAGGCCTTTGTCGGTGCAGGCACGGTGTTCTCCTCGGCCTTCCTCTTCTTTGGTCCCTGGGTCAGATGCGGGTTTGCAACCTCCTCTACGTCAGGCACTGCAGGCTTCTCCTTCGGGTCCACCTTTGGACGAGGTTTGCGTACAAATCCTAACTTCGTTTGGCGCAGCCCAGAGTCTCTCTCTGCAACCATCCGCTTCAACCAGTCTGGGTACGGAACCCGGGTTACAGGGTTTTTGATTTTCTGCAGCGCAGCGGGAATAGTGATAATCTTCAAAATGGACCCAGAAAGGCGGGTGATGTAGTACTGCCAGTCAAGGATCTCTCTGATGTCGATGTCCCCATCGCGGCCTTGGCTCGGATCTTGCAGCCATCTGCGGATCCAGTAGATACGCACCTTTTCCTCTGCTTGGAAGATTTGCAGTGGTACCGCACGTTGTGTGACCGGGAGGCCTTCGGGTTTCTTTGCGATGACGTACATACACTTGAGCCCGTTGTCCTTCAGCATATCGTCTCCGAGGAAATCAGCGAGTCGCTTGGCGGTGGTGATGGCAAGACTCTTTTGGTCCTTAGGGTAATCAACCAAACGGCGGGCCATCGAGGAGGACTCGGAGATGCAGGCAATGAGGGATTCGTCGTCCAGGATGGCGCCTTTTGTGAAGAGAATGTCGAGACACATATCGGCGACTTTTGCAATGTTGGAGTAGGCTTGCTCCAGAGAGTTGCCTTCGAGAACCATGGATTTGTTAGCAAAGATCTGCGCCTGGAAGTCCTTAATGAGCTGCAGCTCGCCTCGTCTCTTCAGCTCGAACCCCTTCAGCTCGGCAAGCTTGCCGTCAAACTCGAACACAGCGTACCTCTTCTTGATCGTCTTCCCCTCCTCCTTCGCTGCCGGCAGGATCATCGCTTTATACGGCCCATCCACTTCAAAGAAAATCGTACACTCTGTGCTCTTTTCATACTCCCCTTCGTTCGTTGGATGCAGATTCTGGTATTGCGGGTTTTTGTATAATGTTTCAACATCTTTGTTAAGCATTGCGCAAGGGTACGACACTTTCACCTTCTTCCCTTTTCTTGTAAACACAACATCCATGGGGAAGGATCCCGGAAGACAACACCAAATTCCGTCAGTATCCAGCTCGAGGGAGAGACCGATGCGATCGACCAACTCCCTCGACATCATGATGAGGGATGCTCCACAGAGGGTGACTGCTGCGGCCATTTCCATGGAGTACCAACGACTGCCTTTACGCATGACGTAACCATAGAATGAGTTGAGAATGCACTTATGCGCAAGCTGGAGCGATTCGTACAGCACGAGACGGCCTTTGCATTCTTGTACAGTGTGCTCGGTGTCCTCCCCCTCCATAACTGCTTCCAGGTGGTTTCTCCATTTCTTGAGCTCCTTTTTGTATGCAATGCGACGGTCGCGGAAGAGGCGTACAGTGTCAACATAGAATGAGTTTTCACGCTGGCAGACGGTAGCGATTTTGTCGACCTGTTTGGTTGCATGCACCTTGGCGTAGGCCTTTCTGCAGTAGTCTGTTACTCGCTTTTTCATGAGAGCATCTCGTTGGTCATCTTTGAGATCAATAATACGGGACACCCCTTCCTCCGTAGGTTCTGCCGCAGCCTCAGTGGTGTTCCCCGCAAGAAACTGCGCCTCCTGTTGACGCAGCGTATCCTCCATGGCCCCCTCCTTCCCTGTACGACGGTATCCCGTTCCGCCACCTTGATACCCCTCCTTTTGAGGCTTGTTTTTGAAGTCAAACTTTTTTTTTTCAAATAAAGGTTTTTTGGCGAATTTCCACGCTTTTTTTCCGGCCATCTTTTTTGCGATATCATCGATTTTTTTTACCTGAATTTTTTCGGTGTTGAGTTGGGATTTGAGTTGGTTGTACTCACGCTGGTCGAGGACGAAGTGTTCGCCACGCCAGATCCACTTCATGGGACGTTTGCAGTCGTTCTCTGGGGAATTAAAGCAGCATGCGGAACAGGTCTCCTCTGTCACCATCGAAGATGGTTGAAGCCGATTCGTAAGAATGATGTTCGGATACATAGCACCGACGTCCAAATGCAAAATATGCGGCTCCTCTTTACGGATCGGTCTGTCTCTCAGATTCTCCAGCGCCTTCACCACCCCCGCCACGCACTCATCATAATTATCAATCTCCTCTATAGGAATCCCCATCTCCGTTTCTAACCCAAATTTCATCACCCCAGGCACCCCATCAATGAGCTCCTGGTATTTTGTTGGGTCGACATTCCAGTCAATCGGGCAGTCCGCACGGAAAATTCCGGATTGGAGCGCTTCTACGTGCCCACCAATGTATGTCTCAGTGTCCAATAAATGGCCTTCAAAGAATTTTTCCCTTTCGCTGACCTGTTTGTTTGGGCAGATCAGATTTTTTTTGAATGCCATGACCATTAGAAGCTGTTCGCAGAGGGTTCCAGATCCTTTGCGGAGAACCTCATCGGGGCTCATGGGGATGATCGTACAGAGGGAGAAGATGAAGGGGTGGACGTACTTCATGTAGAGGTAGTAGGTCGCCACAGCGTCGGACACAGAGTATGACGCCATCTTCTGCGGATCATCGCGCGCAAGGGGAAGCATGTCTTCTGGGTCAATCTCAAGCGGGTCATATCCAAGCTTTGCCCTCGAAACTGCCTTCAAAGAGCGAGACCCCTGAGGTAAATAAGAGTCGCGGTTCACCCAATGCATGCAGTCCAAGTGAGAGACGTAGGGGGAGCTGTATTCGCCGTTGCTTTCTTTGAAGCCTAGGAGGGCAAAGAGGGATATTCTGTACTCCTGCATGCGGCGTTGGACAAAAGGGAAGTCGAAGCAGTCGCCGTTGTAGGTCACGTAAACGTGCGGTTTTTGCTTTGCCATGCATTCGACGAATTTGAGGATCGTTTCTTCTTCGTTTTTAACGTTGTAGACTTTGAACAGCCCTTCGTACTCCGGCTTCGGGGTGTACTCAAAGTCATCGATGTCTTGTGTAACGATTTCTCGGTTGATTATGAGAAATCCGTGGCCGTCGAACATCCATGATATCATGTAGATCTGGTCTTCATCGGGCTTAGGGAATTTCAGAGGTTGCTTTGTGGTTTCGATGTCAAATGCGCAGATCCTGGGCGACGCGTTGGTGAGATACTCCTCACGTTCCCGGAGCGTGATGAGGCCGTCTTTTGCCTTAACGTAGTACCACTTTCCGACGTACACATTCTCATCGATTGCAACACGGACGTGGTATTTTACGTCGTATTCACGCAGCCCCACGATACGTTCAGTATAGGGTCCAGAAGTGGCGCCGTTCTGCCCTCTGAGAATGTCGTCAATCGAAAAGCTTGTTGTATTCTGCTTTGCCTTGTTTTTGTTGACAAATGGTTGCAACATATTCCTCACCTCTGTCAACTGCTGAACGTTATAGAACGCTAGGCGAACGAGGGTCTGTTTGATTCCAGACAAATGGTTCGGCAGCTCCAGATCTTCTCTTTCAACTCTTTGCACGTCACAAAGGAAATCTGCGAATTGAGATTTCAGCCCCATTTCGACTTCTTCTGCAGCACCGTGGTCAGGAATGACATAGAAATAGGGTCGGAATAGGTAGTCCCCTCTGAAGTCGCCACCGTCTTCCCCATAGAAACAAAGCGTGAGGACCTGGTTGGGTACTTTGGTCCCTTCATCGACCACCGTTGCCACGTCGTAGTTGAGAAGCCACCCGAGGCGTTCTTCGTCGTTCGTGTCGTCCACTTTCTCCATCCATGCCTGCGCCTTCTTGCCACGCTCACGCCAGTCATCCGCCTTGTCTCTATCATATTTGTTCTCCTCCATTGGAACACTAACGGAATGGAATCCCCTCGGTAATTCCAAGGGGGACCTCTGTAAGCTGGGATGGAGGGGGAGAGAGGGGGTGGAAATACCCAGAGGGGGGCATTATGTATGGAAAATGATCGAAGCGGTTTGCAATATTCCGTTTCCAATAAGCAAAGGATAGAATGATGAAACTGACTGGCCAAATGAAAGGATCATCTGTCCCGCATCACTGCTGCGCAAGAAGAAAGTTCCTCCGAAGAAACGTGCTGTATCTGCTGTCCCGCTTTCTTCTCCCAGATTTTGGATCAAGGAAACTTCGCAGTGCTTGACCGGCCCGGCGAAGTTCGTCGTGCTGTCGCTTATGGCGAAGCTGGACAAGGACGACAGCAAGAAGCACAGCACCCCCAAGGACAGGAACATGACTCTGCGTACAGACAACCGAAGCGACGTCTATAACTTCATTGTGTGGGACAACAACGACTCCGGAAAAACTGACGCAGAATATACAGAGTTCGCAGAAGGGCAAGGAGAAAACGAACCACCTCATTTTGAAAGCGTGTTGGGGGGTGTTAGGGGTTGCTGCTTTTTTCCAAAATCAGGTGGAAAGAAGAGGGAATAGAAAAGACAAAAAGTAGTTCCAGAAAAGGTTGGGGTGAGGGTTATCTCAATTTTATGAAAAAAAATGGTGTGGCTGAGCCCAAAAAAAACACACCTTTTTTTGTAGACTTCTGGTGAAAAGCTGGGTTCAGCCACACCAGAACACCAAAAAATCCCCAATTCAAATCTCAAAATCTTCCCTCCCTCTCTCCCTCTCCCTTTCCCTACTTATTGTTTTATCGTAAATATTATACAGCAGCGTGGCCACGGATCGTCATGCCTTGCCCTGAGGCTGTTCGTGTGTAGCCGTTGCCGGACTGCAGGCCTGAGGAGGTGGAGGAGCTGCCGTCCATGCCCGAGGCAGCTGCCGGGCGGACGTGCTCGTTGACAAACTCACGCATCTCAACGGTGGTCTGCGGGATCTGGTACGTCTCGTTGTGCCGCCCACCTTCGATCAGCGCCAGCTTCTTGTTAGGAGAACCTGAACCATTTGAAAAGAGAATAAGAAATCCGTGAAATTAGTGAAATGTAAAACATGACCAAAAATTTTGATAAAACCATCAGGTCCGCAAGCGAGGCGGTTATCGGGGTGGAAACGAATATTATATATTTCGCGCTGCCTAAAGCTATTAAGTGAAGGATAACAAAACAAATAGGTCAACATACGGCATGCACTGTAGAGGCGGGACATGTGTTCACGTGGTACCAATTCGTCGTCAGTGCCCGAGATGAAAAGAATCGGTATTCTGTTTTTGGTTATTGTCACATTAAATTACAATGATTTTCCCATACTTAATATCCGCCACCTTATCAATGGACCGCCAATTGAGCGCCAGCACAATCGGTCTCAGCAGCGATGTGAACAGAAACGACAGCGCCCCTTTTCTTGCTGGGGTCAACGGCTGCTGGCTCAGGATCTGCGCCAGCAACACATCCGTCATATCTGAAATCGACGTAAACGTGTTTTCCACAAGCACCGCTGCGATTTTGTCCGCCTGCTTCAGCGCCAAATCCAAACAAACCGCGCCCCCTAGCGACGACCCATGCACCACTATCCCATTCGGGTTTACATACGGCAGCTTACGAACATACTCCACCGTCGCCTCAGCGTCCTGCAAGAGACCCTCTTCTGTTATGGACTGCGGTGTATCGGAGAAGCCGTATCCTCTGTACTCTGCAAGCACAACATTCACCCCCATCCGTTCAATAAGAAGCTGTGCCAATGGAATACGGTGGCCAATGTTCCCCGCATTACCGTGAAAGTGGATGAGCGTCACACTGCTAAGCGAAGGCGCCTGAATGAAGTAGCTACGCAGTTTTACTCCCCCAGAAGACTCAATTTGGAGCGGTTCAAACTGCAGTCCATATTCCTCCGGGCTTGGCACGACAGCGCGGCTGTTCTGTGGCATATCTGGGTAATAAAGCATCTTCCCCTGCCTCTCTGTCAATCTCCGCGACAATATCCTCAAGAACACCACAAAGCCAATCACTGTCAACGCAACCATCTGCAGCACACCGGCAAATGAGTACATATCCTGGGGCATCGGAAGGGGGGAAAAAGAGGGAAAGTGAAAAAGGGGAGGGGGTTTTGTGTGTAGTCTTAAAAATGAGTGGAGGGGTGCTTGAGGAAGTCAAGTGTAGTATAGTATCGTATAAAAGAGTAGTTGAACCGTGCTTAAAACGCATCTCAGTCGAGCTCATGCAAAGGGTGGGAAGTAAGTGGTTCGTACCGTAAGAAAACGGAGGCGGTTCACAACCGCTCGGCGAATCATGTGAACTCGTTATATCCCAGCCTTTTTTAAAGTCCAAAAAATAACAAAACTACACGACGGTGATGTAACGGGTGTTACAAGTGGAGTTACAAGTGAGTTACATGTAACTTTTGTTACATGTAACTCACTTGTAACTCACTTGTAACCCACCAGTTACAACCTGATTTTGCCTGTAATTCATGTATCCCACTTGTAACTCACTTGTAACTCACTTGTAACGGTTTTTCACTTGTAACGTTACAAGTAACTTCACTTGTAATGTACTGTACATCACCGTCGTGTATAGGGTTGGTGAGGGAGGGGGGAAGTTTTTTTATTCTGTTTCGTTCTAACTTCGTTCGCACCCCCCTTCTATGTGAGTAACATATTTTTTGCAGGGGTTGTTTCTTGATCCGATTCGTAACCTTTGTGTCGGGGGATATTGACTTGAAATACAAAGCCCTCTCGAGGCATGTGTACCTTGGTACATGACAGGTGCACCGGGGTGGACAGACCCCAATCATGCAGTTTACAGTGTACCAATTTAAAAAAAAAGAACTTGGCGAATACCATCCGCATCCCACAGGGCCTTTTGACATAACCCTACATATTTTTTTTGACAAAAACAAAAAACAAAAAAGCTTACTATACCCTAAACCTCCCTGCTGAGTCACTCCAAAACAAAAGAAAAAAACAAAAGAAGCAGAAGAGGGAGGGTTCACTTCGTTGCTGGTGCTGGGTCACAATGTCACACAGTGATGATTGTATTTTTTTTTTTTCTTTTTGGCTAGGTGTCAGGAGAGTGTTTGATTATCCTCTCTCTTGCTATATGACCGAGATCCCACAGCGAAACCCTAGCAACACAATCCCTCCCCATTTCAAAACAGAGGTTGTTTTATTCTTCGGGCCGCATACAATTCAAAAAGAAAGGCGCCCAACGCTGACTACACCCCCCTCCCCTAGACATACCCCAAAGGCGAATTCGTATTTGCCTCTTTTCTTCCATATTCGCCCTATATTCGGATCCGAATATGGGGCGAATATGGTCCAAGACTTTTGGGATCCGAATATAGGGCAAATACGTATTCGCCTTTTTCCGGATCCCAAAAATCCTGGATCATATTCGCCCTTTTTTCCGATTATGGGGTGGATACGAATTCACCTTCGGGGGTATGCGGACCCCCTCCCCCCCGGTTCCCCTACCACTACTTCTTCAGAAACCCGCCCTAGTCACTAACAAAAATACCCGTAGAAAGAATGCATTTTGAGAGCATATTGCAAAATTCTGATATGTGCCAGAGGGGGGAAAAGAGTTGAAATTTTTAAACGCATCTCAGCCGAGCTCATGCAAAGGGTGGGAGAGTGGAGAAAAAAAAAACAAAGCCCCCGAACTGAAGCAAGGATCCAACTCCCTACAAAGAGGGGGTGTCTTTTGCATCATATCAATTCTACAACCTCGGCCCACTGCCCACCTTACATAGACTGCTTGAGGTCGCTCTTCGGGCGGGGTTGTTTGTAAAGGTTGAACTGTAGGAGGAGGTTGTGTTGTTATTTGAAAACTTGCTTGTATTAGTGTAGCCACCCTAGAGTGTGCTCCATTATACTAAACACTTTTACGTCACCGCAGACGAGCGCGATGATCTCTCTTGTGTGGCAGATGTCACATTGATGTCGCTGATACTACTACCTGCCGGGCCATCATCAGATGGGGGCAGAGCGGAGGGGGGGTTATTGATGACGGATTTCTTCCGTTTTTTTGTGCAAATTTATAGAGGGTGCGGTGCACCCTGAACAGGGGGTATATTCTGTGGCATACTTTGTCAATGAGGGGTACGTGAGTCATCATTTGACTTCTGCAGCAAAGGCGCTCCAGGCCCAACTCGTCCAGGGCTTCCTTCTCAGTCATATCCTGCAGAAGCATTTCACACCAGTCCTCCCACATGTTCCCAACCACCTTGCCGCAGGTGAAACAACGTACCGGAATGATCATTTTGAAATCTAGATTTTCTGAAGAGATGGTTTTTTAGAAAGGGTACATAGAGGAGGGGGAGTTGAACAATATTGAGTTGAAATTTAAAAAAATATTTTTGTGGCAGTGTGCCTCGGTATGACTGGTGCCCCGTTGGTGGACCCCAACCATGCAAGCCCTTTACAATATGATATGCACCCGCGCTTCCGCTCATTAGTCAGATGAAAGGATCATAAGAGACGCGGGTTAATTAAGTTTTTGAGGTAAATGATGAAGTGTTGGGACACTCTACACTACATCACTGCACCCTCTGTCCTGACGGGATAGTTAAGTCTGCGTGATGTAGGGTCCAGATGGGGTGATCCGTTAGTGGGAAAGGAAAACCTGGAGCACAACGCCTGAGTCGCCAATCCGGGTGGAAAAGATAAGTGGCCAAGGAACAAAAAAAGGGGGTGGGTATCACTTTTTTTATGGAACTGTTTCTGAATCGGAATGTGGTGATAATAATTTGTTTGTAGTAGATCGCAGAAGATTCTTTGAGGGTTGTTTCGAGATTGCAGACAAAAAAAAAATTGTAACTCTGATTATGTGATAGGTCAGGAAAAGGGAAAGGCTTTTTCGTTGATGGCACAATGACCCTGTTGGGGTGATTGGCGACAGTGAGGAAGTATCACTCCTTTAAGCTACGCTTGCAGGTATATGAAAAAGACGAACTTGTAAGAGACTTGCCTCACCTCACAAAAAAAAAGAAAAGAAAAAACACAAAATAGTGCCACACAAACCCTCCTGTGTCTCCTCCCACCGCCCAGCCTCCATCCACCTACGCACACTTCTCATACAAGCCTTGGCAGCCTGCTCTTTTGGGAACAGTATTGTCTTACCACAGGTTGCTTTACATACGAAAAGTCTGCGTTCTTGGGGATCACTCTGGATGGACGTGTTGCGAGAGAAGACACAGGAAGATAGTCCCACTGCACCACTGTACTGCAAGCCACTCAACGACTACGCAGTTACACGAAGAAGCGTTGGAATTGCACTGCGACAGTGGTGTGGGTGCGGTGTGGGAACGTATGGGGAGGGGAGGAGATAAGACGGTGCCTCTCTTGAGGCAGCTGACGTGTTAGCCAATAGAGGAGATGGAGTGTTTGACCCTGTCGGGAAGACTAAAGCAAAGGACAAAGGAAAAATAAAGAAAAAGGAAAAGCTGAAAAGAAAACGCAATAATCACATCCAATAAAGCAAGAACGAACGTGCTCGTTTTTAGACGGAAACAGTGTCAATAAGCTCTTCGCAAGGCGGCAGCAGTGTGCAGGACACAAGGCAAAAAGGCCACCTCCCATTGCGAATTAAGTTAAAGTGACATGACCAGCGCAGCTTATCCATAAAAAGTAAAAGAGGGTGAAAATGATTGAAACGAAGCCACACCACTTGTCCACTGCACATACCGAAGATGATCACAGTGAAAGCATACATCAAACATGTGCAACACTTCACGTGGCAGGACTTCTTCTCTTATCATAACCCAGGCATCACTCAGATAGGTTTGGTTCCTTTTTGGTACGTAGTGGGGTGCCAAAATAACGGCGGAAGCAAAAAAACAACACAGAACTGAGTGTGGCAAGCAAGAAAAAGCGCAGGCATGGGAAGGCAAACCAACACAGGGGAAAGGAAGCGGGTTAATGCTTCGTCTCAAAGCGAAAAGAGCTACACGCAATGAGTCCTTCTGTGGCACGTCCCGCTCCCATGTCTTTGCTTCTCTTGTTGCATTCGAACAATACAAGAAAAACAAGTAAGATGAAACTAAGCCTCTTGTGCTTAGTGGACGTCAAAATACGTTTATGGAAATTCATATAATTGCAATTGAAGGGGGAAACCTTTTTGTAGAAAAATACTGTGATGTATGAAGTCTACTAAGTCAACGAAAACAACGTTGGCCTCTACAGACACGGCAGGCACTGGCGTGGAGGAGCAGGCCCCTTGCGCACACACACAGGCAGGTCGCAGGCGTTGCTCGCAAACGACACTTCACGCACCCAAGCCTGGTACTTGCTGTGTCTCGTGGGAATGTAGAAACGCCAGAACTGCGACACAACAGCTTCAAAGTTAACAGTCTGCTTCTCATCCGATCCAGAGACACCAACACCAGATGCAACAGTGGTCCACCCGTCTGTTCCTGTCGCACTTTCCTGCAGCTCCCAGTCCTTCACATCGTGTGTCACGTCTCCGTACGAGTAGAACGAGAAGCCTGTGACACGCTGAGGTGCGCCAAAGTCGAATGAAGCCCAGTTAGGCACCTCCCATCCGTCAACGTGTCCTGCGTTCCAGTAGTTTTCCACACTCCCGTCAATCACGTTGGCGCGTGGACCCCACCAGTGCTCGGAGTTCACATCAAGAAGAGCAGGGCGAAGAACGTTCGAGTAGAAGGCAACCTCACGCACCCAAGCCTGGTACTTGCTGTGTCTGGTTGGGATGTTGAAACGCCAGAACTGCGAGACAGCACCGTCAAAGGTGACAGTCTGCTTCTCATCTGACCCAGAGACACCAACACCAGATGCAACAGTGGTCCATCCGTCTGTTCCAGTCTCACTCACCTGCAGCTCCCAGTCCTTCACATCGTGTGTCACATCTCCGTACGAGTAGAACGAGAAGCTTGTGACAAGTGTGGCCTCCTCAAACTTGAAGGAAGCCCAGTTCGGTACCTCCCATCCGTCAATGTGTCCTGCGTTCCAGTAGTTGTCCACACTCCCATCAATCACGTTGGCGCGTGGACCCCACCAGTGCTCGGAGTTCACATCAAGAAGGGTAGGGGTCAGCACAGTGGTGTGCTCTGCGCACTCCCCGTTCGACACATCCCACACAGACGCATGCTCAAGCCCTCCCGACAGCTCCAACTCCAGGACCGACCCGCTCTCGACCAGCTTCGTCCAGAACACTGTGTCCTTCACGTCTCCACCTGCAGTGGCGACGTAGCGTGCGGCACACGACCCGCCGGTGAACCCGTTCGCACCAAACTGCGGCGGAAGTCCTCCGTTCGTGCTGACACCACACGGCGGGCAGAAGTAGTACACGAAGGTGAAGTGGCACGGACGGTCGTCTGCCGTCGCAGGGCACTCAAGGCGCAGCTTGTTGCCTGCTTCAGTGTGTCCCACAAGCGTGTGCACGTTCGCACCTGCCAGCCAGTCGGGCACGTTCACCCACGCCTGTCCCGTCGACACCTGGCTTTCTCTTGCTGTCACAGTGGTAATCTCGGGTGTGGCACCTGTGCCCGCCACCCACGACACCATGCCCTTGTGGCCTGCAGCAGTGCAGAGCCCCGCAAGCGAGAGGGTTATGATGCTGCGCATCATGTTGTCACAGACTGTGTGTAGTTAGTTGGTGGTATCTGGGTGGTGTGGTGGTGGTGTGTGTTGTGGAGGAACCTGGACCACACGCGTTGAGGTACTTGATGATCCAATAGGAGGACAAACTCATGTGGCACAACGTGTAGGGTGGGCTTGGTACACAGCGCATCATGTGGACTGAGGAAGATGGACACCATGTCAAATACGCCAGTTGACAGAGAACAAAAGAAAAGGCAACAGTAGTTTGAGTCAAAATAGCAAGAAAAGTGAAATCGCAAAACAGTGTGCAAATAAACGGAGAGGCTTTGCCCCAATACAACATAACCTCGCTAACAAAAGGAAAGTTATTCAGATGAGTCTAAGCCTCTCGTGGTTGGTCACCAAAAAAAGAGAAGAATCAAAATAATATTCTAGAGTGGCCATATTCAGAGAGTGAATACGGCCATCAGAACACAACTCTGACCCTAAAGAAACGCACAAGATCTTCCACTGTTACCCCACTAAGGGAGAGGAAATCGCTAAGTATTATTTTCTTTTCGTGTTTTACGATTACCTACAGTGTAGGCGGGTGTAGTGCAGACACTTGACCCTGGTACTGCCTGTTACCACGTTTTCTTGTTGTTCTACGTGGCGGGGTACCACATCACATAGTTTGTGTTATGTGTGTGGCATTCACTAGCTCCTGAAAAGAGGTAGCGTACAGACAGCCACCATGGAATATTCCATGGGATACACTGAGCCATTTGACAGGGCACATTGGGGGGAGGATGTAGTGAAGGGGGGAAAACAAAACAAAACAAAAAGTATTTTTTTTCCACAACAAAAAGAAACGTTGACTTGAAATACAAAGCCCTCTCGCGAACAGTGTACCTTTGGTACATGACCGGGTGTACAGGGGGGTGGACACCCAACCATGCAGTCCTACGTCCCATTTCGTGGTTGACATCTGATAAAAAAGGAGATTGTTGAAAATATGTGGTTTGGTTTGTGTGTTACCGCCTTTCAGGCAGTTTTCACTGTATTATAAAATTATTATTTTTTTTGGTAAGATGAACCTCAGCTTCACACTCTGTCATCTTGAGAAGAAAACGCCGTGAACGTTTTATTTTTGATATGGGAGAATGGAGAACAGGTCTGACCACCTGGAACCAGTGTGCTCTTATTTTGTTAGTTAAGGTGCTAACAGACAGTCAGAAAACACTAGAAAACTCCAAAGAAAAACAGTCAATAACTTTAATCTCCGGCAGACCTTGCCTTTGGGGACGCAAAAATTCTATTTCGATTTTTTTTTCTCTTTTTTTTTGAATAATTGATGACGTGCAGACACCTCGATTTTTTTCGTGTGAACTCCACGCAGCCGTTCCTCGCCTCTCTCTCGTTTCGTGGATACCGCTACATACTGCTCCCGCCTCCACTCGTCAGGTAACGAACGGGGTTCATTGGATACCCAGGCTAGCGAGGTCCGGGAGAGATTATTTTTTTTCACCTTACTCATTTTGGGAAGACACCAAACACAGCGTTTGTGAACAGAAGCCAGCAACGTTCAGAACACAGTGTTGTTGATTAGGTTGCTGATAAGCGAATCACATTAAAACCTTAACCCGGGGTTGGAGGGGGGGGAGAGAGAAAGACAAAAAAGGTTGTCTTGTTTTCAAATTTAAATCACAGTAAAAAAAAAACACTGTGTCACTCTTAGAACCAAGCACTTCCCACAGTTTCTTTCGACCTGACAAACAATTGTGTTGCAACAAAAAAAGGCAAAGAAGAAAGTGCATAAGATGAACCTGAGCTTCTCATACTTAGTCACAACAGAACCTGGCTTTTTAAGATGGAAAAACACACCACAAAGGTTTCTGTGTGTTTTTTTTCGTACTGAAAGTATCGTGGGGAAAGCAAACTCACAGGTAACATAATAAATTACATACTTTTGTATGTCGCCGTTTAACCATGTTATGTATCATGTAATGTAACAAGGAAGATAGTATGTTACCCGGGTCACATGGTCACGTGGTAGGGGGTGGGTCTTTGAGTGGTACAGGGAGTGTGCATCACAGCGAAAATAAATAAAATTGTGGACGAAGTAAAGTTTTCACTGCATCGCGTGCAGCCGATAGTAGATGCCTGTGACAGCATCAGAATAATGTGATTCAAATAAAGGAAAGATTGGTAAGAGGGGCCAGAGTCTATCATGCTTGGCCACCTGAAGCAATAAATGAAAGGTAAAAAGGCACATCTAGTGCAAAAGCGGGCGAGGAAATGACGTTAAAAATACTTCTTAAAGTTCTGGACAGGAGACCCGCCACTGCTTTTTTGAAATAGGGGTTTATGAAAAGAGGCACAAAACATCTTAGTGTATTCTGTTGATTCTAAAAATGGGAGGGGGGGCAAATGGAAAAATGGAAAAATGGGGGAGACGAGCATAAAACCTTCTACCTTGCTAAGCAGTCGGTTTAACTGGGTCGTCAAAGTAAATAGAGCCGTCCTGTTTTTCGCAGTTTGCTTCCGATAGAACAACGTCAGTGCCCCTGGTATTATGCTTCATGTACACACAGAGAATAATGCTCACGACGCACAGCACTGCCGCAGCAGCACTGATCAATAAGATGACCATAACCTCATTATCGTCATCCTTACCACCCTCAGTGTGGAGCACCTCGCTGTGAACCACCTCCGTTGCGCCGAGGTTGTACTTCTCCAGAGTCGTAGGATATCTAGCCTCGTTCCGGAGTGCAGCGATGACATCTTCGGACGAGCTTCCTGCCCTGTACGATAGTTCGACCTCCACCACGACGTGTCCCTCTGAGCGCAGCACCTGTGCACTGCGTGTAGAGGCTGTTGATGGAGCACACGGCATGCACCCTGCTGCGATCTTCATTGCGCTTGTGGTCGGACACCCATCCACACAAGCATCCTCTGGGCACGTCCACCTTACCTTCCCACTCGACACCTGTCCAGCAAGGAAGGCAACCAAATCCACAGCAAACGCCTCATCGTCGAAAAGCCAAAAATCGAGACCAACCTCTATCCGCAGCAACTCCCGTACGGTATTGTCGGTGTCCGGGTGCTCCGGCAGTGATGGCGCAACAGCAGCCGTAAACGCAACTTCCCTCACCCAGGCTTGGTAGCGGCTGTGTCTCGTGGGGATGTAGAAACGCCAGAACTGCGACACAACAGCTTCAAAGTTAACAGTCTGCTTGTCCTCTGACCCAGACACACCCACACCAGACGCAACAGTGGTCCACCCGTCTGTTCCAGTCTCACTCACCTGCAGCTCCCAGTCCCTCACGTCGTGTGTCACATCTCCGTACGAGTAGAACGAGAAGCCTGTGACACGCTGAGGTGCGACAAAGTAGAATGAAGCCCAGTTCGGCACGTCCCATCCGTCAACGTGTCCTGCGTTCCAGTAGTTGCCCACACTCCCGTCAATCACGTTCTCGCGTGGTCCTGATCCGTGCTCGGCGTTCACGTCCAGAAGTATCGGCGACAGAATACCCTTCTCAGGAACGGGTGCCATGGTAAGAGGCACATACGTCTCGGGTTCGGAAGAGCTTGATGTACCCGAGGGAGGGAATGTCGCAAATGAAACCTCACGCACCCAAGCCTGGTAGCGGCTGTGTCTCGTGGGGATGTAGAAACGCCAGAACTGCGACACAATACCGTCAATGTCCGTGGTCTGCTTCTCATCCGATCCAGAGACACCAACACCAGACGCAACAGTGGTCCACCCGTCTGTTCCAGTCTCACTCACCTGCAGCTCCCAGTCCTTCACATCGTGTGTCACGTCTCCGTACGAGTAGAACGAGAATCCTGTCACACGCTGAGGTGCGACAAAGTAGAATGAAGCCCAGTTCGGCACTTCCCATCCGTCAATGTGTCCTGCGTTCCAGTAGTTGCCCACACTCCCGTCAATCACGTTCTCACGTGGTCCTGATCTGTGCTCGGCGTTCACGTCCAGAAGTATCGGCGACAGAATACCGTTCTCTGCCATGGGTGCCGTGCTGAGAGGCACATATGTCTCGGGTTCGGAAGAGATTGATGTACCCGAGGTAGGGAATGTCGCAAATGAAACCTCACGCACCCAAGCCTGGTAGCGGCTGTGTCTCGTGGGGATGTAGAAACGCCAGAACTGCGACACAATACCGTCAATGTCCGTGGTCTGCTTCTCATCCGATCCAGACACACCAACACCAGACGCAACAGTGGTCCATCCGTCTGTTCCAGTCTCACTCACCTGCAGCTCCCAGTCCTTCACATCGTGTGTCACGTCTCCGTACGAGTAGAACGAGAAGCCTGTGACACGCTGAGGTGCGACAAAGTAGAATAAAGCCCAGTTCGGCACGTCCCATCCGTCAACGTGTCCTGCGTTCCAGTAGTTGTCCACACTCCCGTCAATCACGTTCTCGCGTGGTCCTGATCTGTGCTCGGCGTTCACGTCCAGAAGTATCGGCGACAGAATGCCGTTCTCTGCCACGGGTGCCGTGCTGAGAGGCACATATGTCTCGGGTTCGGAAGAGATTGATGTACCCGAGGGAGGGAATGTCGCAAATGAAACCTCACGCACCCAAGCCTGGTAGCGGCTGTGTCTCGTGGGGATGTAGAAACGCCAGAACAGCGACACAACAGCTTCAAAGTTAACAGTCTGCTTCTCATCCGACCCAGCGACACCAACACCAGACGCAACAGTGGTCCATCCGTCTGTTCCAGTCTCACTCACCTGCAGCTCCCAGTCCTTCACATCGTGTGTCACGTCTCCGTACGAGTAGAACGAGAAGCCTGTGACACGCTGAGGTGCGACAAAGTAGAATAAAGCCCAGTTCGGCACGTCCCATCCGTCAATGTGTCCTGCGTTCCAGTAGTTGTCCACACTCCCGTCAATCACATTCTCATATGGTCCTGATTTGTGCTCGGCGTTCACGTCCAGAAGTATCGGCGACAGAATGCCGTTCTCTGCCACGGGTGCCGTACTGAGAGGCACATACGTCTCGGGTTCGGAAGAGCTTGATGTACCCGAGGGAGGGAATGTCGCAAATGAAACCTCACGCACCCAAGCCTGGTAGCGGCTGTGTCTCGTGGGGATGTAGAAACGCCAGAACTGCGAGACAGCACCGTCAAAGTTGACAGTCTGCTTCTCATCCGAGCCAGACACACCAACACCAGACGCAACAGTGGTCCACCCGTCTGTTCCAGTCTCACTCACCTGCAGCTCCCAGTCCTTCACATCGTGTGTCACGTCTCCGTACGAGTAGAACGAGAATCCTGTCACACGCTGAGGTGCGACAAAGTAGAATGAAGCCCAGTTTGGCACGTCCCATCCGTCAACGTGTCCTGCGTTCCAGTAGTTGTCCACACTCCCGTCAATCACATTATCATATGGTCCTGATCTGTGCTCGGCGTTCACGTCCAGAAGTATCGGCGACAGAATACCGTTCTCTGCCATGGGTGCCGTGCTGAGAGGCACATACGTCTCGGGTTCGGAAGAGATTGATGTACCTGAGAGAGGGAATGTCGCAAATGAAACCTCACGCACCCAAGCCTGGTAGCGGCTGTGTCTCGTGGGGATGTAGAAACGCCAGAACTGCGAGACAGCACCGTCAAAGTTGACAGTCTGCTTCTCATCCGTGCCAGACACACCCACACCAGACGCAACAGTGGTCCATCCGTCTGTTCCAGTCTCACTCACCTGCAGCTCCCAGTCCTTCACATCGTGTGTCACGTCTCCGTACGAGTAGAACGAGAAGCCTGTGACACGCTGAGGTGCGACAAAGTCGAATGAAGCCCAGTTCGGCACGTCCCATCCGTCAACGTGTCCTGCGTTCCAGTGGTTGTCCACACTCCCGTCAATCACGTTCTCACGTGGGCCTGATTTGTGCTCGGCGTTCACGTCCAGAAGAGTGGGTGTTATGGTTGGAACTTGCCTGTGCACAGCAAAGCACTGCCCCGCAAGGAGGAGGGCGAAACAACCACGCATGGTCATATGCTGCACAGCAATGCAATATGTGTAACGCTGTCTGGAGATAATTTTTGTTGTTGTATCGACAATCACCTAAAGACCCGCTTGGGAACCTTGGGTCTGTTACTTCATGTTGGCCGAAGCCTTTTGTACTACGGAAGGTATAGACGTCAGTCTTTAGAGCAACTTTTATGAAAACCCCTTTTACCAGGGCTAAGTTTCTCGCGAGTTTCAAACACTGCAGTACTTCGTTCCTGTCGCAAGGGGGGGTTGTTTGTAGGTTACCGTTTTGAGGCCACCCTTGTGGTAAAAGATGAAGTGTTGGTACACTCTACACTACATCACAGCACCCTCTGTCCTGACGGGATAGTTAAGTCTGCGTGATGTAGGGTCCATGAGGATGGGGTGCTCCGTTAGTGGGAAAGGAAAACCTTGAGCACAACGCCTGAGTCGCCAATCCGGGTGGAAAAGATAAGTGGCCAAGGAACAAAAAAAGGGGGTGGGGATCACTTTTTTTATGGAACTATTTCTGAATCGGAATGTGGTGATAATAATTTGTTTGTATATCGCAGAAGATTCTTTGAGGGTTGTTTCGAGATTGCAGACAAAAAAAAAAAAAAAAGACGAACTTGTAAGAGACTTGCCTCACGTACTGAGAGTCACCTCACAAGAAAAGAAAAGAAAAAACACAATATAGTGTCACACACCCTTCTGTGTCTGCTCCCTCCGCCATCCTGCATCCCCAGTCTCCATCCACCAACGCACACTTCTCATACTAGCCTTGGCAGCCTGCTCTTTTGGGAACAGCATTGTCTTACCACAGGTTGCTTTACATACGAGAAGTCTGCGTTCTTGGGGATCACTCTGGATGGACGTGTTGCGAGAGAAGACACAGGAAGATAGTCCTACACCACTGTACTGCAAGCCACCCAACGAGTACGCAGTTACACGAAGAAGCGTTGGGATTGCACTGCGACAGTGGTGTGGGTGCGGTGTGGGAACGAATGGGGAGGGGAGGAGATAAGATGGTGCCTCTCTTGAGGCAGCTGACGTGTTAGCCAATAGAGGAGATGGAGTGTTTGACCCTATCGGGAAGACTAAAGCAAAGGACAAAGGAAAAATAAAGAAAGTAATAAAAAGAAAAAGGAAAAGCTGAAAAGAAAACGCAATAATCACATCCAATAAAGCAAGAACGAACGTGCTCGTTTTTAGATGGAAACAGTGTCAATAAACTCTTCGCAAGGCGGCAGCAGTGTGCAGGACACAAGGCAAAAAGGCCACCCCCCATTGCGAATTAAGTTAAAGTGACATGATCAGCGCAGCTTAG
Organism: Rhynchopus sp. YZ270_cl-10; assembly: GCA_964035575.1. NCBI lineage: Eukaryota > Euglenozoa > Diplonemea > Diplonemida > Diplonemidae > Rhynchopus > Rhynchopus sp. YZ270_cl-10. The sequence continues at coordinate 893,360 of OZ037866.1, read as the reverse complement.
ACATAAAAAGTAAAAGAGGGTGAAAATGATTGAAACGAAGCCACACCACTTGTCCACTGCACATACCGAAGATGCTCACAGCGAAAGCATACATCACACATGTGCAACACTTCATGTGGCAGGACTTCTTCTCTTATCATAACCCAGGCATCACTCAGATAGGTTTGGTTCCTTTTTGGTACGTAGTGGGGTGCCAAAATAACGGCGGAAGCAAAAAAACAACACAGAACTGAGTGTGGCAAGAAAGAAAAAGCGCAGGCATGGGAAGGCAAACCAACACAGGGGAAAGGAAGCGGGTTAATGCTTCGTCTCAAAGCGAAAAGAGCTACACGCAATGAGTCCTTCTGTGGCACGTCCCGCTCCCATGTCTTTGCTTCTCTTGTTGCATTCGAACAATACAAGAAAAACAAGTAAGATGAAACTAAGCCTCTTGTGCTTAGTGGACGTCAAAATACGTTTATGGAAATTCATATAATTTCAATTAAGGGGGGAAACATTTTTGAAGGAAAAATACTGATGTATGAAGTCTACTAAGTCAACGAAAACAACGTTGGCCTCTACAGACACGGCAGGCACTGGCGTGGAGGAGCAGGCCCCTTGCGCACACAGACAGGCAGGTCGCAGGCGTTGCTCGCAAACGACACCTCCCGCACCCAAGCCTGGTACTTGCTGTGTCTCGTGGGGATGTAGAAACGCCAGAACTGCGACACAACAGCTTCAAAGTTCGTGGTCTGCTTCTCATCCGATCCAGAGACACCAACACCAGACGCAACAGTGGTCCATCCGTCTGTTCCTGTCGCACTTTCCTGCAGCTCCCAGTCCTTCACATCGTGTGTCACGTCTCCGTACGAGTAGAACGAGAAGCTTGTGACACGCTGAGGTGCGCCAAAGTCGAATGAAGCCCAGTTCGGCACATCCCATCCGTCAACGTGTCCTGCGTTCCAGTAGTTTTCCACACTCCCGTCAATCACGTTGGCGCGTGGACCCCACCAGTGCTCGGAGTTCACATCAAGAAGAGCAGGGCGAAGAACGTTTGAGTAGAAGGCAACCTCACGCACCCAAGCCTGGTACTTGCTGTGTCTGGTTGGGATGTTGAAACGCCAGAACTGCGAGACAGCACCGTCAAAAGTGACAGTCTGCTTCTCATCCGATCCTGATACACCAACACCAGATGCAACAGTGGTCCACCCGTCTGTTCCAGTCTCACTCACCTGCAGCTCCCAGTCCTTCACGTCGTGTGTCACATCTCCGTACGAGTAGAACGAGAAGCTTGTGACAAGTGTGGCCTCCTCAAACTTGAAGGAAGCCCAGTTCGGCACATCCCATCCGTCAATGTGTCCTGCGTTCCAGTAGTTGTCCACACTCCCGTCAATCACGTTGGCGCGTGGACCCCACCAGTGCTCGGAGTTCACATCAAGAAGGGTAGGGGTCAGCACAGTGGTGTGCTCTGCGCACTCCCCGTTCGACACATCCCACACAGACGCATGCTCAAGCCCTCCCGACAGCTCTAACTCCAGGACCGACCCGCTCTCGACCAGCTTCGTCCAGAACACTGTGTCCTTCACGTCTCCACCTGCAGTGGCGACGTAGCGTGCGGCACACGACCCGCCGGTGAACCCGTTCGCACCAAACTGCGGCGGAAGTCCTCCGTTCGTGCTGACACCACACGGCGGGCAGAAGTAGTACACGAAGGTGAAGTGGCACGGACGGTCGTCTGCCGTCGCAGGGCACTCAAGGCGCAGCTTGTTGCCTGCTTCAGTGTGTCCCACAAGCGTGTGCACGTTCGCACCTGCCAGCCAGTCGGGCACGTTCACCCACGCCTGTCCCGTCGACACCTGGCTTTCTCTTGCTGTCACAGTGGTGATCTCGGGTGTGGCACCTGTGCCCGCCACCCACGACACCATGCCCTTGTGGCCTGCAGCAGTGCAGAGCCCCGCAAGCGAGAGGGTTATGATGCTGCGCAGCATGTTGTCACAGACTGTGTGTAGTTAGTTGGTGGTATCTGGGTGGTGTGGTGGTGGTGTGTGTTGTGGAGGAACCTGGACCACACGCGTTGAGGTACTTGATCATCCAATAGGAGGACAAACTCATGTGGCACAACGTGTAGGGTCGGCTTGGTACACAGCGTATTATAAGCATCATGTGGACTGGGGAAGATGGACACCATGTCAAATACCAGTTGAAAGAGAAGAAAAGAAAAAGCAACATTAGTTTGAGTCAAAAATCGCAAGAAAAGTGAAATCGCAAAAGTGCAAAAATAAATGGAGTCTTTGCCCCAATACGACATAAAACTTATTCAGATGAGTCTACGCCTCGCGTGGTTGGTCACCAAAAAAAGAGAGGAATCAAAATAATATTCTAGAGTGGCCATATTCAGAGAGTGAATACGGCCATCAGAACACAACTCTGACCCTAAAGAAACGCACAAACATCATCACAGATCATACATCACAAAGATCTTCCACTGTTACCCCAATAAGGGAGAGGAAAACGAAACAAAACAAAACAAAGAACTAGTTTTTGCACAACACCAAAAAGAAAAGAAAAATACACGCATAGAGCTATCGACGTGAAATCAGAATAAAATCGGAATAAAAAAGAAGGAATTTTTTTGCTGAAAATATGTTGGTTTAGTGTTACCGTCATTCAGGCAGTCTTCGCTGTATTATAGTATTTTTTTGGTAAGATGAACCTCAGCTTCACACTCTGTCATCTTGAGAAGAAAACGCCGTGAACGTTTTATTTTTTTGATATGGGAGAATGGAGAACAGGTCTGACCACCTGGAACCAGTGTGCTCTTATTTTGTTAAGCTGCTACTGTGAACAAGCCAGCAACGTTCAGAACACAGTGTTTTTTGATTAAGTTGTTGAGAAGCGAATCACATTAAAACCTTAACCCGGGGTTGGAGGGGGGGTCGGGGGGGGGGGGGGGGGGGGCTAGGGGAGGGTCACTGCACGTTAAATCTCTCGATAAATGCGATTTTTCCGATTTTGATCCTCAGAACCGCAGAAGTCCCCGAAAACCATACCAAACCACCTAGGGGACCCAAAAAACGCACCAGCGCCCCAGTTTTGACACAGAAACACTCAGATGATGCCTGAAATGCAATTTTTAAAGAGTGCCTACAGAACTTGTACCTGACCACCCCCCGTAGATAGAGCAAATCACACATTCATCACGCCTCAGTGTGGGCCAGGGGCCAGAAAAGCCCCCAAAGCCACATATTTTCACTCCAGAACCTATCCCGAGGGGTACCCAGGCTGTTTCGGGGTGTTTAGAGGGACTTGGTGGAACTTAGAACCATGTTTCAAAAAGGGTACAAGTACTGTGACAAGGGTTTGCCCTCTCAAGGGACCAAGTACTTGTACCCTTTTTGAAACATGGTTCTAAGTTCCACCAAGTCCCTCTAAACACCCCGAAACAGCCTGGGTACCCCTCGGGATAGGTTCTGGGGTGAAAATATGTGGCTTTGGGGGCTTTTCTGGCCCCTGGCCCACACTGAGGCGTGATGAATGTGTGAGTTGCTCTATCTACAGGGGGGGTGGGCAGGTACAAGTTGGTGGTCACTTTTAAAAAACGCAAAAAAGTCGCTCAGAAGTGGTCAAAAGTGCCCAAAACCGGGCGGAATTCGATTTTTGGGGTCCAAATGGGCCTATGGTGTGGTTTTTTTGACCTCAGGGGGTATTTTTTGATTTATTGCCTACTTCACGTTTTTTGACGGCTTCAGATACCTTAGGGTGGGAAAACCCTTGGCACAGTACTTGTACCCTTTTTGAAACATAGTTCTAAGTTCCACCAAGTCCCTCTAAACACCCCGAAACAGCCTGGGTACCCCTCGGGATAGGTTCTGGGGTGAAAATATGTGGCTTTGGGGGCTTTTCTGGCCCCTGGCCCACACTGAGGCGTGATGAATGTGTGATTTGCTCTATCTACGGGGGGTGGTCAGGTACAAGTTCTGTAGGCATTTTTTAAAAATTGCATTTCAGGCATCATCTGAGTGTTTCTGTGTCAAAACTGGGGCGCTGGTGCGTTTTTTGGGTCCCCTAGGTGGTTTGGTATAGTTTTCGGGTACTTCTGCGGTTCTGAGGATCAAAATCGGAAAAATCGCATTTATCGAGTACAGTGACCCTCCCCTAGGCATAGTGTGCAGACGAACATTTTTGGTTCGTCGACGAACAAAATGTTCGTCGGTTTTGTTCGTCGATGTTCGTCGACGAACATCGACGAACATCGACGAACAGGTCCCTGCCACAAGGGCAACCCACGACGAACAACGACGAACATCGACGAACAAAAATTTTTTTTCCCCCCACGACGAACATCGACGAACATTTTGTTCGTCTGCACACTATGCCTAGGGGGGGGGGGGAGAGAGAAAGACAAAAAAAGGTTGTTTTAGCGGTCTTGTTTTCAAATTTAAATTAGAAAAGTAAAAAAGCAATACACCCTCTTAGAACCAAGCCCTTCTCACAGTTTCTTTCGACCTGACAAACAATTGTGTTGCAACAAAAAAGGCAAAGAAGAAAAGTTCATAAGATGAACCTGAGCTTCTCATACTTAGTCACAACAGAACCTGGCTTTTTAAGATGGAAACACACCACAAAGGTTTTTCGGAAAGTAGGGGAGAAAGCATAATATGGCAGCGTCCGCGAAAGACCCCCCCCCTAAAGCTAACATCCATGCTTATTGGTATTTCACTAATTAAAATTTTGGTATTTTATAAGATTTTTTTTTAAAATGAACTCAGAGTTAAGTTTCTGAGTTCATTAAAAAAAAAATCGGTGAAAAATTCCGAGTAGGTATTAATTTAGATAGGAAAAGCTATGTCAACAGCTATGTGTCCCCTTATTTTACCTGTAAATACTAAGGATATACAAGGAAATCCTCACAAACACCCATATAACCACCCATAGAACAACACAACAGGGGGAAATGTAATCAGCAGCCAAAGCATTCGCTCAGGAGCTGAAAACCCGGCCTTTCCGAGGCCTAAAAAACTTCGCCGAGCTGCAGGTGTATGCAGGGGTTCACTGGCAGGGGGGCAAAGGGTGGGGCGCGAGGAGCTGGATGCGCGAGGTGTGTAGCTCGAAGCATATGTCCCTCCATATGCAGAAGACAACCACCAGGAGAAAAGGGGCGTCCGCCGTTTACTACTCCTGTAGTTGCATCAGCGACACCCTCAGGAGGACAGTGACAGCGAGACGGAGGAGGAAGAGGAGAACAGGCGGACAATTGTCTGTAACTCTTGGAGAGACTCATCACTGAGGTCAATAGGGTCACTCAAAAAAGGGGGTTTTCTGCGAGAAAGTCGACGTCGCCGCAGACGACCCGGAGCGTGAAGCTCTTTCGCGCTCTATTTAGAGTGTTCGGAGGGGACGACAAGCCTCCACCCCCCTTTCCTACCCCCTTTTTGATAATGGGTTTAGAGACAGATATTAGTGAATTCCTTCCTATATCCTTAGTATTTACAGGTAAAATAAGGGGACACATAGCTGTTGACATAGCTTTTCCTATCTAAATTAATACCTACTCGGAATTTTTCACCGATTTTTTTTTTAATGAACTCAGAAACTTAACTCTGAGTTCATTTAAAAAAAAAATCTTATAAAATACCAAAATTTTAATTAGTGAAATACCAATAAGCATGGATGTTAGCTTTAGGGGGGGGGTCTTTCGCGGACGCTCCCATATATAGCATACTTTTGTATCAGTCCTATTCGTGGTCCTTTACCCCCCCCCCCTTCCTTTACCCCCCCCCCCCCCTATTTTACCCCCTTTTTCAGAAAAAAACGGGTCAGGCCAAAATAACATGGTCCTTTACCCCCCCCCCCCCCCCCTTATAATACCCTGTTGTGGCTGGTACTTTACCCCCCTGGGGGGGTAAAGTACCAGCCACCAGGCAATTTTTGGGTAATTTTCACCGCGACACGCCAGGTGGTGTTTTGTCACGAGGGACCTAAACCCACGAGCGAAGCGAGGGGGTTTAGGTCCCTCGTGACAAAACACCACCTGGCATGTAATTATGGGGTAATAATTTCACATAATGCAGCGCATACCTGTTTTGTTTTATGGTTTGCTGGGAGGGGCTGATGTGTTCAGCGGGTCGTACATCCGTAGACTGTAGGACTGGTCTGATTTGAAGCTGGAGACAAGCTCAAAATGAGGAAAGGGTAAAGTGCAAATAATCCTTCACCCCTGTTTTGCATCGGGTGTGCAGGTAGATGGGTGCAGGTTTGTGCTGCGTGGGCGATACGTTTTGGGACACCTCACGGAATCTGAGGCAACATCGTCATCCCTCGTCATCCCTGACCAGTCATGGTACAGGCACGGGCAGAAAGATGATGTGGATGCTGTGGATTTCCATGATTCATGACCACTTGCGATGTCGCAAGGAGGTGAGGAATTTTTTTCAGACGATACATTTATCATTAGATCATGTGTCGTCACACTGTGTTGTGCAAAATTTCACCCCACGGTGTATGAAAAAGTCCCCCCTTCCCACCCAAAAACATGACCAAACCCATAACATGGTCCTTTACCCCCCCCCCTTACCCCCTCCTTTACCCCCCCCCTTATTTTACCCCCCTTTTTCCAAAATTTCCGGTTCACCGACCCAAAGGGGGGGGGGGGGGGTAAAGGACCGCGAATAGGACTGATGTTATCATTATCATGTAATGTAACAAGGAAAATAGCGTGTTACCCGGGTCACATGGTCACGTGGTAGGGGGTGGGTCTTTGAGTGGTACAGGGAGTGTGCATCACAGCGAAAATAAATAAAATTGTGGGTGAGGTAAAGTTTTCACTGCATCGCGTGCGATGCAGTGAAAACTCAGATGACAATCAGTGACAGTGACAGCATCAGAATATTGTTCTTCAAATAAAGAGGAAAGATTGGTAAGAGGGGCCAGAGTCTATCATGCTTGGCCACCTGAAGCAATAAATGAAAGGTAAAAAGGCACATCTAGTGCAAAAGCGGGCGAGGAAATGACGTTAAAAATACTTCTTAAAGTTCTGGACAGGAGACCCGCCACTGCTTTTTTGAAACAGGGGTGTTACGAAAATCACAAATAATCTTAACGTATTCTGTTCATTCTAAAAACGGGGGTAAAATATTGCGAATGGAAAAATGGAAGACAAGCATAAAACGTTCTATCCTCCAAAGCAGCTGACTCTTAGACGAGCACCGCTTTCACTGGGTCGTCAAAGTAAGTGGACTCATCCTGTTTTTCGCAGATTGTTTCCGAGAGAGCAAGTTTAGTATTGCTGGTCTTATGCTTCACGCACACACAGAGAACGACGCTCACGACGCACAGCACTGCCACAGCAGCAATGAGCACTAAGCTGACAATGACGTCGGTGTCGTCATCCTCACCACCCTCAGCGTGGAGCACCTCACTGTGAACCACCTCCGTTGTGCCGAGGTTGTACTTCGCCAGAGTCGTAGGAGCTGTAGCCTCCGCATGGAGTGCAATGGTAACACCTTCGGACGTGCTTCCCGCCCTGTACGATATTTCGACCTCCACCACGACGTGTCCCTCTGAGCGCAGCACCTGTGCACTGCGTGTAGAGGCTGTCGATGGCGCACACGACATGCACCCTGCTGCGATCTTCATTGCGCTTGTGGTTGGACACCCATCCACACAAGCAGCCTCTGGGCACGTCCACCTTACCTTCCCGCTCGACACCTGCCCAGCAAGGAAGGCAACCAAATCCACAGCAAACGTCTTGCCGTCAAACAGCAAAAACTCGACACCCACAGGAATACGCAGCAACTCCCGTACGTTGTTGTCGGTGTCCGGGTGCTCCGGCAGTGAGGGCGCAACAGCGGCCGTAAATGCAACCTCCCTCACATAGGCCTGGTACTGGCTGTGTCTCGTGGGGATGTAGAAACGCCAGAACTGCGACACAACAGCTTCAAAGGTGACAGTCTGCTTCTCATCTGACCCAGAGACACCAACACCAGATGCAACAGTGGTCCATCCATCTGTTCCAGTCTCACTCACCTGCAGCTCCCAGTCCTTCACATCGTGTGTCACGTCTCCGTACGAGTAGAACGAGAAGCCTGTGACACGCTGAGGTGCGACAAAGTAGAATGAAGCCCAGTTTGGCACATTCCATCCAGTAACGTGTCCTGCATCCCAGTGGTTCGCCACACTCCCGTCAATCAGGTTCGAACCTGGACCACGTGCACGATCAGCATTCACATTCAGAAGTGTCGGCGACAGAATACCCTTCTCTGGCATGGGTGCCATGGTAAGAGGCGTAGATGTCTCGGGTGCGGAAGTGCTTGATGTACCCGAGGGAGGGAATGTCGCAAATGAAACCTCCCTCACATAGGCCTGGTAGCGGCTGTGTCTGGTTGGGATGTAGAAACGCCAGAACTGCGAGACAATACCGTCAATGTCCGTGGTCTGCTTCTCATCCGATCCAGACACACCAACACCAGACGCAACAGTGGTCCATCCGTCTGTTCCAGTCTCACTCACCTGCAGCTCCCAGTCCTTCACATCGTGTGTCTTGTCTCCCTGCGAGTAGAACGAGAATCCTGTGACACGCTGAGGTGCGCCAAAGTCGAATGACACCCAGTTTGGCACATTCCATCCAGTAACATGTCCTGCGTTCCAGTGGTTGTCCACACTTCCATCAATCACATTTGCACGTGGTCCTGATCCGTGCTCGGCGTTCACGTTCAAAACAGTCGGATGAAGATCGTTTGAGTAGAAAGCAACCTCCCTCACCCAGGCCTGGTACTGGCTGTGTCTCGTGGGGATGTAGAAACGCCAGAACTGCGACACAACAGCTTCAAAGTTCGTGGTCTGCTTCTCATCTGACCCAGCGACACCAACACCAGATGCAACAGTGGTCCATCCATCTGTTCCAGTCTCACTCACCTGCAGCTCCCAGTCCTTCACATCGTGTGTCTTGTCTCCCTGCGAGTAGAACGAGAAGCCAGTGACACGCTGAGGTGCACCAAAGTAGAATGACGCCCAGTTTGGCACACTCCATCCAGTAACGTGTCCTGCATCCCAGTGGTTCGCCACACTCCCGTCAATCAGGTTCGAACCTGGACCACGTGCACGATCAGCATTCACGTTCAGAAGTGTTGGCGACAGAATACCCTTCTCTGGCATGGGTGCCATGGTAAGAGGCGCAGATGTCTCGGGTGCGGAAGTGCTTGATGTACCAGAGGGAGGGAATGTCGCAAATGCAACTTCCCTCACATAGGCCTGGTACTGGCTGTGTCTCGTGGGGATGTAGAAACGCCAGAACTGCGACACAACAGCTTCAAAGTTCGTGATCTGCTCCTCATCCGATCCAGAGACACCAACACCAGATGCAACGGTGGTCCACCCGTCTGTTCCAGTCTCACTCACCTGCAGCTCCCAGTTCTTCACATCGTGTGTCTTGTCCCCCTGCGAGTAGAACGAGAATCCTGTGACACGCTGAGGTGCGCCAAAGTCGAATGAAGCCCAGTTCGGCACATTCCAACCAGTAATGTGTCCTGCGTTCCAGTGGTTGTCCACACTCCCGTCAATCACGTTCGCACGTGGTCCTGATTTGTGCTCGGAGTTCACGTCCAGAAGAGTGGGTGTTATGGCTGGAACTTGCCTGTGCACAGCAAAGCACTGCCCCGCAAGGAGGAGGGCGAAACAACCACGCATGGCCATATGCTGCACAGCAATGCAATATGTGTAACGCTGTCTGAACTTATGGTGTGGTCTTTGACGTTGCCTCTGGGTGATTCAAGGACACAAAGTCTTGCTTTCACCCCCCTTCTTTTTCTTTTTCTTTTTCGGGAACGTTCATCGTTCGCGAGATTAAAGTGGAGCTTGGAAAGAAATACAGTTGATGTGTTGATAGTATGATAGGTGTGAAGCTTCGACAGTGAGCCAGGCACACAATAGTGAAAGTAAGACACGGGTACGCACACCCCCTCTTTACCGTAGCACTTCTCTGTACTCTACACTACGTTATGGCACCCTCTGGCCTGATGTTGGGGAGGGGGCATCTGAACCAAATGATCTAGGCACACCAAAATACTTTCGAAACCAAGGCATGGGAATACATTGATTGTTCTTCGAAGTCAGAGGCACAGTGAAAAACGGCTGCCTGTATGAACTGGCTTTTCAGGTCAAAAAAATGGCCTGAAAAAGTGGCCATGCCAATAGGCAGCGTATTGTGGAATACTCTTCTGCCTTGAGTAGGAGGCCACAACGCAGAGAAACTGACGGCAACAGAAACCACTCAATAGATCCCACTATAGGCACCCACACTTGCATTGGGTGACAATAATAAAGTGAAAAGTTGATAGTTTGCAAACAATTTTGGGACGTAGGGCACTGAACCACAAAATCGTAGAGTATAGGTTATAGGCTATCTATGTGCCCTGTTATCAGATTTCTCTCTGAAAGCGCGCACCTCAATAATAAGTGAAAACTGTATGCCAAGCTACACTAAAACCTAACAGATCTATCAAAAAAGTTTGTCAGATGTACCTGATCAGGTACCTAAAGGTAGCTATTGAGGGTGTCAAATGAAAAAGAAGAAAACAACGCAAAGACCACGTTAGGACCTAAAGAGACAACCTGGGGCGCAAAGAGATGAAGAACTCACCTGAACGCTCGAGGACGGGGTGTGGGTACAGAGATCTGGGGGGACTATGTGGGTGTAGGGCTGCCTCAAAGAAAGAGAGATTTGAAAAGGTGCAAAAAAAAAACGCCTCGCCGTTCATCGGGGCGGACTGCATGGCACCGTTTCTCCACGGGTTATCGAACCCCCAGAGGGCACTTTATTATGCACAAAAAAGCTTCTACGAATATCAGGATACATGTCATCTGATCAGGTGTGAGGTGTTTCGATACAGATGTATTTTCTATTCAGAGAAAAGAGTTGTGCTGCGTTCTCCACAAAATATTAACCTCTGATATGGTAAGTAAAAGGGAAAAAAAGGGTTTTTTTTTTCGTTGATAACTCAATTACCCTGTTGGAGGGGTGATTGGTGTATCGGAGCTATTTTGTCCTTTTAAGCTACGCTTTGTTGCAGGTATAAAAATAACACAGATTTCATTCAATAAAAAAAATTTTTTTTGAAAAATCAATTGTGAGCCCAGAGGTTAGAGTAAATATCACCCCACAGGGCTTTTGGGATATAGTTACAAGACGAGAAAAAACGAATCAAAACGTGAATAGTGTTTGGTACATCGGCATCAGGGGACCCAACCATGCAGTCCTACATCCATTTCGCGGTTTACATCTTGACAGAAAACATCATATTGGGTGCGGCACCTTAATCTTGAAGCACTGTTGCACGGAGTGCTCTGGTCCGTGCTTCGATTGTTTCGACGGAGATACCAAGGCGCTTCATGGCCACCTGCGCAACTGCGTCTGTGCCTCCCGATGACATTGCTACGGCGGACTCTTTGGAGGCTTCTGCGGCTGCTTGCATGCGTACTGTGCGGAGGTGCATCTCGAGGGGGTTCTCTGCCCAGAGGCTGCGGAGGGGGAGCGACGGTGTGGACACCACCTTGGCACCGCACAGTCCTGCAGAGGCGACCATCGCAGCGTCGAAGGCGCCTGCACGCGCCAGCATCGGGTAGCAGCACATCGCAAACACAAAGGTGGCAACGTCCTGCCGCCGCTGTGGTGTCTCCACACGAAGCGCAAGTGCTGGCCCAACCGCAGCACACAATGCTACCAAAGGAGCACCAAGTCGCGTCTCAGGTGCAACAAAGGACACCAAAGCAACCGACGCAGAAGAGAGTGCAGAGCCTGTAGGTTGGATTAAATGGAGAGGGGTTTTTTGAGGGAGTTGCGGGAGTGGGATTAGGTAAGATATCGTAAATTATTGACCGTAAAAAAAGGTCGAATTTCCAGAAAAATCTTGAGGTCGAACATTGGTATGATAATTTGACGGTACCAAATCGGCTACAGCAAATGGGTTTTTGGAGGGGAGGAGGAGGATAAAATTTGGTCCATACTTATTGCAAGATATTTCCCGCCGCGGAGCGCGTCGAAGAAGAGGTTGAGGACCCCAGGGAGCTCTCGTTTGAGGTACGCGAAGTAGAGTGCACGCAGCAGTACGACCTTGCAGGAGAAGAGCGTCAGGGGGCGCATTATACGACGGTAGTGCTTCAGCACCTCGAAGAACACTGCCTTCGCACCGCCACCACCACCACACACCAACAGATCGCGCACCTCCTCCACACACCCCCCATCCGCCACCACCGTCCTCAACCTCGCCACCTCCCCATCAGACAGCCCCGACACCTTCTGCAGCAACCCTTCCACCTCCTCCGGCAACCCTCCCTTCAACCACATCGACAACAACCCTGCAAGCGACCCGCCCAACAGCACTGTCGGGAATCTATCAAGTGGACAGCCCTGCAGAAGCACCTTGCTGATGAGATACGCAGAGAGGTGCTTGTAGTTGAGCCGCATGCCGGGGGAGTCGAGCATCAGCTTCAAAGGGACGGTAGAAGCCACAGCGCCGGCTGTCTGCCCGAAATACCCCTTGACGGTGCTGTACACAGCCCCGGAGGTGCTCAGGCCGACCACAGTGCGTACCACCTCCTCGACCTCGCATATGGTGGGTGTGGTGGTGGCGGTGGTGGGGCCGTTCCCCCGCAATGCCTCGGCCCGTCGCAATACATTCAAAACAACAAGAAACAAGCCACCATAAGCACCGCTCCGCAGTGCGCCGTACGTAGGTGACGTAACACCGGACATATTTATTTTTTTTCTGTAACATATGCTTGAGGAATTGAGGAGGGAAAGCGAACAACGCGGCGAACTAAATGGAGGGGGGGAGGGAAGTACATTTAAAAAAAAAAAATGTGGTTGGTATTCACTCTTCGTCACAATAGCGCTGCCGCTGAGGCAGTGCGGCTGCTCTGTTTGTTCTATCCAGAGTAAACCCGATTTTTTTCCCTTTTTTTTCTAACATTATGAGAATACAACAAATATTTGTAAAATGCTTTTGGGCATTTTTTTAACAAAAAAACAAAATTTGAAAAGATGAAATGTACCGCTCTCTCCCTCTACACACATCTTATCGAAAAAATACATACGATGTTTTTTGGGTACAAAAAGCAAACATCCTCCAAAAAAATACAAAAAAATGCTTTCAATCTTCTTCCGAAGGCTCGAGGCGAGACTCCTCCAGAACTGCCCCCTCCTCCTCCACCGCACTCCCTAGGACCGACCCGCGCGCCGTGTCCTCATTTGTCATGACCCCGCCGGAGATGGGCGCAGCGTCACCTCTGTACTCCTCCTCCTCTCCTCCTCCTCCTCCCGCACCTTCATCTGCATCCCCATCAGGACAAAACTCATCTGCAATTGGAGACATAGGTGACGCGGAGGCATCTCGATCTCTAGATCCATCTCTTTGCAGTTCTGTGGTGCCTGCAGCGCTGGGCATGTCGTTTGGTACAATGTGTGGTGTAGTGTTATATTCGGAACGGGGTGTCGCTGTTCTGTCTAGAAGCGCATTGCGTTCTGCCGTTGCACGTTGCACCTCGAGGAGTCCTTCTGTCGCATTGAGGCTGCGGCGGACCGAGTCGTCACTCCGTGCTGTGAACGCCGCGGAGAGTGGTCGGTTCAACCGTGCAGGAGAAGACGCTGCTCTAACGTCAGCTGGTCCTGGGGCCAGCTTTGTTGAAGGTACGCCCAGAACGGCGGCCTTGAGAGGCAGGTCAATCCCACAAGACAGTTTTAGCCTTGCGCGGGTAAGCAGTTCGTTCATGCGGGCCTGTACTTCAGCCTCCATGGAGGGAGCGGGTACGGGTGGTGGTGGTGGTGGAAGCGCGGCTGCTGCTGCTGCAGCTGCGACGGCGGCGGCGGCTGTGTTTTTTGTTTGATATGGGGGTGAGAAAAAACTGCAAAAAAGTTGATTTGAAAATACAAAATCCCGAACAGACCGGGGAGTGGACTCCCCATGCAGTCGAGGTTGCCATCTATGTCTCTAAAAAACCATACCCTCTGCAGGCGCCACCCCATACGTACTAAAGTCATGCCCCATATAGACCCTCTGTGGGGATAGCTGCGGGACTGCTAAGGGCACTACAGACGCCGCGGGGAGGACCTGGGTTGTGGTGTGCAGCACATGCGTGCCACCACCCACACCGACCCCCCCTACGCTGCCCACTGGCGACAACCCTACACCACTCAGGTGCTCCACCCCCACCCCCACCCCTACGTCGTACCTTGGCGATGCTGGGATCGGTGAACCCGCCTTGGCATCTGCAAGGAGGTGCAGTGCTGTCCGCAAGGCCTCCTCCTCAGCAGCGCGTGCCGTCACATCGCGGGTCGCAGCCTGCGCTGCACGCAGCTGTGCCGCGTCCCTTTCGTTCTCATACATCTGCCGGTCCGCCCGCCGGATGCGCTCCTCCGACACCACCCGCAACGCAGCCAGCCGTCTCATCTCCTCAGCCTGCAGCAGCCCCGTCTCCCTGATGGGCACCTCCAACGCCAGCTCTGGAGCGCCAGGGGACATGATTGGAGGGGAGGTGAGACCCCCCAGAGCACGCCCAAGAACGCCGTCCTCCAGGTGTTGGATGCGTCGCTCGCAGTTGTCGAGGACGGTGCGTGCTGCGTCGTGCGGGGTGGTGGTTGTGCGTGGGGAGGTAGGCGGGAGGGCCTGCACGGTGCCGTGGTGGTGCGTCCCCGCAGCGATGCCAAAGGACGCCATCTCAGATCGGATCGCTGCGAGGCGTGCGTCTAGCTCGGCTTGGCGGGAGGCGCTGGCGGAGAGAGGGGTAGACATAGTGGGGAAAGGGTTGTGCAAGACACCCGGAGGTGATGCAATTTCTGAAGGGGGTATTGAGTGAGAGAGAGAGTGAGAGAGAGAGGACTCTAAGAGGGAACAAAGAAGAGCGTACGATGTGCTTCTCATCACATCGGGCGCTTGAAATACCTCTCGGATTATATCTGTGTCGGAAGCGATCATTTGATCCGAATGGAATGGGGGGTGCTACTGTGCTATCATGCTATCGTGCTACCGTGCTGGGTTAAGCTATTGAGCTCTGGGTTTGAGGATGCGAGAATGTGCGAGTTGTGACTCGCATGATCGCCATGATGAGAGGGGTGTTATTAGTTTGGAAAAGGATGACATTTTTTTTGTGTTTTTGGTATTTGCTGAACAATTGTAAAGGGTTGAGGGATGTTACCACAGCCCAATCTCTGGGTAGTGTGTTTCTGTGTTTTGTTGAAAAATTGTTGGAATAGTGTAGTTGCCACCTGTTCAAGCTCCACTGTCATTGTTTGTTTTTTTGTTCTTTTTGGGTCGTCGGAAGTCTCCTTTTTTACTAATTCTTTTACACACTGTGAGCACTAAACGCACACCTATTTACAACGAAAACCCTTTTGTTACTTTTACTTTTTTTTTTACTCACAATGTCGGAAAGGGAACCAGAAAAAATGAAGAAAAGAAGAAGATATCGGGATAACATACTTCACACCAGAAGGTGAAAGCAACCCGAGTGGGATCATGTGTAATGGGGAAAGGGGGGAGAGGAATATTTTTTTGAAAAAAAAACAAAATAAAATCGAACGTGTTTTGCAAGAGTGCAGACACCCAAAAAAGGAAAAGAGTTGAAAGTGCAAACGCCTCACCGTTCATCGGCGGACGCAGGCACTGGAAAAATACAACAAAAAAACAAAAGTGAAGTTAGTGCAAACGCCTCTGGGATACAGGCACTGAACCAACAAACAAAGGTTGGTAGGGTTATCCTCGCGTAGTCAAAAAAAAAATATGTGTGGAGTTCACACAGGTGTCTACGCGCACAACTTTCGTCCCAGAAACCCAGAAATGGTGGGAGGAAGTGTAACATTGGAGGGCTGGCGTCATTCTACTTCCACTCGACGACGAGAGCCGATGGGATGGAGGTGTCCTTCCCCTCCGCATCTGCAACGGCCACCCTGCCTCTCGAGAGGCCGTCTTGCTTGACCTGTTTTGTTTTGTGGGTGGCAGGAAAATTTATTTTGGTTCCGCTGTATAGCCAACTTGTAAATAATAAAGCCCCCCTTCATCTATCCTGTTGTGCTACCCACGCTGCGTGAGTGCATAATAAAGGGGATACAGTCGAATGAATCAGTTCCAATGATATAAAATGTTCGAGAGACTCGTTACTCTTTGTTTGTCGCTCAAAAGGCTAAAAACGGGGATAAATTGCTTGAAGGTTGTTTGTTGTTCGCTTCCACCGAGGGTCTTGAGCATTTTGTTAAATACTATGTGTTTACTAAAAACAAAAACAAAATGTATACCTTTGCTTCACCGATGCAGTCTTCGTCTGCTTTTGCAAGGGGTTTTTTGTATTTTATTGTGTCACCTTGCTTTGGGTTTGGCGCATCTGCAGCACGAGCAAGACGGAGCGCTGACGGCGCAAACCCCGCGACCACTCCATCAATCTCAACACCCACCCTGCCACGCGCAGTACCTTCCGTCACGACCCCCTCTTGCCCATGCTGTGCATGCGACGCCAACACCACATGCACCACGGACCCAACCGGGAACCCTTCGCCCCCCTTCACCCGCAGCTGCGACAGAGGATACCCCCGCACCTCCCCATCCTCTGTGTCCACTGCTGCCCTACCCCGGCTGACTGCACCCATCTTCCCGGAGAGGCCTTCGGGGACAACCTCTACTGCGTCACCTTGGTTTGGGATGGTTGTGTTTCGTGTACGTAGGGCAGATGCGGGCACTCCAATCGGCTCGGTTTGGTCATCTAGGAGGACAGAGACTCTGCCGCGGTTGTGGCCTATAACAACCCCGGTGTTTCCTGCGGAGGTTAGTGGTGCGCCGGGTGGTGCAACGACTTCGACCAAGGTGCGCAGAGGGAATGCCTGTTCCGGTGTGGCCCCGGAGACACGGAGTTGTTCTGTAGGAACGCCAACAAGGCTTCCGCAGCTTAGTTCCACCCCAGCACGGCCGCGGTTGTGTCCCATAACCCTTCCTGATGCGCCAGAATGCGTGCCTGATATAATTTGTACTTCTATCCCCACAGGGAATGTCTGATGTGCGGTCCCCTTCTCTCCTCGCAACGATTCTGCAGGAACTCCCACAATGACATTCTCCGGTCCAATGTTCACGCCGACTCTGCCCCGGTGTGTTCCGGTGACCACTCCGGATTCGCCTTTGTGGTTGCCTGCGATGACCTCCACCCTGGCCCCCTTCGAGAACGACTGCGCAGCGGATCTCCCTGTTGCTTTGAGTTGCCCAGCGGGGAGTCCGATGTGGGTGCCGTCCTGCAGCTCTACCCCCACCCTTCCTCGGGTGGTGCCTACTACGCGCCCGTCAGCGCCGTTGTGGAGATGGCCGGGGGAGTGGATGGTAACAAAGGCACCGGTAGGGAAACGTTGTGAAGGCAGTGAGGCGACGGCGGAGGCCTGGCTGGAAGGCACCCCTACGACTTCGCCGTTCTCCAGCGCAACTGCGAGACGCCCGCGGGCAGAGCTTTGGACACGGCCAGTTCTTCCTGCGTAGGTGGATTCGCTCGAGAGGCATACTTCGGTGCCTGGGGGGAAGCCCTGTGGGCCTGTCCTTCCAATGGGGCGGAGGGAACCGCCTGGGGTGCCGAGGCGTTCTCCGTTTTCGAACTCAACACCGACGCGGCCTCGGTTGTGGCCAGTGACGCGTCCAATTCTTCCGTTGAAATCCACTTCGCTTCCAATGGGCATGCTCTGGAGGGGTGTCTTGCCAAGAAGGCGTGTTTGTGCAGCAGGGACACCTACAGTGTTGCCGTTGCCGATGGAGACGCCGACACGGCCGCGGTGGACGTGAGTGACCGAGCCAGATTCGCCAATGTGCTGTCCCGCGGTGATTTCGACCTGGTCGCCTTCAGAATAGGTTTGAGCAGCAGACCTGCCCCCAGCCCTGAGCTGGTCAATCGGCAGCCCAATGTTGCGGCCGTCATTCAGCTCCACCCCAACCCTTCCGCGAGCGTTGCCTACCACCCGCCCTTCTTCTCCGTTGTAGGCAGGGTTTTGGTTTACGATTGTGACCGTACTTCCGATTTTCATTTTGAGATCCTTCACGGGGCGAACCTGGCCAGCAGGGACACCTTCTGTGCTTCCATCACTGAAAGTCACAGCAACACGGCCACGGTGATGAGAGGAGACACGCCCAACCCTCCCAGCCACGTCCACAAAGGCGCCCACAACGAATGCCTGCTGCGCCGAGGCGTTGGTGATGCGGAGCACGTCTGCGGGCACACCCACACAAAGCTCCCCTGGACCGATCTCGACACCAACCCTGCCACGACTCGTCCCGGTCACCATACCAGCAGTTCCTTTGTGCGGCCCGCTAAGAATGTCAACGTGCACACCCTTCTTGAACGCCTGCTCTGCAGTTCTCGCCACCCGACGGACCTGCTGATGCGGGGTGCTGATCTGACGTCCGTCGTCTAACAGAAGCCCCACCCTACCACGACTGTGCCCCGTCACCTGAGCGGTGTTGCCGTTGCTGTTGGGGTCGTTGTTGATGACGCAGACGAAGCAGCCAATAGGGAACACCTCTGGGTCATCACCGGCACTGCGGAGGCTTGTGGAAGGGACACCGATGGTGGTGCCGTCGAGAAGGGAGATTCCTACACGGCCTCGGCTGTGACCAATAACGGAGCCGAGCTGGCCGTTTTGAGAGGGTTGTTCGTTGACCACCATGACAGAGGCGCCTACAGGGTACTGCCTAGAGATGTCCTGCGGGGTGCTGCGCAGGCAAGATGCAGGGAGGCCTGTGGTGGTACCATCGCTCAGCTCGACGCCAACCCTGCCGCGGCTGTGTCCGGTAACAATCCCACTGTCGCCATTGCTTGCAGCGCTGCCTGAGATGACGTCCACCCGAGAACCTACCGGGAACTGCAAAGCATCGGCAGGGACATGACGGACGCAGCCACCAGGAAGCCCCAAGGTGGTGCCATCCTCCATAGACACGCCCACCCTGCCGCGGCTGTGCGACACAACCTGCCCACGTCGCCCGCCCACAGTGGGGTGCGTCTGCACATCAACGTAGCTCCCCACCGGGAGCGACTGCGGCGCACTCATCCCCAACTTCCGCAGACTCGACGCAGGCACCCCAATGCGTTTGTCCGGCAGCTCGACACCAACCCTGCCACGGCTATGCCCAAGCACCTGCCCCTCTTGGCCTTGGTATTCCGACGCCGCAACCACACACACCGTGCATCCAACAGGAAACTCTTGCCCCGCCGACTTCGAAATCACCTTAAGGTGCTGTATCGGAATCCCTGCAGTTACCCCATCCTGGAAGGCAACACCCACACGGCCACGGCTTTGCCCGGTCACTTGACCCACCTTGCCACGATGTGTTGTCCCACCTACTACCTCTACATCACTGCCTGTCGGCATGCGACGTGCTGTGTCAGCAGCAATGCCACGCAGCATACCGAGAGGAAAGCTTACAGACCCTCCTGCGAGAGTGACCCCGGCACGTCCACGGGAAATTTCATCAACAGTTCCGGTGACACCTACGTGGGGGCCAGAGAGTACCTCTACGGTGCTTCCCTTCGCAATGCCTGCTGCGTTTGCGACAACACGGACACATCCGATGGGGACACCGTGCACAGTGCCGTCAGAGAGACTCACACCCACCCTCCCTCGCGAGACGTTCTCCACCCTGCCGGTCGCGCCGCAGAGTTTCCCCGCACCATTCAGAATCTCAACGCGGGCACCAACGGAAACAGGTTTGTTCACCTTCCGGATATGCTGTGGCAGCACCCCTGCTGCCTCTCCGGTGCTGAGAAGAATTCCGAGACGTCCCCGATGGAGTGAGGTGACAGACCCGGTCAATCCATGATGAGCACTTTCCGGGCTGGTCACTTCGACTTCGTCATTAATGTGAATGCCCCCTGAAGCCCTGCGGAGATGCTTTGGAAGGAACCCATGGGTACCTCCGTCATCCAAAACCACACCAATCCGTCCGCGGGAATGTCCTTCGACTACTCCAGTTTTTCCGTTAAGAGTTGGTGTGCGCAGATCAATACATTCAACATGAGTTCCAATCGGGAAACGCTGTGCCGCAGTTTTATCAACAACCCGGAGCGCCTCGGGGACACACCCTTGCGTTGCGGTACCGCAGGACAGCTCTACCCCTACCCTGCCTCGTGCATGCCCGACAACACATCCCAACGCCCCGGCCGCGTCTCCAGCATTAAGCAGCTCCACCACGGCACCCAGAGGGAAGCTCTGCCGCACGTCGCCTACCGTCTTCTGCAGCATCGAAGGCACCGTCCCTAGGACCTCCCCATCCTCAAGAACGACCCCAACTCTCCCACGATAGTGCGACTCAACCACACCCACCCACCCTGCCCTCGGATGTGGCGATGTAAACACCACTTTCACCCCCTTAGGGAACACCGTCTGAACAGAGTCCACACGGCGCACCACAGAGCACGGAACAGATTGGGGTGGGATGTCATCATAGAACTCCAGCCCAACGCGTCCCCTCGAGGTCCCCACGACACGTGCGCGGTGGCCGTCAAGGGAATCCGAAAATCCGACCACATCGACTTCACAACCGACACAGAAACGCAGTGCGCATTGGCCGGCCGAAGAGGGCACGTCAGTAGCGGGCTCTTCAGCAATAGATGTAGGCACGGCTGGGGTTGGCAACTGTTCAGGTTGTGCTTCTACTGCCTGTACTGCCTCTGCTGGCGCTGGGGTAGTATCGGTAGGCTCCAAAGAAGGTGCTGCTGCAGGAGACACCGGCTGTTCCTGTGAAGAAGACGTCGCGCCCACCTGAGCAACGGTAGCACCAATGGCTTCCAAGTCACCAGGCAGCAACGTACCCGACTGCTTCACCTCAAGGTAAGTGATCAGACTCGTAACAGGGTCCTGAGGACGTGAGCTCAGCAGATGGATCACCATTTCGTTCAGCAGCAGTGCGATGCGCTGCTGCTTGACGTACTTCAAGTTTTCATCCATTTTTTGGTTTTGTTTTTTTGTTTTTTTGGTCTGTGTTGAGGGGAAAAGGGGTAATTAGGTGTGTGGCAGTGAAATCGTGAGTGGGGGAGGGTTACCCCAGTCAGAAGTACTTCTTCTCTTTAGTAATTCTTCTCTTCGGGAAATGCGGAGACACACTGAATGTCTTATGACTTGCAGACACGCTTGGGTCCCCAGATGAAATGCTCGCAATCGGTCTTGAGTGGTCAAAGCTCAGGCTGGAATATCTGCAACTCCGAGGACGGGAGTTGCAGGTGTACGTGATGGAGTACGTCCTGGAGGCGACGCCTTGCATCTTCGTGGACCTGCTGGAGTACATGGTCTCGTCCGTCGATCCCTCAGTGAGGTACCTCCCCCTAGAAGTGGACGTAGCAGAGGAGCGGGAAGAAGAAGGGGACGGGGCTGTTTCCCTAAACACCCCCCCGCCTGTCATACGCCCGAAAACAGAATCGGCGGAGAAGGAAACCCGGCGTGGCCTGTTGTGAAATTATTCCATTTTTTCGCTTCAAAATAACCCCCAAGAAGCAAAAAAAGAGGCAGCTAAACTTTTTTTTGAAAACTATGCTTTCTTTTGGGGTAAAAAAACTTTAAAAAGGGGCAGACATTTTCAAGGGCGAAACACCATCCCCCTTTTTTTTGGACCACGAACACAGAATTCAGCTAAGGAGGAGGGGATGGGGTAGTGGGATAGTTGAGAACATGCAGCCAGCACGCAGGCAGTCAACACCGCCACATTATTTTTTTTTTTTTGAAAAAAAAATATTTTTTGGTTTTCAAAGAGGGAAGTCTGGCAGACTTTTCGCGAAATCTGCAAAAAATTTTCCCTCCCATTTATTTTTCCATTTTTTTTGGTTTTTTTGAGCAGCAACTTGCCTACATAAAAGATTTTTCTGCATTTTGAGGAGCAAAATGAAGTGTAGATGCACCCTCCCGCATCTCACCTATTTAAAATAAAAGCGCAAAAAAGTGGAACGTGTGGAGGCACTGCCTGCAAAAGAGATTGAAATACATTGGAAAAAAAAAAACACCCCTCCTCCCCCCTCCTGTCTCCAATGCAACACAACACAAATGATATATTCCGTACCGGAATTACCCATAATAACTGATGTATAACCACACCTTCCTGGGCAATAGTCTGGTCTAAGGACTACCTACACCTGCTTTTTTTTTCCAACATACTTCCAAAGAAGGACACAAAAAGCCCTACCATACCAAGAGTATTAAAGTGAAGGAGACACACGGGTTGGAGGGTGTGCATATAAGTACAGACACCTCAATACCTCAATGGATACGAGGTACAACCAGAAGGGTAAAACCAGCTAGAACCCAGATTAAAACTAAGCTACTACGGGTGCCGGAAACACACGCAAAATACGATTCACGAATAATAACAAAAAGGCTACTTCTGTGGAAGAGGGGGGCGTGGTGGGGTGGGTGGGGGAAACAATGCTTGGGTGTATTGTGCATTCTGATGTATGCTACCATAGTACATAAAAAAGATCTTTTGTTTGTGCGCTCAAAGCTGGGCATAGCAAGGTAGAAAAGCGTGCACTGCAGTTGAATATTATGTGAATCAAAGTGAATCAACAACAGACCATTACACCAAGCATGCTTTATATTATTTCCGTTTTGTTTGCCCAAAAAGCGCCAATCTTAGTGTTGGCAACTCAAAAGATGTTATGTAAAAATAAGAACACAGCTTTGTGTCATAATGGTATAAGATACATCAGAACCCACAGATGCACCGTAAGGTAACGGAGAAAAACTTAAAATCTGAATGCGTCCTGTGGTTTGCCATGTGTACACCCATGGGGCAAACACCAGGAAGGGTTACTACCACGTTATGGAAAAAACACCTCCGAGTTCGTGGTGATTCATTGACACAAATGAAAAAATACAATAAACACTCTGTACGTTCTCTCAACTGCACCCCGCACAGACGTCTTTCCCACATTGCATTGCGTGAGAAAAAAGGGTGCGGGCAACAATCACCATAGGGGGTGAGAAGAGAGAAACTGGAAAAAAAACGAGAATAGAATTTGAAAGAAGCCCCAAAGACACAAATAAAAAATCTAATTTGGGGGAAGAGGCAAATACAAGGATACGATCACAGCACGCTTGTCACTAATTATTGGGGTGGGGTGGGGGAGAATTTTTAGCGAGTAGGCGGGTTGAACGTCACTGGCATGTGTGACTGCAACGCCTTCCTAGAATTTTGTTAGAAAAGAGGAGAAAAAAAGATGACACAAAATGAAATCACATTGGACAAACATTCGCGCTTTTTTAAAATGCCGCAACCGAGTAAAGGCACGCTATGCCCCATACACGATGAATTGGGGTTCCTTAACGTTTCTCGGTTACAGTAGTATCAACAATCACCTTTCCACAAGAGGCAAAAAAAGGAAACTGTCCCCTCCCCGCTCAAAGAGGAAGCCCATAATACGGTAGCACAACAACAAAGCTGTGAGGCAGTGCTAGGTACTGCCAGATAATTAGTGGGTGGCAGCGTCGCCTATCGTGGACTACTGTGGAGAAAAGAAGAAAAAAAATCGAATTATGTGCGCCATACAAAGTGGTGATATTAATACTGAATAATGGCCTGGCTGGAAAAATGTATCTGAGGCGTGGCTGAGGCGTACTCAGGATGACTAACCACGCCTGAATTGGCCGTAGTGATACCAACCTAGCTTCGTTGTATGTGGTAATGACGGTTGTGTCGTAGATTTTAATGTATTTTCCGCGTTCAAATGACATCAAAATTGACGGAAGAGGGGCTTGCCTAAATGTATCAAGGAAAAGAAAAAGGAAAAGGAAAGAAAGCTTTGTATGAATGTGCCTCTCGTGCACGTTGTAGGAAAAGGAAAAGGTGTAGGTCGGTATATGGACTAACACCTCAGGGGGGGCACACTGAGCACTCTGGGTGAAACAAAAAGAAAAAGTATAGGAAATAGGGAAAACATAACGCAGCGTTCCGGAACTGCGATCTTTTGTCCTGTTCTTGACGCCGGTTTTGGTTTGGTTTGGTTTGGTTTTCCCTCCATGGTGGCAGTCAAAGAAGAACTATCTATGTGCATCCAGGGTAGCCAGCTTAGGGAAATATGACTACTGGAAACTGCACACAAAAACGACAACAACTGTGAAGATGCATTGTCATCACAGAAGGAACGAAAAAAAGGTTGTGAAGATGAAGCTAAGGTTTTGCTCAAGTCACCTTGAATATAAAAAGGGTTGATAGTGCAAACGCCTCTGGGACGCAGGGGGGGAAATGGTAGTTAGCGCCGACAGATGCAGGCACAAAACCTTCTAAGTGAATTCGAAAAAAAGCTTGAAGAATACTAAAACAAAAAATTTCCTCTTGACGATGCTTGTTGTTATGTAAGAAGAAGAAAAAAAGAGAGACACGGACGCGATTTCGTATTCCAACAGAGAGGGTACCCAAAAAGGCAACACAAATTAACAAAAAAAATTACGCCGAAGCTAACAAAGTCAGGTCTTTTCAGACAAAAAAAAATGCCGTTCTCTCCAAACCCGACAAATGGTGGGACCACCACACTTCCCAGAGCAAGCCCTTTTTATAAAAGGAAACCGAATACCTGGGAATAGCGAGTCACAATAGCTACCAACGCTACTACTGCCTTTTCGTTTTTTTTTTTTAAACACAAAATTTCACACGAGAAGGAAATCCGTTTTTTCTGAGGTAATGTTAGCCCACCTCCTCGGCCCCCCCCCATACCCCCTGGAGAAGAAGAAAAAAAATGACACCATTTTGGGATAAAATGATCGTTATTAGTTCTCCTGATTACGCACGATGTTGAGAAATTAATATGCCTACATCTGAACTAAGGTCAATTGTTTGGTCGCATTTATCAAAAAAAAAAAAAAAGAAAGGTGGTGCTCCTGACGACCCCATATTGCGTACTTCTTGCGTACTTAGTGCGTAGTTGTTGCGTATTTTTTATTTTGGGGTGATCAGAGGTACTTTTTTGCAGCTCCAGTCACAAAGAATCATGAAAAATCACAAAAAATCACAAAATCTGGAATGCGAATCACAAAAAATCACGAAAAATCACAAAAAATCACGAAAAAATCACAGAAAATCACAAAAAACACCGCGAATATGGTGATTTGGCCTGAGTGTTTGCAAGGCGTTGATCCTACACTGGGTCGTCGTCAGACACTGGCAGTGTGCGGGGCAGGGGCAGATGGGCTAGCTTGACAAAGAAAAACACAAAAATCTGGTGGTGTGGCGCCTTAACCGATTCCCCGTGGTTCTACCGTGTTTCTACCAGTTGTCGCTCCATAAAGGGAGGGTATAGATCAGGGCGCGCGCTAACTTTTCGGAAATTTCCCGAAAAAATGGATATCGGGTCCAAAAAAATGTACCTACAGGAAGTATGTGAAGGGGGCAGAAAAATCAGGGTCATGTTACATTTCCTAGAAAATCCCGGGCTGTGGTGGGGGATATACGGAAAAATGGACAAAATTTTGGTGACTTAAATTTTCACAAAATATGAACCCATACTCGTAAACAAGGGTCATTTTCAGGTCTTTCGGACAGCCAGTACACAGTACACAGTACACAGTACACAGTACACAGTACACAGTACACAGTACACAGTACACAGTACACAGTACACAGTACACAGTACACAGTACACAGTACACAGTACACAGTACACAGTACACAGTACACAGTACACAGTACACAGTACACAGTACACAGTACACAGTACACAGTACACAGTACACAGTACACAGTACACAGTACACAGTACACAGTACACAGTACACAGTACACAGTACACAGTACACAGTACACAGTACACAGTACACAGTACACAGTACACAGTACACAGTACACAGTACACAGTACACAGTACACAGTACACAGTACACAGTACACAGTACACAGTACACAGTACACAGTACACAGTACACAGTACACAGTACACAGTACACAGTACACAGTACACAGTACACAGTACACAGTACACAGTACACAGTACACAGTACACAGTACACAGTACACAGTACACAGTACACAGTACACAGTACACAGTACACAGTACACAGTACACAGTACACAGTACACAGTACACAGTACACAGTACACAGTACACAGTACACAGTACACAGTACACAGTACACAGTACACAGTACACAGTACACAGTACACAGTACACAGTACACAGTACACAGTACACAGTACACAGTACACAGTACCGTGACTTCACCGGCCAACACCGGAAAACACCGGCAAACATGGTCAAAATCAGGTGGAATATACATAAGTACATCATGGGGGGGTAGGGAACAGGTAGCGCCGCAGGCGCACGGTACCCAACTTTTTTCTTTTTTCTTTCCCCTTTTCTCTGCTTTCTTTTGATTGCGCGAGCCGATTGCTCTCCACGGTGGGGTCACATGTGTGTCCAAAAACTATCTGAAGTGCCCTTACTGTACAACATGGGATTCTCTGATTTTCTTAAGGAAATCGTGTAATCAAAAAATTTTTGTACCGCGAAAAAACCTCGAAAAAACCGGGTGTGAGGGTGTGGATTTAGCGCGCGCCCTGGTATAGATGTTAGAAAAAAAAAATTTTTTTTTTCCGCTGGTGAACTTTTAAACGCCGGCATTTGCATTTCCGGAATCCGTCCGGCCAGTGGTGGGGTCAATTTGCCGAAATGGACAAGTTCTCATTTTTGGTCAATTTTTCGCAGTGCACAGTATACACAGTATACACAGTATACACAGTATACACAGTATACACAGTATACACAGTATACACAGTATACACAGTATACACAGTATACACAGTATACACAGTATACACAGTATACACAGTATACACAGTATACACAGTATACACAGTATACACAGTATACACAGTATACACAGTATACACAGTATACACAGTATACACAGTATACACAGTATACACAGTATACACAGTATACACAGTATACACAGTATACACAGTATACACAGTATACACAGTATACACAGTATACACAGTATACACAGTATACACAGTATACACAGTATACACAGTATACACAGTATACACAGTATACACAGTATACACAGTATACACAGTATACACAGTATACACAGTATACAGTACACAGTACCAAAAAAAATCAAAATCAATTTGATTCACAACTCTTCACACCAGTTCACAACGCCACTATGTTAACCGTGATGTTACCATGGTATTACCATGGTTGTGAACATTTGTGATCAGGCACCCCCCATAGTACCATTCAATCACAAAAAATCACAAACATCTGGAATGCGAATCACAAAAAATCACAGAAAATCACAGACAATCACAAAAAATCACAAAACCGGGAATGCGAATCACAAAAAATCACAAAATCGGGAATGCGAATCACAAAAAATCACAAAAAATCACAAAAAATCACAGATAATCACAAAAAATCACAAAATCGGGAATGCGAATCACAAAAAATCACAGATAATCACAGATAATCACAAAAATTCACGGACGCTCACAAAAAAACCAAACAAAATCACAATTTCGTTTTTGTAAGCATTTGTAACGATTTGTAACCGTTTGTAACCGTTGTGATTTTTCGTGATTTTTCTTGACTCGAGCTGCAAAAAAGTACCTCTGATCACCCCATATTTCTGGGGCACCAAAAAGTTTATAAGATGATCCTAAGGGTAGGCACACTTTTTTTTTTGTTTAATGCTCGGTCGGGTCCCAAAAAGTTCCGCGCGCGCGCGCAGAAAAAAACACACACAGAAAAAAAAACACACACACAGAGACACAGCAAAAATAAAACATCGAAGCCAGGCTGTTTTCTAATTCTGGAAATTTTCCGGAAAATTCCGACATCCGGAAGCAATTTTTTCCCTTGAAAAAACAGTGGGTTTTCAGCCCAAACATGCCGCGATAGGCATTTCCAGAATCCGCTCGTTCTGTGGTGGGGGATATACAGAAAAACCGACAAAATTTTAGTGGCATAAATTTCCACAAAATATGAACCCATCCACATAAACAAGGGTCATTTTCAGGTTGGAAAATCCACATTCGGATAAAATTGTGGCGTTCCTGACTGGGAACAGGTAGCGCCGCAGGCGCACGGTACCTAACTTTTGTCTTTTTCTTTTCCCCTTTTCTCTGCTTTCTTTTGATGCGCGAGCCGATTGCTCTCCACAGTGGGGTCACATGATAGAGTTATATCATGTGACCCACTCGTATATGGAGGATTCTGTGTTCGAAGATATTTGGTTGATTTTTTTCCGTGGAGGAAGACGGGAGGGAAAGTCAAGATAACCTGTTGACGTAAGGCAATGTTTTTTTTTCTTCCATGTTTTTTTTTTTTTGGAATCTCAAAATTTTCCGCGCGCGCGAGCATTAAACAAATAAAAAAGTGTGCCTACCCTAAGCCTCTCGTGCTTAGTTACCATAAGAAAAAAATCACCCCCGCAAAAGCCGTTATAACAAAACCTACTCTCCGTCTCCTTAAAACCCCTCCATCACATCAGAACATTTACCTCAAAACCCTCTTCCTCACTGCGGGAGAATCGGTGAAGGGTCATCTTTCGTGGTGAAAGGCTCGGTGGAGGCGATAGCTTCAAAGTCTGTTGTGTCAGGTAGAACGTACCGATGGAGGACCGTTACGATGCAGGCGTAGGCGAAAAGGGTTAACGCGAAAATCCCTGAGTAGGTGAGCGGCTTTGGCCCGTCGTGGGGGAAGAGGAAGGTGAATTGGTCTTTTTTTGTGTTCACGATGGCGGAATATGAGGCAACACAGAAGGGGATCAAAAAAAAGCGAAGCACGGCAAACGGCGACCCCAGGACATACGCAGCTAGCGAGTCCTCCTTCGCCCCCGCAAATGAGTTTGCATTCAGCGCGCACCCCACGAAGGCAGCCACACCCAGGCTCTTCGCGATACACATACCACACCCCCACGCCGAGTGTGACACCATGACCAGCAACCAATAATAAAACATACACCACAGCACGGTGTAAACTGGGGAGGTCTGCCTCAACAAGAACGTCCGGGTTGCTACGTTCATTGAAAGACAGAGAGAGGGGGAAAAGGGGGGTTTTTTGTGTGGTACTTAGGTGAATTATGTTCCCCGATTCCTGGTTGGTGTAAGGGTTGAGGATGGTTGTGGTGACGCTGAAAAGCAAAATCGAAACCGCACCCTACTTTTCCTTTTTTATGTTTTCCCCCCACCCCCGAAAACAATCAAGCAGTAAAAACAATAAAAACAATAACGACAAGAGGGAGAGGTTGGGGTGCAACGCACACACCTCGACCTGTCGGTGAAATGTGGCTCTACTCCAACTGGGTCCAACCCGCCCCGGATTAGAAAAATGGAAAAAAGGATGGGAGCAGGGAACGGAGTTCAATTTCCTTTTAGCATTGCATGTAATCATTAAAAAAAAAAAAAATTATATTGTGGTCAGCAGATACAAGAGAACCCTGGGGGAAGAGCTGTCGCGTGGGAAGGGGAAGGGGGCTCGGAAAACCATTCCAAGCCAATTTTTAACCCCGGTGGAACCTTGGTTGAATCACGGGAAGACCCTGGTGGAACTGCGTTGCTGACCGTACCACAAATACTTTTAATACAGCGGGAGAGGGAAAGTATTTGAGAGAGAGAGAGAGGTGCAACACGAGGGGGAGTGTAGTATATGTAAAATGTAGGGGTGATGATATTTTGTTTTTTTGTCCTTTTTTGATGTGGAGGCAGGGGAGAGGATTGAACGGGTTGTTTAGCTGTTCGCAGTGCTCTCAAGATCCTCCACGTAGGGGAGGATATTTCCTCCAGGGGCTTTTTTTTTTTTTTTTCCAGGCTTTTTTGGTGGAGGATTTCCTCCAATTTTTTTTTTTTTTTTTTGGCGGGCTCGGGTGGAGGATTATCCTCCTAGGGGTTTTATAGTGGGGGGTCACTTTGTCTCCCCCGAGGGAGCCAATATTTTCCCGAGCCTGTATGCACCGTCCAGGGTGCTGCACCTTAAAAAAAATTTGCCTGCGGCGCCATTTTCATTTTTTGCTACTCAAAAAAAGGGTTCGTTGAGTGATTCTGTGGTGTAAAAGGAAGCATTTTTACACCGTACCTCAATTTTTTTTCGCCTGCGGCGCCATTTATATTATTTTTTTGCTCCGCAAAAAAATAGAGTTGGTAATGTTTTTGGATACCCTTGCATTTTGCAGCCAAAAAAATGCAATGTGACCAAATCTGCAAAAATTTTGCCATTTTTAAAAAATTACCTGCCGTTGCATCAGCCCCTGCTTCTGGAAGACGTATTGGTTTTGTACGGTTCGTGGAGCGTATGGTGCAAGAGAAAGGATTAGATTTCCGTTTTTTGCTATCTCGCAAAATTGACCCGCCTCTCCGCTCTGTGGCTGTCAGGGAGGCGCGCGCGAAGCGCGCGACGACCGCTTGTTGCGGGGGGAAAAATTTTTTTTGGGGGGTTTTTTTTTGCAAAAATGAATCCTCCTCATTTCGAAAATTCTGCTTTTTTCGTGGAGGATCTTGAGAGCCCTGGCTGTTCGTTTTTTTTTTTTTTTTTTGATTTGCACTCATTTTTTGATTTGTTTTTTGTTCTTTTTTTATTTTCTTTCCTTTTTTTTTTGTGCTTGCAGAGGGGTTTATAAAAAAAAATGGTGTTGGTAAGTAACAGGAATGGGAGGTTTTCTTCATATGGACTCGTCCGGAAACCCCTCTGGTAAGATTCATCCTTTTGGGTATTTTTGGGTTTTTTTGATGATGCCCCCCACAAAAAGTGCATCTAGGTGATATTCTGATATGAAAATAGGTTTTTGGGGGGGTCTGAGGCTATATTTTCGCTTTTTTAATCAGATTTTCAGCCTTTTATTGTCGTTCTTCTGGATCTCTTCTCTCTTTCTCTTAATCCTGCCATGCCGCCTTGACAAGGTTTCATTGACCTCTGTCAAATCTACTGGATCAATGCCAGGGACTTTTGCTTTGCGGGTCACCTTGGATGTGGAGACTCCATAGTAAATACAGGTTCCCTCCGTGTCAGAGTACACGCTAGCTGAAATGACACGACCGTTGCTCGGGCAGCAGTACACAGACGAAAAGAGATTGATGGAAAGAAGGGTGCACTGATACGTATGAGTACGAGGGAATGAGATAACAAAGGCCTCTGTGTGGGGAAGCTCGCGCAGGGCACCGACAATGACCCCTACGGTAAGGATCTCCTGACAACAAGAATCATCAGAGAGAGGGTTCGAAACGACACCAAGTGTGCGTCGCACCCATTCTTACCGTGTTTCTCGACAAAAAAGTGAACTTCACTGCTGTCATTGCCACGTTTTTTTTCTCCAAAAAATACGTAAAAAAATATAAGTAAAAAGGGGGAGAGGGGAAATAAACAAAAAGAAATGCCCAAAATATGCCCTCTGGGGTGGTAGGTGTATGGTGGGTATCAAAAAATTGGGTTGTTTGGGTGTTTTGAGCAGAAAAACCTCAAAAAACCCCAAAAGGATGAATCTTACCAGGAGGGTTTCCGGACGGACCCATATTTATTATCCCTAATAGACGTCTCGTGGCGTGTTGGGCAAACAAGAAGGTTTGGTGAGATTGGCCCAGATGTTTTCTGCCATCTTCATGGAACCTTAAACTAGCGGCAACGACGTCAGTTCAACTATTTACTATGGGACTGTGGGGGTAGTGAAGTGGGAAAGTACAGCGTGAAGTTGACAGTGCACCCGCCCTCTGGGACTCAGGCACTGAGAGAAAAAGATTCAAAAGTTTGCGGGGAGTCATGGCAGGAACGTTTTTTCGTACCCGAAATCCATTTTGTCCCCATTTTTTCCCATAATTAGCGCGACCACTGTCACACACACACAAATCATAAATGCACAAAAGTGCCGCGCCTCGTGGCAGTGCAAATTATTTTTTGGTAAGCGTCCCGCCACCTCAAAAAAAGAAAAGTTTATAAGATGATCCTAAGCCTCTCGTGCTTAGTCACCTTAAAAAAAAGTGAGTGCACCCCAAAAATGTGACTATAAAAAAGAAGAAAAAAAAAGTGTGTGCGCGGACGCGTACCAAAAAAAAACAAGTTGCACTGCCCTCATGAGATAAACCTAAGCCGAGAGGTTCATCTTATAAACTGAGGGAAAGAGAGGCCTGAAGTACAGGGAAAACTGTGGTTGTTGATGCAGGCACCTCCGACTGACCCACGTACGATGCCAGCCATCCGGATGAAAGCACAAGTACCCTGCGGCCAACAACAGAAGATGTAAAAAGGAAACCTAATGACTGGCCCGTACCGTAAGAGAACGAGGGCGGTACACAACCGCTCGTCAGCCGGCGGCCCATCTGCCGCTGTAGAGTTGTGAGCTTACAGGTACTCCCGTTCGCTTCACCCAACTCTTGGTGAACGATTGTCGAGACAAGAGAGCAGAAACCCAAAAACACAAAAAGGGAAGGGCGGGTGGGGGGAGTCACAACATCTCTCTCTTGGCGTCCCATGTCTGTACCGACAGTTAGGCCTCACCCTTTCTCTTAGGGATATACATGGACGTCCTTACAGGCAGTACACCGTAACCTATAGGTGTAGCAGAACCGAAGTCCTGGCCTGACCGTGTGTCGCTGTTTAATGCTCTGGGTGCGAGCACCCTTCATAGCATGGGGCAGCCGCGGCCCAGCATTTATACCCTGCCAGGGTTTAACTTTGCATGGGGAAGGGGCAGGGACGTTTGGCACGTCTGAGGACAAGGGGGAGAGCCCCGCATACCCAAAAAGAAAGACAAAGGCTATGTTATGCACCAGTAGTTTAAAGGAGAGGCAGGGTTGCTGGAAAAACAAAAATGACCCTGAAGGAAAAATACCCCTCCTCGCCTCCTGTTTTGTAATCTCTCAGGCAGGAGACATCGGTTCGAGCGGTCAACACCTTCACAGAGTTTCCGGATGCAATTTAAGGTCCAGCCCAGGACCTTAAGCGGAGGAAAATAAATGAGAACAGAAGAGCAAAAAAAAAAAAGAGGGGTGGCGCATTACAAAAATATGATTAAGTTGGGAAAAAGGGGGGAGGGGTGGGGGGGAATAACTTCTCATTACCGTTAAAATACATCCCCACAACTTAACGCAATAAGTCGTGGATCACGAGTGCACTAATCCCACGAGCGCAGCGAGTGGGATTCGTGAATGACCCACAACTCACTGAGTTAAGTCGGGATATAATCTAACAAGAATTAGTAGTTTTCATTGACGCGCAATTATTGAGTCATAAAATCCTGTTGCAGTGCAAGGGGAGTCTGGAGGACCCCTGGAGGGCTTGGTCGAAGATACATCGAGACGTTCCTCCATCCCAGATGGGTCATCGCTTTGCATATTCCTTCGTTATCATTAATTAAACGGCCACATGTTGAGGGCATTTGAATCTATAACTACACGCAGCTTACTTAATTGTACCCTGGCCGTTAAATTGTAGTTTCCAAATTACACGCCTAAACAGGATTTTGTGAAGTATCAATAATTGCACGTCAATATGCTGTGTACGATCATGGGATGGGGAGGGTATCTCAGATCGTCTGTATCATACATTGCCAGTATGTGGCTTGCTTTTTGCTTGAGGACCACAAAGGGTCAAGGTTGAGAGGGAGAGAGAAAGAATGGAAGAGAGAGAGAGAGAGCAACACAGTAGGAGAGGGAAGGACATGCCTTTTTTTTTTTTTTTTTTTTTTTTTTTTTTTTTTTTGTAATTTCGACCAGGGTATTAGGGTGAAAATCCAAAATTCCGGAAAAAACTGGTTTTTCTGGTTTTCTCTCCTGGGTGGCGAAAACTAGTGTTTCCGGCGAAAACCTCCACCGTTGACGGACACAGTCACCTTTTTCGGGTTTTTTGGGGGTGGGGTCAGTGTCTTATCCAGGAATCCAGATTCGAAATATTTTTCGGCGCTGCTGACCCAGGGTAGACATTGGGAACATAGGGACTGTATTTTTTTGCGGGGCAAAAAAATAATATAAAATGGCGCCGCAGGCGAAAAATTTTGAGGGTACGGTGTAAAAATCTAGCTTTTTACACCACAGAGCCACTCAAACGAACCCTTTTTTGCGGAGCAAAAAATGAAAAATGGCGCCGCAGGCAAAAAAAAAATCAAGGAACAGCCATTTCCCAAAGGCACTCCCGTGGTTCAACCACGGTTCTACCAGGCGGGGAAAAAATGCGGGGAAAAAAATCGAGTCCGCCCTAATCTGGGGACGACATTTACAGAAAGTCCTGGTGAAAAGTGTCGGTTTTTTTTTCCCCTCCAGATTTCTCTGTTTTTTTTTTTTTTTTCAAAACCAGTTTTTTTAACCACCCTAATACCCTGATTTCGACAATCACTGTGTCCGAGGACGGGTTCTGTACAACAAAGTCGCCCGAAGGCTAATGAATTTCAAAGGTATAGATGCAGATCATCCTCAACCCAATGAAATCTTTTTTTTTTTTTCTGATAAATTGATGACGTGTAGACCACCTCGCTTCTTTCTCGTGTGAACTCCACGCAGCCTTCCTCGCCTTCTAATACCCTCGCAGTAAAAAATAGTGCTGTTGTTGCAAATAAATTATTTCGGCGATGTCCTCTTATGTTAACAATATTCAGGGCTTCTGCGTAGGCTTTTGGTCACCCCCCCACCCGGGAGAGGATAATAGGAAAGACGCAACGTTGTATCAAGTTGTCAAAAATTTGAAGTACATACTGTTTGGTTATGAGACAAAATTGTTTAACACCAGCGTACATTCAAATGGCGCGACTCTTCAAATTGCCTGCACCTACACAACAAACACCACCACTGTCTCAGCTTTCTTCAGCCCACCACCTTCACAAACCAAAGAAAAGAGAGCAAAAGTAGCGTACCGTGCGCCTGCGGCGCTCTTGCTGCTCTTCACAAAGACAAAAACATATTGGAAAAACTGCGAACAATGCAATGTTTTTTTTTTCGCAGCGCCTCCCTCCCCTCTCCTTCCTGTGATTGGCAGGGAGGAGCGCACGCGACAACCGCTCGTGCTCGGAGAAAGCTCGGGGAAAATTTTTGAGACCAAAAACCAAGCGGAAGTCCTGAACATTGCGCTGTGCTATTTTTTTTTGTTGTGTCGACAATCACCTGCTAGTGCAGGATCTGTACTCAATGTCGCCCGAAGGCTATTCTTTACTTTTTTTTTTTTTTTTTCCCTTCATACTTGAATTTTAGGAACGTAACAAATACGTTATGTGTTTGCAGCTGTTTGGTTCCCCTAAGACACATCCCAGAAGGGCGGTTACTATAAAAAAGGAGAACCACACACAAAAAAGGCGAGGATTTTTTTTTTTTTTTTGAAAAGTTGGAAAAATCACGTGTCGCGACAATACATCATTAAAACAGGAGAATCCCACACAGTCCACCCAATTTTTGCCTGAAATTTAGTGAGTGGTAGAACTTGGTGGAGATTCGTGGAGCTTGGTGGTATTTAAACACCACCAGATTTTCATGTCGGCATAACATACAGTCAACGGCTTCAGGATATGACAGTTAAATGAAATAAAGAAAACATGGTGTGATCACCCAAACGGATTCTCCGTGGTTCCCCCGTGGTTCCCCCGAAGGTGCTCCGCAAATCTTAATATAGCCCGAAACAGTTCTCCGTGGTTCCCCCGTGGTTCTCCCGTGGGTTGTCCGTGGGTTCTCCGTACCCCCTGAATCACACCAAAACACTTCGTTTATTATCGCACCGCAAAAGGCTTGTGAGTTTCACTGCAGAATATGTGTGAGGCATGTGCTAGTGAAGAAAACCCAAGCCCTGAGGCGGGCATGCACCATCCATCGTTTTCCATTTATATTCGTCAATCAAGGCCCGCCCCAAAATAAAGTCAAAAAAATGTACTTCTAATGTACCCCAAAAACCGGGTTTCGGGCCACACCAATATTTAAAAAAAAATAAAAATGGTTCGTACCAAGACGTTGAGTCAGAAGGCTGAGGCTGCGCTGGCCGATATTATCCCGATATCGACTACTCCGAGCGGCTCAGCAAAAGCACACGCATCTGCTCTAATCGCAAGAACCAATAGGATAAGCGAAAAAATAAAAATAAAAATTGGTATTATTACCGTGTTTTGAAAAAATATGGACCAGAAAAATTGGTACATAATTATTATGATCCATGTTTTTTTTTCTGTTCCATATTTTTCGAAACACGGTAATAGAAAACGACGACAGTGAAGCATAAAGCATAAATGAAAGACAAGAAAACACTTTTTCGTGTGTCGCACCGCAAAAAGATTTGTGTCCATTCACTGATGAATCTGAGTGAGGTGTATTGTTAGTGAAAAAAAACCAAATCCGCTAAAAGCGGGCATGCACCATCCGTCGTTTTCCATTTCTATTTGGCAATGCTTGAGGATTCAAAAAAAAAAAAAACTTTCGCCCTGCTTACCAGGACTACCTTGCCCGGTTGTTTCCCTTTCGATCAATGCTGTGAAAGTATTTTCTGTGGTTGAGACTAAAAAAAAAGAGAGAAGTGGGAAAGTGCAAACGCAATCCCCAATCCTCCCAAAGAAAATGAAATATTCCCCACCCCCACCCCCACCCCTTCTCCATTAGGGTCTTGTCAGACTTGAATGCATTTTTATGAACCTTTGTGGGTTTGTTTTAGTTTTTTTTTTTTTTTTTTGGAGGTATCGTATCCCCCCAGGATAATCCCCCCCTTCTTCTCTTTAGAGAAAGGCTAGAAACAGTAAGACTCCCGACATCTGAAAGGGTACTCACACTTTTTCTTTTGTTTCTTGTCCTTGGGCTTCCCAAAAATCCGAGCGGGCGGGCGGGAAAAAAAAAGTGAAGCAAAAAAAAAAAGTGGAGGAAAAAACAAGTAATTGCTATCGGAAAAAAAACCGGGTGTGCTGTGGAACTCCACTCTGAAAAAAATATAATCTACAACACGCCAGCATTCTGCTCTTCTGCAGGTATGCTAAAACGCTCTTCGTACGCTGCTGAACCCACTGGGATGCCTGCATCTGAAACTTTTAAACAGTGGGGCTGTCCTCTTCGTCCAGCACCATCTGCTCGATCGCGTTATTGGAGGTAGTCTCGGCAGGCTCGATAACCATTCGCTCGGGCGGCCTCGGCATGTTCCAGCTCGTAGTCGTCCACAGGCTCCCACGCATCGTCGTCGTCATCAGAGCAGTGCGGAAGGAACACATAATGCACAGACGACAACACGTCGTCGATCGCACCAGGCATCGTCACATCAGCACCTCCAGAAAATCGCCAGGATGCTATGGTGGTTTCGAAAATCGCGCGGAGTTATCCACAGCACACCCCATTTTTTTTCTTAGCAATTTGTTGTTCTTGTTATTATTGTTTTCCACACCCTTCCTTCAACCCTTGTAGGATCAGTTCGTATTGTTTTCGCGAAAACATGAAATTACACATTTCAAGAGAACAAAAAATTAAAAAGGGTTCGCCCCCTCAATGGGACGCCGTAAACCATAATTCCTCAGTGTCAGCCGCATCATTTCAATGAAACCAAAAAGTGGCTTATTTGCATTTTTGGGCTCCGCCCGTGCAGCGGTGGGGTCATTTCGGAAAATTGGACAATTTTTTGACCACTTAAATTTTGAGAAATATGAGCCCGGTTCCTTATACGTGGGGCCCATTTTTGGCCAAATTTTTTCTCAAAATCGACGAAATTAAAATTAGACCCCTTACCCCCCCCCCCCCCCCCCCCCCCAGAATCATTTCAATACACTACCTGTATTGGTTGCTGACGCGTGTATACAGGAAGGTTGGGAAAATTAAAAAGGGTTCGCCCCCTCAATGGGACGCCGTAAACCATAATTCCTCAGTGTCAGCCGCATCATTTCAATGAAACCAAAAAGTGGCTTATTTGCATTTTTGGGCTCCGCCCGTGCAGCGGTGGGGTCATTTCGGAAAATTGGACAATTTTTTGACCACTTAAATTTTGAGAAATATGAGCCCGGTTCCTTATACGTGGGGCCCATTTTTGGCCAAATTTTTTCTCAAAATCGACGAAATTAAAATTAGACCCCTTACCCCCCCCCAAGGGTACCTGTAACTCGGGGATCGGGCCCCGGATTTTTTTTGGGAAATTTTCCCCACGTAAAAGTACATGGGGAAAGGCTATCTGTTTGTTATTAATTTAAAACCGATTTACGGCCGAGGCCGAAATTTGTATTCCGACTCAGATCGTTCCGATCTTTCAAATAAAGCCGGTTTCAATTTGAAAAACGTTACCCTGAGGAGCGAGTGGGTATTTTCAAGTTTTTTACGTGTAACAACCCTCTGGTATGTGTGTCCTTTACCTTACACTGGCGTTGACCACGGTATTTGCGGATTTCCGGCCGGGCCGAAATTTGTATTCCGACTCAGATCGTTCCGATCTTTCAAATAAAACAGGAGCAGAAAAAAAAATCACGCAGCGAGTGACTTTTCTGAGATTTCCCCATTCCCTCTCCCTCCTTGAAAACCCTCCTCCACCACAGCCCCTTCAGGGATTCTTGCTTTTATCTTTTATCTTATTAAAATGCAGTATCATGTTCTCGACTTTTTGCCAACGTACCTCTGCACCCGGAAAACAGCGTGTGAGACGCATGCGCAAAGGTACGCAACGAAGACAACCGCGAGTGCTGATACCGGGGATGCGCAGCAGAAGCTGACATGCGGGTACGTCGCATTGATGGGGGCAAAGCTGTGGTCCGACGAGCGCAAGCGGATGGGATCGGCACCGAGCAAAGAGGAGATCCGCGAGTTCATCGCGAAGACGACAAGGGACGACTTCGGCATGACGGCGGAGAGGTGGCAAGAGGTTCACGAAGGTAGCCTGCGTGGGACATTTGTGTGCCTCACAAACCTTGAGGTTGACCACTTCGCTAAAAAAAACATACGATCCACTTCTGTTGTCACCCCGCCCCAGTTCCAGCGGGGACCAGTGATGTTGGGGACGGTGATCCTCTTCCTTCCTCCCGTGGGGTGTCAAAAGCACGGGCACTTTTGCACCTTTTTTTTTGTTCAAGCGCCGAATGAACGAAAACGAGTAGCACTCTCCTTCGCCAATGGCAAGCTCGTCGTTAAGGCGGCTGATGGTGGAGAGCTGCTGCGGCCGAACCCCACCACAACAGCAGACCCGAAGGCCTGCTTCAAAAAAGTAGGTGGCAAGTGGGGGTGCCAGACCTGCGCAGATGCCGTGAAGAATCGGCGGATGGAGAAGTTCGGCCAGGAGGAGAAAAATGCCTGGATAGACTTCCAGGTTACTCACTCCTCAGATGCGCTTCGACGGGCACAGAACAAGCACCTCACCTCCACGGCGCACAACAAGGCAAACGACGCGAAGTCAGAGAAAGGAGAGGCAACGCAGCCGAAGCCCCGCAAGATCATCCGGCCCTCACAAAAAAAGGTCGATCTGTTTTCCCAACTCCACTGCACGTTTTATAGTGCAGTGCGAAAGGGGACAGAACACAGCGTGGTGGCAGCAACAGCCGGCTCCCTCCCCGGCATTACGAACAAGTACGCTGTCCCCCGTCACGTGTCAGAAATGATCACGATATGGGCAAAGCAGTGTCGGGAGAAAATCTCTGTGGAGGTAAAGCGCTGCAGTGTGCTTGCACTAATTACCGACGGCAGTTCCATCAAAGGGGTTCATAAAGACGTCAACGTGTTCTTGCTCCGCTTTCTCCTGTACTCGGCGGCGGGACAAGCATTACGTGTTGTGGAGAGATATGTAGGGCTTACAGAGAACAAAGATGTGTCCGCCAACGCTAAGTCTGTCTACAAACAGTTGCAAGACGCCATTGGTGCTGTGGGTGTTACAGAAAAGGAGGTGTCGGGGGTTATTGCTGACAGCTGCAGCACGTTGACGGGGCATAAAAACGGTCTCGTCGGGGTGATGAAGCTCAAGGAGAGGTGTCTGCAGGGGCATTTCGCTGACAGTGCGCACCTCATCCAGGTGGAGATGAAGCCCCTGATGAAGCTCTCCGGGGTGAAGGAGCTGTCGGACATGATCCGGGACCTCGACCGTAGCTACTTTTCTTCGCCCAAGCTCTACCGCGATTTGGTGCTCGAGTCGGAGAAGAAGTTCACGAAGACCGGCAAGCAGAGGAAACTGGTGCTGAGACCTTCTGTCTCGTACAGAATCCGGTGGCTGGCCAAGCACACAACCACGTTTCTGCGGGCGAAGCGGATGCTCCCTATGTGGAGGCACCACGTGGCTGTCGGCACTGCGTGGACCAACACAAAGGCTCGCAACGACGACGGTGAGACAAAAACGAAAGGACTCAAAGCCACCCACACGAAGCTCCTCCGCCTTCTTGAAGATGAAACCCTCGCGCCGAATTTGGATTTCTACTGTGCCTTGCTAAAAATTTTGCAGAAATCAACTCTGGTGGCACAGGGATCTGGCGCCATCCTCTTGCACGTCCTCTTTACCGTCAACGAGAGCATCGCTGAGATTGAGTTGCTGAAAAATGAAGAGAGCAGTATGGAAGCGCGCATGGAAGCTTGCGAAGTGTCCATAGCGGGGCTGAAGCGCTATGTCCAGAGGACAGGTCCAGTTGCAAAGGCGGTTGTAACGATGTTGAACATCTACCGCATATCTGCGCTCTCTGACGCAGACCTGAAGGGATACGCAAACCAGGAACTGGGCCTGGTTTTAGAGTCCCTGGGTATGCAACGTCAACTGCCGGATGAGAGCGACGACTTCACATCTGGTCAGTGGCTTCTTGCTAAAACTATGGCCAAGCAGGACACGTCGTGGAGCCGGTGGTTCGCAGTGATAAACGGTGTACAGGGGAGAGTAAAGATCGCCTTGGAATACGGTGTTGTCTTCTCGTCGTGTTCTTCATGTAAAGCGGAGGGTATGTTCGGGAAGCTGCGCCACTCTGTGCTCAAAAGAACCCAGGTAGCAGTGACGACACTCTGCGATGAGCAGATTATCAGGGATTCTGGCCCGGCACCTGCAGACGCGGCGACATTTATCCGTGATGGCACGATTAAATTTTTGGAAAAGCCACGTCGCCTAGCTCGCAAACGGAAGGAACGTGTCGCACCAAAAGGAATATTTGATAAAGTTGAGGAGCGTATGCGTGCAGCCAAAGGTTCTCTCCCCCACTACGAAGAAGAGATGGATGACGAGGAAGTTGAGGAAGAGTCGTCTGAAGAAACGTCGTCTGGAGAAAACGAAGAATTCGAAGAGGAGGAAGACGAAGAAGACGAAGAAGGAGAAGAAGAAGAAGAGGAGGAGGAAGAGGAAGGCGGAAGCGATGACGGCGACTGCCGACAAACCAAGCGCGTGAAGCATTAGACTTTTCATTATCAATAGATGACGTCATTTTATTTTTTCTCTCCACACGAAGACATCTAAGTGTGTAGAAACCAGACAAAAAGAGAATCGACATTTGACTTGTTAACGGCTTTTCCATTTCCTTTTCACATCATTTCACTTTGCGTGCCACATCAGGATTTCACCTTTTGGGCTGCGTTCAACGAAGGCAAGTCTTCTTTCCTATCATCAAGTTATCAAGATCAGTTGGTTGGCTAATTGTCTGTTTTTCTTCTTTTTTATTTTTATTTTCCTTATTTCTTTTTGACTGCACCTCTCCGCTTTGGCGGTAGGTAGCGAAATGCGATACATAGGCACCCCTCTGCGCCCTCCCTGCACCCCTCTTTAAGAGCCCCCTTACAAAAACCCCCCTAAACGTAATCCGGGGATCGGGGATCGGGGATCGGGGATTTTACCCCCAATATTTACAGGTACCCTTGCCCCCCCCCAGAATCATTTCAATACACTACCTGTATTGGTTGCTGACGCGTGTATACAGGAAGGTTGGGAAAAAGTGGCTTATTTGCATTTTTGGGCTCCGCCCGTGCAGCGGTGGGGTCATTTCGGAAAATTGGACAATTTTTTGACCACTTAAATTTTGAGAAATATGAGCCCGGTTCCTTATACGTGGGGCCCATTTTTGGCCAAATTTTTTCTCAAAATCGACGAAATTAAAATTAGACCCCTTACCCCCCCCCAGAATCATTTCAATACACTACCTGTATTGGTTGCTGACGCGTGTATACAGGAAGGTTGGGAAAAAGTGGCTTATTTGCATTTTTGGGCTCCGCCCGTGCAGCGGTGGGGTCATTTCGGAAAATTGGACAATTTTTTGACCACTTAAATTTTGAGAAATATGAGCCCGGTTCCTTATACGTGGGGCCCATTTTTGGCCAAATTTTTTCTCA
The DNA here is from genome assembly GCA_964035575.1 of Rhynchopus sp. YZ270_cl-10. Taxonomy (NCBI): domain Eukaryota; phylum Euglenozoa; class Diplonemea; order Diplonemida; family Diplonemidae; genus Rhynchopus; species Rhynchopus sp. YZ270_cl-10. The sequence continues at coordinate 851,202 of OZ037866.1, read as the reverse complement.
AAATCGACGAAATTAAAATTAGACCCCTTACCCCCCCCCAGAATCATTTCAATACACTACCTGTATTGGTTGCTGACGCGTGTATACAGGAAGGTTGGGAAAAGTGAAGGGGGAAAAACCCCCTGTGCGGTATTTTTCCGCCCAAGAGGGCGTTTTGTTGCAGTTCCGAGCCAATCCCGGCTTGTGGTGGGGGATATTCGGAAAAATGGACAAAATTTCAGTGAATGCATGTAGGGAAATCCCAAATCCAGATTTTCTCTCCCTGATCCTGACGTCCGAAAACACGAAAGTGCCCGAAAACACCGGCATTTGCATTTCCGGAATCCGTCCGTTGTGTGGTGGGGTCAATTTTCCAAAATGGACAAGTTTTTGGTTTTGGTCAAAACCCGTCAGTGTAAGGTAAAGGGGGGCCAAGTGTTCGCCTGTAGAACTGGTAGAAAACAGGCAGCGCCGCAGGCGCACGTTACCAACTTTTTTTACTCGTGCCATTTTCTTTTGACTGCACGAGCCGATTGCTCTCCACCGTGGGGCTCAGATTGGAGCGTGCAGTTCTCTGCCTTGTGGGGATGTTGCAGTAGTCAGCAACACAGCGCCGCAGGCGCACGGTACGTTACTTTTTTTCTTTTTTGAAAACTTGGTTGTATTAGTGTAGACACCCTAGGATGAACTCCACTACTTGCCCGGCACAACGTGCCAAATGCTCTGGTCGCATGACCACGGGGGGTCATCTACAACCCCCAAACCCCATTTTTCTCGGGGGTCACCATGTACCCCCGAACCCTGTGAAAATCCGGATTTTTCTGGAAAAAATAGTGGGGTGGGCATGGTCCCACCCCGGTCCACCTTGGTGGAAACCCTGTACACTTTTTTTTTTTTGCCCACTTTTTTTTTTTTTCCTCCCTGAAAAATCCGAGCGGGCGGGGACAAGAAACAAAAGAAAAAGTGAGAGTACCCTGAACGCGCTCAGACGGATTGCATACTCGCACAAAAAAATGGGGGAAGGGGGAGCAGGGAACAGGCGTACTGCACCGGGCAGATAACATGTGGCCAAACGAGCAGCTCTTTCGTGGTTCGAAAAACGGAGGCTTGCCCGTACTGTAATGTGAACGGGTGCAGTTCGTCATCGCTTTGCCACAAAGAGAGTCGGTGTCTCCTTTGCACCAGGGGTACTGGAAAGCACACAAAAAGGAGGGTGTCTACAGATAGTCTGTATAAAAAAAGCGTTCAGCCTTGTTTGTTGTTTATGTGATAATTCGCGATCCCCACACCCCCACCAAATATTAAATTCAATGAAGGGGTGAGAGGGTTTAACTTGCATTTAACAGGGGCAGGGACGTTTACCTCCCTGAGGACAAAAACAGAATAGTCCTGTGTACCCCTCCGATCAAAGGGAAAGAATACAGATGGCACACTTCATCTCTGTGAGTGGCAAGACATGGGCTTGCCCCAGTCAGATTATCTGACCGAGAGAAAAAAAAAAGGGGGGTCGAAAGTGCAAAGAGAAAAAAGAGAAAATGGATGTTGTAAGTTGTGTACATAATATAAAAAAAAAGAATGGAAACGAATACGCAGCCCGTCGTGCTCATGCAAAGGGTGGACCGTGGGTGATACGTACCGGGCGGTTCACAACCGCTCGACAGGACACACAACCTCTTTACCGTCTTCGTAAAAATGTTCGGCCGTACTAATGTTCGACCGTAAATATGTTCGACCGTAATAAAGTTCGTCCTTTTCCGGATTTTTCTGGAAGTTCGTCCTTTTTTACGGTCGAACATTTTTACGAAGACGGTATACCCCTTAGCCTAAACGTCCTGCTATAATTTGCACGATAGTTACCGTGGAGGAATAGCGGACCTGAAGTGCAAACATGGCACAATTCGACGGCAACGCGCACGTGCCATCCAATACCATCGCTTTGGATAGCGACTTGCCTCGCGGCATCAGATGACTCCTTTAAAAAAGATAAAAATAAAAATAAAAATAAAAATAAAAATAAAAATAAAAATAAAAATAAAAATAAAAATAAAAATAAAAATAAAAATAAAAATAAAAATAAAAATAAAAGTGAAGTTGATAGTGCAAACGCCTCTGGGACGCAGGCACCGACACTCCGCAGGTTATCGAACCCCGGAGTGTTGCACCTTGGGAGCTGCTTACAGGGACACTGTAAGCAGGTACTCAGTCACTACCCCACCCTGACTGGGAGACTGGGAAGGGGTGATAACATGGTTTAAAGACTCACGAAAAAACATGTGTTCTGGAACACAACACTGGACGTCTGCTGAATCCAATGAAAATTAAAAAAAAAAAAAAAAATGTTTTGCACGGATGCTGCCAGATCTGGCCAGATCTCCAGATCTGGGCCTCCCAGATCTGGCCAGATCTGGAATTTTTTTTTTTTTTTTTGATCTGGCCACATCTGGGAGATCTGGGACGTCTGGGAAAATTTTTTTTTCCAGGTACCCCCAATGACATAACGAAGTATCGCTTGAAAGTACCGTTCAATATACGTTGCTCGTGTGTGCAAGTTACGAAGTAGGACACACAAGGTATATCAAACGATAAATCAATCAGATAAACGTTACATCATTGGAAAATTGTTGGCACCGCCCCCCTGTCTTCGTATTTATTACGTCGACAGGCCAAACAGCGTTGGGCTCAGAAGAAGCAGTGCAAAACACTGGGGATCAACATGAGAACCAACTCCCAACAACACAGGCTACCGAAGTAGCAGGTGGGGTGTTGCGGGTGTTTGGGGTGAAAGAAAATCGATTTTGGTAAGTTACAGCAGAAAATTCTTAAGTTTGCACAATTGAGAAGGGTGTTACCACTGCCTAATATTATTCGTACATGTGAACCGGTAAGGTCGAGAAGGGTGGACACGGCATACAAGTACAAGTACAAGTAAGACGTACCTTCTACAAAGGCTGAATTCGCAATTCTTAAGGGATTGAATTCAGCCCCCACGTGGTGTTTTTGAGAAAATCATTCCATGGTATACAGCTAATGGTTCCCGAAGAATGATTCGCCCCTCCTCGTTCATGCAAACTTAAGAAAATTCTGAAGTAACTACAACCTGGCGTGCGGGTACAGATGCATTGCTTTGTTCTTTCCTCAAAGTCATGTGTGATCTCTCGGGTCTGTACTAAAGTCAGTGTTTAGATAAGCATCCACTTGACTCGTTCTAACAACCGTTGAAATCTAGAACAAAACAATACACTGCCCCTTCTCACACCAAGCCGCCATGCTTCAAGAGCATGCCCTGGGCAAAAATTACTCTGACAAAAATTGGTTTTCTGGGGGAACGCAATATTTTCTTGTGCCTAGTCCTCCGCAAGAGCAGAGGACAGACTTTCCGGATCCCGAAGTCGAATTTCTTGCACTAGCTATGCTCCCTGGGTTAAATGGCTATAGCAGTGACTGACTAAGAGTTTCATAATAATTAGGGTGGTCTATGGGGTGGGTTAATGGAAAAGTTGGTATATAAACCCGACTTTTACGATCGCCACCTGGTTTTCAAATAATTGCACCAGCTCTTCCGTCGGCACTGCTTCGCTGTCACGATGAAGGGTCGTCGGTTCGGGTACCTGTTAAGAGAAATTGAATGTAAAAGTAGAGACTACAACAAAAAAACAAACAAACAAACAAGAAGCCGCCCCGTACCCCTTAAACGTAAAAGTGACATTTTTGTTGACAAAAAAAAAAAAAAATAGCTAAAAAATAGCGGACATGTCGAAAAGGGAGAAAACCGGGGGGTTAAAAACATACCTTGCACTCGGCCCACTCTCCAGGTACAAAGAACATCACTGCACGACAAACCCACTACTACGATAGAAAATAACTATTTTTTACCGAACAGAAAGGTCGTTTTATTGATGAGTGTTTTCTGAGTGCACACTCAGTGGGGACAAAATGCAACACTTACCGAAAAAATTCTCCAATCGGACAAAAACCTTTCTAAACACCCAAAAAAAACACCTCAGTCCACATCCGCTGGGGTCGCGAGATGGAAATATATGGTTTTACAGCTTTTGGGGGGTCTAGCGTGGGTCCCAGATGCATTTTGCAACGGGTCTGTGTGTGTGTGTGTGCCTCAACCGCTTCACAGTACCCTTTTTTGTAACTGAAAACGACGCATCCTGTACCTAAGTGCACTGAAGCCTTGCTTGCGTCCTCCTTCGTGGTTTTGGGCGTTCGCATGCGAGAATCATTATCGCATTCGCACATGTAATTCTCGCATCACGGAGAGGATTTTAGCGTTACGTGACCACAAAAAAAGTGCACAAAATTAGTTTGGTCAAAAATCACCTTGCACTTGTGAAGGCATTGCTAAGGAAATGTGAAATATGCGTGTTTTTGGTACACAAAAGTGCGTTTTGGGTGGTTCTGAAGGGTCAAAACACCAAAAAAATGCGTTTTTTTTGCATTTTTGGTCACCCAAGGACCCACTATTTTGGTTGATATTTTTTTTTTCCCTTTGCGAAAAAGTACCCAAAAAGCACGGCTATAAAAACGCTAAGGAAAAATCGATATTCATTTTTTGGGCAGAGAAGTGCGTTTTAGGCGCCCACCGACGGTCAAAACATCAAATTTTTTGTGTTTTTGGCATCTTTGGACACCCAAGGACCCACTATCAGGGGTGAATTTTTTTTTGCCTGAGATTTGCCTTTGCCAAAAATCGAAAAAAAAAATTATGAAGGAAATTGCTAAGAAAAAGTCGAAATTGTGGGCCCCTGTAGTGCATATGGCGGTACCCCAGATCGTCAAAACACCCGACTCTTGCGTTTTTTTGCACTTTTTGGTGCACAAAAACCCTACTCAGGGGTCAAAATTTTCCCGGGAAAAAAATTTTTTTTTTCGAGATTTTTCAAAAATCGACTTGTCTTTGGTAAAAACCACGAAATTTCGGGTGCGCGAAACCACGTTTTAGACCCCCACAGATGCTCAAAAGTGTCAAATTTTGCTTTTAACGGCCTCAAATCGTCGAAATTAGCCCTATATAGGGGCGAAAAAAAAAATTCGAGAGTCCCTTTCCCTGGGAGACAATAGCCAGAAATCTGAGAAAAAAAAAAAAAAATTTCCCAGATTCCCAGATCTGGCCAGATCTGGGAAATTGGCCCCCAAATCTGGCCAGATCTGGCAGCATCCGTGGTTTTGGGGTGGCTGAAGGGGAGTGATTCGCACTTCTTGCGTACTTTGTGCACCTCCCATCAGCCACACCAAAAAATAGTAATTGAAACGCAACCTTGATACCCCCTTCTCTATTTATTCGTTGTTTGTTGTTTGTTGTTTGTTGATCGCATCCTCCAAAAAAGAACAGAACAGAGAGAAAAAAATTGAAACCGCACTCCTACTTTTCCTATTTTGTGTTGTCCCACCCCCGCAAACAATAAAACGTGGTGAAACGCACACACCTCGACCTGTCGGTGAAGTGTGGCTCTACTCCAACCCGCCCCAGAATAGAAAAAAAAAGGAAGAGTTGGGGTACGGTGTTCAATTTCCTTTTTAGCATTGCATGGAATCATTTTAAAAACAAACAAAAAACGAACAAAAATAATAAATAAAAACGGAGGCTTGCCCGTACTGCAATGTGAACGGGCGCAGTTCGTCATCGCTTTGCCACAAAAATAGTCGGTGTCTCCTTTGCACCAGGGGTACTGGAAAGCACACAAAAAGGAGGGTGTCTACAGATAGTCTGTATAAAAAAAGCGTTCAGCCTTGTTTGTTGTTTATGTGATAATTCACGATCCCCACACCCCCACCAAATATTAAATTCAATGAAGGGGTGAGAGGGTTTAACTTGCATTTAACAGGGGCAGGGACGTTTACCTCCCTGAGGACAAAAACAGAATAGTCCTGTGTACCCCTCCGATCAAGGGGAAAGAATACAGATGGCACACTTCATCTCTGTGAGTGGCAAGACATGGGCTTGCCCCAGTCAGATTATCTGACCGAGAGAAACTGAACATAACATTATACCAACTGATCTGTCCTTACTACTCTATTACTATGTCCTTTTTCGTTGACCGCAGCCATTTAGGCTCTTTTTCACAGATCTACCGTTGGTTTTAAATATGTTCAGTTTCCCATAACACTTAGTGTACACAAAAAGAGAGAGAGAGAGAGAAAAAATGGAAGTTGTAAAAATATGAGGGGTAGGGGGGAGAGAGAGAGAGAGAATCAGGGGAGCAATGCTTTATGTGATCCTCAGACTTCCTGCTTAGTCAAATTTCAGATATCCGCCAACTGAGATTGATGTAGGGGAACATTACGAGTGCTCTTCATTCATTGAACGCAGCCAAATAGGTTGCAAAGATCTGTTTGGCACAAGTGAATGGAACTTTCAGGGGAAAATACGTTGTTCTGCAACAGCTTATCGTTGGCCGTCTTTGGTTTCTTATCACATTGCGCGTGAGGGGGGGGGGGAAAGTTGACTTGAAACGAAATACAAAGCACTCTCGTGCTGGTGTACCTCTGGAAAATTGAATCTGACGTCAGGACATGGCAAGTGAAGAAAACGAAAATAAAGAAAAAAACCACTTTTTTTCGTTTGTCACCACCTCTTTGTACAAACCCATCCAAAACTTTTCAGCAATGAAGGATTTTCCTGACACAATAAAAAAAAAAAAAAAAAAAAAAAAAAAAAAAAAAATGGTAGTTGTTGATGCACCTCCGAAATACCCTGCATCCAACAACAGAAGGTGTAAAAAAAATCCTAATGGATTGCCCGTACTGTTGGGTTGTCTCCAACCAGGTAGGGGACGAGCCACCGAGAAAAATCACGGTGAGTCACATGTTTTTCCATGACTAGTCACGAAAGAGTCACCGAAAAAAGTCACAAATGAGTAACAGAAAGCAAAAAAAATTTTTTTTTAAAAAAAGTCACAATGAGTGCTGGGAATAAGGGATTTTCCCAAAAAGTCACTGTGGCACTCCTTGTGATTTCCCACTATGCACTTGCATAACTCTCCGGCAAGTAACGAATTGTATAGGGGCTGAGGCTTCCTGCAGCAGTGGCCTGCTCTTTAAGGCTCCTGAGCAACGCAGTGTCCTCGGGGAGTGCCGTGAAGTCGGTGCCTTGTGGATCCTTTCCGTCAAGGAAGGAGACAAGCTTGTCGTTTGTGGCGGCCTCTTCGATGTTGTACATCCACTCCTCATCTGTCTGCACCATGTGTACTTTGGACAGCTCACACACCGTCATCAAGTTGCTCTTCTCTGCCACCTTCCCCACCGTCAACGTTGTCGCCACAGAGCGGATCTGCTCGGCACTAGGCGCGCATGTAATCGCCACCGACTCTGCTACCAAATGCCGTGCATACCTCGCAAAGCAGAACGATCTGTGCAACTGCTTCGTCAGCCCACCTTCCAACGTAAACCCACGATACGTCTTCGTACCTATGTTCCCCGACTTCCATGAAGCTCCCGTACAAAACCCGATGGCAAGGGGGGCAGAGATGCGGGAGATGCCGCTCAGGAAGTTGCATGCGGATTCGTCTCGTTTGTAGCCAGACCAGGTGATCAGAAGGGTGCCGGGGGAGCCGGGGAAGAAGCCGTGAAGTTGTCCTCGGAAGGCGTGGGTTATGTCTTCGAGTTCGCCGATGAGATCAGTGACTTTGGGGAGCTTTTCGTTGTCGGGAAGAGCAACGAGAGCGGCACAGATGCGGCTAGGTGTGACACCCAGGTTCGTTGCGGGGGCCAGCACCTTCGTCTGTGCCGCCGTTGTTGATCCTTTGGATGAGTTCGTCGTGCATTGCGTATTCGACTGCGAAGCGGAGTCCAAGACCTGCGACAGCTCTTCTTCGTCATCATCCTTCGCAAACAGCATCGAGGGCATAAACGATTTGTACTCCTGAAGACTTTGCACTGCGAATATAAGCCCTTCCCTCATCGCCACCACCTCCTTCACCTGAATTGCCTGCCCTGAGTGCACATGACACATCTCCTCAGCCTCAGCGAGCCGCATATCCTGCAATGGCACAGTCGAAGCCGCCAATGCGTTCAACGGGCGTGCAACGAGAATGATTTCGCAGGTTCCAATCATAATATCAAAGACCAAAACCCCGGCCACAAAGCCAAGAAACAGCCAAAGCGCGCCGTTCATTTCATCCTTGACTTTGCTCACATCACGGAACCATACGAGATACACCGGCGCCAAGGTGTCGTGTTTGCTTGGCTGAAACACCGTGGTCTTAATAATCCAATACCCCTTGGCCTTGGTAAAGGTCCATTCTGGGATAGACGCACTGTGCTCCACGACGCTACGCTGTGTCGAGGTTAGGTGCATGATCCGCTTCAGACACGGCTGTGAATCTGCATCCAACACCAGATGGTCATATTTGCACGTCTTCTCTACACGCCCCTCCCTGAAGTTTGCAGCAAGAATAAAGCTCTGATGACCCTTATCCATCTGCGTCAACAGCATCAATGCATCTGTATTATGCTGCAACATCAGCTTCTCGAATGGATACGCCGCAAGATCGGTCCCCGTAAAGATCGTCATATCCTTAAAAAACTCTGAGGTCCCCGGGGGCGGCATGTACATTTGATGTTCGATGTACACATACGGTGTGTTATCCTTGGAGTACCAGAGAATAGGACTGCCCCAGAAGCTGTCACCATATGACATATCCTGAGCCTTATCGAGGTAGAGCTGGGGGAAGCTGACGTCGGTATAGTTGTAGACATTTTCGATGACATCTCCTGAGAGCGGTTCGAGCGAATGCGTGACAAGACAGGGAGGTGGGCAGTCACTGGTGTTCACCTCTGGACGAAGCGCGGCGTAAATATAATCACGCGAACCATCTTCCAAAGGATCGATCCAGAGGTACTCAATGTAGCTCTTCGCTGGGTCCGTTTTGTGTATCCCACGAAGTACAACTGATTCAAGAACATCCCCATTGTGTAGATCCGCCAACGCATGCGCCTGGGCCCACTTTGCGAACTCATCCCTCGTTGTGAAGTTGTTGTACCGCGTCAGCACGTCCCGGTACTTCAACATATATTCGTCAACAACCTTGAAGGTGCGTGTCCCCTCACTGTGCATCGCTTGTACATCAGCCATCCCGACCTCCTCCACCGTCTTTTCAAGAATGGAGAGGCCCTCAGTGTACATAAGAAGCCCCCCGAAAAGAGAAGAGATGGTGGACACAATGCCTGCTGCAACCACCATCCATTTTGTGCCGATGGTGAGCATTTTGTGGAGAAGGTTATTTGAATGGCCAAATGGGAACCAAGGCAAAAATAAAAATTGTAGAGAGAAAAAGGCTGTAGGGAGTGGGTGTTATGGAGTGCTAAGAGGGTGAGGAGGGAGGAGGAAGCCCTGTGCTGAGTCACCTAAAATAAAGTTAGCTTGAAATACAAAAAAAGCCCTCTCATAAACAGTGTTTGGTATAATGACCGGTACCGAGGGGGTGGACGCCAACCATGCAGTCCTACATCCATTTCGTGGTTTACATCTGAAAAAATGAAATTTTATTGGAAACTGTGCTAACATCGGTGAATAGAATTCAATACAAAGGCGGAGACAAACGAGTACTTTTGTTCACATTGTTTTTTTTTTTTTGAAAATTTGGGGAGGGGTGTGTGAGTGGTTGAATAACATTCATAACGCGAGATTCACGCTGTGAAAGCAATGGGGGGGGGGAGCGATGCAAAAAAAAAAAAGAGAAACGTTTATAAAGATAACCCTAAGCCTCTCTCTGTGCTTAGTCACCTTTTTTAAAAAAAAGGGTCTTTTGATTGTAGACTTTTTGAAAAATAATAACAAAAGAAGGCACAAAGGACAGCTACAACCAGCAATCAACAGTCAAGCAACCCGTAGTTTCAGGTACTTCACGATGTACTGGAGATATGGCACTTACCCTTGCAAACAGCTCAAAGGGCAAACGAAAGTGATACTTGTCTGGTAATATTAACAAGGCGTCTTTGGTGCAACCTCTACTCCTCTACGCTGTTAACAAGAGGACGGAAGCATCCCTGGCCCTGAAGGACGGCGGGATGCAGCCACCCAGGTGCCACCTCTCCGCCTGAACTACCAGAAAAGTGAGCTTGATAATGTGGGGAGTAATGGGGGGATTGAAGTGTCTGGCAGAGACTTCATGAGAGCAGATAAACACAATAAACAAGAGAAGCTGAAACGTGCATGTGCCTCAGACTGGACGGCCGTTGCAGGGTGGTTCTCCGAGGTTATTAAGAAGAGAGGACTTCATTGGTATGTGAAAGTTGATGAGTCTCATCTTCACCAGTGAAAGAAAAAGGGGTAATGAAAACGAAGCTCAAGACATAAGACAAAAGGGGGGGTATTTTTGAAGCGAACTAAACTGATGACGGCATCGCATGCTGCATTTGCTTCGTTCTGTAGTGCAAAGCAGGCCAGCGTCGTATGACACGTTTGGATTACCAAAACCACCAGCGGGGAGTGCACCTCGCCGCTCTACCAAGCGCCACCGTGCCGTCCTCGCAGGTGCACGTGAAGTCGCCTAGGGAGCCAGGCGATGCATTGGCGTCGACACACGTCTGGAACCTTCCACAGGGGCGCTTCAAGCATTCGTCTGAACACGGTGCAGGCGCGCCGATGGTCCAGACACTCCAGTCCTTGTCGCAAACACAGTAGTAGTTCTTGAGGCTGCCACTCGACTTGTCCACGTCAACGCAATACTGAGCGTCTCCACAAGGGTTTGCAAGGCATTCGTTGACAATATCAGAGCACGTCGCTGCAACACCGACAGCGGTCTTTGTCCTGTCGTTGTTGCATGAGCAAATGAAGTCACGAAGGTTGCCTGCACCTGTGTTTGGGTCAGAGCAAGTCTGCTGGTCGCCGCAGGGAACAGCAGAGCACTCATCGTTGAAGCACGTGGCAGGGCCTCCAATGGCCGTGAGAGACGCGTCGTTGTCGCACGTACATATATAGTTGCCGGGGCTTGCTGTGTCTGCATCCACACAGCTCTGGCCACGGTGACCACAGGGTTCTTCGAGACATTCGTTCACTTCTGCGGCACATGTCGCTGCACCACCTACGTTGGTCTTTGTCCTGTCGTTGTTGCATGAGCAAATGAAGTCACGAAGGTTACCTGCACCTGTGTTTGGGTCAGAGCAAGTCTGCTGGTCACCGCAGGAAACAGTATCGCACTCATCGTGGAAGCATGTGGCAGGGCCTCCAATGGCTGTGAGGGACGCGTCGTTGTCGCACGTACACACATAGTTGCCGAGCATTGCTGTGTCTGCATCCACACAGCTCTGGCCACCGTGACCACAGGGTTCTTCGAGACATTCGTTCACTTCTGCGGCACATGTCGCTGCACCACCTACGTTGGTCTTTGTCCTGTCGTTGTTGCATGAGCAGATGAAGTCACGAAGGTTACCTGCACCTGTGTTTGGGTCAGAGCAAGTCTGCTGGTCGCCGCAGGGAACAGCAGAGCACTCATCGTTGAAGCACGTGGCAGGGCCTCCAATGGCCGTGAGAGACGCGTCGTTGTCGCACGTACACATATAGTTGCCGGGGCTTGCTGTGTCTGCATCCACGCAGCTCTGGCCACGGTGACCACAGGGTTCTTCGAGACATTCGTTCACTTCTGCGGCACACGTCGCTGCACCACCCACGTTTGTATTTGTCCTGTCGTTGTTGCATGAGCAAATGAAGTCACGAAGGTTACCTGCACCTGTGTTTGGGTCAGAGCAAGTCTGCTGGTCACCGCAGGGAACAGCAGAGCACTCATCGTTGAAGCATGTGGCAGCGCTTCCAATGGCCGTGAGAGACGCGTCGTTGTCGCATGTACACACATAGTTGCCGAGCATTGCTGTGTCTGCATCCACGCAGCTCTGGCCACCGTGACCACAGGGTTCTTCGAGACATTCGTTCACTTCTGCGGCACACGTCGCTGCACCACCTACGTTGGTCTTTGTCCTGTCGTTGTTGCATGAGCAGATGAAGTCACGAAGGTTACCTGCACCTGTGTTTGGGTCAGAGCAAGTCTGCTGGTCACCGCAGGGAACAGCAGAGCACTCATCGTTGAAGCACGTGGCAGGGCCTCCGATGGCCGTGAGAGACGCGTCGTTGTCGCACGTACACATATAGTTGCCGGGGCTTGCTGTGTCTGCATCCACACAGCTCTGGCCACGGTGACCACAGGGTTCTTCGAGACATTCATTTGTTTGTGTCAGAACCGCTGCCAGTAGAAATATCGCTGCCATTTTTTCTTGGTGTAAAGCACAAGAGCGAAAGCTGTGGAGGAGGGGTAGGTGCTTGGGGGGTGACAAACGACATATTGCAACTTGCTGCAGACCGTACACCTGGTGTCCGTACAAAAACGTCGAAAGAGCAAACACCTCAACCAGACACTGGCCACAGGCACTGGTTCAAATAAGTAACAAAGTTTGTACCTGGGACTGCTTGATGCAGGGCGAAAACACTCTGGAAAAAGGGGTACGGGCGACTATCATTTATAGAATACAGAGCAACCAGCACAAACTGAATACTTTAAAGCAGATGGGCAAATAAGACCAACAGGGCGCACCACGTTGCGCATCATTTTGTCTTGAAAAATGTGTGACCCTGCGTTGCAAGGAAAGACAATGTGTATGGCCCCCGGCTCACACACACAAAACGTTAATACCACCCCCTCCCCCTTTTCGTGCACGGTGGCCTTGTTACCATGGTAACAAGCAAAAATAGACAAGCTCGAGTTTTTAACCTTTTTTGTTACAACATGCATAATATAATAGACTCGAGCTTGTTTAGGAATATGGTCACAAAAGTAACAAAGGAAAAGCTTGCTACTTTACTACCATGGTAACAAGGCCACCGTGTGGGTACCCCTACCAAGCTTGCGCCGAAACGCTTAATCCTCGTCTTCGTCTTCCATGCCGTAGTACGGATTTGCAGCTGCCTCAGATACTGCAGAAAATCTGTTATTGTGGGGAATGTTGTGAAAAGCTTGCACCTAAGGCACATAAAAGAAGTTGATCGTTGCAAACACTACGCACAACTTACAAACAAAACACCAGCGGAGAGGTCATACATTATGTTCCAGCACCCGCAAAACCCTGTCACGGCAAACAGAAGGTACAGCCGGCACGTGAACGGCTCTGTCGTGTTAACGCGCTTCACGAGTCTTACCACCTCCTGCGTTTCGGGGTGTGTGTGGTGCAGAATGTCCCGCTTCGTTGACCCAGAGGAGTGGCGGAGCTGTCTGCCCGCCCTCGCGAGCGCAGGGAATCGAAGCATTTTGTGTTATAGTGTTGGGAGAGGGTGGGTGGTGTGTAGTGTCTAGGGGTGTGGGTTGATACCGTGGACTGTGCACACATCACGGAGTGTAGTGTCCCACACTGGTTTTGTAGTTCCTGCGAGCGCACATGGTGCGAGGGATGCGGGAGCCCCAACACAACGTGCTTCGGGCAAAGCGGTTCCGTCAACAACATCGCAGACAGTGGGAGGTAGCTACTACAACAACAACCCAGCTCCCCCACAATACGCGGCAACCGAGGTGAAGGAGGAGGTCATGGATGAGGTCTCCGCCGAGAACGACGACACCACAATGACAGAGGAAACTGCGGGCGCGAAGACAGGCCACAACGACAACAGAAACGCAACCGAGAGCAACACCGCACCTTTCGTCTGGGGGCCATCAGAGCAGAGCTACACCACCACACCAACAGCACCACCTTCGTTCGGCGAAGAACGTTGGATGGAAGTCACACGCGGACAGAAGGACGAAGCAGACCACCCTGGGAAACTCGCGGTGGGCACAGGATATTCACTGTCGCCGGGCAGGTGTAGGAGAGGATTCTACGGGGAACACAGTTAGGCGGCCTTCTCCACCTTGATTACGCGAGGGAAGGATGTGGAGGCGAAAGGGTTGATACCCAACAGGCAGTGCAGCCAGATGTTTAGAGTGTTAGCTTCCTCCGAAGAGAGCTAGCAGAGGTGTAAACGTGTCGTTCAAAACAAGTAATTGCTATCGGAAAAAAAACGGGTGTGATGTGGAACTCCATCCTGTAGAAATAATCTACAACACGCCCAGCATTCTGCTCTTCTGCAGGTATGCTAACGCTCTTCGTAAGCTCCCAGACCCACTGGGACGCCAGCATCTGAAACGTTCAAGAAGGGGGGCTGTCCTCTTCGTCCAGCACCATCTGCTCGATAGCGTTGTTGGACGTCGGCTCGGCAGGCTCGGCGTGTTCCAGCTCGTTTTTGTCCACAGGCTCCCCACATTGTCGTCGTCGTTGGAGCAGTGCCGAAGGAACACAGAATGCACAGACTACAACACATCGATCACACCAGGCGCATCAGCACCTCCAGCAAATCGCCAGGATGCTACGGTGGTTTCGAAAATCGCGCGGAGTTTTCCACAGCACACCCGTTTTTCCTTAGCAATTACTTGTCCTTGTTGTTACTGTTGTTTTCAACCACCTTCCTTCAACCCTTGTAGGGATCAGTTGTAATTTTTTTCGCGAAAACATGAAATTATACATTTCAAGAGAACAAATTAAAAAGGGTCCTTATTTGCATTTTTGGGCTCCGCCCGTGCAGTGGTGGGGTCAATCTCGAAAATTGGACAATTTTTTGACTACTTAAATTTTGAGAAATATGAGCCCGGTTGCTTATACGTGGGGCCCATTTTCAGCTAAAATTTTCCTCAAAATCTGGTTTTGTAAAATTGACCCTTTACTCCCCCCCCACATCGATTTCAATACTATACCTTACTTCACCTACGGTTACCCTTACAGGGGGGTGAAGGAAGGTAAGTTGAAAAAAGGGGGGGTGCAAAGGGGGGGTGGCATTGAGGCTGGAAGAAGGAAACGTTTGAGTTTGTCAGATGAACCTAAGCCCTCTCCGTGCTTAGTCGTCTTACAGAGGAATGACAACGAATATTTGTCTGACACGACAGACGCATTCTGTTGCCTCGATAAAAGTGTCCAACCGGCAAAAATTGAGTACACCCTCAGAAAATTTTGCCTTTAAATACAAAAGCCCTCTCGTGAACAGTGTCTTGACACCTGATGTGCCCCTACTCCGCTTCGAACGGGAGCATTGGAGACAGAGAGATGAGATAAGTCCTGTGCGCTGCAGGGTCTGGTTGGGGGTACTCTGCCCGTTTGAAAAGAGAAGTGCAAACGCAATGAGTATAGAGAATACACACTTTGAATCGTGGCCAACTTAAATCACACATCAAATAGAAGCAGAATCCGCTACAGAGCTGTTCAAAAAACTGTAAAAATAAAAAAAAATAATTTCCCCCGGGAATGGATCGAATGGATCACGTTATAACCTGAGCGCCGCATCGTTATTTATTCCGTCTTAGCCATGAAGACCTGAGTCTCACGAGGTGGGTTGAGGGTGAATGTGAACCCCAACCTCTCTGCCCCGGTGTTGACAAACTTATGCTCTGTGTTGCGCGGGATGCGCACCATCACGCCTGCCTTCATAGCGTGCTCCAGGCCATCAACGTAAGCTACGCCTTCACCATGGGTGCAGAATATCAACTCCTCCGCTCCTTCATGGCTGTGGAACGGCACCTCACACCCCACCTCCACCCACTCAAAGCCAGCAGTAAAGTTATCGGTGCTGAAGTATGTGTACAACGTGCGCGCGACGCCCTCCTCGGTAATGCGGTTCACCTCCTTTGCAGCCTCAGGTCCTGTGCAGAAGTATTGTTCAGCCATCGCGGTGTCTCTTGCCAATATACTGTATGTGTTCAAGGCTCTGGTAAAGGAAATGAAACGGGGTGTGTGTGGAAAAATGGTACGCTGTACGGCCAAATATGGATAGCCACAACGTAGAAGAACCATAGAGATGGTAAGGGGACCTTCAATGACCCTTTCCCCCCCTCCCCCACATTGATTTCAATACTATACCTTACTTCACCTTCGGTTGCCCTTACAGGGGGGGACCCGCAAACCCGTCAGGGGGGGGGGGGGGTAGGGGGTCCGACTCCTAATAGACTTGTGTATAAAATTTCGTACCAAAAACTCATTATCAAACTTCTGGTCATCTCCAAGGCAACTGCGGGTGAAAAACACCCTCAGAGTGGGTCACAGGGGGCCTGTGGGCCGAAAAACGACCCAGAAGCCACCCCAGAATACAAAAAAATGGAAAAAAATAGTGAAAAAACGGCTTTTTGGCGGTTTTGGCCATGTTGGGCAAAATAGCAATTTTTCAAGAAAAAACCAAAAAAACGGTTATTTTTTGACATCACAAAACCTCCTTTGGCACAAATATGCCCCAAAAGTGGCCCGTGAGTCCATTCCAACCTGTTTCGGACATATTTGACACTTTTGGAAGTGTTTTTTTGGTGTTTTCACGCTGAAAAACACCCCCAAAAAATCCTTGGACGGTCCTTGGACAGCACTGCCACCATTGCTCCGACCACATTCTCGGCCATATTTTTGCTTAAAACCCCCGAAAAAGGGCCCCCGGAACCCCAATCTTTCCAAATTTCCACCACATCCCCACCCAAACACTGCAAAAACACGACAGAAAATCGTCTTAAAAAACACACTTTTTTCAAAAAGGTCATCAGGCAGGTTCCATAATAGCCTTTTTGAAAAAAGTGTGTTTTTTAAGACGATTTTCTGTCGTGTTTTTGCAGTGTTTGGGTGGGGATGTGGTAGAAATTTGGAACTATCTGGGCTCCCAGGGTCCTTTTTCGGGGGTTTTTAGCCATTTCTTGACCCCTATATGGGTCAAACAGCATGCTGGAATGCTGCCGGAGCGCTGCCATACCATTGCCATACCATTTTTTTTTGATGTAAAAACACCAAAAGAACACTTGCAAAAGTGTCAAATATGTCCAAAACAGGTTGGAATGGACTCACGGGCCACTTTTGGGGCATATTTGTGCCAAAAGAGGTTTTGTGATGTCAAAAAATAGCCGTTTTTTTGGTTTTTTCTTGAAAAATCGCTATCGTCAGACAGGCTCCATAATGACCTTTTTGAAAAAAGTGTGTTTTTAAAGACGATTTTCTGTTGTGTTTTTGCGGTGTTTGGGTGGGGATGTGGTGGAAATTTGGAACTATCTGGGCTCCCAGGGTCCTTTTTCGGGGGTTTTTGGCCATTTCTTGACCCCTATATGGGTCAAACAGCATGCCGGAATGCTGCCGGAGCGCGGTCAGGGTATTGCCAGGGTATTTTTTTTGACGTAAAAACACCAAAAAAACACTTGCAAAAGTGTCAAATATGTCCGAAACAGGTTGGAATGGACTCACGGGCCACTTTTGGGGCATATTTGTGCCAAAGGAGGTTTTGTGATGTCAAAAAATAACCGTTTTTTTGGTTTTTTCTTGAAAAATTGCTATTTTGCCCAACATGGCCAAAACCGCCAAAAAGCCGTTTTTTCACTATTTTTTTTCCATTTTTTTGTATTCTGGGGTGGCTTCTGGGTCGTTTTTCGGCCCACAGGCCCCCTGTGACCCACTCTGAGGGTGTTTTTCACCCGCAGTTGCCTTGGAGATGACCAGAAGTTTGATAATGAGTTTTTGGTACGGTCATTTTACTCACAGTCGGACCCCCTACAGGGGGGGGGGTAGGGGGTCCGACTCCCTAGTAAAATTTTGTCCGGTTTTTAATTTTTTCACCATTAGGCCATTTCCCGGGCACCCCCGGGTGAATCCTGCCCCCAAAATAGGGTTTCTGGGCCCTGTGGGGCTAAATTCACCCTCTAGGTACCCCAAAATATGAAAAAAATTGAAAAATATGGTGAAAATAGGCTATTTTAGCCTTTTGGGCAAAATGGCCGGTTTTTGACTAAAAATGGTGTCTCCAAAAAAAAATCAAAAAAAGCCCAAAAAATAGACGAAAAAGGGCGTCTCTGGACACAATTTCGACGGAAATACGTGGCTTGAGTCAATTACAACCGGTTTTTCACACTTTAGACAATTTTGCGACGCCTTGTTTGTGTTTTTCTTGTCCCCGGTCCAACCCCGGTCCACCTCATGCGTTTTTTCACCTAAAAACACAAAAAAACGTCAAAAAAATTGTCAAAAGGGTGAAACCCTGTTTTCAATTGACTCAAAACACATTTTTGGGTCGAAATTGTGTCCAGACACGCCTTTTTTCGTCTATTTTTTGGGCTTTTTTTTGATTTTTTGGAAATTTGGTCAAAATCGGCTATGTTGCCCAAAAGGCCAAAATAGCCTATTTTTCACCATATTTTTCAATTTTTTTTTTTTTTTTTTAATAATCTGTATTCTGTAACCTCTCTCTATTTTACGGCAGGTGTGACCGGTTGAGGTGATACTTCCGGACTGAGGAAGGGCATTCTTTTACTTTTTTTTCTGTGTGTTTGTTTTCTTGTTGTAGTCTTTTTTGGTGAAGGGGCTTGGCCGACGACACTGAGAACCTCTTTGGTTCATAGCTGTTAACGACGTCTGGTCCTACCTAGCTGTACACTCTAATTCTAAAAATAAAATAAAATAAAACCAATAGGCAAAGGGGGAGGGGGGAGGCTAAAAGCCAAACAAAAGTAAAGAATGAAAAAGAAAAACTCAAGTGCTCTGGGACGGCCGCGAGTTCCTGCTCCGCTTTAGGCCCCGCAGACGGTTGTAGAGGGTGTAAGCCTCTTCCACCTCGTCGGAGCTCATCGACGGCTTCTTCGCTTCTTTCCACAGGTAGAGGCAGGTGAGGGCGTCATCCACCGACTGCCAATCCCCTCCCGCTGCCAGCGACTGGTGCTGAAGCGTGTTCGGGTAGAACGTGTCCTTCCACGCCTCGGCGGTCGCTGGACACCCCATGTTGTTGAATCCTGGGCAGGGCGCCATACCGGCATAGAACGGCACGTTGGTCGGGAGGGCTGTAGGTGCGGGTTGAGAGCCACTCTCCGATTGCGTGTACGTGCTGGGGGCCGAAGTGGCGTCAGACATGGGGACTGCGAGTTCTGATTCGTCGATGAGGTCCATAGAGAACTCGCTGCCCTGCGATGCGGCGGGCGGCTGCTCTCTCGGGTGGACGGAAGAGGGAACTGCCTCAGAGGAAGAAGATACGGGGAGGGCTGAGTGGGTGTTTGAGAAGCCACTCTCCGTACCGGTCTGAGGTTGTGTTGCCCCGTCCGAACCAGGGTGTGTCTGCGCAGAGGCGCCGGGACGGGCAACTGCTTGTGCGACAGGGGGCACCGAGGACGCGACCGGAGTAGGGAGGGCTGAATGTGTGGTGGAGTAGCCGCTCTTGTCCCTGGACGTCTGATGATGCCTGTCTCATGTTGCGTTGCGTCTGTGCCCTCCGCGCCTTTGCAGTCTCCACTTGGCTGGTCACGCGAGCTTCACGCTGTACCTTCACCAAGTTAATGCTCTTGGGGTCAATCATCTCGTGCGCGCGCGCAATGATCCTCGCCGCGCATGGCTTGCTGGACACTGGCAGGGCCCGCGGGCAGGTTGAGGGGAGGGAACGACACGGCACACACACCCAAACTGAGCACTCCCGACACTCCCAATGACGTTCACGACCGAGGACCGCAGCCGAGCACAGCTCGCATTTCCCGAAATCCGCCCGTGAGTCTTCCAGGGGGCAGTCCAGAAGCCCCTCGCGTGACACACAAGTGAGAGGCGGCAGGCGCGGGGTCGGTTCATGCATGAGGAGGAACTGCGTCAGCTTCTCGGGGATATTGACCGGCGTGAAGTGACCTGCGGTGCGGCCATCGTGGGCTAGTGCGAGCACCTGACGGTATCCCACTTCGCCTGAGGGGGTGAAGACCGACGGTCGATGGCCACCAATGAACACCACCACCAGGGAATGCAGAGCTCGGGCCAGGCCGCTAACCGTCACCATGTCAGCCCAAGTGTCAGGACGCGCACACCCAGCGATGCTCATCTGTCGCGCCCATACTCCGACACTTGGTTCAGCGCGAGCCGCTAAGTCCTCGTCTTGGACCACCTGTGCAATCGCCGCCTGTCTCAGGGACCCCGCACTCCTCCCGCACTGGTACGCCACGGCATCGAAGCAACAGTCGCCCACTGTGTAGCGGAAGTCCGCGGGAACGGAGCACCCGAGGGAGGACAGCTGTAGCGGCAGGGCCGGCGGGGGGTCACATGTCTCCAGCGCCTTGAATGCTGTTGCAGGGTCTTCGCAGGGAGTGGAGGGTACTTCAAGGGTGGACGGATGGGTGGATTCCTTGCCCGCTTGTCGGCTCAGCCATGCCTCCATCGCTGCCGTGGCTTCGTCGACGTCATAAAGGGGATCAGGGGCGACGGGAGCGACAGGTTCCTCTTCAACTTCACAGTCGTTCTCAGACAAGCGGTACAGATGGTCATCCACGTACGAAGGGAAACGGTCATCGGGAGGGTCTGGCGAGACGTAGTAGCTTTTGTCGAGGGACACTGCTTTCGCTGGCACTGCTGTGCGCGTGACCGCAAGGCTGAAGCACAGGGCGCCTCTCTTCAGCAATGTGGCGCCCACCTCCCGCTGGACACACACGGCCAGACGTTCGTTCCACTTGACCGATGCCAGAACTTTATCCCCGTCCGCTCGCTCCGCAGCCATCTTGTTCAGATGGCGCCACAGCGTGTCTGCCTCCGGACCTAGCCCCCCAAGGACCTCGGCTGCAAAGGCTGTGAAGGAAATATGAGCTTTCCTGCAGGCTTCGCCGTGCTTGCCCCGTTTCGCCGTCTGATGTGTGACCGCGGCGTGTCCCACCGCCCGGGCCGCCCCTTGGACATGCGACTTGGCGAGGGGATTCGCTACCACGCAGTCCACCGCTCGAGGCTTGCCATCACCGACTCCGATGGAGAAGAAGATGTCTGCCGGTTTGGTCCCTCCGAGGACGATGTGCTTAGGCTCCAGGGACGGAGCGAGGCCCGCCTTCGAACCCAGCATGCCCACCAGATCGCGTAGCCGGTCATGCCTGCGAATCGTGCAACCCCCATGGCTGCAGTTGAGGGCGTGTATCCCGAACTCATCCATGGGCCGACCACATTGTTCGCATAGTGCCTTGTCCCTGTGTACCGCAAGACCCAGTCTGAGACGGACCACTGCTCGAAACTCTTCCGGGTTGATGACGTTTTCTGGGGTGGGTAATGCGGTAATCCACGCCCCCGCCAAGGGCAGCTGAAGGGAATTCAGCCGAGCACGGTCCTGGATGTCCCCTGTGTCGCGCAACTCAGACACTTGACGTGTGATGATCGGGGCAGACAGATCACGCTGTTTGAGGATTTGCTGGGGCTGTTCCTCTGGGTTCACGCGGGCATCGGCGTCCACAAGCTCATTGTACCGGGTGGCAGTGTGGCTCCACCCTCCAGCATCCCAACGGTAGTGTTTGTCCAGGTGCTTGCATAAATCGAAGGTGCCACTAGCAGCTCCCATAGCGGCAGCGGTCCAGTGGTCGTATGCACGGCGCACCCCCAAGCCCCCTATACGCACGGGGAGGGCAGCTTGCACTCGAGCCGCATCCGGCATCAATGCGTCCGGGTCCGACCCTGGCGAACTCAGAATCTGTGCCAGCACCCGGTCCACCTCCTTGTCGTACTTGTCCAGCCACTTGTGATCCCCTTGGTGACGAAGGGCCCGCATGTAGAAGACAGTTTTGCAAAATCCTTCACAGTGGCGCAAGAGAGACAGAGCCACCTGAGCATCTCCCAGTTTACCCAGCAGGCGGAGTTTCTTCGAGAATTCAAGCATCGTGCTCTCCATGAACTCGTCGCAGTACTCGTTAGTGCCGATGGGGGCCCCCAGAAAGCTGAATCCCTCTCGGAGCACCTTCAGGTCCGCCACGGCAAATCCTGCATCCTGGAGGACGGCATCAGTGTGGTTCTTCTCACCTCCGAGGGGGATGAGTTCGCATTTGGAGGAATTCACCGATAGCCCCAACTTCAGGCTCTCCGACTTTAGTACCTCAAAGGCTTTCGCAACTGCCGCAGGCGATCCCATGAGCGTCCCGTCATCCAGGTACCAAACCGACAGATCCACCCCCGGCAGGTCGCGAACCGTTTCCGTCAAGCCCTTCACCACCAGAGAGAAGAGAAGGGGGCCTAGCGGGTCACCTTGCTGCACACCGGACTGCGATTGCACCACTACTTCACCGTACACCAGGGAGGACGGATACACGTAGCACCACTCCACAAAACGGGACAGCTTAGGGAGGTGTGCGCGCGTCTGATTCAGCAAGGTGTTGCGGCACACAGTGTTGAACGCATTGCTGAAGTCAATCTTCAGCACTACTTTGTCCTGGCCGATGTGACGGAAAGCGAAGTCCCGGACTGTCTCTGTCGCTGCCTCGATGCCACCTTCCACCCCTACCCCCACCTGCTTACCAGGGAGCAGAATGTCCTTCGCTTGCTTCTTCACATCAGCTGCATACGATTTCGCTGCCAGCCTACGGAGAGTTTCACCCACTGCGATCGGACGGACATCGTTGGCACCTTTGGGGAGCGCCATCAAACGGGCCCCAGCCAGGAAAGGAGTGACTTCGTCGGGGACTCTGGCTGCGCGGACTGCGTTGAGCACGTGAGTCAAGGCCGGTAGGATGTTGACGTCACTCTCATTCAGCATCTGCTTGAGGTGGTCCGCACGGAGGCCGGAAGGACCTGCAGCAGTGCCTCGCGGCATGCGTTTCACCAGTGCCAGCACCTGCGCAGGGGTCAAGTCATCTGGGGTGGCGGGCTTCACCAACGCCGGGCCTAACTCCACTTTGGATGGGGGCGGAGGGTGCTTGGCCCGCAGAGCTTGCAGTGTGGCTTCAGAGTCCGGGGCGAGTCCCGACGAAGAGAGACGGGAGAAGGCTGCGGCGGGACGACCCTTCCGAGCTTCAGCGACGCACGCCCGTTCCAGATCCTCAAATATGGGGGCCTCTTGCTCTGCTCGTCTCCCCGGCACCTGAGCCTGCGCATCCCGCCACAGTGCGGATAACTCGCCTTTCTCCCACCGCTCCAAGTCTTCGATGCGCTTCTCTCGCATGCGCTTCTTCTTCGTCTTGCCACTTCGGCGAGTGCGGAGGAGCGTTTTCCACAGCATGCCGAACCGGTTCCACGCGGACAGGTCCTTAGCGTTGGCTGCGATGTCCAAGAGTGCTATGTTCACCGCCTCCGTCACTGCACGAAGCATGTAGTCCGGGATGAACTCCATGACACGGGAGCGGCTTACGGCGATGTCATGCGCAGACGGAAGAAGGCGATCGTCGTCTACTTCCTGCTGGGACCTCTTTCGGATGGGCGGAACAGCGGATGGTGCGGTCGCCCCCCTGCACGAGAAGCATGTCCCATCCTTGGCCTTTATGGGGAGGACGTCCCCGCACCGCACGCACTGCGTGAACTTCAGGCGGCGGAGGTCGGCTGCAGGCAGGATGTCGCCTTGCTGGGCGTGCTCCTGCAAGTGATCCCGCAGCTTGCGGTGCTTAAACTCCGCGCTCCTGTGGATCTTGGAGCCCGAGCAGTGAGGCAGGGGGCAGTAATAACCCTGCGCTGGGGGGTCGAGGGAGCAAGAGGCGGTGGAATCTGCAGTGATCGCTGCCAACGGATGCGCGGCAATGGTGTCGGGGTTGAGCAGGGAGTAGGGAGCCCCTGCTGTGAGCAACTCGATAGCGTCGTTGTCGGCGTACACCGCGTCGAAGTGATTGCCCACCCGAGTGATGACCCTCGTCCTCGCGACTTCTTTTGTGGACAGCCGCGTTGCCCGGATGCGCACCACAGGGTTCTCACCACACTGCACCACGAGGATGTTCTCCCGCCACACGTTCGCCGCAAGGTGGATGGCGAAGTGGTCTCCCCAGGCGTCACCTCTGAGCCCTGCGACGTACGCATCCAACTGCTTCTGCCCACCCAACATCACTTCACCCTGTGCACGGGTCTCAACGGCTCTGTCGGCAAACAGCTCACGAAGCTCAGTACACTCAGCAGCCGTAGGGGGCGGCCTGTTCCTGGTCTGAGCCTGGAACAGCGAGACAAAGAGGCAATTGTCCGACTCGGAGTTAGGGACGCGGACTGCGGCTCCTTGGGAAATGGAGCTCAGGAAAGCGTCAACCCTCTCTCGTTCAGCATCCACCTGGGCATCCTGTTCGTTCCCACCTCTCATGGCACCTGGGCCCGCCCAGACGTGACGGCACCGCCCTACTCTGTCTCTGCCAACATGACGCATGCGGAACAGCGCTCTGCTGCGGCGACGGGAGCCTGCCAGTGGAGGGTTGTCTTGCGGGCAATGCCCCCACGCGACGCAACGACGGACCCCAGACAGGGAGCACCGACACATCAGACGGAGACCCTGACACCAGGGGTTCCGAGCAATCCATCTGCGGCGACGGCGACGGCGACGTCGGCAGGGCTCCTTCCACGAGAGGGTGTCGGCAAGGAGGGCACGGAGCAACGCCGCGACGTGGCAGACCATCAAGGCCCACACAACACCAGGCCCTACGACCCCACACCCACTGACGGAACCAGGAACATCCCGCGCCCCCCAGCTCCCAACCTGACCAACCGACGCCTCCGCACCTCGCCTTCGCACACACACGCGCCTGAAGATGTTGCTGCTGTAGCCGTTGCTGCTGCTGTTGTTGCTGTTGTTGCTGTTGCTGCTGCTGTTGTTGCCGTAGCTGCTGTTGCTGCTGCAGTTGCTGTAGCTGCTGCTGTTGTTGCTGTTGTTGCTGCTGATGCTGCTGCTGCTGTTGCTGTAGCTGCTGCTGTTGTTGCTGTTGTTGCTGTTGCTGCTGTTGTTGCTGTTGTTGCTGTTGTTGCTGTTGTTGCTGTTGTTGCTGTTGTTGCTGTTGTTGCTGCTGTTGCTGTTGCTGTAGCTGCTGCTGTTGCTGTAGCTGCTGCTGTTGTTGCTGTTGTTGCTGCTGATGCTGCTGCTGCTGTTGCTGTAGCTGCTGCTGCTGCTGTAGCTGCTGCTGTTGTTGCTGTTGTTGCTGTTGTTGCTGCTGTTGCTGCTGTTGCTGCTGCTGCTGTTGCTGCTGCTGCTGTTGCTGTAGCTGCTGCTGCTGCTGTAGCTGCTGCTGTTGTTGCTGTTGTTGCTGCTGTTGCTGCTGCTGCTGCTGCTGCTGTAGCTGCTGCTGTTGTTGCTGCTGTTGCTGCTGCTGCTGTTGCTGTTGCTGCTGTTGCTGTAGCTGCTGTTGCTGCTGCTACACCCTACGGTGAGCGACCATGCACCACCGCCCACAACACCCGCAACCACCGCACCCGGCGCACAGCCAACCACAGAGCCCAGCGGAGACACCCCAGCGACCACCAGAGACACTAGAGACCCTTGCCGCCTCCCCTCGCGTGCACCCTGAAAAACAGAGAACAGTTCATTGGAGAATAACACGGTGGCGTTGGGTGAAAAAGCGGTGCAGAAATGTGGATTGCAATACAAAGCCCTCTCGTGACAGTGTAGCGACAAAGCACGCAGCCCGCGGTGAACAGGGGGAAAACAGGGGAGAAAAGAACGATAAAGACCCGGCCACCCTACCCACCCGACTCTCTCAGCCGACTCTCCGCATTTGTTCCCCAGCCTCCCTAAACTCCCATGTTTGCTATTAGTTACTTTTTTTGTTTCTTTTTTTGTTTGTGCAAAAGGGTGAATGAAGGAGGCGGGGGGGGGGGAACTGAGGCCCGCCCTACCGACTCGAGCTCTGGAACCGACCACATCTTATTTTTAAAAACAAAGGGGTGGGGTGGGGGGAGGGAACCGAACCACAGACCTCCCGCCTCTCTCCGAACGCTCACCCTGTCCGGGGTATTTTGTGAATTGTTGAAAATAAAAAGTAAAGGAAATGTTTGGACATAATGAGCAGGAGAAGGTGGGACAAAGCCGCGGTATATGGAGGGAGAAAAAGGGGGGAAGCAATAAAAAGGCCCCACCCTGATCCCCGACTGAACGAGGGAGGGTTGAAAAACTTTGGACCCGGGGAATGGGAGAGGGTGAAATGTTTGATTAGGGGCTTGGGGAGGTGGGTCCAAAGGAGGGGCAAAACAAACTGGGGAGAGAAAAAGGAGAAAAAACGGGGCTCTTGGCCCCTTCCACCCAAAAAATCCCGCCTCCCTTCCCCCCCGCCTTCGTTTACGCGCGATCTTCGTCTGTCCTTCGGCGTCCCGACCCCGGCGGTCGGGGGGGTCCACGCGGCCTAACCTTCCCGTGGCATGCCTCGCGGCGTAGCCGGTTCCCACTGGTGCGCAACCGTGTGTGGGTGGGAGGTGGTCCACCGTGCCGACAGCCTCGGGACCTTCTCTGCTTGTCCGACCGAGGTGTGGGGGGGGGAGCGGGGTCGAGTGTGCTACTGTTGTAGCAACCGCCGCTGACGTCGCTGACAGCGCATCCTTCGCCGTCTCATCCGTCGCCGCCGCCGCCGTCGCGTCCTCCGCCGCCGCCGCGATTGCGACCATCAGTAGTGCCACTACTGATGTCGCCACTCTGTAGCGCGCGCTACCGAGTGTTGCCATTTTGGTTGGGCGGGGGAGACAAGGGGATGGGTGGTGGTGAGTGTGGGAGGGGTATACCAATGAAGTACAGAAACTGTAGCTTTAGAAATCGTTGGTGATTTTTTTGTGTTGGGGCAATGAAGTACAGAAACTGTAGCCTTAGAAATCGTTGGTGATTTTTTTCATATTTTGGGGTACCTAGAGGGTGAATTTAGCCCCACAGGGCCCAGAAACCCTATTTTGGGGGCAGGATTCACCCGGGGGTGCCCGGGAAATGGCCTAATGGTGAAAAAATTAAAAACCGGACAAAATTTTACTAGGGAGTCGGACCCCCTAAGGGGGGGGGGGGGGGGTAGGGTCAGCGACTCCACTGTTTATAGCCGGGAGCAATTCAGATAATAATTCCTCACAGTATATCAGGCCATTTCCAAGACACCTCCGGGCGGAAAACACCCCAGAAGTGGGTCAGAAACGCCCTGTGGCCCGAAAATTCATGCTAAGGGCGACTCAGAATATGATAAAATGCAAAAAAATAGTGAAAAAGTGGCTTTTTGACGGTTTTGGCCATGTTGGGTAAAATGGCCATTTTTGGTGAAAAAAGTCAAAAAAACAGCAAAATTTCGACATCATGACAGCTGCTTGGGCACCAAACTACCCCAGGGAGGTCCTGTGAGTCCATTCCGACCTGTTTTGGACACTTTGGGTACTTTTTTTGGCCATTTTTTGGTGTTTTTGTGGTAAAAAACGTCCTATGATAGTCCTATACTAATCGCAAGACGCCGTTTGTCCCACAGTCTGGACCAATATGGGGGCCCACAAATGGGTAAAAACCCCCGAAAAAGCACTCCAGGAACCCAGATAGTGCCAAATATCCACCAGACACCCACCCAAACACCGCAGAAACACCACAGAAAGTCGTCTTGAAAAACACACTTTTTTCAAAAAGGCTATTATGGAGCCTGTCTGACGACTCTTGTTGTCAGGAGATACTTACCGCTGGGGACATTGCCGATGCCCTGCGCGAGCTTCCCCACACAGAGGCCTTTGTTATTTCATTTCCTCGCACTCATCTGTATCAGTGCACCGTTCTTTCCATCAATCTCTTTTCTTCTGTGTACTGCTACCCGAGCAACGGTCGTGCCATTTCAGCTAGTGTGTACTCTGACACGGAGGGAACCTGTATTAACTATGGAGCCTCCACAGCCAAGGTGACCCGCAAAGCAAAAGTCTCTGACATTGACCCAGTAGATATGACAGAGGTCAATGAAATATTGTCAAGGCGGATGACAGGATGAGAATGAGTGATGAGACCGAGAAGAACGACAATAAAAGGCACAAAATCTGATAAAAAAGGTGACAATATAGCCTCAGACCCCCTCCTGCCCCCCAAACCTATTTTTAGAGCAGAATATCACTTATATGCACTTTCTGTGCGGGAAATCATCAAAAAAAAACCCCCCCAAAAGAATGAATCTTCACAGGGGGTTTCCGGACGAGTTCATATCTGTTGTTGGAAAACAACGATGCGGAGCAAATATTAAAGTACTTGAAGTGGCAAAAAGACGCTCCTACTTAGTCAGCATCTCATCCACATAAGCGTGACAGGCATAGTTAACCACCTGTATGACAAAAGGAGGATCCTGCAGTGGCTCACATAACAGCATTTAGGTGTCCATTACTGAATCCAACTGCGACTTATCCCGCTTCTGCTGCACCACATACACACCAGTCCTATGTGGTGTCAGCGCACGCTCAAGGTTCTGCGGCAGTACTGTGTCCACAGGTGGCTCGTACAGGAAGAACACCTCCTCCCTCTTCGCCTCTTCACACAGACGCCAGCACTTCTGCACAGCGTCTCCCAACACAGTCACGAAGCGCAACGTATTCGCACTCACGTCGCCTTGGTGCACTGTGCCGGTCATAAGACCACCAACACGTACCGAAGACGTGCCGTACAGATACTGCACAAAGCGCAGTGAGTTCTCAACGTGTGCTGGGGCGGCATGTGACAGGTTCCACGCAATGCACACCAAACTGCCGATGACTGACACCATACGCCCACCACTGCGGTCGAGACACGACTTCAACGTTATCAAGTGTGTTGACATTGTGCGCATTGCTGAAACATGGGCTTCGTCCCCGACAGCTACCTGCACAATACCAACCGTTGCCAGACGCCCAGACGTCGACACACTTCCCGGTAAAGATATCGTAGACACGGAGCTCCTGCTTGACACTGCAGAGGATGCAGTTGTGTGGACCGAGCCAGCAGACAGGCGTCGCTCCATCAGCGGGTTCGTCACACGCCCAGCAAGCGAGGTAGGCCACACACAGCACACGGGTGTCTTCCCAGACACACCCTTCAGCTCAATCCTATGCACCTCGCCCACAGTAGCACT
This sequence comes from Rhynchopus sp. YZ270_cl-10, assembly GCA_964035575.1. NCBI lineage: Eukaryota > Euglenozoa > Diplonemea > Diplonemida > Diplonemidae > Rhynchopus > Rhynchopus sp. YZ270_cl-10. Next base: position 822,496 of record OZ037866.1, on the reverse strand, counting down.
GCACACCCCAGAACACTCCTCCTGCCACACCTCATGACGCAGTCCAACAGCACCTGGCTTGCACGTGCTCTCAAGGCGAGAAGCCACGTTCACGGTGTGTCCGAAGTAGTCTGTCCGCCCTGTCAGTGTGTTCTTCTCCACAGTCACAGGGCCGGCGTTCACACCGATGCGCACAGTCAGCCCACCCCAGAGCGGGCTTGTGTCGGCACAAAGTTTGAAATGCAGCAACTCTGCAGGCCACGTTGCATTGCGGAGAGCCTCGTGCACACGCAACCCGAAGTTCACACCGTCAAGCACCGTCGCAAATGCAACCATAAACGCGTCCCCGATTGTCTTCACTTCGTAGCCTTCAAACTCGTCCATCGCTGCTCGGATGATTCTGTTGTGGATCTTCAGTGCTTCACACATGCCCTGAGGCACAGCCTCCCAGATCGAAGTCGAGGAACGGATGTCTGTGAACACCAACGTGGCTGTCCCGCTCGTGATGCCAGGTGGCGGTCGTGAGTTCCGCACAATGTCCTGCTCCTTCTCCTCAAAGAGCGAACTAGGGAGGAACTTCTTGTACATCTGCAGGTTCGACAGAAGCAGCACCATCGCTTGGTTCATTGTCTGCAGCTCACGCACAAACGACTTCGTTTTCGGCATTGTGTCAATGTTCATGACAGCTGCCTCCGCCATCAGCAGAGCTGTCTGCTCAAACGGCTTTGTGATCAGATTGTTGAACACCATGAACAGCAGCACAGCAACCAGGCAGATCACCACCACCACAAGCACAGTCACAGCCAGCTTCCGCTCCAGCTCCTTGTCGATGTTCTCGTTCTGGATTGACAGAATCATGTTGCTCCGCGCTGTCGCCTTGTCCACTTCACGTGTGATGTCGCTCACAGGCACAAGGGCACCGACGAGGTACGAGCCCAAGCGGACCGTGGTGACATCCAGAGTGTCGAAGTTAGCCATCCACGTCCTGCTCTCCACAAAGATCGGGTCCCCACCAGGCTTCCCGTTATTGTACAGCTGCAGCACATCCTCCTGTGCCAGCGCCTTCCTCACAACTTGGAACTCGTCCATCCATCCCTTGTAGTGCAGCCCGATCTGCATCGGCTCCCCCGTGTACGGGAGGAACATCGTCTCCACAAGCCCGGGCATCTCCCCACTCGACATCGGAACACCGTTCATGTACACCACACACGTCTTCGCCACAAAGTTCACAACAGCAGCCAGATGCACCCACTGGCCACCCCTCAGACCACCCTTGATCGGCTTTGCCCAGCACCCGTACCGCAGGAGCGCAATCCTCAGCTCCCCGTTCGCGTACCAGCGGATTGCAGAGTCTCCGATCTGCGTGTCGGAGAAGATGCGCGGTGACGTCGGGCTGCTGTCACCCTCGTTCATGTCCACGTCAGGGCGGATGAACACCGACAGCGTGTAGTCGTGGTATCTGAAGAAGGGGTCTCTGTGCACCCACGTCTTCTGTGTCAGGTCAGAACTGTTCCGCAGTGTGTACACCGCAGACCCGGATACCCCAGGCACAGGGTGCGGTGCCGACAGCTTGTACTCCTGAGACTCCTGCTGTGCCACACGTGCCACCCGTGTCGTCAGGTACGTGTGCACCAGCACGGGTGCAGAGCCTGAGAACACTCCGACCTGCTTGAAGTCGCCATCCGACGTCGTCTGCACCCCTGCTCCAACAACGTCCCAGTTCTCCTTCGACGCGTCCTTGATCCCACCCTCAAAGTTCACCAGCAGAAGCGTGCGCGAGTTCCCGTGTGTGTCGTAGTAGTCCTTCTGGTCAAACGTAAACAGTGCCGGACCCGTCTCGAACGATGAGGCACCGCGCAGTGCCAGGCCTCCGTGTTCCGTCCGCCACTTGTTCGCAATCGCGTTCAGTGGAATCAGCGAAGTTGTGTCCACAGTCTCGAGCTTGAACCCAAACTGCAGTGCCTCGTCGCGCTCTGCGCTCGTCGGCCCGAAGATCTCCCCGTACACCTCGCTTGTGTAGAAGGTGTTGGACACGTCGTTGCTCGCTATGATGTTCCCTGTCGTCTGGTCCAGCACCACCAGAGTCGCATTCTCTCCAAACTTCACGGATCTCTCCCACGTCCCCAGGTTGCTCTTCAGCTTGCGCGACAGCTCCGCAAGACCTCTGCTGCAAAACACAATCCCGTCAGTCGTTTGGTCCCCTGCTGTTGCCTTCGAGAAGGTGAAGTACGTCGTCATAACCGGCGACGGCAGGAAGCGCGAGTACGTGTACGACTGCACGGGGTTGGTGACAGCCCTTGGCCTGCCCGCGGCAGCTTCCGCTGCGTACCAAGTGAACGCATCCGTCGGAAGCTTGTTGCTGAACGCCCAGTGCAGCGGGTTCCACAGGGCTTTTGGCACGTTCGGACCCGTGTCGTCCACAGCAGCACCGTTACCTTCAATGGCGTTCTGCATAATACCAAAGTTGTCTGCGCTGTTTGTGTCGAAGATGGTGCGGCCGAGGGCATCCTGCACACGGTAGTCGTTCACACGCAGGCTGTCCATGAAAAACCCCTGCTTTGTGACAATGTGGTATGTCCACCCCTCATCGAAGTAGTGGGAGAGATACTGTGCACGTTGAATTTTTGCAACTCTGTTGCGGTGCTGAACGAACGTCGCGAATGTTCCGTCGTGGTCTGTCTGGAAGAACGCCTGAATCATGTCTCCCTTGTCCCTTCCTTCTATAAGGAACGCATGTAACGTCGAGAGTGCAACCTGCACCATCTGTCCCATCACCTGCGCCGCCATTGAGTCCACGTTCCCCTTGTTCCGTGCAGACGCGTACATACTTGCGTTGTCGGCGTTCGCCTTCGACGTGTCCAGTGAGTCCTGCCCAGCCTTGTTCATTAGTGCAAACGTGGCCAGCGCAAGCACAACCAGCAGCACCACCGACAGCGTTGTCGACATAACCTCCAGCGGCACACCAGGCCCAGACAGCCCAGACTGGCGTGTCAGCCCAAAGTGCACACACAGCACAATCAGCAGAAGCGGGATCAGAATCACAGACACAACGAACCCCGCCTCAGACGTCACCTCATCCGTGTCCTCCTCAGGGATGGGCTCCACCAGCTCCACCTTCATCGGCGGCGCAGGCGTCACCTCGTGTGGGATCAGCACCCCCTTCGCCATCGGGTTCGCACGCTCCCACCCACGGCCGTTCGGGAGAGCCGTCCCCTGCATCATCCAGTTCATCCAACGTTCACTGTGCTTCGGCGAAATTGTCCCAATCGGGATCTTGATGTTTTGCTGTGTGCCCTGCAGACGGGTAAGATGCCAGTGGTTTGGCTTCACCACAACAATCACCCCAGACACACCTGCACGCTGAGCACGCATCACTGACTCGTAGTGCGAGCACGGACCCCCCCAACGCTCCGGCTGGAATGCCACCAGCTTTCCAGCCAGCCCAGCCCACGACGCGTCGCTGCAGCCGTCATCCGTCATGTACGACCTCGACAGATACACCACGTTCTGTGTCGAAGGGAGGCTCAGTGTCCCCGTCAGGTAGTTCTCCTTCCTCGCTGGGTTGAAGTCGGGTCCCCACACACACGGCTTGAAGGTCGGGTCACCGACGTCGATCTCCAGCGGGCACCGCGTGCACATCCTCCGCCGTCCGGTGAACTCCTTGTCACACATCGTAGTGCCCTGCAAGAACCACCACGGGCAGTCGTCGTCGTCGTAGTTCAGCGACATGTCCGTCTCCCTGTTGCTGTACACACTGCACGAGTACTCCACCTTGCCACGCACAGTCGACGTCGCAGCAAAGATCTGGTCCCCGTGGAACGACTCCAGCGCATACGCAAGCATGTTTGGGAAGGCCTTCCCGTCACCAGTCATCTTGGACACGTGCCAGTTCCACACATAGTGCTTCCCCCGAGACGAAGACATCAGGCCAATCACAGCCCCAGCCGCAGCAGCATGCGCAAACTGCTGGTTGTACGTGCACGTGCGAAGCCTGTTGTTCACAATCGCCATCTTTCCCGCAAAGTTCTTCGTCGCCCAGTCTGCAGCGTCGCACCCGTCGTTCTCAGGCGCCACAATCTCCAGCTCCTTCCCGTTCAGCGCGTGTTTCAGGTCCATGTGCTGGTTCAGCGAGTACGGTGCAAACGCGTTGTCACGCAGGCAGATCACATCCTTCGTCAGCGACGACGGCGAAGACAGCGTGAGCTTGATGGGGCATCCCCCACAGATCTCAGACCGCGTCTTCCACATCTCCGGGTCGCAGTATGCGTCGTGTAGCTTCGGGTCTGCTTTGAGTTCCCCCCATTGTCCGTCGAACTTCATCCGGATCGCCTGTGCAAACGTCGGCGACACGTAGTAGTGGCACTGCCAGATGTCTGTGTTGCACTCGGGGATGTCTGCGACAACCATTCCTGACAGCAAAGCCATCGCAAGCAGTAGCACCACACCCTCCACACGTCTTCCCCGCATCGGGGTCATTGTTCCACTAAAAAGGGGCTTCAAAAGTTAGCAACAGAAAGCGGCATCTGGTGGTGTGTATGTGTGTGTGACATCGCAACCAGCTGAAAATGACGCATTCTCACTAAGATCAGAGTATGCAGGTCTCAAGACAACTGCACGGTGTGCTCCCTACGAAGGAAATGATGACTGCAAAAATGACAAAAATAACACAAAAGGTATGCAGCTCTGCTTCTGATGTGGATTAATGACGTGCACGATGTTCAGGCACTGTTCCAGCAACCGCCTCAAAACAAAGAGTTATACGTCTACTGCATGGTCATACGAAGCAGACATCCACACACATGGCGAGTGTGTCCTATGTAATCGGAGACATCAACACAGCGTGCGTACTGCACGCGCGGCAAGACGCAGCGTCACAGAATCAAGCGCAGAAAGAAAAAGCAGCACAGAAGGGAGATGTACAGATGCACACCCACAGAAGCGTCTGAAAGGCTTCCTACTGACCCCCTCCAGGAACAAAAGGCATGAGCCGGAAAAAAATCGTATTGAAAACAGTATTCATTATAAAAGCGCTCAATATGGCAAGGTTGGGAGCACTTCGGGGTCTCTTGGCGGAGGTGGAGGGGTGGAGGAGGAAGAGCTTGGCTAAATATTTGGCAGTATCTCAAATGAGTTTTTCCTCCTCCTGAGGTTTCTTTGAGTGGCTAGCCACGGAGGGGGAGTAGCTACTAAAAGAGGGAATTCAAAAAAAAAAAATAAATAAATAAATAAATAATTGAAAGATTTGAATGTGCCTCTCGCTGTGCACATAAAATCTATTCAAGAAACGTTCTCCAACTAATGTCTATGATAAACCAAGCAATTATTGTTGAGGAAAGCACAAAAAAAAAATTTTTGTGGGGAGATCCGGGTGCCCGCAACAACAATATTCACAAGCAATCACAAAAAAAAAAATCCTATTCACAAAAAATCACAAACAATCACAAACAAAAAATCTTATTCACACAAAATCACACAAAATCACAAAAAATAAATCCTATTCGCAAAAAATCACAAACGATCACAAAAAATCACAAAAATCACAAAAAAATCACAAGCAATCACAAAAAAAAATCCTATTCACAAACAATCACAAAAAATCACAAACAAAAAATCTTATTCACAAAAAATCACAAGTAATCACAAAAAAAAAATCCTATTCACAAAAAATCACAAAAAATCACAAAAAATCAAAAAGAATCACATCCACTTTTTGTGATTTTTTGTGATTGTTTGTGATTTTTTGTGAATAGGATTTTTTTTTTTGTGATTACCATACATTGAAATCCCGGGGAGTCACGGGGAGTTTGGCAAAAAATCAAAAAAAAACGAACTCCCCGTGAGTGTTTTTTTGGTTTCGAGAGTTTTCGAGAGTGTTTTTTTTTTTTTTTACGGAGAGTTTTCGCGATTAATCGCGACAAAATTCGCGATTAATCCCCGGGAGTAAAATCGCGATTTTTTGTACCATTTTACCCCAAACACAACCGTGCACACCTGGTGCTATCCGCATCTGACCTGTGCCTACCTGGGCACACGTTCAGTCTACGTACTCACATTACACCTACCGATTGATTCGCAAAATGCACCCACCACGACAGAGGGGTGATAAGCCTCGCGGCTTTAGGCGGCACAGTGGTGGCGGACATGAGCAAACGAGCCCACAGGTCGATCACAAATGCGACGGGTTAATTCCGCGCTTGGGAATTATCCACACCTGTTTAAGATATAATTACGCTTAAATTACTCTGGGCGAAAAATGGTACACCATACCAGCAGGGAAGCATACCACCACATGTAAGCAGGGCTATTTTAAATATGGGGATAAGGAACAAGAAAAGGGTGAAAACGGGTCGAGGCTTCCCGCCGCAGGCGGAAATTTTTAGATGCCGTGCACTTTTCCAGGTGGTTTGAAGAGTGATCTGACCATATTGTCCCAGTATAGCAGTACACCCAATAAATCCATTGGAGAAGGAAAATTGCACTTTTGACCACCACAGAATACATGTTGCCGGCCACACCACTAAAGTACAAGAACCCCCTCGGAACGTAGTGAGAGCTTGTGAAAAAATCTCTCCCCGTTCATAGATGGCCCAGTTTTCGAGATTTTTTCATAAATTCGCGATTAATCGCAAATTTTTATTTTATAAATTGGAGAGTTTTCGAGAGTATTTTTTTAAAATCGGGGAGTATTGGAGAGTATTGGAGAGTTTTGGAGAGTTTTGGAGAGTTTTTTTTTTAAATTGGAGAGTTTTCGAGAGTTTTTCACAAATTCGCGATTAATCGCGAATTTTTTTTCTTTTTTTTTAATCGCTAAAACTCTCGAAAACACCAGTGGAGAGTCTCCGCGACTCCAGGGGATTTCAATGTATGGATTACTTGTGATTTTTTGTGAATAGGATTTTTTGTTTGTGATTTTTTGTGATTTTTTGTGAATAGGATTTTTTTTTTTGTGATTTTGTGTGATTTTTTGTGAATAGGATTTTTTGTTTGTGATTTTTTGTGATTGTTTGTGAATAGGATTTTTTTTTTGTGATTGCTTGTGATTTTTTGTGATTTTTGTGATTTTTTGTGATTTGTTGTGAATAGAATTTTTTTTTGTGATTTTTTTGTATTTATTTTGTGTGATTTGTTGTGATTTGTTGTGATTTGTTGTGATTTTTTGTGAATATTGTTGTTGCGGGCACCCGGATCTCCCCATTTTGCGTGTATTTTCTTTTCATTGAACACATCGCGCTTTTTTTCTTTGAGGCAACAAAACGTACTTAAAGTTTATTCTGTATCAGTGTTAGTGTAGACTGATTGAAGGGTTGCTTTGAAGCGAAGTTTTTGCATTAGTGTAGACACCATGAGGACGTGCTCCACTGTTTTTGTTCTTTTTTTGTTTTTTTGTTCTTTGAAAACTTGGTTGTATTAGTGTAGCCACCTTAGAGTGTGTTCCACTATACTAAACATTTTTACGTCACCGCAGACGTTCTTTGTTGTTTTTGGGGGGGTGCCCACACAGAAACCCGCTACGCTGCATGAGAGAAATGACGGGGGGGAAATTTGAACACACTCATATGCGCGGCTGTGGGGACAACGCATATCTTGAAGGGGGGGAAAAGGGGGGGAAGAAAAACTGTATTGATGACACTTCCAACTGACCGATACCAGCCATCCGGATGAAAATCAGAAGAAAAAGGATAGGCTCTGCTGTCCATAGCCACCTTCAACAGGAAACAAAAAAAAAAGGGGGTATGATTGCAATGGAAAAGCACTCACTTGAGAAGTTAGAGAAAGCTCAAGAGTAATTTTATTTTATTTTTCCTTTTTCTCCCCCCTCCCCCTCTGGTACTAGCACACTACCATTTGTATGCAAAGTTAGATTTCAAGAAGGGGAAGAAAAAAAAAGGTTGACTTGAAATACAAAACCCTCTCATGAACAGTGTACTTTGGTACATGAAAAAAAGGAGGGGTGTGACTCTAAAAAGGGGGGGGGGGGGGGGGGACTTCGTATAGACTCCGCTAATCAGGTCTCTCGAAGTGGAATGCGTCACAGACCTGCAGAGCTAGCATCAGCAGAACCACACGCATTGCCACCCACAGCTAAGTGAAGCAAACCCCTCCTGAGGCAAGACTCTTCGTCTTCTGCAGTGTGGGGTGTTGTGTGTTTGATAATTGATATGGGGTAATTCTTGCGCAGAATATGGCCCCAAGGGGTGTGTGTGTGTGTTCGTTTTATTCCGTTCACATTAGCTTACATAGCACCCTCAAAAATTTGCCTTGAAATACAACCCTCTCATGACAGTCTATCTTGGTGTATGACTGGCACCGGGAGGGTGGTTTGAAAATGTTTTTTGTGTGTTTTGAAAGTGCTTTGTGCTCTGTTTAATTTTGCTTGATAGAAGAAGAGAGAGACCGGGAGGGTGGGTGAACCCCAACCATGCAGTCCTATCCTACATCCATTTCTTGGTGTACATCTGATACTCTATCCTCAAACCCATCAAGCCTCATCCCAATTCTTCGTTCTTTTTTTTCTTCTTTTTCATTGCAGAGAGCACACACCTGAACTACTTGAATCATCACTTTTTTCCCCTCCTCCTCCTCCACCTTTACCTCCACCTCCACCTCCTCCCTTCACATATTTCGAATATTTTGCATGCGTACGGTCGCCCCCTGCCTCCACCTTGGCATGCCCTGACAACGGGGTTGCTGTCGTACGAAAGCAGTCTACTGGCGCTGCGACGCTTTCGTGCTTCGCCAGATAGGAGTCCCAGTTGACGAATGCGTCTGCGGATACACGGCGGGGAAGGGTGAAGCCACGTTTTTGCACATAGCAGGTACCGCATTGGGCGAGATCGGGTGAGGTGTCGTGCGCCCAGTAGTCGTAATGATCTGCCCATCCGTCAAAACTGATGCGCACTCTACGGTGATGCACTGCAACTACGTGGGCTACAGCAATCATCCGTGGGTGTTTTCTATCTCTCGCCTCAAGGTGCATGCCAACTTCAAACTTTGTCGTCCCCTCCAAATCATTCGGCACATCATCAATCGCCGTCTCCGGCAAGCAATGCGCATCCAACACCCTACCCTTCACAGTCTTCCTCGCACCATTCGTGAAGTACTCTCCTCCGGCAAAACACTCAATGGGAGCAGGCGTTTGGTTGAACTCTGCGATATACTCTTCAGCGCTTAACACGCTTCCGCGGGGAGGGGAGAGACGGAGGCCAAGCGAGGAGCAGGCCCCTACCGGCGCAATGTCCAGCGTATCGTCCTCAGTTGTGTAAGAGTAGGTCTCAGACCAGCCTTCCAAGGCAATGGAGATTGTGCGGCCCAAAACCTTGGTGATGTGTGCAAGGGTGATGTTGGTGTGGTGTTTTCTGTCTCTCGCTTCAATGAGGTGCCCGACTTCGAAGAAAGGGCGGTAATCCACAACGATTGGCTCGCCTGCGTACGGTGTATCAGCCAAGAGCACCGTGTGATCGAAGAGTATGGTGCCAGCCACGGCAATGGTGACGGCACCACGTGCAGTGCCCAAGTGAGCCTCACAAAGAGAAATCAAAATAGCAACAGTACAACGCTCGTCAACCTCTTCACACCAGGTTTCTCCTGAGGACTGTACTTCGAAGTGGACTTCCATTGGAGGGGGGAGAAAGGGGGGAGAGAAGAGAGAGAGAGAGAGAGGGGGCTGAGAGGTGGTATTGTAGGTGTGTTGAGGGTGTGTTGGGCTTTTTTTGAGGTACCATTTCTTATTGGGTTGGCAATGGGAAGAACGTGGTCAAAAAAGAAAGTTGACATGAAATACAACAGCCCCTCTCATGAACAGTGTACCTTGATAGACCGGGTGTACCAGGGGGGTGGATGCAGTCCTCTATTCTATTTCGTGGTTTACATCTGAAAAAAGGTTGACTTAAAATGCAAAGCCCTCTCGTGAACAGGTGTACCTTGGTGCATAACCGGTTGGGGTGGACACCCAACCATGCAGTCCTACATCTATTTCGTGGTTTACATCTGAAATAAAGTGAGCACATCCGGTTACTCGCCGTAGCAGTTGTAGAGGTAATGAGATTCAAAAAAAAGGGGGAGGGGCTTTTGTGAATTGAGTTGTGATATCGCAGGGACGGTGAGCGGTGAAAGAAAACATCATCCTCATCATCCTCTCTTGGGTGGAGGATCTTGAGAGCACCAAACACATGCAACTCTCTGTGAAGAGAACAGCGTCTTTTCTTTGGGGCTTTTCTTTTTTTTTTTTTGAAAACTTGATCGTTTTAGTGTAGACACCCGAGGATGAACTCCACTATATATTTTTTTTGCTTATATGGCGTTGCTTTCTTCGTGTTCGTGTGTTCATGTGCCTACTTTTTTTTTTGGCAATCTAGTTGTGCAGCTATACAAAAACAATAGATTTGCTGGTTCTTTTCCTTTTTGTTCACATTTTTTCTTATGTACACAGCCAGGGTTTTTTCATAGGGTGAAAACGATCGTTTTTTTTTTTTTTTTTTTTTTACGAATCTGGGAAAAAGTGATCGGTCTTTTTTTTTTTTTTTTTTTTTCACGATCGTGAAGAAAAAAAAAACGATCGTTTTTTTTTTTTTTTTTTCTTCACGATCGTGAAAAAAAAGCACCTTTTTCTTCACGATCGTGAAGGAAAAAAAAAACGATCGTTTTTTTTTCCCATATTATGTCGTTGATCGCTGGCCCACACCAGGGAGGGAGCCCCCACAGGTGCCCACAACCCCCCTAAATCGGCCGAGAGTAACTTTTAGCGGTGTTTTGACGTGAAATGTCACCTTTTTTGCCATTTTTGGGGTGTACTTTTCTGGAACAAAATTCGCAAAACCCGAAATACGAATCGTAAAAAATCGCGACATTCTATGACATGCGTATACCATGAAGCAGCACGTCACGGCATGGCATGTAACATGCACATGTAATATCGCCAAAAACCTAGTCGTAGTAACATCATCACTGTGCAAACCCCTGTCCATCCAATACAATTCACACTCTTTGTGGGTGGTCTTGTTGCCTTTTTGCCACAGTAATTTTTGGCCGGCAGGCATGCTCTTGAAGCATGGCAATTTAGTGTGTATGGGGCAGGGTGTTGTTTTGTTCTGAATTCCCTTTGTTATAATATCTATCCAATCGCGAGTGGTTGTATGTGTATCGTGAGACACTCTTTTTAACCCTTTACGGACCAAGAGGACATTTATGCCCATTGTGGCGGGGGATGCGGCGTTCAACACCAGGCCAAGTTGGCCAAAAGCCCCAACTTTTGTACTGTCCAACCTCTGTACAATTACGGTATATTTCGTTGGCTGGTGGTCTGAAGAGTGATCTGACCATATTCTCCAGGTATAACAAATGCCCAAATAATGCATTGGCGAAGGAATTTTGCACTTTTGACCATCACACATTACTTGTATTTTTACCGGTTTTTTAATGAGTACAACCTATGTCAGAGCACGCTGTCCCACAGATTTTAGAATTTGGGGGGGGGGGGGGGGGGGGGGGGGTCACGCAAGGATGATACGCCTGTATTTTTTTTGATAAATTGATGACGTGTAGACACCTCGCTTTTTTCTCGTGTGAACTCCACGCTGCCTTTCCTCGCCTATCTCTCGTTTCGTGGATACCGCTACTACGTCCTACTCCCGCCTCCACTCGTCAGGTAACGAACGGGGATCATTGGATGCCCAGGGTAATTAGTCCCGGGTGAGATAGGTTTGGTCAGGCATTATCCCTGCGTCAGAGTGTGGTCAAGGCTATAAGTGGAAAGCACAGTACCGTGTTCTCGTAAAACAGGTGGCTTTTTTGGTATTTTTTGAGCTGAGATTTTCAAAAAATACCAAAAATACCAGGGTCAACCGCTGTGATGCTCATTGTTTAGAACACAGGGCTATTTCTAAATATGGGGTCCGGAGTCCAAAATCCAATCCGGGACACAATTTTGGCAGATTTATTTTGGGCCAAAAACGTCTTTATTTACATTGTTGGGATTCGCCCGTGCAGTGGTGGGGTCAATCTCGAAAATTGGATTTTTTGACCACTTAAATTTTGGGAAATATGAGCCCGGTCACTTATACGTGGGCCCATTTTCGGCTAAAATTTTCCTCAAAATCCGGGTTTGTAAAATTGACCCTTCTGTGAAGGAAGGTTGTGGAAAAGGGTCCTTATTTGCATTTTTGGAAGCCGCCCGTGCAGTGGTGGGGTCAATTTGCAGAATTGGGCAAGTTCTTGCAAGACAACGGGTAATGTTTGTTAGATCTAAGGAGGGAAGGGGAGCGTTTGTAGCTCACACAGCACCCCAAACCCTGGCCTCTCTGTCCACAGCACACAGCTCTTCCCCTGAGTTCCATTTGTGCCTCAACATGCTGAGCGCATCTTCAGTACGATGGGTGGATGAGCGAGAAGAGGCGCAACTGGCTAGTTGCACCAAAGCTGCACAAGCTTGTGGTCGTAGCACGCAGTTTGCGCGAGAGCAAGCCGCCACAAGAGAATGGTTGGTGGGATGAGGAGAAGCTGGTGCAGGAGGAGAAGGAGCGTGCGGGAGCTATATTGACTGCGACGCGACAGCTGAGGACCCCAAGGTTGATGATGATGCTGAGCATCACGACTCTGACATCAGTGAAGGCTCTTGGGACTAAACACATACAGTCTTGTCCGTACCCATTTCTCCCACACAAGTCACCACCCCCTTGTGACTTGCCTGTAACAGTGGAAACGTTTCCCTCCCAGCCGCAAACCCGTTCAGTGTATCGTGAGCCACTGCAGTGACCCACTCACGCTCGACCCTGTCCCTCCTTGTAAACAGTTCGCCTTCTCCTACGTTGTGCTGAGGAAAACCAAAAAACATGCTCAAAAATGATGTGGGCACGGGGGTCAGACTCCACTTCTGACCACCTAAAATTAGGTCATACACGTGTTATACCCCAAACTGACCAAGAAATTTTCCCAGTGTTCGATGGTGATCGAATTAAATCGGTGGTAAAAAGTGAAAAATGGGGCATGCCAGGCCCACGTCAATCAGCCTAAAAATGTTGCAACTTTAAACGCGCGTCTCTCCCGTACACCAATACACACTTTTTAACACATACAGTACAGCAAGGGAAAACCAAGGGATTTTACCCTGTGTTCTCCTTGTTACGGCTGCACTAACCTAATCATCAAAACTGCTCGATTTTGGCTTTATCTCAGATCGACATCAATTCTTACGAAATATAATTTATTTTACGATTTTGAGTAGAATTCTGTTTGCAGGGCGAAGTCACGAGGCAGGGGGTGATTTTGGGGGTGAGCGCCAAAAAAAGTCGTTTTCCTAGGGTTGACCCACCTCCCTCCAGCATCCAACGATATGACATTTTCACGAAAGTTGTCGATTCTTGCCTTATTCTTGTCACACAGAAAAAAAAATGTTTTTACGAAAATGAGTAGAACCCCATTACCCCTACCAACGTGTGGCATTCGTGCGCCACTATAGTGGCACTTGCTATGGGTAAAAACGGTTTTCTGGTTTTAGTGCCTCGCTGGCGACATCCGTTGGGGGGGATTCTGGTGTGAGAATGTTCTCGATTTTTGCTTTATTTGAAAGATTCGCCACAAAATCGTTTCAAGGAAAAGAGTCGGTCAAAAAAGTCCAAGTAGAACCCAGAAACTCTCCCTTGCCACCCATTTCACGCCCATGCCCCTTGTACTACTAGGGGAAAAAAAAAAAAAAAAACGATCGTGAAAAAAAAAAAACGATCGTGAAAAAAAAAAAAAAAATGTCAAGATCTTGAAAAAAAGTTCAAGATCTTGAAAAAAACCGTCACGATCGTTCTCACACTATGTTTTTTCTAGGATTTTTTTTTTCAGATCTGGGGGGGGACGCAAAAAAACCACCCAAAAAAAATTTTTTTTTCGCAGGTGCAAGCAGGGTTTCCGCTTATCTTCATGGAAAATTTTTCCAAAACCGTGAAGATATGTCCAAAAAGGGGTCAAAAATTTTCGCGCTCCGCGCAAAAAAGCCCCTTCATTTCACGTAAATACGTGATAACGTGGGATGGTAACGTACATCAAGAACCAAACCAACCCTTTTTCTCATGTTCCACGGAACCTTCCCTCAGTACAAGAAGAAACGGCGGTCAGAACTTTCTGGCGAAGCCACGGTACGCAACATTTCAAAAAATTGTGACCTAAAATTGAACATTTTTACAGCCAAACTATGGTAGAGGGCTGTGGGATTCCGCTCATAAGTTTTGAGTTGCGCCGCAGGCGCACGGTACGCTACTTTTTTATTTTTGCCGATCCCTTATTCTCACTCTTTTGTTCGGTCCGTCAAATGGTGCAAAGATTGAGTGAATTGGGGGCACGGTCTGAAACTTCACCTCGCTATATCCTCTTCACAATGATGCCAGGAAGGGGATAAGACGCGCTTCGCGCGCGCTCGACTCCCTGCCTCCCCTTTTTTTTCTGGTGCGGGTTACGTACGTGGTGTCCCAAATGGGGGTATGTGCGGGTGACCCCCAACCACCCCCCATATCCTTTTTTTCCCAAGTCAAAATGCGTCCCCCCCCGGGGGGGGACGCGTTTCCCCCCAAAATCTGGGGGGGGACGGCGTCCCCCCCCGCTCCCCCTAGAAAAAACCCTGACAGCGGTGTCGCAAAAGGAAAATATCTATTCACAGCGCCACGGAAATGACTTATCTGCGAACAGTTTCCCCCCCCCCCCCACTCCCGGGCCACACTTTTAATAGCTAAAGTTGGCACCCAACGCAATCTCTTGGCTTTTAGACACTGTTCAAACCAATTAAACACTTTTTTTGCTTCACACACCGTTCTCCTCTACCCCCCTAAAACACCGGAAGCGCGTGTACACCATGCGTGGAGTCGTCCTTCCCTTTGAGGTTCTTGCACTGTGGGCACATGCAGTGTTCCTTCCAGCGGGGGCATTGGAAGCTCGGCCGGTGCACACCTTGGATCTGACGTACTGTTGTGTACGCGAATCGTTTGCAAGACTTTTGACGCTTTTTGCCTTCGACTTTGTGTGTGTCGATACCCCCTTTGGGGAGCGTGTCTTCTACTGGAGGCGGGATTGTGTTCCCGCTGGCGATGCGCTTGCTGCAAAACCGTTCGTACATGACAGCGTTGTCGTGTGTTGTGCTGCTCTTCCTGTCAGGCTTCAGCAGGCCGTTCCGCAAGCTGAACAACTTCTCCGGTCCACGTGGTGTGCCCTGCTCATCCAATATCAGAACCTTGCTCTGCCGGAACGCGCTCGCACTCTTCCCACGACTAATAAGCTTGCTCGCAACGGACTGAAGTGTGGGTGGCTTCAAAGACGGCAAACCAAAGACATCGTCGGTCGACTCTTCAGGTTTTTTGTTCAGCAAATCCAGGCTATTCACAGGGCGTCCACCGGAGCACTGTGGGGTGTGTTGATAAAAACCCCCATATTAGGGGACTCACATTTCTTTGGTTTCTTACCCCCCCCCCCCCCCCCCCCCCCTAGGGGATACGACTCCAGCCATTTTGGCTGGGACCAAACGCACGGAAAATTCATTTGGCATTATCTGGCCATCTCCAAGGCAACTGCGGGTGAAAAACACCCTCAGAGTGGGTCACAGGGGGCCTGTGGGTCGAAAAACGACCCAGAAGCCACCCCAGAATACAAAAAAATGGAAAAAAATAGTGAAAAAACGGCTTTTTTCACGTTTTGGCCACTTTGGGCAAAATAGCGATTTTTCGAGAAAAAAATCAAAAACCGGGATATTTTTTGACATCACAAAGCCTCCTTTGGCACAAATATACCCCAAAAGTGGCCTGTGAGTCCATTCCAACCTGTTTTGGACATATTTGACACTTTTGGAAGTGTTTTTTTTGGTGTTTTTAGGTCAAAAAAATGCCCAAGACGTCCCCAAGACATCCCCAAGACACTTTGCACACCCCCTGTTACGGTCATATTTTTTTCGTTTTTTTGCCTGAAACCCCCAAAATACCCCTCCCGGACCCCACATAGTCCCGAATATCCATCACACACCCACTCAGAGTGAGTAGAAGCACCCCAAAAAAAATATTTTTTAAAGCCCTAAAATTGTGCTTCAGTTTCGGCAGCATCCATGTTGAAGTTGAAGGGCTTTAAAAAATATTTTTTTTGGGGTGCTTCTACTCACTCTGAGTGGGTGTGTGATGGATATTCGGGACTATGTGGGGTCCGGGAGGGGTATTTTGGGGGTTTCAGGCAAAAAAACGAAAAAAATATGACCGTAACAGGGGGTGTGCAAAGTGTCTTGGGGATGTCTTGGGGACGTCTTGGGCATTTTTTTGACCTAAAAACACCAAAAAAACACTTCCAAAAGTGTCAAATATGTCCAAAACAGGTTGGAATGGACTCACAGGCCACTTTTGGGGTATATTTGTGCCAAAGGAGGCTTTGTGATGTCAAAAAATATCCCGGTTTTTGATTTTTTTCTCGAAAAATCGCTATTTTGCCCAAAGTGGCCAAAACGTGAAAAAAGCCGTTTTTTCACTATTTTTTTCCATTTTTTTGTATTCTGGGGTGGCTTCTGGGTCGTTTTTCGACCCACAGGCCCCCTGTGACCCACTCTGAGGGTGTTTTTCACCCGCAGTTGCCTTGGAGATGACCAGATAATGCCAAATGAATTTTCCGTGCGCAAAAAATGGCTGGAGTCGTACCCCCTACCCCCCCCCCCCCCCCCCACAGCAGAGAATAAGGTACACGGCGGGGTCCGCACACCCCGAGGGTCCGTAAAACGGCATGTTAGGAGGGTCCCTCTTTACGGAGTGTCATTACGTACCCTAGGGTACGTAATTACGGACCCTAGGGTCCGTAATTACGTACCCTAGGGTACGTAATTACGTACCCTAGGGTCCGTAATTACGGAGCCTCCCAGGGAAAGGGACTCTCGAAAAATTTTTTTTGCCCCCGTTTAGGGCTAATTTCGACGATTTGAGGCCATTAAAAGCAAAATTTGGCACTTTTGAGCATCTGTGGGGGTCTAAAACGCAGTTTAGAGTACCACAATTTTTAGTGGGTTTTACCGAAAACAAGTCAATTTTTGGGCCGAAAAAAAAATTTTTTTGACATCACAAAATTGCCCTTGGTGGGCCTATGTGTCCTCAATGAAATGCAAATATAGCTATTTTTAACTTTCACACACAATTTTAACGGGTTTTACCTGTGTACCTGTGTATCTGTGTACCTGTGACTGGGTACTGGGTACTGGGTACTGGGTACTGGGTACTGGGTACTGGGTACTGGGTACTGGGTACTGGGTACTGGGTACTGGGTACTGGGTACTGGGTACTGGGTACTGGGTACTGGGTACTGGGTACTGGGTACTGGGTACTGGGTACTGGGTACTGGGTACTGGGTACTGGGTACTGGGTACTGGGTACTGGGTACTGGGTACTGGGTACTGGGTACTGGGTACTGGGTACTGGGTACTGGGTACTGGGTACTGGGTACTGGGTACTGGGTACTGGGTACTGGGTACTGGGTACTGGGTACTGGGTACTGGGTACTGGGTACTGGGTACTGGGTACTGGGTACTGGGTACTGGGTACTGGGTACTGGGTACTGGGTACTGGGTACTGGGTACTGGGTACTGGGTACTGGGTACTGGGTACTGGGTACTGGGTACTGGGTACTGGGTACTGGGTACTGGGTACTGGGTACTGGGTACTGGGTACTGGGTACTGGGTACTGGGTACTGGGTACTGGGTACTGGGTACTGGGTACTGGGTACTGGGTACTGGGTACTGGGTACTGGGTACTGGGTACTGGGTACTGGGTACTGGGTACTGGGTACTGGGTACTGGGTACTGGGCACCCAGAGAAAGCACCTTAAAAGCAGCGAAGGCGCAGGTTACGGGGAAGACAAGGTATGTAATTATGTTTAACTTTCAGTTACTAGTGAAGATTGAACAAAAAAATGCCGCATATTTCAACTTGTTCGTGTTTTCAACTCGAAATAAACGCGTAATGTTCACACTATTAAATAGCTATTTTTTTACGCACTCATTTTGTGTCACCTCATGACATGAAGGAGGAAATAGAAACAAAGCATTTTGAACACACTTGCGGTTCTGGGGACGAACCGCGCTGCAGAGCCACTCCTCAGGTCGAGGTGTGTGCGTTTCACCACAACCTCTCCCATGGGTTTTATCGTGTGATGAGTGTTACGTTTCTATTTGGTTCCACAGGCGCTCGTTACCTGCTTCACATAATTCACCTCGCTTCACTCGAACCATTTGTGCAGCAGGTCACTCTCTCGACCTGTAGCGTGGAAAAAATCTATCTTATTTCACGGCAATAAATAGCCTTTTTTATTAACCTCACCTTTCCCGACTACTACGTTTGTATACCATAACTTAATCACACCCCACATTTACACTTATACAGGATCGTGAAGTCTGAACTGCACCCGCGATTGCGATGAGAAGCTTCACCGCGGTCCGACATTCAACAACTCAAAATCTACCCGCATCAATCTATTCTGAGTTTGCGGACGAAGATCTGGGTGGAGGGGGGTGGGTACACTTAGTCAGTCACTGCTATAGCCATTAACCAAGGGAGCATAGCTAGTGCAAGAAATTCGACTTTGGAAACCTTCCGGAAAGTCTGTCCTCTGCTTGCGGAGGACTAGACACAAGAAAATATTGCGTTCCCCCAGAAAACCAGTGCACAATTCACACTCCTTGTGGGTGGTCTTGTTGCCTTTTTTGTCAACAGTAATTTTGGCCCAGGCATGCTCTTGAAGCATGACAATTTAGTGTGTATGGGGCAGGGTGTTGTTTTGTTCTGAATTCTCTTTGTTATAACATCTAAGTCAATCGCGGGTGGTGGTTTGTGTAGCGTGAGGCACTCTTTTTAACAAACTTCCTGCGGCTGCTAAAGTGTTATTTCTTCGGATTTAACAACGTACAGCGTAACATAGTGGATTAGCCTGGTCGACACAACCTTTGATAGCTATGGGATAACCAACCCCCTTCGACCCCTTGTGGGTTCACTGAACAAGCCCTAGTGGTAGTTAAACGCGATTGACATTTACATTCCTAAAGATGAAAGAACAAGACAACACTTCTGTACCCGCGCATCAAAATTGTGGAAAACTTTGCACCCCAAACACCCTCAACAACGCCCGCCAAAAGGCGCCCCTTGTTGCTGGGACTTGGTTCTCATTGATACACTGCACAGCAGGCATTCCTCTGAGTCCAACGCAGTTTGGCCTGTCTGCAGCGTTGCACCGAAGGTGCACGAAGACAGGGTCTGGTGGTAAATTTTGCGTCTCGCATTCCCTCAGGGAAGTTTAAAAACTCTTGAGCTCGG
Organism: Rhynchopus sp. YZ270_cl-10; assembly: GCA_964035575.1. Lineage (NCBI taxonomy): Eukaryota > Euglenozoa > Diplonemea > Diplonemida > Diplonemidae > Rhynchopus > Rhynchopus sp. YZ270_cl-10. Next base: position 803,218 of record OZ037866.1, on the reverse strand, counting down.
TTTGTTGTCAAAGAAATATTCCACCATGCATTGAGGAGGGTAAGACAGTGTTCGCAGTTTCTACTTGATAGCATTACAACATTTAACTTCTCCACGGGGGTCTTGGGCCGTTCACTCGGTTATACCTTGACTACCGGAAGATATTCTTGAGGCCTTTTTGGTCTCTAGAATATCCGGTCTTCCCGAACGGAGGCACACTTTGTGTGTTACTACGACCTGGCAATTTCCAGCAGTAGGTTAAGTAATCTTTCTTGTAAATTGTTGGATCATTATCTCCTCAGTGCATGGTGGAAGACGTCTTTGACAACTAACCGAGCTCACGACTTTTTTCGGTATGTAACTTGGGATAGGCCCACATGATCATGGTCTATCATGTGGTACCTGTGTACCACTCGGTTTGCTCCCAGGGCTTTTCGACCAGCAGTCACACATCCAAACAGTGATTTCCCACCTTAGACCACGTAATTACGTACCCTAGGGTACGTAATTACGGACCCTAGGGTCCGTAATTACGGACCCGGGTCCGCACTTGAGGGTCCGTAAAGAGGGTCCGTAAAATTTACGGACCCTCGGGTGTGTGGACCCCGCCGTGTAGGGGGGGCCGGGGACCGGGGACCGGGGACCGGGTTATTCTCAGCCGGACTGGGACACTATATGTAGAAAACAGTGGTGAAAACGCCCGAAAGTGGGAGGGGACCTGGGCGCGGGAGGGTGGGGGACCGGGACCAGGACCAGGTACTGGTCCCGGTCTCTGTCCCGGTCCTGGTCCAGTACCAGTACCAGGACCGATACCAGGACCGGGACTGGGACCAGGACCGGGACCGGGACCGGGACCGATACCAGGACCAGGACTGGGACCGGGACCAGTACCAGTACCAGGACCGGGACCGGGACCGATACCAGGACTGGGACCGGGACCGGGACCGGGACCGGGACCGGGACCGATACCAGGACCGGGACTGGGACCAGGACCGGGACCAGGACCAGGACTGGGACCGATACCAGGACCGGGACCGGGACCGGGACCGATACCAGGACCAGGACTGGGACCGGGACCAGTACCAGTACCAGGACCGGGACCGGGACCGATACCAGGACCGGGACTGGGACTGGGACCAGGACCAGTACCAGTACCAGGACTGGGACCAGTACCAGGACCGGGACCGGGACCGGGACCGGTACCAGGACCAGGACTGGGACCGGGACCAGTACCAGTACCAGGACCGGGACCGGGACCGGGACCGATACCAGGACCGGGACTGGGACCAGGACCGGGACCAGTACCAGGACTGGGACCGGGACCAGTACCAGTACCAGGACCGGGACCGGGACCGGGACCGGGACCGGGACCGGGACCGATACCAAGACCGGGACTGGGACCAGGACCGGGACCAGTACCAGTACCAGGACCGGGACCGGGACCAGGACCAGGGACCGGGGAGCGGGGACCGGGGACCGGGCTTATTCTCTGCTGTGCCCCCCCCCCCCCCCCCCCCCGCCCCGCTCGGATTTTTCAGGGAAAGAAAAAAGAAAAAAATGAAGGGAAAGTGTACCAAGTTACCTGAAGGGGAGCACAAAATTGGACGGATGAATTCTGGAAATGCAAATGCCGGTGTTTTCGGGATTGCTAAAAAGGACAAAGTACTATTTTCGTTGAAACGGCAGCCAAAACCCACAGATCATTTGCGAACAACATACCTCGTCAGGGAAGCTCACCCCAAAGCGGTGCTGTTTGAGGAAGATGGTTTCGTTCCGTTTTGGGTCGATTGGGACGGGCTCTGCGGGCATCTGCAACTCCTCCGGGAGACCTTGGGGCCAGGAGTTTGGGTAGTTCTTCAGTGCCCCTAGGGTTGTGTAGATCTGCCCTGAGGTACGGTGAACCAGCGACACCGAGCAATCGTTCGAGGCAACCAACAGCAGCGGGCTGTCCGGCACCAACCGCAGCTGCGTTATTACCCCCGCGATCTGCAAATTAAAGCTATTCTCCAAATGCACCTTGCAGCTGTTGTGCACCGGACGCGATGTGTTCACCCCAAACGAATCCCTCTTGCGAATCCCCCTCTTCGGCTCCCTCTTCTTCCCTTCCTGCATACTCTTTTGCCTTGCGGGAGTAAAGGTAGTTACCTCATGCCTCAATGCACCCTTCACATCAAACACACTCACAATCCCTTCACAATCTCCTGTATACAGCGACGCTGTCTCAGCGTCAAAGCACATTGCGTAGGCTATCTCCCCGGACGAAAATGAGGCAGGAAATCGAGCAAGAATTTCGAGATAGTGACCGTCTCGGTGCCTCCATATTAGAGCGTCACCGTCACCGTGGAGAGTGACTAACACATCTTGGGTGAGGTAGATCAGCGCTTCGGTGACACTCAGGAGTTTCGATTGTATTTTGTTGCGGAAGTTTGTAAAGCTCGCAGCCCCGAGCGTTTCCTCCTTCTTCCCAAGGGTGAGGCAACCTTGCCACATTTGCCGCGACCTTCTCCGTGGGTCCGATTCTGCTTCGGTGGGTGAAGCGGGCGGTTCCTCCCCATAAGCTCCCCGCGGTAGCGCAGGAGAACCCACCGAATCATCCCCATCGTGCTTTTCCCCATGCTCCTCAACCTTCTCGGCAAAGCTAAAAGAGCTCTTCCTCGGTGTAGAAGGGTCTATCAAGGCCTTAACGAACGACCCCCCTACCCCAAATGTATGCTTATTAACAGAGAGCAACGTCATATTGTTCAGGTTGTACAGCAACACCGAGCCATTTGCCACTCCCACCGCAAGCTTCGAAGGCGAGCATATGTCCATGGAATATACGTTCTGCCCCTGAGTCGGGAGGTACGACGCGCCTTTCCCCACTGCAACTGCGTGGGTGGAGAGTGGAATTGGTTGGTCTGGCCAGACAACAATCTTTTTGCCATGCCCGCCGGCGATGACCAGAACCGAATTGCTGCTTCCGGTATACCCAGCTGGATGCATACGAGCATAGAGGAGACATGAAATCTCATATTTCGATTCGGAGTCGTATATCTTAAGAGGCCTTCCATCAAAGGAGTGAAGTTGCACCTCACCCAAATCAAACCCAAGAAGCAGCCTTCTCCCATCGCAATCCAATGTGCAGGCAGTAATCCGCCGTCTGCAGTCTTGGCATTCATCGGGGGTCCATTTGTGCACTATCACACCGGTTTTTAGCTCCCAAACCCGCACGGTGCTTTGGTCAGCCGTAACGAGGTGGTGCATGGCGGGGTTGTACAGACAGGCGGTGATGGGAAAGAGGTGGCCTTCGTATGCGTTGTGCCAGGTGGTGCCGGTTTCAAGGCGGGCCTGTGTGTTCACATCGCGCCAGACCACAGGGACACCACTGCAGGTTACGATGGAGTCTCCCTTTGCGTCGTATCCTAAGGCCATAAAGCGGTCTTCAGGGTAGCGTCGTTCTTTGTCGATGAGGGTTTGGACGCAACGGAAGGTTCGGACGTCCCAGATTTTTACGGTTTTGTCTTCAGAGAGGGTGACGAGCTGGTTTGCTGCGTCGACGAATTTGACGGAGACGAGAGGCGCGCGGTGGTCGCCTAGGGAAAACATCTTCTGTCGTGCCTTAGGGTTCCATACCGTGGCGTCGCGCGATATCCCGCAGGAGCACAGCAGATTCCGCGCCACGGAATAGTCAAATGTGTGCACACCCCGTGCCCCATCGGAGCTGTCGCATTGCATGCGTATGTAGCTCTCCCCTTTGACGACATCAAATACCTGAAGTGAGCAGTCCAAAGAAGAGGAGATGAAGCCTTGCAGTTCCGGGGCGGCGAGGACCTGGGTTACCCAGTTTTTGTGGACTTCCCATTTTTCGAGGGCTTTGATGCGTGCGCCGGTCTCGAAGCTGTTGATGCCGGCAGGTTTGTTGCCCTTTCCTGTGAGCGAGTAGAGCTGTACCACGCCGCTTTCGAGCCCGTAGAGGAAGGGGTCCGGCGTGCGTTCGGAGCTGTAGAGTCGCTGCATGCCTTCGACACAGAGAACGTTCTTGTCGAGGTCCTCCATCAGCACCACGTCGATGAAGTGTTTCCCCATGCGCGACGCGTTGCTGCGGGGTACGTGGCTTGGCTGTGAGGAATCGGCAGACTCCATAATAGACGAGTCGGGATCATATTCGCATGTCCGCAGCAGGCGTGAAAAGGCGGGTTTGTGCATCGGAAGGGTTTCGCCCTTGAAAGCGCTGTAGAAGAGTACATGTTAGAATTATAATTTATCTTCACCTCAATGCATTTAACCAGAGGTGTCTTCCGCTGCAGAAGAGGGCGTTTTATTCTTTAAGGCTGCATATAATATGCGTAACATGTCATATGACATGGATGTCCAAAGTACTTGAAGTATATCAAGTACTTGATCCCCCAAAAAATCCAATACTTGATACTTCAAGTACTTGACACCCTATTTTTTTTCTAGTACTTTTTTACTTGTTCTCCCTCTGTCAAGTACTTTTTTCACAAAAAAAACGTCAAGTACTTGATCAAGTACAAAAAAAAGTGGGTACTTGATCAAGTACTTGACGTTTTTTTGCGAAAACAAGTACTTGACAGACTCTGCCAGAGGGTAAAAAAGTAAAAAAGTACGAGAAAAAAAAAATAGGGTATCAAGTACTTGATTTCTGTCAAGTACTTGATCAATCTTCAAGTACTTGACTGTCATTTTGAGAGGAAAAAAAAGGGGGGTCAAGTACTTCAAGTACCATAAAAAATCCGAAAAAAGTACTTCAAGTACTTTGGACATCCATGATATGACATGCTTCACCACATTATATTTAGGACACGTTCCATAGCATGTCATGAATATCGTGAACTATTGCACCTCAGGGAAACCCTAAAGGATAGGAATTACTCTACCAAAAAAAAACCCATACCGTTCAAGACGAATCCCGGGCCCCTGCTTCAACCCGCAGTGATAAATAAAGGTGACTCTGTTGTACTGGCAGACGACGAGCCGGCCTGTTTCCACTACATAGCTGAGGGTGTGCACGAGGCAGCCGTTTCCATGGTGAAAGACGCCTTTGTCCTTCAGCGTTATGGAGTCCCAGGCGCGGACACTGCCGTCGCCCGAGGCTGTATAGTATTCACCGTGCGTCGGGTTGCACGCAATCTTTGTAATGAGCGACTGTGCGGTGGGTGGCTGCTCAGGCTCCTGCCCCTTGGTTGTGTACATCGAAGGTATATCCCTATCCTCTCCGTGATGCGTAGTCATCATATGACTCGAAAACTCATCCCAATCGACGATCCCATTTGCGTCTACATCCAACTCAAGAAACCACATCTTAATCTCCTTGGGGTCGGAAGAAGGGCAAAAGACTGGGGCAAATGCCTCAATGAACTCTTCCTCTGCGAAGCCTACCTCGTCGTTCACCCTGGGCACTTCAAAAAGCAGCTTGATGTCCAGGAGCTTATCGAATGGAAGGCCGTTGGAGTGCCGGTTCACCCATTTCTGCGCGCCGCACTCCATAGCATATTGTGAGCTGGTCACAGAGGGGTGGTCCGGACAGAGCCGCCGAGCCTCTTGTATCATGTCGTGGAGTCGTTCGTGGATGAGGGTAAGCTTCACAGCGAGGTCTGTGCTGTACGCCAGTCGTACCTGATGCCGTTTCGCGCCAAGTGCGGAATGCCCTCGTCGCAACGGGGTTTGCGAGTATCGTTGCATTGCAAAAAAAAGTCCAAAAAAAAGGAGGGGAAAAAAAAAATCAAGACCTCATTCAGTGAGGGTGATAGGGGAAATCACCGCATTGTGTGAAGAGAGGTGAGGGGGGGTGGTGGTGGGTAGGGTGGGGCAAGTTGATGAAAGGGGCGAGGGGGGGTTTTTGGTATATTTTGTTGTCCTCCCCCCCCCCCCCAGAAGAAAAGAAAAAAATCTTGTGTTGTGGAGTGGTGGTGGGTGGTAGAAAAACCAGGGAGAGTAAAAAAATGATTTCCCCTCTTTTTGTTCTGTTTTGTCTTTGTTTTTTTGAAAAATGGAGGATTTTTTTTTAAATTTTCTGAGACTGTGTTTTATTGCAAAAGGCGTGTATCAAAAAAGCGCTGTTCCCGTAGATGACATTCTGGAAAGCAGTGGGCTTCTTTTTCAAAAGGAAGGATACATAGTACAACAAGAGGGAAGGGAGCAGCAATGAAGTGAGAGACAGTCAAGAGACAGTCAAACCCTCTGGAAAGAGGGTACGACGTGAATTTGAAATGTTGGCTGCTGAAATGTAGCCTTGTGTGATCATTTCACTGTTCAAGGGGTGGGTTGAAGGGAGAAAAGTATACAAAGCGAAGCTTTTGGCAAACAACAAATATTTTCGAAAACCACTCATATGCTACGGTGCACTGTCCAGGAAACAGGAATATGAAACAAAAAAGATCAAAAAAAAAAAAAAAAAAAAAAAAATATATATATATATGTAAGATGAAGGGCCTCTCATGCACATCTGCCTAAAGAGAAAAACGATTAGAAAGTATTTCAGCATGCAATTAATAAATTGATAGCAGAGGAGGAGGGATCAACAAAAATGTTCCCATCTTTCTTTTTATGCGGTATGTTTTGCAAAACATAAAAAAGAAATAGTAAATATTTCATGTGCCAGTTGAAACTTCAGTAGCTTGGTGGTTCTGACATTAACCCTGTTGTCCTAAGAATCATTCGAAAGGGTAGACATCTTCCCTGTACATGGTGGGTGAATGTCGTGAAACCGATGTTCGCGTGAACATTTGGTACCTTAGATTAGAAAGAAAAAAAAAAATCTTGTCCTCTCGGACTCAGTCACTGCGAAAAAGACGCAGGAAATTAGAAATGCACGTCGCTCACTCAAGTTTTTTTTTTTTTTTTTTTTTTTTTTGTGGGGGAACGAATCCTCCCAGTGGGGTTGTTGAGGAAGGAAACTGCCCGAGAAGGGACGTGAGGGCTCAGCAAACACGACAACTGTTATTTCATATACTTTCTTTTCTCAAACGAAACGAAAAGAAAGCAAAGAGGGTGCGACAACTGTAAAATTGCCCGCGTCGTGTTGATCACGTACCTGGACTGGTGATAGTAATACCGAACTCCTCCTGTCATGCCATAATTGCACCTTTGAAAGTGTAAACTTTCACTATTGTGCTCTTTTTTTTCTTTTTCTTTTGTTTTTTGAAAAATTTGCTTCAGTGCTCCCAGACTGGCCTTTTATATACTTTTTTACTTTCAGATTTGTCAGGGGTTTTGCTTCATTTTTGTTTTGTTTACTTTCAAAGCTTGACCTTTTCGTACTTGCTAAACTTGACAAAGCAGCGGTAGCCTGCTGTGGAAGCGTCTTCAGCCATGATTTCAGCCACGTGCTGTGTGTTGATTGTATGTAAAAGGTTTCAATGTTGTGGGGGAACAAACTGAATTTTATGGTTTTTGGGGGGTTTTTGCTAAGGTATTCGGATTCCCTGTGTCAGATCTATTTCTGACTGTAAAAATTGTGGAACCAAATTATATTCGAAGTTGCGAAAATCCCAAAAGTTCCAAATTTTTTTTTTTTTTTTACCAAAAATTTTACGGTTAAAAAGCCCTCCCTAAATACCTGCAAGGTACGGTCTCCGGTGGACTTGGCAAGTTCGATGAGGTTGTGGAGCCCTTCCTTGCTCTTCATGGACTCTTTGACCACCTCTGTGTGGTAGGCGAGGTCCACGCACTCGTGGTCGTCGAACTCGTCGTGGTTGCCGCCCCACCCTTGCAGCGCAGTGGCCAGGCTCGAGAGGTGCACCTCGTAGATCGTGATGCTCTGCCCTTTGCACGGGTGGCGGTACTGCCACGCATCCACCATACGCAGGCAGGACCGCACCGTGCTGTCAGACTCAAGCCGTTTGTCCGAAGTGCAGTCTGCGTACAGGCAGTACACACCAAAGCTCGATGCATGGTCCGTCATCGCCTCCGCAGCTTCAAGTGTGACACCAAACGACGTCGCAAACCTGCTTGTCTTGGTACCAACATTCCCATGCAGCATGGTCCCAGTGGCAAGCCCAACCTGCATGATATTCTGCAGCTTCTTCATTTCAGAGACAAAGTTGAGTGCGGCAGTGGTGTGCATCGTGCACTTCTTGGATGCGTTCCAGACAACGGTAAGCGTCCTGCCGGTGACGTTGCCGATGACACCGTCGGTGGAGGAGGCAGCTTCGATGGCGGCACGCACCATGATGTTGCAGTTGTCGAGAAGAGACGAATCACCTGTCTTATCGGTCTGTGGTGGTGGTGGTGGTGGTAGATTTAAGAAATATTTGTAAGCTGAACATTGTGCTCAGTCACCGACAGGGCATGTCAATTGAAAGGAGGATAAACCCATAGGCAGGGTAGTACATACCAGTCGGCACACAGCGACTGTCGCGCTATTGCCTTGTAGCTGCAAGCCAGTCTTCCGTGCATTTTTCGCAACCGCTCTCGCCCCGCTCAGGGAGGTCACATCTCCGCTGTTGTTTGAGGAGCGCCTGTCGTCCGCCGCGGGCGTGGCCAAGTTGTCGCGCATCTCAGTGTCAGTCTCGCTGTCCTTGAACCTACGCTTCAGTGGAGCAGCCACCATCAAGTACAGCTGATGTCCATTCCCAAGACCCTTGATGTCATGCAGGCCATGGTCCGTGACTGCAGGCCCCCCAAGCCCTTCCATGTCAGGTTTGATCGCAGAGTACATATCAGACGTGATGCAGATCGTCCCCCCCTTCGCCTTCGCCTCCACACGCGACGCAAGGTTCACTGTGGACCCACGGTAGTCCACCCTTCCGGTCACAGGGTTCTCCTCTGCGATGGTGGCTCCATAGTTGATGCCGATTCTGACCACAAGACCAGCCTCGGGCAGTTCGAGTCCTTTTGGCCACTTCTTCTTTGCCAGATTCGTTTGCACGGCGAGGGCAAAATTTGCGGCTGCGAACGGGCATCGGAAGGAGACCATGAAGGCGTCACCTATCGTTTTCACCTCGTATCCGTTGAACTCAATACAGCAGTCCCGCATGACTTCGTTGTGGATCTCCATGGCGTTGTTCATGTCTCCAGCAGAACTCTTCCACAGAGCAGTCGACCCTTTGATGTCTGTGAACACAATCGCAACGTTTCCGGTTGGGGGTTTGACTACCTCCTTACCACCTTCGCCGCTGTAGCCGTTGCTTTCGAGGACGCTTATTGGGACGTAGGCACGGAACTCTAGGAGGTTTTCAACCATCTTGCGGAAGTCTCTTTGCATGACGTGCATCTCGTACAGTATTGAGGTCTCTGACGTGTTGGCGCTTTCGAGCTCCATGTTGGCCACGTGCCCCATGCTTTCTTGCATCGCTTTGATTGGCTGCAGGATCTTGAACGACGTGAACGCCGACGCCACCACCAACACCACTGCGATCCCTGCGACGCACAGCTTTGACAGGGTGCTGCGAGTCTTGGTGTCGCGCTCTACTTCGTCCTTGTTGGTGTCGATTGTGTGTTGCACGGAAAGCCTTTTCTGCTTCACGTCCGCAAAAATGAGGTCCGTATCAAGCGCAGAACAAAACCACCAGTCAAGACTGTGTTCTGGGATCTGCAGCCTCCCTACAGACGTATAATACTCATGCTTCTCAAGCTTGTACTCACCGAGAGTAGCGTTCACGGTGACGTTCAGCGTGACGTACACAGGGGTTGTCTTGCCCACCAAGTCCGCGTACGTCCCGTTGATGGCGCGTGCTATCCCGCTGATGACCGGGTCGGTTGCGTCGACGTCCATCAGCGGCCTGTAGTTATTTCCTGGAAGGCCGACGAAGTTCAATCCTCTGAATTTTACTGTCGCCCTTCCCGTGCTGACTCCAGTAAGAAGGTGGGTCTGGTCGTGCTTCTCCCAGTCGGTCATGTTGTTTGCGCGCATTGCCTCTGCCATCCACGAAGAAGTGGAAACAGTCCACAAACGGATCTGCATGCCGGTAGACATCGATGACTTCGCTATGTCTTCCAGCACATCGCCGACACGGTCAAGGTCAATGTAGTTCATCACTTCCACCTGGCTTTGCGACTTCGTTAAGTCCCGTGCCCGTCCGGTCACAGAATACCCAGTGAAACTGCCTATCGAATCAACGTTCGGAAAGTGCACCGATTCCTTCGGGAAGAACGGCAGGCGTGCGGCCCATACACCAGGCAGCTTTGCGACGTCGTGTTTCCACTGCATCACTGGGTATGTCGCAGTGTCGTTCAGGATCTGCTCCCCTGTGCCAGGGTATGTACATGAAAGCACTGTCTTGTCAGGGCCTAGGAGCATCAACGTGAACGGCCAGGTCCCTTCGTGCAGGGGCAAACGTGGGTACCCATCATGGAACAGCGCGAGACCGTACGGCCCAGCAAAGACACCTAATGCACCTACATTACCGGTTTCGTGTGCAGTTTGAACAAGCGACCACACACGTGGCACCATGCGGCGCATGAAGGCCGCGTCTTTTGTGACGTTCGCGAACTCCCACTCAACAAAGTCTTTGAGTGCCTGTGTTGTGGTGACAGCGTTCTTCATTCTGTTGTAGAGCATGCGCTTCATGCCTTGCTGGGCGTAGTTCAGAAGGTCGAAGGAGACGTCCTTCAGGGACCCCTCCGCCGTGATTTGGAGCTCGTGGATGGAGGTGTCGAGGATGTCGCGTGTTGCTGAGAGCGACTCATCAGAGGAGGCACCGTGCAGGATCTCCGAGCTCATCGCCGTGAGGAAGATGCACACCACGCACAGACCTGCCACCACAGTGTGGATGGACAGCGCGCGACGGTGGGTCGCCAGCAGCACGACAGACTCCTCATGCTCGAAGCCATCGTGCACGTCGACAGTCCCGTCGTAGTCACTTAGTCGTGCAGTGTTTCTGTCCGTGTCCGCAGCAGCCACGGCCAGTGTGGTGGGGGTAACTTCCTGCCCCATTGTTGACTCTGTTCTCTGTTATGGAAATGGGACAAATGAAAATTGAAAAAATATTGAAAATGAAGAAGTGAGAGGTTTTGGAGGTGGAACGTCAATTGAAAACATTACAAAAATCGGGAATTTTTGGGGGTACTTTTATTTCTAAAGAACTGGTCTATTCTATTCTGTAATGACAGCGCTGTGTCCATGAAGCCACTGCTTCACCGAGAGCCGGGTGCACAAATTCGCGATATTGCTGCGATCTGCGAGTGGCAGCTCCACTTTGAGGTCGGCCCTTGTCAGCTGAGAGACGTCTTCCAGGCTTCTGACACCAGCGTCTCTCAGCGCTTGGATCGCGAGGTCTGAGAGACGTTCCTTTCGCAGTTCTGCAACGAGGTCGCCCTGCCGCACCTCGCCCCTTCCACCACCTCTCATGCTCCCTTCTCGCAGCTCCCGGAGTTCTGCTGAACAGCGGGTTGCTAAGGCGTTGCCTGGTCCAAGAGTTTCGTGGAGATTGCGTTCCGCAGTTTCAAGCAATACCAGCGCTGAAGCGCGGTCGTCATACTCACGAAACACATCAGCCAGACGCATGCGGCAAATATTGCATGGAACAGAGTCTTTTCCGGTGGTGATTTCGATTGCGTGGAGTGCACGAGACAGCTCTGCGCCTGCTTCATTGAATAGCCCTGCCTGCCAAAGAACCCAACCCAACTGCGAGCGTGCGATCCCTGTATCTGGGTGCAGGTCACCCCAAAGCCTTTGCAAGGTGCTCAAAGCTTTGCGCATTGTTGCCACAGCCACCTCATGCTGGTGGTCAACGCTCAACGCCACACCAAGCCGGGTCTGCGCGACAGCAGTAGAATGGGCACTCCCAGAACGCTCCTGCATTTGCACTGCCTCTGCCAGCTGTGCCACCACATTCCGCATTTGAGGAACAGCCTCCCCAGCATTGCTGTCATAGGAACGCAGCAGACCCCACCCCTGCTGGCTCAAACAGGTAGCGATATTTGCCTCCACATCCCCCACCGTTTCCGTCAACGTTTCCAACGTCGCCTCGAGGTTTGAAATCCCATTATCCACACTGCACTCTGCGCCATTCGTCGCAATCTGTGTCCACCCCAACTTCGCAGTCGATGTCGCAGTGTTCAGAGAATGGGGGCCGTGTAGACGCTCCATATATTGCACCTCCTCTTGCAATTCGTCGGCACTTTGTTCAAGATATCCTGGTCCTGCTGCGGGCGGGTCTGACAGAAGAACTGTTTTCTCTCCTCCAGAGACCGCGGGGGCTGGGCGTGCAGAACAGCGTTTGCAGTACCATGCCTGGCACTCCCGGGGGAGGTTGCCCTGGGGGAGGTCTCCGTTGCAGGTGTACGCTTTGGTTCCTCCGGGCAGCAGCGTGCGGCAGCGGCGGCATTCCGTTGCAGGCCCGGTGGCACGGAGGCTTCGGGGGTGGTTGCACCCAATAGCCCTGCTCCCAGCACCCCCTACAGAGCTCGACCGCACCAGGGTCAGCCCCCAGCGTTTCAACACCTCAGGCCCCTCCCGTTCGAGATACACCAAATCATGTGCAGGAACCCTCCGTGCGGAGACGTACTCCTTCCCTTGAATGCGGTATCGATGCCAGGTGGGCATTTTTTTGGGGGGGAGGGAGGAGGGGAGTAAAATAAGAAAAGAGAAAAAAAAATGGTTTTTCTCCTTTTGTGTATTTGAACTAAGATTGGCAAGGCATGGAGAGGGTGTGTGTGTGTGTGTGGTGTGCTGTATGTCTAGAGGTGGTGAGATATGGAAGAATAGGTGAGACGGAGAAGGGGGAAGAGGAAGAGGAAGAGGGGGAAAAGGGGGGATTGGTTATGTTTTGTTTTTTTTTTTTTTTTTTTGATCCGCACTTTGCTTTTTTTTTTGCACTAAAAAAAAAAAAAAACATCAAAAGAATGTGTGGTACATCCATGGCATGGGTGGGGTGGTGGGTATGGGGGAAGCATTTTTCAGAGGGGGGAAAAAAAAAAATTTGGTGATAGATGCTGGAGGGGTGGGGAAAAAAAAAACAGCAGTTTATCACACATGATACAATATGTAGAATAATAGAAACGCGGTAGGGTCCAGCCTACGAGATGGACTAAAATTTGGAGTCTCAACTGGCGGGCATTTGACACCCCCCCCGAAAAGCGGGTGTCGTCACACCCTCTAGTTGAGTCTCCCGTTATACTCCAGCTCAGAGGCTGTACCCCATCGTGAAGGGAAGGCTGGGGTGGATGGGGGTGTATTTCTTTTTTTTTAAAGCTACTGTGATATGGGGTCTTTTTCTCAGGGAAAAAAAAAAAAACGCTGGGATTCACACAAAAAATTCACAAAAGCATTCGTGGTTTCTCCTTGAGGCTTCAAACGTAGAAGCAGAAATAGTTCTTCCGATACGGTCGCCAATCACCCCCCCTCCAACAAGGTAATTGAGCAATCAACGAAAAAAACCTTCCCCTTTTACTTTACCTAGAGAGTTAATATTTCTTCCTTGGATAATAATTTGTTGAATTAGTGTAGCCGCCGATTTCTGGCAAAGGCTTTTCACTATCCAAAATTGATCTTTTTTTGGAATCACAATGTTTTGTTCTTTGAAAATAATTTTGTTGTCACACAAAGAGGAAGTTTTTGTTTTCACACGGTTTCTTTTTAGTGTGTTGGAGAGTGGAGCTCACAAAAACAATCTCGCACCTTTTTTTGTTTTTTTTTTTTAAATATCACGTATGGCAAATGATAATTTATTATGAGATCTCATAATAAATTATGAGATCATTATGCGCTATTATGCGCGCTCATAATAATCGCATAATGCATAATAGCGCATAATAGCGCATAATAGCGCATAATAGCACATAATAGCGCATAATGATTATGCGCTATTATGTGCTCATTATGTGCTCATTATGTGCCCTACCCCAATGCCCCAAACCAGAAAATACCACCCTCAGATGTCCAAAAATCCATCTGCGCCCGGTTTTGAGCAGTTTTGAGCCTCAAGAAGCCCCGTATCTGCTTTTTTCAAAAATGTACATACAACTTGTACCTGCCCACCCCTCGTAGATAGAGCAACTCACACATTCATCACGCCTCAGTGTGAGCCAGGGGCCAGAAAAGCCCCCAAAGCCACATATTTTCACCCCAGAACCTATCCCGAGGGGTACCCAGGCGGTTTCGGGGTGTTTAGAGGGACTTGGTGGAACTTAGAACCATGTTTCAAAAAGTGTCAAGCACCTGGTACCAAAGGTTTTCCCACCCAAGGTATCTTAAGCCGTCAAAAAACGTGAAGTAGGTGATAAATCAAAGAAACCCCCCTGAAGTCAATAAAAACCACACCATAGGCCCATTTGTACCCCAAAATCGAATTCCGCCCGGTTTTGGGCACTTTTGACCACTTCTGAGCGACTTTTTTTGGGTGGGGGGGTGGGGGGTACGGCACATAATGAGCGCATAACGCCGCATAATTGGCGCATAATAGCGCATAATAGCACATAATAGCGCATAATATCACATGTATTATGAGATCTCATAATAGCGCATAATATATTATCATTTGCCATACGTGAAATATACAGAACTGAAAGATGAATGTTCCTCTGTAGGACACAACTCATTTTTCAAGAAAAAATAAATGAAAAAAAAAAAACCCCCACTCCCAAGAACAACAAAACACGTATTTCAACATATGCGTTCAATAAATTGATTGCATAGGAGGAGGGAATCAATAAAAAAAATGTTCCCAACAAAACCAAAAAAAGGATACAACAACAAAATATAGGGGCATGTGGTCCACAACGAAAAGTTGACAATATGTACCGAAAGCCTACCTACCACCCACCCCAACAAAAATAACAGGCTAAAAAACCGTTTTCAAAAAAAAATAATAATGAAACTAAGAAAGGACAAGAAAAATATATTGTTGCAAACACCGTAGAAATAAACCGTGGAAAGACAAAATAACAGAAAGGTGGGATGGGGGAAAACTGCAAAAAAAAGGATGAATAAAAAGCCGAACTGTTGACAAATGCACCATACAAAAACAAAAGAAAAGTTGGAGAGAAAAGAAGAAAAATGAACATGGAGAAGTTGTGAGGTGACCCGAAGCCTTACTAGAGCCACCTCTTTTTTTATATTTTGTGTTTACACTCAAAACAAGTGCATTGCTTTGTTGTTTTGTTCATGAAACTTTGGGAAGCGTCTTGGAATTACATCTCCAGTAGTAGTCACCTTGACAAAGGTGAGACAGACAAAAGAAAGTTTGACTTGAAATATAAAAAAAACCACTCTCGTGGCAGTGTACCTTGAAAAATACACTGATAAAGAGAAACAAAAAAGGGACGTTGTGCCAGAACTCCCTGTCAAGAGTCAAGGTTCTGGCTCAAACAAAGTCACCAAAAAGACATGGTCATTATTTTTTTCACAGACAGAACAGACGGCGCTCCGTAAGCAGGCTTTACCCTGTTTGTTGGAGCTGAAGAGTTTGGGTGTACAGAGGGCGTAAGAAGAAAAAAAAAATTTTTTTTTTTGCATAGTGTGGACACCTCGAAGATGAGCTCCACTATACTTTTATTTTGTAAAAATCGACCATCTCCTACTGAGATGGGTCCTGCACACGCACCGAAAGCTACTGTACTTTTGTGGTGTGCACACAACGACCCAAAACTGTTGGACTGCTGCCTTTTTTTTGCCAAACCCAAACAAAAAATGCATACAAAAAAAAAGGGTTGTACTCAATATCGCCCAAAGGGGTTAGCATAAGCGACCATTTTACAAAAGTTTTTTTTTTTTTATTTTTTTTTTTTTTTGTAAAATGGTCGCAGGTTTTTGTCTCGTCGACGGAGGGGGTATGGGATATGGGATAGAATAGGAGAAAAAATTGAGTAGAAATGAAATGTGAAAAGTTATTTTTTGTCGATAATTTGTTGGATTAGTGTAGCCAAACAGACCCTTTCACCTTTTTGTTTTGTGTAAGATGAACCTAAGTCCTCTGCTTAGTCAACCGATTGAAATAAGATTGAATTAGATTGTATCGCCAGGAACACAGGGAAAAATGCTCTGCTCTGTTCCATTGTACTTTTTCTTTTTTTCCTTTTTTTTCTTTTTCTTTTTTACTTTCTCCACGAGGAAAGCCAGATCTTATGCTTTCCTGATACATTGGGGGAAAATAGTTGTGGCTTTGCCAACTCTGCTGCAGCTTGACAGTATCGGTCTCGGAAAGCTTCAGATTTCTGGAGGGAGATTGACTCATGTATTGGTGTCGACAATCACCCACCAAGAGGTTGGGTCCTTGCCATCAATGTGTCCGCCGAAGAAAGATCCATTGTGTTGAATGAAAAGACAAAGACCCAAATCTTCTACTCGAAGAAACGCAGCTAACGCTTGAAGTTGTTTTTTTGTTGTTTGTATTTAGTGTAGTCACCAAGAGTACTCCGCTACCTCCGTCTCCCCCTTTTTTTCTTTATTTTTTTTTCATTGAGATCCTCGTAATAAAAAGTTCACCGTACTCGCCTTGTTACTAATTGCAGCCACTTTTGGCGGGGCTGAAAAAAAACGGCCTTAAATTGTTCACCGTAATAAAAGAATGGGCGGAATACGTTAGCGTAAAAGCGTATCGTGAGCGTACCTAAACTGTGTTCGCCCTACACTCCGCCACAGATTCAAGAAACCTAAAAGAAATTGCGGACAGAAGAACGAAATACAGGTTTTGAACCAGCTTATGGGTGTATATCAAAAAACAACCAAGGATGATTATGGTCGTTATCTCTGTCCTCAAGGTGAGAAAGACAGTGTCATGCACGTCACAAAAAATGAAAAAAATGAAAAAAAAAATGAAAACAGAAAGGGGAAAATAAGAAAAATTCAAACAGGAGGGTATTTCAAAGAAAAGGAAGAAAAACACGCTGTGACCCTGGCGGAAACCCTGAGTTTTCGACAATCACCCTGTCCGAGAACAGGGTTGTGTACGCTAGGTCGCCCGAAGGCTAATAAACCTTTTTTGTTTTTTGTTGTTTCTTTTTTTTGCACATATTTTAATCCACATGTAAATAAGGGAGCTCTTTGTTAGAAAATCACCCGGGTAATAATAGGAGAGGCAAGAACGAGGAAGAGAGGCAGAAAAAGGGTTTTTTAAATTTTTTTTTTTGAATGGAAATAAAAAAAAAAATGAGGTGAAATTTTTTGACAGCGCGAAAACGCTTCAAAGAGCAGACGTCCGATGGGCTCCATCAGGGCTTCTGAAGTAACACAAAACCACCTACCGTTTTTTTCTTCTCCAATGAGAACAGAAAGTATGAAGTAAATGTGCAACACAGCCATGAGTTTAGAAAAAAAAACCCCCACCCCTTGGAGTGAACAATTCAAATCAAATACCGTAAACGTACTATTTATGGATCATACTTAATAATAGGGAGATCCGGGTGCCCCCCAACAACACTATTCACAAAAAAAAAAAATCACAAAACAACACAAAAAAGTGGATGTGATTCTTTTTGATTTTTTGTTGTGTCGACAATCACTTCGCTCCAAAAACGGAACAAAGTTCTGTACTCAAAGTTGGCCGAAGCCTATGTACTGCAGAAGGTATAGACGTCGGCCGTCCTGAACCCTAAAGAGCAACTTTTATTTCTTCACAGAATTTCACTATTTTCCCAGGAGTGCGTGCGTGAAGGGTGTTGGTAGGTTATGGTACATGAGTACCACCCTGGTTGTAAAGAAGCCAAGGGGAGGGACTTAGAAGAGAGCTATTAAGTAGGGGGGTGGGCAGGGGCGTGTAACGGAGGGGGGGGAGGGTTGAATCACTAAGTCACACAGCTATACAAAAACCCACAAAGACCTCATATTCGTTCCCGGAACTCCACTCGTAGCATGAGCCATTTGTGGAGACCGTCACACCACTCAGACATCCTCACATCGTCGGCCTCCTGCACTTTCATCCGCTCGCACACCATCATAAGCGTGGGGGGGCGCCGCATAGCAAAATCTCGCAACACTGTGTGGACTGTCGGGGAAGAGGGGTAGACCTTCTCTATGTCTGCGAAGCGTGATAGGGCACGTCGGTGTGCTGGCGAATTGCACAACAAAACGTGCTCGGCTGTGGCAAGACCGTCGCACTGGGGAATCGCACACTTGGCCTTGGTACTACGCTGCAGTACCGCACGCCTCGCGATGGCCTGCATGATGTCACAACACCCTGGGATGTACATCAGACGGCGCAAGTTCTGTCGCTTTGTGCACTCCTGTGGGCATTGTTCCCGTATCCTCGTAGCAATCCCTGCCTCGCGATTCATCGCTTTTACCTGCCTGATGAAATGCATCGGACTGGACAATTGGGTGACGACGACCTTTTCCGAAAAGCAGATGTAAGGGATGTTGTGTCGCGCAAGGCACACTTCGACGTCCAGGGTGGAGGGCAGAACGCGGGCTTGTGTCGCGGCCTCATCGGCGGCGTTGATGTGAACGTTTTTGCTATGACCTTTGGCCCACGACATGAGGGGCATCCCAGGGGCTCCCAGCACACACGAAGCCGGGTCCATGGGGTCCTTAGCAGTCTGGCGAGCGATCGCGTTCCTGCTGTCACACCACCACACCACCCTGAAGCGGTGGGTGGAGCCCTTCAGAGCAGTTGCCAGAGTAATCGCCGCTGCAAGTTCAGCGTGAGTGCTAGAAAGGACCTTACCTCTTATTTTGGCCCCATGTTTTACCCCGTTGATGCTGATCCCAATAGTGCCCGTGTTGTCGTCTTCGAAGTAACCACCGTCAGAGGCCACCACTAGATCCCTATTTCCCGAGAAGGTTTCGAGCTGTTGCTGGATGGCCTGAATGACCGTTGGTGTGTCGCCGTCACGTGGAGCACGCCTTCTGAAACCTTCCGCCGGGAGTGCCTCCTCGGAGCGGTAGTTTGTGGAGACCAAGTGAGCATGGGTGCGCACCGCCTCCGTGTAGTCCACCACAGGAGTCCGTCCAAAACCGTGCTTGCTTGTTGCGAAGTGCTTAATGCCATAACCTCGGGGTGAGAGGGATTGAGCCGTCCACAGGCAGCTGCGATCTTCTGCTCTGCTGGGTCGAAGCACTTGGACAGCGAATGGAGCGACAGGACGGGTAGGGCGTAGCATTTATATTGTTCCACCTTCCGCTTCGTCGGTGTGTAGCGGGAGGACGTGATGTGGTCTATCACCCTGCAGAGCCTCTCCGTCTTTGACGCATTTTGCTCGCAATTAGCTATCTTTTTGTTCCCGTGTACGCAGGCCCCTAGCAGCCTAGCACTAGCAGTAGAGACTTTGCTGTTGCCTGAGTTGTCTGTGAAGTTGAAAATTGTCTTCGAGATTACCGTGGTTTTACTCCACGCCAGCTCAAGTTGGAGATCTGAAGCCCACGATTCGATCAGTTGCAGGTCGTATTCCACGCGACCTTTGGTTGTCAAGGTGGTGATGTCGTCCACGAACGCTTTGCTTGTTTGGAGGCCTGGGGGTGGATAGGCGGTGTAGAGGAGGTAGAGGAGAACGCTCAGTGGAGACCCCTGCAAAAGCCCCTTACCCAGGCGGAAAGGGGTTGAGAAGCCGTCGTAAAACGTTAACGAGACCGTCTGCGCTTCGAGCACACGTTGGGCTGTAGCTGCCCACCTGCTGCCCATGAGGTTCTGTAAGGTGTGCACTACTCCGTCGTGGGGCACCGAGTCATAGGCCGCCAGGAGGTCCGTGATGAGCACCACATGTTCGTCATCGAGGTCATTAGCGTAATTCTCGTCCAACCATTTCTGGGCATTGTATATGATTTCGACCATCCCTGTTTTTCTGACGCTGCCAAACTGGAAATTCTTCTCTCGCACTTCTCGGTAGATGTCCTCTTTTAGGCGTACGTAGAGGGCGGTGTGGAGGATCTTTAGGAGAAGGGGCATGATGGCGACCGGGCGAAAAGATTTGGGGTGTTGACGTTTACGGGAACCTAGCTTCCACGCAAGAAAAATCCATGAAGTAGATTCCTTTGGGGGAATGCCACATCTTAGCCACTCGTTAAATCGTATTGTTAGCTTCTGTATAATATCGTCTTTCACATTGTTGAAGAAACGAAGTGAGTAATCAGTGGTTCGTGAGCTGGTCCGCATTGAAGCTATAGCTCTCGAGACGTCATCACATTCAAGGCTTATCGCACTGCCTGTCATTCCGCTGGCTCGTTGTTCGCTCGCTGCGAAACGTTTTCGAAAGTGTTCCACGAAGACCCCCGGGTTTTCAACTTTTGGGGGCTGGTAGGGTAGTCTTCTCGTCTGCATGTCGTTCGACGCCGTTCCCTGGATTAGGAAGTCCATCTTGTCCCGGATGTCCTTTATCTGTCGGTTGAGGTTGGCAGTTGCATCCCACTCCTTCCGTGCCGCATGTTGGCTTCTCAGAACTAAACGGCACTGCAAAGCTTTGGATAGTCGCCATAGTCTTGGGCACTTTGGTTTGGGGGCCGGTCTCACGTTAATCCATTCTGGTTTTCCCTGGATGATGCAGTCGAGCTCTTTGAGTCCTAGTTTGAAACCTGCCGGTGGTTGTTGCATGGACGGTATGGGATTTGCTAATGTTTGTCGGATGTTCACCGTCAGGGCAGCGTGGTCACTCGCACCGGTGAAACTTATTTGTTCCAGGTTTAGCTTGCAGCCCCTTTGCACAAACACTCTGTCCAGGGAACTCCTCTGGGTCTTGGATCTGGCGAAAGTGGTTCGTCCCCTCACCAGTTCGCGGTAATTACCACCACGGACTACTGCCTCCACGGTTGGTGAAGTGCGCACGTTAAAATCCCCAATAATAATTGTATCATGAGGACTCTCACGTTCGGTTTTCCTGATCCATGAGCCTAGGTTTGTCATCTGCTCGCCGCTTCTGTTGCACTGGACGTAGACGCTGATAATTCGGATGGAGGAGGTCGGGAGTTTGATGTCTGCGTAACATGCGGTGTGGTACGTACCTGTCTTTGTTGTGTAGCATGGCGTATTGGCGCGTAGCAAAATCGCACTTCTAGCCACATCGCAGTTGTTTTCGCTGATGGAGGCTACTACCACTGGAACCCACTGATGACGTGTGGCGGCTTCACGAAACTTTTCCACCGGTTGCCCGATTTCGTAAGTTGCCAACAGTTCACTCTTTGGCAGGAGGCGGAAGTATTTTGACAAATAAATTTTGCAACACGAGTTGCAACCCACGAGTTTGATGTCCGTTGGCGGGCGGGTTTTGGAAGCATTGACGTATGGGGGATTGACTGTTGTGTAACTGTGATTCGGGGGTAGGGGAGATAGGGGAGGTTCACTCACGGTTCTGTTCTTTGCTGGTGTGGTTGTGGTCATAACGGTTATTTCCTTGGCGCAGGATCAGGACGGGGTGACGTCTCTTCCTGCGCTGTGTCGACCGCTTCCGAAACCGATAAGTCGACAGCAGTTTTGGACTTCTTCTTCTTCCCGCCGGCGTTGCCCTTGCTCTGCCTGCGTCTCTTCTTCTGTCTCTGCTCACCGGCTCCCTCTTCTTCCTCTTCGTCCGCTTCTTCCTCTTCTTCCTCTGCGGACGTTTCGAGGATGCTTCCGCTGTCAGAACGCTCGTCGTCAAACATGTTGGTGGTGTCGGCGGCCCTGGCTGGCACATTTGTGGTGGTGTCGACGTCTTCCGTGTTGGTTTCAGCCGGGGGCGGCTCGTTCACTTTTGTGCTTTGGAAATGCATTGCACCGCCCCACGCCTGGGCCTCCCTCTGGTGGATAAGCCCTTCCACTGGACCCATCACCAAAGTGACCCCGTAAGGGCTGACGATGTTCGTCTTCTCGATTTGTGCCATGTCTAGCTCCGACAAACCCTCAATGATAAAGATTGGGGCGCCGCGCACCAGCCCATGAGCTGGGTAGATGCGGGTCCCCTCAGAGGAGATGTCCAGTTGTTCCAGCATAGCTGCGAACTCGAATTCCGAGAAGCTACGGTGGAAACCGTAACCTCCCCATTTGGACCTCGAGTCCGCAAGGAACTTCTTCCGCCTCTCCTCCTTCTTTTCTTTAGTAGACACGAAACGGCCTTGGTATTTCAAGGCGATGTTAGCCTGATCCAAAAGCCCCGCTAGCCGCTCCAGGGTGGCGTCGTTGAGGATGGGGGAGTGGATGTCGTAGCCACTGGCAGTCGCCCTGATCACTTTCGACCCCTCCAGCAGTTCCAAGTTGCGTAAGGCTTTGCGGATGTCTCTGAAGGGTTTGGCGGTGGAGTCGTTCCTGCTGTCGCTTCTCAGAAACGCCTCGAGGATCATTCCCCCATCTGTGGGCAAGGACCACGCAGCGATATAGGCAGAAAACCCAATCTCTTCGCACAGGGAGATCATCTCCTCCACATTGGCACGGGCATCAATCCTCATCAACTTGATGCCGTTGCCGCGGTAGAACCCCGCAGCACTGGTCGCACCGTTGGTGTCCCCATAGGGGGCCAGCAGCTCGAGGACCCTGCCCATGTGGTCTAGTTGACCACAGATGGACAAGTACGATCCAAGGACATTCCTCATACCGTATGCGCTGATCACGAGTTGTTCACCCTGTGATGACATGTTTATCCGTTAAGGTTGTGTAAAATTTGTGTAAAATTTGTGAAATCTGTGAAATCTGTGAAATCTGTGAAATCTGTGAAATTTTTTTTTTTTTTTTTGTGAATAGTGTTGTTGGGGGGGGCACCCGGATCTCCCTATAATATGGACTATTTGGGATAAAGTCGGGCAGTTGGACTATTATTACGGTACATATACAGTACGTTGCCGGCAAACACAAGAAATAATACACCGTTCACGCATCACGCAGAAGCAGAAAATTGTGATGCCCCCAAGGGGTTTTTTTTGTCAGTACGATGAGTCTGACCAGACGCTTAGATCACCTAAGAAGCAAAGCCTGCAGTCACTCCATGGGAGAGACCGCAGGCGCATTGAGCAAGAAAGAACGTGATACGCACATGAAGGACAAACATACACTGCCTTCCACCCTTGAATTGGGCCTAGTGCGGACGACAAAAAAAATGGTCGTCATGATAAAGAAAGAAAAGTTGAAAAGTGGCGAACGCCTCACCGTTTCTTTGGCGGACGCAGGCACTAAGAAAAGAAAAAGAGAAGTTGAAAGTGAGAAAAGAAAAAAGGAGGTTCGCTGAAGATGATCAACGCGGCTACCGATAACTACCGCGTAGTCAGCGTCACGCCTACCTCGGTAGGTTCCAGTGAAAAAAAAAAAAGAAAAAAAGGAGGTTCGTTGAAGATGATCAACCTCGCATACTGAGTCATCTTATAAAATCTTGAAAAATGTTGAAAAAAGGAGAGAAAAAGGGTTTGTATACGAACCTAAGCCTCTCTGTACTTAGGCACCTAAGGAGAAAAGGCTTGAAGGAGCAATATGAAATGTGACACAAAGGTTGTTTGGTTGTAGACAACATAAAGTTGCTTTTTCATAAGTCCCCTTTGTGTCACAAAGGACACTTTGTGTCGAAAGGAGGAAGTAAAGGAAGAAAGAGAAAAAGGGTTGTAAGATGGACGTATTATGAGGGCACAAAAAACGAAACAAAAATAAACAGACAAAAAAAAAATTGAAAGTGAAGTTGACAGAGTGCAGAACGCCTCTGGGACGCAGGGCAACTGACACTCCGCGGGTGTTATCGAAACCCTAATGAAAAGTTTGTGAGATGATCCTAAGCCTCGTGTGCTCAGTCATCTTGACTGTCATCGTACAAAAAAAAACAAAAAAAAAAAGGACACTTTTGTGCGTCAATAATGGAAATCAAAAAAAAAGGGGATAGGTGATTGTGATTAGTAACGCAGAATCCTTTTTTTAAATACGCACACTACTTTTGTGAGCGGAAAGTGTCACGTCGTTCACTTACCCAATCTCCACAACCCACCACCACCAACAGGTGAGAGATGCTTTGTGTGGAAGCGTATGGAAACGCATCAACTAGAAAGGGTGAGGGAACGACAGATGACACTTTTCCTCTGACGATAAATTTGTTTTGAACAAAAAAAAAAAAAAAATACAAAACTGTTGAAAAAAAAAAATGTTGCACTCATCTGCGTGATCAGCAGTGAGAAGATTCTGGCAACCTCGCTAAAAAGGTTTTTTTTTTTTTTTTTTTTGACAGTCTCAGCCCACACAACACGCTGTGTTTGCAACAAAGAAAAAGAAGAAGAAAAATATTTTCCCAAAAATGGAAGTTAGTGGCGCCTCTCCGCTTCCATTCAGTTAAAAATTGAAGCCCAATTTAAACTTAGGAAAGGGAGGGTGAGGAAGGTAGATAGGCTTGGATGTAGCAGTTGTTTTGCCCCACACGGCTGCGACAAATGTCAGGGGCCAGATATGGAACACATTTCCTGCTGGAAAAAAATTTTTTTTTCGTTGAAAAAACAAATATAATAGAGAGGGAGAAAAGGATGGTTTTTGAGCTTGCATGTGTCTCGTACTCAGACACACACCGCGTCAAGAAGAAAGAGGAAAAAAAACTACTTCCACTCGATTTTGCCTTGAAATTTGATGGTGTTTTGGTGGTGTTTTTGTGGCATTAAAACCACTTTTAACACTCGCCAAACTCCATCAAATTTCTGGTAAAATGCAGGTAGTATACTCGTCTACAGTCACAATATACAAGGGAATACTTCTGTACTCAAGTTCGGCCGACTGTTTTTCAAAAAAAAATGTAAAACAGTCGTGAATCGATGCCTTGGGGGCATCGAGAGTACGATTTCGCATGCTAGCTAGTCTGAGTAATACCCAAATAAAAAAAAAAGTGTGCAGACCAAAATCCACAAAAATAAAATAAAGTGGGGGTTGAAAAATTTTAAAAAACATGATCAAAAAAAAGGTGACGAGATTCCCTTCGCCTCAGTGTCAGGATATCTAGTTGCCTTCATCATTTTTTTTTTTGTTTGTTTGTTTGTTTGTTTTTTGCTGTGTCGACAATCACCTGCTAGTGCAGGATCTGTACTCAATTTTTTTTTTGAAAAATGAACCTCTCTGGGCACTCATTCTTCAAATTCAAAAATAGTTGGGGGAAAAAATAACGACAAAAAATAAAAATTGCGCAACACAGCACACCTGCAGAACAAAAAAAAAAGCACAAATTGGACCACCTTTGAAAAAATAAAATACAAATTCAGAAAAGGTAAGAGGAAGAGGAAGAGGAAGAGGAAGAGGAAGTGGGCCAACACTGAGCCAAAAAGCCTCAGACTCACTGTTTTTTGACAGACGCCTTCACAGGAACGTATCTCTTCCTTCAATAACCTGATAAGAGGAGGAAGGAGACCGTTAGCAAAGAAGCGCAAAGGAAAGCCATTGCAGATGAGTCAAGGACATTTTTTTTTTGACAGGACACAAAAAAAATAGCGAAAAATAAACTTGCACGTCAAAAATTTTCTAAGTTTTTGTAGACACCAAGTCCAAGATCGTGGAGGGGGGGAAATAAGAAGGAAGAAAGAAAGTGGAGTTGTTAGAACACATAAGGGGGAAGGGGGAATACTGCCTAAGTAGAACAAGGTTCAGAGAAAATCGGGTTAAAAATCCTTCGTTTTTTTTTTTTTTTTTTTTTTTTTTTTTTGTCTTTTTTTTGAAAACTTGGTTGTATTAGTGTAGCCACCCCTAGAGTGTGCTCCACTAATACAACCAAGTTTTTCATCTTCCTTTTTTTTTTTTTTGTCTTTTGCAGGTGTGTCGGTTGGTACTACAAGGTAAAGATGTGGGTAAGGGATAAGGGATAAGGGATAGGGGGTCAGGATGAATGGGAAACGAGGATGCAAGGTAGCATGGTTGGGAAAAGAGGGGGAGGAGGAAAAAACAAAAGTTGGCTTGAAAATACAAAGCCCTCTCGTGACAGTGTAGAAAAAAATGGGGTGGAGGTTGCACAGCTGTGGCAACACTACACTACGCCAACAAATTATTAGGGCCGACTCGGTCGGACCTACCATCAAAAGTGGTCCGACTGAGCTACCCACCTGAGGTGGGTAGCTCGGGTCTGTGCTCAATGTTTTTTTGGCCGAAGCCTATTGCATTGCGCTACGGAAGGTCTAGACGTAGTTCGTCCTCAACCTTTCGGCGCAGTTTTTATGGTGGAAATGTTTTTTTTTTTTTTGTCATATCGACATTGCCCACCAGGAAGTGGCAGGATTCTGTCCTCAATGGTATGTTTCTTTATGAACCGAACAAAAAAATATCTAAAAAATTTTCAACCAACTACCGTTTTTTGATAAGTTTTGCGCAGGAAAGATGAGGCATTTTGTTTGCTTTTTTGTTGTCTGTTTCGCTGAACGCAAATCGTAGGAACTACCCATATCAACACCGCCCCTCGAAGGGACACTTATCAAAAAAAAAAGAAAATGTGAAAAGATAAAAATAAAAGAAGAAAAGTATTGAAATAAAAAAAAATTCTTCATTGTATCGACAAAAACTTCCCATTACACCGAGTGAAGAGGGGTACTTTTTTTTTTTTTTTTGAAATTTTTTTAGCGCAGACAACCCGAAGCTGAGTGCACAAGATATATTTCTGTTGTGTCGACAACATCACCCACTATTCGAGGGTGGACTCCAGTGTGGCTAGGATATATTTCCTTTTCTCATCGCATTTTGTTTTTTTTTTTTGTGTGTTCTTTTCTTTTCTATTGTTTTGGATTGGAAGTGAAAGGCGGACTTCAGAGCAGCACTGCTGCTCTCACTCAGCAGGGGTGCTTGGGCTTCCCACGTTCGACGTAAAGGGGCTCGGTGCTCCAGGACTTCTGAGTGCCAAGTGGGACACGCTTCCAGACGGCGCCCGCCTCTCTACCTTTTGGTAACGTGCAAAGCGTGTTGCACAACGGAAGCCTTCCGTTGGTGCATCAGCCTCCATTAGTCCCAGCACCGTCTGTGAAGAGGTAAGTTAGATAGATTGTTTGAAAAGAAAAGCTTTTTTTTTTTTGTGGTGTGGCTGAAGGGGTGGATTCACACATTTCCACACTTTTTCACTAAACGCAGCATTTCATGCATTACAATTTTCTATGAAAATGGACACATTATTGAGCAAGACATACCAGCAGAACAGGGTCCGAAGTTTCCTCTGCAAGCTGCTTGAGCGAGACGAGCCCCTCCGGCCCTTGCATGGCCTTCTGGACGACGTCGGAGTGGTGCTCGAGGTCAATGCACTCTTCGTCGTAGTCCATCGAGTCACCACCACCCCAGCCTTGCAGTGCACTGGCCAGGCTTGGCAGGTGCACTTCATAGATGCGCAGAACACGAACCTGCGTGTCGTCCAGCCACGCATCCACCAGACGCAGGCACGACCGCACTGTGTTGTCAGACTCAAGCCTTTTGTCCGAAGTGCAGTCTGCGTACAGGCAGTACACACCCACATTGTTCGCATGGCACGTCACCGCCTCCGCAGCCTCAAGTGGCATGCCAAACGACGTCGCAAACCTGCTTGTCTTGGTACCAACATTCCCATGAAGGACTGTCCCAGTGGCAAGCCCAACCTGCATGATACCCTGCAGCTTCTTCATTTCAGAGACAAAGTTGAGTGCGGCAGTGGTGTGCATCGCGCACTTCTTGGATGCGTTCCAGACAACAGTGACAGTGCTGCCGGTGACGTTGCCGATGACACCGTCGGTAGAGGCGGCAGCTTCCATGGCGGCACGCACCATGATGTTGCAGTTGTCGAAGAGCTGGCTGTCTCCTTTGATTTGTTTCTGTAGTGGTGTGAAGGTGTGAACCTCGTTGTTTTGAGGAACAATTATTTTTAACCCTTTACGGACCGGAGGCACGTTAGTGCCACTTCAAATCATAAAAAAAGATCGGGTCTTTTGTTTGTGCGCCCAAAGCCGGAAAACAAAAAGGTGAAAAATGTGTTAAACTGAAGTAAGGTTGCTGTGGTTAATTGAGTCAAAGAACAAGCAATCTGTCTTTTTCAATCCGTTTTTGCAGCGCTGCTCTCCAATCTTTTTAGTATTGACAACCAAGTTGTTTTATCAAAAAAAAAAAAAATTAGAGGGGATCTGTCTGCGCTCTGTAAAGGGTTAAAAAAGGGTGCGTGAGGCAAGACACATACCAGCCTGCACACAGCAACGGTTGCGGAGGAGCGTTGGACGTGGAGTGCTGTGCGTTTTGCCTTGTCGTCCTTCTCCTTGCGCTTCTGCTTGCTGTTCTTGCTCAGCGCGCTGCTCTTTGAAGCAGCACTGCCGGACTTCCTCTGGGACGGACCCGTGTCAGGTGTGAACAACGTATCTGCGTTCACGTCCAGCGTGACACCCTCTCCTTTGCGGATCTCAGTGTCAGTCTCGCTGTCCTTGAACCTACGCTTCAGTGGAGCAGCCACCATCAAGTACAGCTGATGTCCATTCCCAAGACCCTTGATGTCATGCAGGCCATGGTCCGTGACTGCAGGCCCCCCAAGCCCTTCCATGTCAGGTTTGATCGCAGCGTACATATCAGACGTGATGCAGATCGTCCCCCCCTTCGCCTTCGCCTCCACACGCGACGCAAGGTTCACTGTGGACCCACGGTAGTCCACCCTTCCGGTCACAGGGTTCTCCTCTGCGATGGTTGATCCATAGTTGATGCCGATTCTGACCACAAGACCAGCCTCGGGCAGTTCGAGTCCTTTTGGCCACTTCTTCTTTGCCAGATTCGTTTGCACGGTGAGGGCAAACTTTGCGGCTGCGAATTGGCATGGGAAGGAGACCATGAAGGCGTCCCCGATTGTTTTCACCTCGTATCCGCTGAACTCTTCGCAGGCATCCCGCATGACTTCGTTGTGGATTTCCATTGCAGCGTTCATGTCTCCAGCAGAACTCTTCCACAGAGCAGTCGACCCTTTGATGTCTGTGAACACAATCGCAACGTTGCCGGTTGGGGGTGTGGCGACGACTTTACCACCTTCGCCGCTGTAGCCGTTGCTTTCGAGGACGCTTATTGGGACGTAGGCACGGAACTCTAGGAGGTTTTCAACCATCTTGCGGAAGTCTCTTTGCATGAGGCGCAGCTCGTAGAGGTGGGAAGTGTATTTCAGTTCCGCGCTTTCGAGCTCCATGTTGGCGACGAACGACATGTTTTGTTGCATAGTTTTGATGGGGCGCAGGATCTTGTAGCTGAGGAAGAGACTGATCACCACAAGCACAATGCCGACTGCTGCGGTCACAATCTTCGTTATGGTCTGCTGCGCCGCGTAGTCGTCCTCTACCCTCCCCTTTTCCAGCTCAATATTTTTCCGCAGCTTAATCTCCTCCGCCAGCACGTCCCCGTAGATACTATCCGCATCCACCACCGTGCTGATCCACCAATCCAACCCTATCCCCTGCATGTTCATATGCGAAGCTGCTGCGACAAACGTCTCTTCAACGCCGTCGTCATTCTGCAGTGTCACAAACCGTGTACCTGCTGCGACCACTCCTGCATAATCCCCTGCAATATCTCTTGCAACACCACGAATAATATAGTCAGTTGCGTTTACATCGTACAATGGCCTGCGAAGTGTCCGCGTATACCCTGTCAGAGCATCGATCCCAGTGTATTCTTCTGTAGAAGTCCCCTGGCTGACACCGGTAAGCATGTTGACTTGGTTGAGGTCCTCAAGGTTGGGTGTGTTAGGCGCAATACGTAGCGTTGCGTTGTAAAGCCATGAGGTGCGGACGGTGCAGAAGACCCGGGTCCGTGCGGTGGTGTTTGCAGTGTCGCCCAGCATCGTGTTGAGGTAGTTCCCGATGTCGCCGAGGCTGATGTACACCGAAGCGTCAACCTGCTTGCCAGAGGAGTGCAGAAGCTTTGCCACATAGGTGTACCCAATAAAGTCTCCGATCGGCTGGATTTGAGTATATTTCTGTTCGCCAAACTCCATAAACCCTGGTGACCTCGCTGTCGCCACCCCAGGCAGTTCGTTCATATCCAACAACAAAGGAACCGCGTATGGAGAGTCCAACAGAGATATCCCTGTATGCGGTTCAACTGGCGCAGCTATTTTCCTTGAAGGGGTAATGTAAAAGGAGTATATGACCTTCTCCCCATCCCATACGGCTGAGGTGTTTGTGTATCCAGAGTCCTCATTTGCGTACATCCCGATTCCATAGTCTCCAGTAAAGAGGGATATACCTCCCCCGACAGGGTTGTCCGGGAGCATCGTTGCAGACTGCTGCCAAATGCTGGCCTGCACAGCGTCAATGAATGCTACTGACTCCGGGTCGCCTTTATATTTGTAGGCGATTGCTGAGAGACGTACGATTTCTTGGTTTGCAACGGACATATGACGGTGCAGCATGCCCCCTACACCGGACGCAGCATAGCCCATGAGCTGTGAGGAAACAGAACCGAGCGAGTTGTGGGATGTATTCACCATGGCGTCCAACGCCTTGTCCATTGTATCGCGGGTATCAGAAAGACCTTCGTCGCAGGCGACGGTCTGCAGAATCTCTGTGGTGCAAGATGATATGATAATGCACATTACACACAAAATGCCCATAGCAGAATGTACCGAAAGCGCCTTCTTAATGCCAGACGCAGGCGGTGCGGACATTATACTGCTTGCCAGGTCCCTCTGGTGTATCGACCCCCCTTCCTCATCCTGCTCGTCTCCGACCTCCAACGTCTCGTCACGGTCCGGATCCCACAGCTCCATCTCCTTCTGAGGAACCTCTCCCGTCTCCGCCATACCTTAAGTAAAAAGGCTTTTTTTCTTCTTTCTGGGGAAGGGGGTTGTTGGTGATAGAGGTGTTAGTGGAATAGAAAGAGGTAAAAAAATGATTAAGATATTATTTTCAATCGAAAGATGGAGTTTTCCACCAGCGTCGTCTCCAAATATAAAAAAAAAAGGGGGTTGAATCGTGCTCCGAGAGGGGCAGATATTAACAGGTCGCTGACACAGGGATCTAGACACCCTGATATTGACAGGTCGTCGACAAATCGTTGACCGACTTCCGACAGCACCACTGAAGTGAAATACAACAGCCCCGTTCGTGAACAGTGTATCTTGGTACAAATGACCGGGAGGGTGCACCCCCAATGCAGTCCTCCATCCATTTCGCGGTTTGCATCTAAAGAAGAAAGGGGAGGGGGGAGGGGGGGCTATTCTTTTTGAAAGTGGTATTCTCAAAAGTGAAAGAAGTGTTTGTGTAGGTGAGAGAGGAAAAATGGAAAGGGAAAAATATGTCGGGGTAAATAAAAAAAATAGAAGGGAGCAAAAGAGGGCAGGAAAGCGTTGGGAGAGTGGGTAGTAGGCTGCTGCAGGAGAGACAGGAGATGAATTTTTTTTTTTTTTTGAAAACTTGGTTGTATTAGTGTAACCACCCTAGAGTGTGCTCCACTATAGTTTGGTAGCCGCTATAATTTTTTTGTTGTGTCGACAAATCGCCTAAGGACCCGCTTGGGGAACCTAGGGGTCTGTACTATTTTTTTTTGGTGTTATAACACCACAGGGCTATGGCTATCCTGAAAATCTCCAACAAAAACACACAAAATGCTTGGTTATTGACAGGAAGATAACATATATGGCACAACCCGAGCCTTGCACACAAAACCTATTAAAAAAAGAAAAATTGAATAATTGATTATGCCTCTCATGAAACACACCTCTACAAGGAAACCTTTTCGGGTTCTTTCGTGCGGGACATATCAGAGATAAAATGCAACTATGAGGTGTTCGAGAAGAGTCATCAAAAAAGACCGGCTTTTTGTGCCCACAGACGACTATACTATTGTATAATCAAAGCGAACAAAACACCTCATGTAGCAATCATCGATTAGGCGAAGACGAAAAAAAAGGAGCAGTAAAAACGGTTCCCCCCCCCCGCAGGCGAGGGGGGATGTGTATCACAAAAAAGAACGGATGCAAACGCAAAAAAAAAATGAACACAAAAAAAATTGTTTGATTAAAGACTACTATGTCGTGGCGACTAGATAGCAGCCACGAGAATCATTAAAACGAGAGCAAATCGAAGGAGAAAAAAACACAAAAAAAGATGCAAACACCTTTCGAACAATAAAAACAAAATACTGAAGCAAAAGGTTTTAACAAATAAAACGAACGCCAATAATAAATGCGCAAAACGATTACAATAAAAAAGGGGGGGAAACGGGGTATTTTTTTTTTAGAGAATTGGGGATTTTTGATCAAAATCGCCTTTTTTTTTTGTCCTA
This sequence comes from Rhynchopus sp. YZ270_cl-10, assembly GCA_964035575.1. Taxonomy (NCBI): domain Eukaryota; phylum Euglenozoa; class Diplonemea; order Diplonemida; family Diplonemidae; genus Rhynchopus; species Rhynchopus sp. YZ270_cl-10. The sequence goes on along the minus strand of OZ037866.1, from coordinate 771,266 downwards.
TAATTTCAGGGCTTCCCGCAGGATCTGGGGTTTTGGCCTCCCAGGGGGACCAGCCAAAAAAAGGTGAAAAATTTTTTTTTTTCGCGCCTTGTTGTGTGTGGTATGTAGCATTAACGCTGACTCTACGTTACGTTACGCGCCTTTACGCACTACGGACGCTCCCACTGACTACTTCTCTGAAGAACGTAGCGGGGGGTTATTTGCAAAAAATTGAAGCTGAAACTTAGTTTCTGGTCTTTTTCAGGCACTATGTCGCCAAAAACGCTGGAAAAAAGAAAGGTAAAAAGAAAAAGCAGTTTCCTGCTCTGAAGAAAGTAGTGAACGGGGGGGGATCCTTTTCTCAATTTTGTTTACACTGATGGGGTGGGGTGGGGGAACCGCAATGCAACATAGCTCGATGACGACACACGAAAAGGGTCAAAGGCTGCACACATAAAACTGATCCATACAATAAAATTCTCTCATGCTACAGTACCAAAATCGCGGCGTCTTCCTGTCTTTGGTGCCGCTTTGATGAATCGATCGACAACGCTGTTCAAAAACGGAAGAGAAGGCACCTGAGGTCCCTCAATTTTTATCCTCATGAGGGCATCTAACGTCGTGATCAGCATGCTGGCCCTGAGACGCGTCAGTACCAGTTTCAAAACTGAAAATGCACGCTCCACCACAGCCGTACTACCAGGCAAGCATGCGACACGAAGAAGGAAATCAACTGCTTTGGGCAACGTCAACGAATGGCACGCAACTGCATAACGCACAGCATCTGAGAACGTGTACTTCGCAGGGTTCGCGCTTGCTTCCCGCTGTTGCCTTATTTTTGTGAGGAGCAAGGTAAGCTGGAACCGTATTGTTTGCTTGTCATGATCGTTGTAAGGGGGGTCGTAGCTCTTCGTTTCCGGATAACCATCTAGTTTCTGGGACCGCTTGGTGCAGAAGAAGTGAGTAAGGTTGTGTATTAAGGCTTCGTCTTCATCGGGCTTGTCACCGAAGTCTCGCTGCGGATCCAGTACTGCGATGTTTGTGAATATTGCGGAATCACAAAACCTTGCGGTAAGCTGTGCGATTAGATCTTTCACGTAGCTTCTAGTGGTGGTTTCGTGAAACCGAAGAAAAGCTTCCGGACAGACCTTCTTCCCCGACAAGCGAGCCACAACAGTGTTGTAGTACGTAGTCCATTGAAGATACTTGTACTCTGCACCGTTCTCCACACCTTCCGCGAGTCGCTCGAGTGATTCCTGTGTGGACTTCAGCAGGTCAGGAATCATGACCAATCCAGCACAAGATTCTTGCAACTTCAGGTTCAGCGGCTTCATCACGATGAAGACGCTGGCGAGGAGGAAGTTTGCCGCAACGAACCTCGGCGACTCCAGCGTTTCCAACAGTCCCCTGGTGATGGCATCGCCGTCCTGCTGGTGGATCTGGCTGAGGGCGTGGTGGATGGAGGGGAGGGTGTTCAGCAGCGTCGTGCACCCTTTCTCGTTGGTGAGCCAACGGGTGTCGGCCCCCTTCTCCAGCTGCAGGTCTGGCAGGTTCAGCCACTCCACTACCTGCTTGAGCTGGTTGCAGGCGTTGGACACGGCCAAGACTCGTTCACCGGAACTGCGAACGTACCAGTAGATGTCGCGCTGGCTGTTGATCGCACTCATCACGTCAACATGGCTCTGCCCAGCCCACTGCAGAGAGAGGTTCAGCTGGTGGTTTCTGCACCAGACGTAGATAATATAAATATTTTGAAAATACTTAAACCTCGTCTGCACACCAGAAAACCCACCCGACATCGTGTTGGTTCCATCGAACCCAACACCAACAATCGAACAATTCGAATTGACTCGAAAAACGAGCCATCTGCATCAGGACGCTTCGCGCTGATAGCCAGCGCAAGATGCTTCTTGCACAACCTGCACCAGTACCCTCTCTTTGATGCGAAGACCCACTCGTACTTATCAGCGGCGTTCAGGAACCTTTGCTGCTCAGAGAATGCCAACTTATTGGGGGTGTTGTATTCCGTGGGTTCTTCTGAGCTCTCGCTGTCTGCCATGTCGTTCTCGTTCTCGTTGTTGTCATCCTCCTCGTCGTCATCCTCGTCGTCGTCGTCCTCGTCCTCGTTGGTGTTGGTGTTGTTCTCGTTGTTGTCCTTTACGTTGCCATCCTCGTCGACGACCGCAACATCTTCGCACTCCAAGGGGTTCCCTGCTAGGAATGACACCACTCCGTCGCACACGTCTCTGTCATCTGCCTCGGGCTCCACACCCTTTTTTTTCTCTTCGCAGTTCTTCTGAGGCTTCTTTCTTGGAATGTGGGGGTAGGGGATTTCGAACTTCCAGTCGGCTCCCCCCTCCGGTTCCTCCTGGTTGTCCAGCACCCACAAGTCCGCATCCTTCGTACCCCCCTGCTGACGGGATTTTGCCTTCGGAGTGAGAACGGTGTGGTACTTTTTTGCGGCCGGTTTCGGTGCAGCCTTCGAAGAAGGAGGAGCTGATGAAGGGGGGACGTTGGTATTCGACAAGGCTGCCGTCACTTCCGGAAGAGGTTCAGGTGGGGGTGTTTCCCTTGCCCTGCGATCGTTCTCGTCTCTTTCCTTTACTCGCTGGATCACTGCGTCCTTCTTCTCGTAGCCCATCCCCGAGATCTTCCACGACATTCCACGAAGTGCCACTTGAACCTTAGTCTCTTCCCCAGTCCACGTGTTGTAGTAGCGGTTGAAGTCGTGTTTTTTTATTTCTTGAACAATATCTTCAGCAGTTGCGTTTTCGTCCAGCACAACCTTCCTCACCGCGGCCTGCTCACGGGCTGCGACCACGTCCCATGTGGCATACTCGTGGTTCTTTGCAACCGTTATTTTCTGCCTCTTCGGGGCCTGAGACGATATCTGGGACTCCGCCGGTCGCTTTGCAAATTCCATTATGGAAACCTGTCTTGGTCCGGTGGACTTTTTTGGTGCCATCTTTTTTTTCCCCCTGTTAGTTGCCTGTATTTGGATGCGCGGGGACGGGAGGGTAGGGAAAATTAAAAAAAATGTGGAAAATTCCTAACAGGCAGCCTCGGAACACTCAAGGGCAGGCTGGTCCCCCCTGGTCCCCCCTTATTTTTTTTTTTTTCTCCCAGGGGGACCACTGGTCCCCCCTGGTCCCCCCTGTGGGAAGCCCTGTATAAACAAAACTGGCTACGTTAAATCCCTAAGGAGTGTGACGGAGACTTGACACATGCGCGCCGTACAACTCTGCAACATTTCACACCATTTCTTGAAAATGGTAACATGCAGCGCTGTCGTTGCTAAGTATCCTCAAGAAAATACCGCCGCGGGAAATCGGGGCGGGTATTTTGAAGCCTTGGTTGCTGTCTTCTGCTCAAAGACTTTTTAAGTCCTAAAGTCGAAAGACGATCACTCCCTTTTTTTTCTGATTTTTTTTCTTTCTTTTTCATGACGGGGAATAGCGAGGTCCCTAGTTAGCTCCATTTTTCCTTAACGTCTTTCCATTTTCTCTTTGAAGCCTTGGCATAGTGTAAAACACCAAGGAAGTGTTACACGGTTTCTTTCGTTCTGTTAACTAACCCTTACCCCCCTCCCACTAAAATGAGTCTCCAAGAGATGACTGAACCCCGGATTTTAAAAGAAAAAAGGAAAGAAAGAAGTTGAAAAGTGCAAACACCTCACCGTATCAGCAGACGCAGGCACTGCAAAAGAAAAGAACCGATGGCCTTGTGTTGGGTTTTGTGCCTGCACTATACCCTGTCACTGCCTCGGACTGGAGACAGTACCTATTCGAAGCGCTTTTTTTAATGAACGGACGCACCTTAGGACACGCCGTTCTTGAAAGGGGAAGATATAAAGTGCAAAGCCGTCGAGGCTTTAAAAAAAAAAAAAAAATGGTAGTTTGATGCAGGCACCTCCGACTGACCCACTGTACGATGCCAGCCAGCCCCGGATGAAAGAACAAAAAAAAAAGAAAACACTTTTGGTGCTCCTAAAAACCCCATTTTGCGTACTTGTTGCGCACTTTGTGCACGGGGAAAAAAAAAAAAAATACAGGAATACCCTATATTGCGTACCTGTTGCGTACTTAGTGCGTAGTTGTTGCGTACTTGGTATTTTTTATTTCAGGAGCATCAACTTTAAAAAAAAAAAATGAATGTGTCTCCCGTGCACACACGTCATGATGATTTTGTCTACACCTCCTTGTGTTTGGTCACCTAGAGAAATGTCTCTCGAGATGGACCTATACAAGAGAGTGGGGACGCTTCAACCGGATACGGCAGACGCAGGCGCTGGTAGACACGGATAACACACATACACCATCCGACAGCAAAAACCATTTGAGGAAAACGGCTCTCGAATATCGCATTGATTCTATGCTTATGAAAAAGAAAGAAAAGAAAAGAACTGGGGGAGAGGTTAGCTTAATATGGAGACCAAGCTGGGGGGTTGTTTTGAAAAATGAAAAAAAAACCAAAAAAAATCTGCATTGGGAAAGGGGGTTTGAGGGAGGCAAAGGAAATATGCAAACATACGAAAATACGAAACTAAAAAAAGCAAAGGGAATACGGGTGCCCACTGGAGAAAAAGAAAAACAAAAAACAAAATTTGACTTGAAAAGATACAACACCTTCTCGTGGCAGTGTACCTCACAATAACAGACAAACCGTGCGGGGGGGGTGGGGGTGTCAGTGTAAGACGTGGCCGCATCTTAACACAATGAAATGGGGGATGTGAGGAAGTTGAAATTTGAAGTTTGGAGCACGACGGTTAAGTAAATGACCTTAACCTGGTATCTAATTTTTGTGGTTTTCACAATGGTTGTAATCCAACAGCGAAAACCACACATAAAAACCACAAGTCAAATCATTTACTTCACCGACATGAAAGGGGGGTGGAGGGGGAGAGGTGCAGCATGGTTCCTTCTACAGAATGCATACACCGACACACACCCGGAACCTATTGGCAGGAGTAGAGGGGTTTAGTCGTGGAAAATAATTGAAGGATGAATAAAAACAATGATTTTTGAGATTATTTAAAGTTCTAAAAAGAGATCAATTTCATATACTTTCCCTTTGATAAAGCACACAAAGGACCCTTCAAACACGTCTCGTCTTAGAAAAGATTTTGTTTGATTATAGACTAGTATCACTAGATAATAGCCACGGTTTTTCTTCACAGGATCCTTAAAATTGAGCAAATAGAAGGAGTACACTTCGTCTCGTCTTAGAAAAGAGAAAAATTTATGATAAGCCTCTCATGCTTAGTCACCTTGATCACAAATCGTCAAAGACAAGAAGGGGGTTTTGTCCATCAGCAATATGCTGAATGCGTACGGTGGAAATGATTAAGATAATATTTTCAATCAAAAGATGGTGTTTTTGTCCACCAGACGTTGTCTCTCTCTTTTTGAAGAAAAAATCCGGTGGAAGAAAAAGAAGAAAAAGAGAAAAAGCCTGAAGATGAGTATACCTCGATCACCCATCAGAGAACGAAGAAAAGGTTATAAGATGACCCTAAGCCTCTCATGCTTAAGAAAGGGAAGAAAAAGAAAATAAAATAATCGAGGAAGGGTCGGGGCGGGGGGCGGGGGGCGGGGGGGGGCGCGAAGGTGTTTTGGTGCAAATGGAAAAGAGGGGGAAGGGGGTTAATGACATTTTGCACGTATCTTCGCTACTTTAAAAAGAAATTGTCTGTGGTTGATCACAAGGTGGTCAACCACAGTGTCAATTTCGAGAGAAAAAAAAAAAAAAGGAACCAAACCAAACCAAAACATAAGAAAATAAGAGAAAAGAGAGAGATATATGCAGCGTTTTCAGGCTCAGTTATCGTGCTAAATCGTGTGTCATCGTGCGTCATCGTGCGTTATCGTGCGTCATCGCTCTGGTGCATTTTTTAAGGGGGCAATTGGGGGGTTTCGCAGCCAATCACCCTGCACCTTCCTCAGCTTGTCTCGTCGATGACGCACGATGACAACACGACAGACTTCAACCATGACGATCCTATTTTCCGGGGTTTTTCGACTGGGGACCGGCTTTTTTCCCGCCCTTTTCGCGTCTTTTTTTGTGTGATTTGTATGCCCTTTCTCCGGGTTTTTGCGCTTTGCGCGCGCCTCCCTGACAAAATTGGGAAGCACCTTGGAAATTCGACTCAATTGAACACAATCTGGGTCATATGGGTGATGGGTGGATGGGATTTTAGACAATATCGACACCCCCGATCATAACGGGTGCGAGTTGACCTCCGTAACCCTCTCACGGAGACGAGAGCGAGGTCGATGTCGCCACTGTCTCATCCACACAAAGTATTTTTTTCGGGCCCCTCTGAGCCGCTGTGGACACCAAACGCAGTGGAGAAGGCGAGAAAAAAATGCGGGGAAAAAATCGAGTTCGCCCGAATCTGGGGACGGGGACGCATTTAGAGAAAGGCATGTCAACACGATTTCACTTTATTTTAATCAGTGGTTGTTTCACGGGGTTGCACCACTAGGGCTGGGAGGGGGAGGGTGGAATCCGTGCGCACATGTTGGGAGGAAAAGTTACTTGTGTCTCTTTGTATCAAAGTTTAGTGTTGCATTGAAGCATCCACCCCATAGTACCATAGTACCATAGTACCATAGTACCATAGTACCATAGTACCATAGTACCATAGTACCATAGTACCATAGTACCATAGTACCATAGTACCATAGTACCATAGTACCATAGTACCATAGTACCATAGTACCATAGTACCATAGTACCATAGTACCATAGTACCATAGTACCATAGTACCATAGTACCATAGTACCATAGTACCATAGTACCATAGTACCATAGTACCATAGTACCATAGTACCATAGTACCATAGTACCATAGTACCATAGTACCATAGTACCATAGTACCATAGTACCATAGTACCATAGTACCATAGTACCATAGTACCATAGTACCATAGTACCATAGTACCATAGTACCATAGTACCATAGTACCATAGTACCATAGTACCATAGTACCATAGTACCATAGTACCATAGTACCATAGTACCATAGTACCATAGTACCATAGTACCATAGTACCATAGTACCATAGTACCATAGTACCATAGTACCATAGTACCATAGTACCATAGTACCATAGTACCATAGTACCATAGTACCATAGTACCATAGTACCATAGTACCATAGTACCATAGTACCATAGTACCATAGTACCATAGTACCATAGTACCATAGTACCATAGTACCATAGTACCATAGTACCATAGTACCATAGTACCATAGTACCATAGTACCATAGTACCATAGTACCATAGTACCATAGTACCATAGTACCATAGTACCATAGTACCATAGTACCATAGTACCATAGTACCATAGTACCATAGTACCATAGTACCATAGTACCATAGTACCATAGTACCATAGTACCATAGTACCATAGTACCATAGTACCATAGTACCATAGTACCATAGTACCATAGTACCATAGTACCATAGTACCATAGTACCATAGTACCATAGTACCATAGTACCATAGTACCATAGTACCATAGTACCATAGTACCATAGTACCATAGTACCATAGTACCATAGTACCATAGTACCATAGTACCATAGTACCATAGTACCATAGTACCATAGTACCATAGTACCATAGTACCATAGTACCATAGTACCATAGTACCATAGTACCATAGTACCATAGTACCATAGTACCATAGTACCATAGTACCATAGTACCATAGTACCATAGTACCATAGCACATGACAAGGTCGTTGTGTATGAAGTGTGGGACACAAAAAGCCTACGTGGGGACGGTAAGTGGCCAGTAGCTCACCTGTCACATCAGCAGCAATGCGACGTACGATTCTGTAACGAAGGAACACTTTGATTGCGTGGTGACGCTGGCCAGCAACAGGCGGACGCAGGACAGGATCCGAGCGTTCTGCTTGCAGGACAAGGAGCTGCGCGAGGAGTTCACACAGCGCCAACGTAGGGCGTTGACCTCTTCCTTCGTACACAGTACACAGTACACAGTACACAGTACACAGTACACAGTACACAGTACACAGTACACAGTACACAGTACACAGTACACAGTACACAGTACACAGTACACAGTACACAGTACACAGTACACAGTACACAGTACACAGTACACAGTACACAGTACACAGTACACAGTACACAGTACACAGTACACAGTACACAGTACACAGTACACAGTACACAGTACACAGTACACAGTACACAGTACACAGTACACAGTACACAGTACACAGTACACAGTACACAGTACACAGTACACAGTACACAGTACACAGTACACAGTACACAGTACACAGTACACAGTACACAGTACACAGTACACAGTACACAGTACACAGTACACAGTACACAGTACACAGTACACAGTACACAAACCACCACTAAAAAAACAAAAAAAGTGAAATCGTGTTGTCATCGTGCGTCATCGTGCGTCATCGTGCACAATCATGTGTCATCGCCCCCTACCCCGTAGCCCAGGAAACGCTGCAAGAGAGAGAGAGAAAAGTGAATTTTATCGTGCAAAACGTCTCTGTGACGCAGAGCACTGACACTCTGTGGGTTATCGAAACCCCCGGAGTGTTGCACCTTGGGAGTTGTTGACAGGGAAACTGTGAAGCAGGCACACAGTCATTTCCCAAAAAGAGAAAAAGAAAAAGAAAAAATGCTTCTGGGACACGCACTGACGCCGGCTAGCTGCGGTTGCGCAAATGAGTGGGAGGTTAAAATACTACCCCCCCCTTTATAGCCGCGTCTGTTCCCGGTTGGAAGTTGCGTACAGGAAAACTGTAGACAGTGCGAACAGCCACTCCCAGCCTGTTGTGGAAGGGTATAAGATTCAAGAGAAAGAAAGAAAAAAAGCGAGCGATGAAGAAGAAGAAAGGTGAAAGTTGATAGTGCAAACGTCTCTGGGACACAGAGCACCGATACAACTGTGGGGGGAAAAAAACAAAAGAATAGTTATTGATGCAGGCACCTCCGACTGACCGGTACGATGCCCACCATCCGGATGAAATCACAAAGGAGAGGAAAGAAACCAGGGGGATAGTATGTGTTCAAACATGAGGAAATATTAAAAGCCCCTTTAGAAAAGGGGGGCGGGAGAGAGAAAAAGAATATTTCATTTCGTTCGATAAGGGTGGGTTGCTTTGATTTCCCTCTGAAGCTCAAATTGGCTTCACTAGCATCAACCGTCCCCCACCCCTTAGTTCTGCACTCAATGCTCCCCAATACCAGAGATACCGTAAGACCCCTCATCCCATAGGCAGGGATGAAGAATTAGGGGAACCCCCTGGGTTTGAGACATCGGAATAGAAGAGGTTAAGATTTGTGTGTTTTTTTTTTTGAAAAATTTGTTGGAGGTAGTGTAGTTGCCTCGGTTGTGTTTGCCACAGTTTTGTGCAATCTCCACTTTCCTTTTTTTTTTGTAGTCTAACAACAATACGAAGCGGTGCGTACGGTTGTAAAGAAATAATATAAACCGAAAAGATCAGGCCTATTGTTCAAATGATAGGATCGTGTGTAATTCGGAATTAAATACTCTATTTTGTCATAATATTGTCTCGTTTCATTGCCCTTTTGCTCCCCCCCGACTCCAATTCAACCAACACTCACAGAAAAGGAAAAACACTCAAAAACACAGCAGTAAGTGGAGATTGCACAAACATGGCAACCGCATCCCAACAATTAAAGGAGGGGATGCGTCCAATGAAATGATTTGTGTGTAGAGAAGTTCCGAGATGTGGGTTTTAATATTTCGATAAATAGAAGCGTGAAGAATAGCTTGTAGGATGAAACCTTAAGCCACGTGGTTGGTCATCTGGTGCAGTTGGTTGCGACAAACATAGATTTGGGGGCGCAAAGGCTCTACACTGTTGAGGGTGTATTCCGGAGTAGATAAAAGGGCTAGGGACAACTACAGTAACCATTTATTAGTCAGGGTTTTTCGTTTATCACAAAAGAATGTGAAGAAGATTTTAAAAGAACCAAAAAAACGTAGGATGGGCCTAATTAGTTAGCCACCTTAAAAAGAAAGTGAAGTTGATAGTGCAAAACGCCTCTGAGACGCAGGCACTGACTAAAAATAAAATAAAGGGAAAGTGATACATTTGGGTAATGAGAGTGTAACGGAGTGTACGGGGGGGTTGAGGGGGTGGGGTGGTTTCTTCGTGCAAGATGTTTTCGTGGTCTTTCTACTGTGATTTTGTTTTTTTTAAAAAAGGTGCGATGCTTTCCTGCAATCCCTCACTGTGTGTAGGGGGTTTATAAATACATTCTATTTTATTTTGATGTTTTGTCCTTGGCTGGACATCTGGGGATATAACAGGGCGGCACGCGAAACATAGAGGGGCAAAGAACAAGAAGGTGGAAATGGCCTAGGCCGGGGAGGAAAAATAAATAAATAAATGGTGTTACCGAAAGGGCTCATATTGACAGGTCCTTGACATGTCCTTGACATGTCCCCGACAGTGGGGGGTGTCATTTTATAATTTGCTTTGTAGTGGGTTATTTTTTTGCCCGGGAAAATCACCCACTAAGGAAGGGGCAGTGCTCAAAACCGCCCGAAGTCTGGAAATGGCCATCTTCTGGGCTATGTAGGCATCATAGGTGGTGCCTACTAGTGGTCTGAGCACACGGAGTTGTGAAAACTTGGCCATAGTACCATAGTACCATAGTACCATAGTACCATAGTACCATAGTACCATAGTACCATAGTACCATAGTACCATAGTACCATAGTACCATAGTACCATAGTACCATAGTACCATAGTACCATAGTACCATAGTACCATAGTACCATAGTACCATAGTACCATAGTACCATAGTACCATAGTACCATAGTACCATAGTACCATAGTACCATAGTACCATAGTACCATAGTACCATAGTACCATAGTACCATAGTACCATAGTACCATAGTACCATAGTACCATAGTACCATAGTACCATAGTACCATAGTACCATAGTACCATAGTACCATAGTACCATAGTACCATAGTACCATAGTACCATAGTACCATAGTACCATAGTACCATAGTACCATAGTACCATAGTACCATAGTACCATAGTACCATAGTACCATAGTACCATAGTACCATAGTACCATAGTACCATAGTACCATAGTACCATAGTACCATAGTACCATAGTACCATAGTACCATAGTACCATAGTACCATAGTACCATAGTACCATAGTACCATAGTACCATAGTACCATAGTACCATAGTACCATAGTACCATAGCACATGACAAGGTCGTTGTGTATGAAGTGTGGGACATAAAAACGTCTACGTGGGGACGGTACGTGGCCAATAGCTCACCTGTCACATCAGCAGCGATGCGACGTACGATTCTGTAACGAAGGAGCACTTTGATTGCGTGGTGATGCTGGCCAGCAACAGGCGGACGAGCGTTCTGCTTGCAGGACAAAGAGCTGCGCGAGGAGTTCGACACAGCGCCAACGTAGGGCGTTGACCTCTTCCTTCGTACACAGTACACAGTACACAGTACACAGTACACAGTACACAGTACACAGTACACAGTACACAGTACACAGTACACAGTACACAGTACACAGTACACAGTACACAGTACACAGTACACAGTACACAGTACACAGTACACAGTACACAGTACACAGTACACAGTACACAGTACACAGTACACAGTACACAGTACACAGTACACAGTACACAGTACACAGTACACAGTACACAGTACACAGTACACAGTACACAGTACACAGTACACAGTACACAGTACACAGTACACAGTACACAGTACACAGTACACAGTACACAGTACACAGTACACAGTACACAGTACACAGTACACAGTACACAGTACACAGTACACAGTACACAGTACACAGTACACAGTACACAGTACACAGTACACAGTACACAGTACACAGTACATAGTACACACCGGCAAACATGGTCAAAATCAGGTGGAATATACATAAGCACATCATGGGGGGGTAGGGAACAGGTAGCGCCGCAGGCGCACGGTGCCCAACTTTTTTCTTTTTTCTTTCCCCTTTTCTCAGGGTTGTTTCTAGGATCTTGTTTTTTTTTCTCGGGGGGGGTCAATTTTTTCCCAAAAAAATTTTTTTTCCGCCGGGAAAAATGTCACCACATCAGGTCATCACATGTCTTTCAAGGGTTTTTGGGTGTATTCCGAGCTTTCTCGATGAAGCCTCGATCTCACCAAGAAAACCCCATACCCCAAAGCTTCAGAATATCATGGTGGTATGTAGCTTCTGTGAGGGTATGAAACAGGTCAAGAAACGGTGGGCATGGCACCCAAAGGTTCCTGGCGAAGCCACGGTACGCAACATTTCTAAAATTGCACTATTGTACAGCCAAACTATGTCATGGGAAGGTGTGATGTAAGCTTGCGCCGCAGGCGCACGGTACGCTACTTTTATTCTTTTCGCCAAATCTTTTTCCTCACTGCCATCACCGTTCCACGTAGTGTAGTCGGTGCGGGTGTTGTCGCTCTTCACCAGTGCCGACACTGGTGGTGGGTGGAAAACGTGTAGTTCGGGGGAAAATATGTAATTTTTTACAGGGGGGTGAGGCTGACCAGCGCACCGTGCCAGATTCTGAGGGTAAAATTGACCCCCCCCGGGGGGGGTCAGTGACCCCCCCCGACCCCCCTAGATACAACCCTGCCTTTTCTCTGCTTTCTTTTGATTGCGCGAGCCGATTGCTCTCCACGGTGGGGTCACATGTGTGTCCAAAAACTATCTGAAGTACACAGTACAGTACTGTGGGAAAAAAACCCACTGTATACCAAATTATAAAATGACACACCCCCCCTATATTGACAGGTCCTTGACATGTCCTTGACATGTCCCCGACAGGTGTACGGTAACACCAATAAAACAACATTAATCGCACATACCCCCGAAGAGGCGAGAGCGAGAGAAAAAACCAGGTATTTTTTTGTTGGTTTTTTTCTTTTGAAAAACTTGGTTGTGTTAGTGTAGCCACCCTAGAGTGTGCTCTACTATACTAAAACACTTTTCTCTTTTCCTTTTTCCTTTTCTTTTTCGTATCAATAATCACCCTATCCGAGGACAGGGTTCTGTACACACAAAATCCGCCCGAAGGCCAATGAATTTCAAAGGGTATCACTACAGATGATCTCAATGAAAATACTTTTAAGACAACACCAGGTCGCTGCTTTCTTTGTGAATTGCACATAATAAAACAAAGAAAGTGGATTTGATAACGCACAGTACACCTCCAGGCGGATGCAGGCACAAAAGAAACCCTGTGCGCCCTTCTCTGTGCACACGCATCTAAACAAAACTCACAAAAAAAAATCCGAAGTTAACAGTGCAAAACATCTCTGCGACGCAGGCACTGACACTCCGCAGGGGGAAAGATAAAACGCAAAAGGGATGCAAACGCCTCAGCAGACAGCAGGCTCCAATAACGCACACACATTAAGGCCATATTCTGCGCAAGAATTACCCCTCATTCCCATAATCGTAAAAATGTTCGACCATAAAAAAAAAAAGACCGAACTTCCAGAAAAAATCCTTAAAAGGTCGAAACATTAGTACAATCGATATTTTTTTTTTACGATTACGGTAGGTATCAAACACACAGGGCGTTACAACAAATGTTAGCATGTTCTCACTTTTTAGCAATTTTTTTGTTTTGTTTTGTTTTGTTTTTGGTTGCCCTCATTTGTTGTAACGCCTCATGAGCTAATTAAAGAGGAAGAACTTAAGTGTCGCTGTTTGCTGAGTCACCCAAATAAATAAAACGAAGTCTCTGTATCGTATTGTTCCTGCTGCGTGAAACTAATCAATTCAACGCACCACCCACAGAGACACATGTCGGTATACAGTGAAAAGTATCTTTTTTTCCCCTTCATACGAAAGAGTAACAACACGAATTGTAATAACGATCGTATTAAATTTGAAAATCGTATCAATATTTTCGCATTGAAAAAAAAAAAAATGCGTTCGTTGTATTGTTATAAGTAATGGCTGGCAAGGGGGAGTGGGATGGGAGAGGGTATGTGAATGGACGAAGAATGTGGTTGTTCGAGTGGGACGGGGAAGGGGGGGGTGGTGGTTACCCAGTTTTGTGTAGACGCCAGACTGGACAACGATCTCATAAAAGAAAGTAAATAACACAAACGTCGTGCAGGAAAAAACAATAATTTGGGCGGGGGAATTGTGGGATCCTAAGCCTCGCAAGCTTCAGCCCACAACAAAAAAACTTACATCAATAAATACGCTCAAAACGGGGGGAAAGAAAGTGAAGTTTATCGTGCAAAACGCCTCTGCGACGCAGAGCACTGACACTCGGTTATCGAACCCCCGGAGTGTTGCACCTTGGGAGTTGTTGACAGGGAAACTGTAAGCAGGTACACCGTCATTTCCTAAAAAAAGAGGTTATAAGAAGAACCCAGGCCTCTCGTGCTTAGTCACTTCGTAAACCCGCAAAAATAGTTGTCAAAAAAGGGGGGGGCGTTGGCGGCCCTCTCGGGCAGTTTAGCATCTTTCCAAACAAAATTGCAGGGGCAGGAAAGAAGGAGTCATTTGAGAACTAGATGAAATTGTGAAGAGGGAAAGAGGGCACTTAGGTGGGGGTGTGTGGCACGCGACTGGCGACACTTACTTTGTTACAATGTGGTGTCGGCAATTTTTGATCCAATTCTTCGCGAACTTTTTATAATATTATCCATGAATGACACCCAGGTACGGTATTACTGAGGGTACTTTTTTTAACCCGGTAAATACCATCGAAAATACCCGGTAACGCCCTGGTAACGGGTACCTAATACAATGAATCTAGTATTTGCAAAACCCAGTAATACACGATACGGGGTGCCATCCATGATTTTTTTTTTAAATGATTACCTACAGTGTAGGCGGGGGTTAGTGTGAGGTACTGCCTCTTACCACGGTTTTCGTGTTGTTCTACGTGGCGGGGTTCTCCACTCAAAGCGGGGGACAGTTTCCCTGTTCTTGTTTTCGAGGGGACTACACAGACAGCACACATCTCCCCACCTCTATGTGGCAGTGGTGATCAGTTTAAAAAAAAAGAGCTTTTTGGGTAGAATTGGGTGTAGAACTGTCTCCCTCATAAAATCCAAATATTATCCCCCGCCTACCTTCAATTAAAGGGAAGAAGATAAGGCTTTTGAAACTCATTGGAGAGACAATAGAGGGTCGAATCATTCGATACTTAAAAAGAACGAAAAAAAATATTGGTAAAGATGCTGTGATTAAAACAAAGTCCGCTTTATGATGCGGGTGTCAAGAGCAAATGTTCGTGCTGTAGACAGTTCGTCAAAAAAGAAAAAGAAAAAGAAAGACGCACCTTTTTTTTTGTCAACAATCGTCAACCAAGGTTCTTTACCTAATATTCTGCCCAAAAAATTGTCACACAAATTGGGGGGAAAGGAGAAGGGGGTGTGGGGGGGGGGGATCATTCAGGAGGGGAAACCTTCAAATTAGTATCAAATTTCATTAACGGGGTGTTCCTTCATCGGTGAGACATGCTTCTCTCGGCACTTTGGAAAATCCGATCTTACAGCGGTACCCAGACTCCGGTGTTGTGGCTTCCAACAGCGCCAACACTCTCTGTATTGGGTTGGGGTGGTTTTGTTGTGGTATCATAAGGGGAAGGTTACTTCGTTGGCCAATGGGTTCGCTTCATTTTTTTGAATGAATAACGAATGTAAAACAGTGTGCCGTTCATTTTGACAGAACGCCGTATTGAAAAATCGCTATTTTTGTTTTCGTAACGCCAAACTCTTTAACCTTTTGTTTGTTTGCTTGAGCTTACCGAATCGCTCAACTGCGATGGGAAGAATCGTGCGTGTTTTGATCTCGTCACTGGAATTCTTTCAGATGGAATTCGAGATCTGAACCGCGACGATAATTTGAGAAATCCAGAAAGCTTCAGAGATAATGAAATCCCCAGGGTGGGCGCGAAAAACGTAATTCAAATAAGACTTGACTCGAAATACAACAGACCACTCGTGAACAGTGAACCATGGTATGTGACCGGCTGTACCGGGGGGTGGACTCCAACCATGCAGTTCTACAATCCATTTCGTGGTTTACATCTGATATGTACTACACCGGCTTCCACTCATCAGCCAGATGAACGTATAAAATGACGAAGCCGGTAAGCCACGAAACGAGGCATCTAGCATCCTGACATATTGAATGCCTCGACGGCCCTAATCCGTTTTGAGCGCAGTCGGGGGGGGGGGGGGGGGGGGGGGGCATCCGTGGGAATGTCTTGCAGAGGTCACTTCACTGCTCCGGAGCAGGAAGACGTCTGCCAGTGCATAGCGGAACACGGAGTCGTGAAGAGATGGATTTCGATCTCTCCGTAAAGAAAGTGAAGTTATTAATGCAGGCACCTCCGACTGACCCACGTACGATGCCAGCCATCCGGATGAAAGCACAAGTACCCTGCGGCCAACAACAGAAGATGTAAAAAGGAAACCTAATGACTGGCCCGTACCGTAAGAGAACGAGGGCGGTTCACAACCGCTCGACAGCCGGCGGCCCACCTTCCGTTGAAGAGTTGTGAGCTTACAGGTACTGCAGTTCGCTGCACCCAACGCTTGATGCACGATAGTCTACACAAGAGAGCAGAAACCCAAAAACACAAAAAGGGGTGGGCGGGGGGGTCACAACATCTCTCTCTTGGCGCCCCATGCTGTACCGACAGTTGGGCCTCACCCTTTCTCTTAGGGATATACATGGACGTCCTTACAGGCAGCACACCGTAACCCAAAGGCGTGGCAGAGAGACTCCGCAGAGCGACTCTGGCCTGACCGCTGGCCATCTATGCTCCGGGTGCGAGCACCCATCATAGCATAGGGGGGCCAGCCTGACCCAGCATTTATATACCCTGCCAGGGTGAACTTGCATAAAAGAGGGCAGGGGCGTTTAGACCCTGAGGACTAGGGGAAGTCCCGCATACCCCAACAGAAAGACAAAGGCTATGCACTGGTGATATAGGAGAGGCAGGGTTGCTGAAAAACAAAAAGACCCTGAAGGCACAAAAAAGAAAAATCTTGTGTCACGCACAGCAGAAAAGAAACGGAGCCCGACGGAGTTCTAGCGGCGAACGCAGCTCTCATTTAAGCGACCACGCGACCGAGGGGAATGCTGAAGAGCGGGGCCTTCTACCCAGAGAAAGCACTCTACAGCTAGCCTCTGGCCGGCCTGCATTAGGACACTCTTACCTTTCCGGTTGATCTTAACCGCAGGGATTATGATGACAACCTCTTAGAAGAAACCTCATCACTCCCTCTTGTCTGTGCAGACTGGATTCGCTCACACCCCACAGCTTCGGGTCTGCGGGTCCTTCTAAACAACGCAGTATTCCTCCTTTGGGTCTTTCTCGCAAAGCATTGGAATGAGCCGCAATGGAATGCACCGTATGGGTTACTACCGGTTGGAGTGTTTTAGCTGAGGCCACTGAACTCTGGAGTATAAAGGAGCTATGAAGAACTGCGGTCATGGCAAACTTAGTCAGGGTCGCGGTCCTGTATAAAGGGGTTCTTGCCTGCCGGCATCAGCGGAACCACAAGCACAGTAGGAATGACATGCCTCTCAAGACGTGATGTAGAAAGAAAGTGGTTCGTTTTCTTAGAGACCTTACCAAAGGCAAGTAAACACGACGCACGCGACAGCAACATAGACCTTTGCCCATCTGCGCCTTCTTTCCAACGAAGCCGCCATCACCTAGCGCCTTCGCCATACTGCTAAGCTACTCAAGAACAAGAACGCAGTGCTCAGACGATACCTATCCAAACCCTCTGGCGATACCTTGCCTCTGCACTTCGTAGGTGTGGTCGGTCAGCAACTAGCAGTCACGCATCTCGGGGAGGAGTGCAAGCCGACCGTCAGTGATCAGCCAGTGCACATAGCCTCGAAGTAGCGCATCACCTCCAGGTAGATCGTGGTAAGGACCGCCTGCTCCTGTGGCGGCAGTGATGTGGACTGCGCAAAACCCGACTGCCACACATTCACGAGCTGTGGAAGAAGAGGTGTCGGCATCTTATCCGTGCACCCTAGATGAACGCGCCACCCTACGGCAGGGACGAATGTGAAGCTGCGGCCAGAAAGTTGTGTGACGTTGACAGAGAAGACATGGAGAAGCGCTGCAACAGGGCACAGGCGGCGTGCATGACTGAGGCGCCCTGAGAGAAGGATTGATATTGCAAGCCTTTGAACGGATGGCAAATGTTCTCTTCTTACACACACAG
The DNA here is from genome assembly GCA_964035575.1 of Rhynchopus sp. YZ270_cl-10. Lineage (NCBI taxonomy): Eukaryota > Euglenozoa > Diplonemea > Diplonemida > Diplonemidae > Rhynchopus > Rhynchopus sp. YZ270_cl-10. Next base: position 752,987 of record OZ037866.1, on the reverse strand, counting down.
CACGAACAACACCGCAGCAGCAGCAGCAGCAATCCTACAGCGACAGGTAGAATCTTGCACCCAGGGATCAGCCTCACCACGAGACGTCCATTGCTAGGCTGTGTCGTTTGGGTAGGCACATGGAGAAGGAGGGCTTTCGCAGGTTGGTACATGGTCCAGCTAAACACCCGCACAGCGTCCAAACTCAGCGAAGACTGCGGCGTATACCATCAGCTCCTGCGCTGACGACCAGCCGTACACGAGGATGGACAGCGTGGTGTTCATCATCACTATGAATACGCCCAGTGCAAACGACCTCTACGGCGCCGAGCGGGGGTCTCCATCCCGACTGACTGGCACCCGTCCCGCAGGTCATCTTAAGCAGTGTAGGCCAGGTGCGAGGATGGAAGCCAGCGTTGCCGTCAAGGTATATAACGAGCGTTTACCACCCACAAGATCTCTATGAAGTGCAGGAGGAAGCGGTGTGGTGCATGGAGGGCAGATGAAGAGAGGGCAGATATAACGACTTAGTCAGGGAGGGTGTGCCCAGCAACTAAGGGAATAACGACGGTGTCCGTCACTCCCAAGACAGTGTCGCAGGCCGAAGCTACAAGGCCTTGGTGTCATTGCGTGACTGCCCCACGAGGGCTGCAAGGATAAACGTGAACCACGATACCGTAGAGAGTTACTCAGGAGTGGGTGGGAGGGAGAAATTTTAATGTCATGGTCACGTTTGCATAACATCAGAAATCATATCGCATGATTTTGGATTCGGTTGCAGAAATCATCTCTCATGATTTCTGAATCGGTTGCAGAGTTGGCTAGCCGAAAACAAAAAGGCTGATATTTGGTTGCACAAAATATAATCCTTCTTTTGTTTTCGTAACGCCAAACTCTTTAACCTTTTGTTTGTTTGCTTGAGCTTACCGAATCGCTCAACTGCGATGGGAAGAATCGTGCGTGTTTTGATCTCGTCACTGGAATTCTTTCAGATGGAATTCGAGATCTGAACCGCGACGATAATTTGAGAAATCCAGAAAGCTTCAGAGATAATGAAATCCCCAACGCAGATCTCTGGCTTTCATATCCCAACGCAGGTGAGGAGTTCAAAAGAAGAAGGACGAGAACGACGGAACCATGATGTCAGGGAGAGCTCTGCGCGGCAAGGTTCGTGTCATACTTAACGTTGAAGTCTAGCTTATCGCACACAAGCTCATGCAGCTGTACTACGCGTCGAGCCACACCCAATATCACACGTACAGCCAGCCACCACCGCCGACGCCCACGTTGATAGTCGTCGTTGAACACACCACCAGCTTCCCAGACCTGCCACTTGGCACGCAGAAGGCATTCGGCACAGAAGGATTCTCGTCCAGCATCAGAGTCATGGAGTGCCCTCCACCGGCTCGCAAGCGACCACAGCCACATCACCGTTGTAGGCCCGGAAAGTGCGGAAGTCCAAGCGGTGCACCACAGTCCCAAACACAGACACGACATCGGTACACAGTCTCAGCTTAGTGTCGTTAAACATGCCAGAGTAATTCGATGTTCAGACATTGTGACACAGAGGTACCCACCACATCGGCCAGAACAGCACGCGTCGCTGCCAAGGTCCGAGCTGCCTCCATCCGTAGTCAGGATCGCTCTGGCGGGTCGTCTGGAGGATGATATGAAACAGCCACGGCCTGGAGTGTCGTGTGTCCACCTTGCAAGGTGGCTGGTCACGCGCCAGTCGATGTTCCATACACCACTCTAGGCTGACGCAGTCACTGGCGGCGGAGCGACATAACCCAGCGGCACTGCAGGACGTGCACGCCTACGGCATCGTCCTGGTGCTCGTCGCACGAGGTACAGAGAAGATGAAGTCGTACATGGGGAAGTAGCACTCGGTCGCAGACGCAGTCTTGCTGGTCCCAGGGGCGGACGCCGTGCCCACATTATCACGCAGCCTGGGTCGCGGGCGGTGGCGCATAAGGTCGACGCTGCAGGGACCCCACCACGTCCGTGGGTACGAAGAAGGTCCGCGAGAGCGGGACGACAAACACAATCACACTTGAAAAAGAGTAACGCCGGACATCGCAGGAGGAGAAAGACTGAACCGACAACGTTGCGAGACCCGCAAACCCGCAAAGCCTCTATTCATACATCAGGCATGTAGGTATAGAAGTCATGTATACCCTGATGGACAGGCAGGTATTGCGCAAGGGGGGCCTTGCAAAATTGAATGTGCTGTTGGAGAACTTTTCGAGACACTGCAGCACTGTGTGGATTAGATTGAGGTTGCTGCTGGGGTCTTGTACTCGGCGCAACAGTTTTCTCATGACAGCCAGTGACAGAATAACAGGAACATCCGTCCATGCATCTCAGAGAAATCAAAACTGTACAAAAGGGGGCGCTCCACACCAGGAGTGTTTTCGACAGCTCCAAGAAGGAGGAGTACCAACCAAGACAACCTCGCACAGGTCAGAGTTCCTATCACACGCAGGCAGCCATGCGAATAGATTCACTCTAATTTGATACTCAAAACCACCCAGCACACTCTCGGGTCGGTCAGAGCTCTACTCACACGCAGACATTGAAAACCGAGAGGAGGAGTCTGCAGACACCACACACAAGCTGTTCACAAACCAATCCAACAGCACTGCATGACTGTGATAAACGTGACGTGAAATACAAAGCCCTCCCGTGGCAGTGTACCACTACAGATCATAAGAGGAACGCACTCCTCACGTACATATCCACCTTCGACACAAGAAAACACATCACACACATACCACAGACCCGACAGACGCAACAGAGACTGGAGAGAAAGAGGCGAACAAGATGAGACATGAAAGGAAGGGGAACGAAGAAGAGGAAGGACGCTACCTTAAACCAAGCAGATAGGAAGCTAGCACCACATCACTGAGACACGAGTTAGTCGGATGAGCCAGGACTCTCACGCTTGGTCAGCATCAACAGTAAGTAACAGTACTAGCGTCTGAGGGAAAGACTCAAGACACACTACCACGAACCACTGAGACAGATCAGTCTGAGTTAGAGAACGGCTTGCAAGGCAAACCCAGCCTCACGTGCAAAGTCGCCTTTAAGATCAGCGAAAGGTACAACTTCACACAGACAGACAGACCATTGTGTGGAGGTGACTGATTCCCAAACCAGCCATGCAGCAGTGCACAGGTAAGGGTGCTCTAGTAAACACAGGGAGTCAGACCACTGTGAGGAAAACCTGAAGACACAATCTTATAAAGCACTGAAACAGCACTGATTGATAAAGAGAAAATATTGAAAAGGCAAAAGCCAGACTCTCGTGCCTAGACACCTTCAAAAATAAAGTGAGAGCTCCCAAACAGACACCTGAGGAAAAATCGAGGTCACACTATCACACACCACTGCAACAGCACAGTATGAGATTAGAGAAAAGATTGTAAGATAGAGCCGAGCCTCTCGTGCTTAGTCATCCTTAAAATGAGAATTCACACAGCTAGTCTTACCTCCCAAGGCGTCCACCCAGGCAGAAAACGCACAAACAACAATCAAAGCTTATATCATGCTGCCGGAGCACACTGAGTTCCACACCTGCGACATGGGTGGCACTATGCTGCCTGACTGCTCCCTTGGCACACCACTTCCGTACTGCAACACCCAGACAGTCATGCGAACAGAGAGGAAGTGTCTGAAAACCCAGGCAGACCTAGTGCAAGAGTGGTTAGTTATAGCAGTAGCAGTAGCAGTAGCAGTAGTCATCCAGTGATCTAAACCAGATGCTCACTCAGGCAGACCTAGTGCAAGAGTGGTTATTTGTAGCAGTAGCAGTAGCAGTAGTCATCCGGTGATCTAAACCAGGCTCACCCAGGCAGACCTAGTGCAAGAGTGGTTATTTGTAGCAGTAGCAGTAGAATAATGGGTCAGAGTACTTGTGTATATAGCCATACGCATAAACAATTCAATATCTAAAAGTGAAGTTAATGATGCAGACACCTCCCGCTGACCCACGTACGATGTCAGCACGATGAAAACACAAGTACCTATCAAAAGATGAACCCAAGCCTCGTGGGCTTATTCAGCCAAACAAAAGAGTGCACGCGGATAACACAAAACAGACCGACGAAACAGACACCAGCGGGAACAGGACGAACAGGACGGGGCGAGGGAAGCCCAACCGGGAAACAAGAGGGGAGGCTTTCTTTTTCTCTGAGGGAGATGGGAGGGGAGAGGGGGGGGTTGGCTAGTCTCTACCACCTAGGGCAAAACCGTATGGACACAATAAGTAGAATCAGAGTTCAAGAAGCGAGCTACCGTCAAGTCGTAGCATCGTTAAGAGATCAAGTGAACAGAGATTCTTTAGTGTCACGTTCGCGATTTACACAACCTTGAAATTTTAATGTCATGGTCACGTTTGCATAACATCAGAAATCATATCGCATGATTTTGGATTCGGTTGCAGAAATCATCTCTCATGATTTCTGAATCGGTTACAGAGTTGGCTAGCCGAAAACAAAAAGGCTGATATTTGGTTGCACAAAATATAATCCTTCTTTTTTTTTTTTTTGGAAAACAGGGTTTTGTTAACAGAGTTTGCACTCTTGTTTGTCCGATGTTTTCCTAGGCAGACAAAAGGGAATATTAGGAGCATAGAACAATACCTTCAGGACTGTGTCGCCCCCCTCTTTGTCAACGCTGGAGCGTAGTGCCTCGAGACTGCCTCCCTGCAGTGCTGCCTGCACTGCGCGTGTCTGTGAGTCGAGCTCTGCTGTGACAGCTGCTCCGGTGTCCCCTCCTTCGCCCCCCCAGCCCTCCATAGCGTGTGCAAGCTGTCCAAGGTGCACCTCGTAGATCTGCATGACAATGCTCTTCTCGCTCTCAAACCACGCATCCACCAGACGCAGGCACGACCGCACGGTCTTATCGGCTTCAAGCCTTTTGTCTGAAGTGCAGTCTGCGTACAGGCAGTACACACCGAACGCCTTTGCGTGGTCCGTCATTGCCTCCGCAGCCTCAAGTGGCATGCCAAATGTTGTCGCAAACCTGCTTGTCTTGGTACCAACATTCCCATGCAGCATGGTCCCAGTGGCAATCCCAACCTGCATGATACCCTGCAGCTTCTGCATCTCAGAGACAAAGTTGAGTGCGGCAGTGGTGTGCATCGTGCACTTCTTGGAAGCGTTCCAGGAGACCGTGAGGGTCCTGCCGGTGACGTTGCCGACAACGCCGTCGGTAGCGCCGGCAGCTTCGAGGGCAGACCTGACCATGATGTTGCAGTTGTCGAACATCTCGTTGTCCGAACGTGCGTCTTGCTGCAGTGATGTGGTGATGTGGTGATGTCAGTTTTGTTCAACAAATAAAATGGTTGTCGAAAGTGTTTGTACACCGATGAGGTGCTGAGGCCAACCAGAGGTTAAAAGAAAGTGATGGGTGCATACCAGACGGCAGACGGCCACGGTGACAGCCCCCCTGACCACCTGCAGGGCAGTTCTCGTCTTGCCCTGCTGGTTCTGGATGCGTCTGAAGCTGTTCATCGTTGTGACTGTGTTGTTGCTGTTCGAGTTCCCCTTGTTTTCCTTGGGGGAGGAGCACACGGGCTGCACCCTGTGCACCTTAGACTGCAGCGTCATGTTGCAGTCCGATGCTTTGTCATTCAACCTGCACTTCTGGTTGTTGTTCACCATCAAGAACAGTTCGTGCCCTGCACCTAGCCCTTTAATCTCATGAACACCATGCTTCATAACATGCGCTCCAGACAGCACATCCTGGTTCTGCTTGATCGCAGCGTACATATCAGACGTAATGCAGATTGTCCCCCCCTTCGCCTTCGCCTCCACACGCGATGCAAGGTTCACTGTGGACCCACGGTAGTCCACCCTTCCGGTCACAGGGTTCTCCTCTGCGATGGTAGCTCCATAGTTGATGCCGATTCTGATGACGAGGCCACCGGCGGGCAGTTCGAGTCCTGGGGGCCATTTTCTTACGGAGAGATCTTCTTGTACCTTGAGGGCAAAGGCGGCTGCGGGGCCAGGCTTGGCGAAGGAGACCATGAAGGAGTCACCGATGGTTTTGACCTCGTAGCCTTCTGTTTCTGCGCAAGCGTCGCGGAGAACTTCGTTGTGGATCTCCATCGCGTCGTTCATGTCTCCGGCAGAACGCTTCCAGAGTGCAGTCGACCCTTTGATGTCGGTGAACACAATCGCAACGTTGCCGGTTGGGGGCTCGACCACCGCCTTCCCACCCTCCCCACTGAACCCGCTGGAGACCAACACTGCAGACGGCACGTAGGCACGAAATTCTAACAAATTCGCAACCATCTTCCCAAAGTCCCTCTGCATATGCTTCAACTCATGCAGACACGACGTCTCCTTTGTGTCCAACTCCAGGTCCATGTTGGCTACACTTTCCATTTTGGTCTGCATTTGCTTGATGGGGCGCAGGATGATGTAGGAGGTCACAATGCTGACCATCACTAACGCAACTGCCACGCCGGCAACAATGAATTTAAGGACAAAGCGGGAGTGGTCGATGTCGGACACGACAGCGTCCTTCTCGATCTGGATGTTGCGTTGCAGGAGGGCCTGTTCAGCGCGGACCTTGCCAAAGATGGTCTCCTCGTCGAGACTCACGACAACCCACCAGTCCACGCCCAGGTTCTCGAGGTGGATGCGATCGCATCCAACAAAGTGGTCGCTCGCTGTGCCGTTCACGGTCACCTGGATCGTGCGGAAGGTGCCGTACAACGAAGCATAGTCCCCCGCAATGGAGCGGGCAATGCCGGAGATGTACCCGTCCGTCGCGTTCACGTCGTACATCGGGCGCTTGAGCTTGCCGTACGCGCCACCAAGAATGTTGTACCCCATGTACTCTTCGAGCTGTGAAGGGAAGGTAGGGTGTAGGGTAAATGTACAGAGGTCCATTGATAAGCTTTTTAGAAAGGTTGAGAGTGTTAGTAACCTTTGTAGAAGGGACCGCTGATGTGGCCGAGTGGTTCAGAGGAGAATCGCTAGGTGGTGCATGCACAAGCTAGGTGGTGGCAAACCTTTTTGACACCAAAAAAGTCGCCGACAATGCTACTGCAACTCTCGTTCCGTACGTGTACAGACCACTCGTAGGTGGAGGAATTGACAGAGCTGGTGGCTCTGGTGATCCACCTTACCACCTCTGAAAATCTCGAGGCGGCCATCGGCATCTTCGAGGAAAAAAACTTGGCTTACAAAAATAAAGCAGGCAGACCTACACAAAAATCTTGGCTAAAAATGGGGGTTGGACTCTGTGGACGCAGGCCCCGGACCTCCGCGGATTGTGGACACAAAGAAAACAAAAAAAAATCAACAACAACAAAACGATCATACCGCCGACCCATGGCTCACTCCTGTGAGGAGGCCGCTCTGGTCTGCCGCCTCCCACCCTGCATCACCACGGGACTTCATGCTCTGTGACACCCAGCTGCTTGCAACGACTGTGAACAGCCTGTAGATCACGTCCCCAGTCGTGCCAGTGGTGAGCTTCTTGAGGAAGGTCGACACATCGTCCAGACTCACAAACACTATACCCTCAATAAACTCCCCCGTCACCACCGGGTCCGGGATCTTCCCCACCACGCAGTACCCCGCAAACACACCTAACGGCACGATGTTCGGGAACTTCGTCTCCCCTGGCACAATCACCCCTGTTCTCGACAGAGACATCGAAGGCAACTCATCCACCCCTGGACCGGTCACAGGGTAGATAGAGAACAACCTCGACCCTGTCAACGGCGTCATAAAATGCGCTTCTCCGGTCACATTCCCTACTTTTGGCTTCATATACAACGCAACAACCTGGCGTACATGGGGGGTAGGCACAATGTCGCCACCAGATTTGGGACCTTCTGGGAAGGTCACCACTCCGTAGTCACCTTGCGCTATGGCGAATGCTGCGAACGGGGACCCCTCTGACAGGGTGGCGGCGGAAAGGTACATATCCGCTGCCATGCCGTCGAGCCAGTCTGTGGTGTTCTTGGCGGGGTGGTGGGAATGCCTTGCTGCTATGCCGATGAGGTTGTCCATTGCTTGGTTGGACTGGCTCAGCCACAGGGCAACCACCTGAGAGACCCCCGAGGATGAATAGCCGAGCGCTTTCGAGCTGACATCAAACAGTGATTGGCTTGCGGATGCAGTCAGTTTGCGGACAGAAGCGTCCATGATGAGGCGGGTGTCGTCGAGGCCAGCATCGCACGAAGTCTCCGCCAGAATCTCGGTACAAACGCCGGACAACAAAATGCCAAAAAAGCAGAGCAGCGCAATAATAGTCTGCACAGAGAGGATGTGCGACACAAAGGACTCCTCCACGAAGACGTCATCCTCGCCGTAGTCCTTCACAATGGCGTCGTCGGAGTCGACGTCGCCGTCACCGTCGTCTGAGGGCATCATCACTAAGTTATCCCTCGGCATGGTTGTGTAATGTGGATCTATTGGTTATAGGTGGATGTATTCAAGAGAGAGGGGGAAAGAGTGAAAAAATGAAGTTTTAAAAGATGCAAAGATAGTGTGAGAGAATAGCTTAACACTAAAGAAAAGGGTCGGCTTTTTTTTGCGAATCATTCGTGCGTAACATTCGTTCTTCACCAAATGGGATAGCGTGGGATAGGGGGGGGATTCGAAATGTTGTTTTTGGACCTTTTGGTGGAAAGGTACCAACTGCATCAGTCTGTGTCTTCTTCACGACACCTGATGTTCACCTCGTACACGGTTGAGAGCTTCAAGAGTGCAGATGCTACTGTTTCTTCGGTTGCGCATGCAGCAGGGTCTGACGGGAGTGCCATGCCCCCGCAGATGTAGGCGGCCACGATGTTGGCTTGGATTGCCATCATGTTGTCTGTGTAATGCACGCCATCGGTTGTGAAGTGTGCTGCCTCTTTCATGATGTCGTATGAATCCAACATCGCAGACCCTGTGCACGAAGCCACCAGGCTTAACGCCTGTCGATATGCCTCAGCCTTCGTCCCGCTATTGCACAGTGCGAACTCACTCCCTTTTTTCGCTTTTTGCAGGTTAAAATAGTGAACAGGAATGAGGAGAACACGGGATCCCGGTTTCATAGAGCGTTTGACAGCTTCAACCGTTTTCCTCATAATGTGAAAATACTCCATGACAGGGGTGAACATCGAGCTCATGTCATCGAGGCCGTTGCTCATGACCACGTAGTCTGCTGACCGGATCGCCTCTTTGCTGAAGGTGTAGTTGAGTGTCTGCGGCTTGCGGGAGGAGGGTGCCCAGCCAAAGTAGAGACGGCCGTTGTCAAACTGTGGTGCCATTGGGCTTGCCTTCGTGGGCTCGATGAAATCAAAAAAATAGTTGAAACTGTCCTTCGGAAAGCCAGTGCCACGCTGTTCATCGCTGAAGTGCTTCCGCTTCTCCGACGCCGTGGTCATGCTTCCCGCTCGCCGTCCCAATGCCATTGCAAGCGAATGCAAATTCGTATCCCCCACCCACACCTGGTTGACATAAGAGAAACACGCCTCCGCCTCTAAATCCTTCAGCGAAGGCAGCTTGCAGCTCTCCGGCACCCACTTCACCTCTGCCCCCGATGTGTCCAACACACCGGGAAAGAGGTCCGCATTTTGCGCACACATTCCTTTCACGACTTTGTAGGCCTCCTTTTCTCTGAAGGAGATGGGCTCGCCTGGGGTTCGTGCGACGGCGACAACACGGTGTGGTGCAACCTTGCTGGGAGGAGCGTCTGTCTCTGTGTCCTTCGGTGTCACGTAGTGTGGACGTGAATGCACGCTTCCCACAGCAGACGATGCCGATGCAGGTGAACACCGACTGAAAAGCATCTTACCCGCAATCATCCCCCCCACCAAAGCAATGAACAACGTCAACACCCGCGCGATCCCCGACTGCGCCATAGTGCCCACACCCTCTCTTGGAGACAAAAGTGTCACGTTGTGTGTAATTAATGTCAAATCCGATACATTCGCCTAGTGTGGGTGCAAGGGTGGGGTTCAATGGGGAGAGAGATAATTTGCTCTATAATATTGATTTTAGCGACAAGAGAGCAGGGAGTCACAACATCTCTCTCTTGGCGTCCCATGCTGTACTGACAGTGGGGCCTCACCCTCTCTTAGGGATTTACATGGACCATAACCCCAAGGTGTAGCAGAGCAAGCTCTGGAAAGAAAAGAAAATATTCAAGCGCTGGATGTCTCTCTCGTACGACACTCATCTTCGGGAACACTAATGGGTTTGAATTTTCTTTTTCTTTTTCGGCTGTTGCTTCGTGAAGAAGAACGAAAGGGAAAAAAGCTCTGAAAAAGATTGGAAATTTTTTTTCTTTTGGGAAAAATTCATATCTAGATCTTTTGTTTTGCTTTTGTTCTTTTGCAAGTAAAATGAAAAAGTAGGGTACAGACAGTACACCCCTTTCCCTAATTGTGTAGCATAGACCTTCGCTACAGTAGCGGGCAATGGGCTGACTAAAAACTGTAAAAGTAAAAGCAAAGGTGGTTTCGAACTGCCTGCTCCTATCCCACATTCTCTGTACCCCCGGCGGCATCTCATCAGTAGCAAGGGTTCCTCTCCGAAAAAGTGAAAAGAAAAGAAAAGTTAATAAGATGACCCTAAGCCTCTCGTGCTTAGTCACCTTTAAGTAATTTCATCATATGCAATCAATAAATTGATAGTATATGGTGAGGGAAAGAAATTCTACGGTGTCAATAACTATCTTCGCCCACACAGGAAAAAACGGGAAACGAAATAGGGGGAGAGTTTGTTAGTTGTACGCTTCCACTTTTTTTCTCTCGTTTTGAAAACTGATATGTCTACAAAACAGAGCCAAATAGAAAAAGTAATAAAATGAAAGTCCTGAAGAACAGAAAGTGATGTGTGAGAAGGGAGGAGCACAGATGAGGGTGAAAACAGTTAGAGCGACCGTAGCATTTCCCTTGTCAACTGCGTTTGACCTATAATAAAATAAAAAAGACAGACGTAGTAATGAAAAGAAAGCGTCGAAAAGTTTTAAAATGTAAAGAAAAGAGTTGCAACGAAAAGTGGCAAAAGTAAAAAAGTAAAAAGGAAACCATACCATGTGGTAAAAAAGGCAAAATAAAAGGGTATTGGTGTGGCAGAAAGGGGGGTACGAAAAAGTGCTATAAAGTGCTATAAAGTGCGATAAAGTGCTATTTTCTGCTATTTTGGGGGTCTGAATTTTTTTTATTTTGGAAAAATTTTCACACACATAGGAATGTAACAAGGGGCGGCCGGAGTGAAAAAGGTGGCCTGCACGTACGATGAAGAAGAAGAAGGACAGTGGGTTGACAAGGGCTGTCCTGAGTAAGGGAAAAGGGGCTACAGGGAAACACAAACTTCTCAACTCAACTAACTAAACGTTCACGATACGCCCGTCTCATGTCCAGGTGCGTGAGTATCCATGAGCACCAGTCTTGGACCTTCACGTTGTCCTCCTCTTGGCGGCGGACCCTGTGGCACACGAGCTCAAGGGTCTGCTCTCGCTTCCTCATGCAGTCGGTGAGGATGTCAGCCAAAGTGGGTGACCGACTGGGGTACGCAAAATCCAGACGCACATGCTGAGGTCCATCTGAGTGCTAGGCATCGTTGCACTTTAATTTGCGATAATAAAAAAAAGGGGAAACGACAATGTGGACTCTAAAAATGTGGATTACGACAATGTGGATTAATAATCCACATTGTCGCATAATCCACATTGTCGTAATCCACATTGTCGCAAAAAATAATCCACATTGTCGCATAATCCGGATTCTTGATTTTTTGCCTTCTAAGGTGAGCCTCTGTAATAACTAGACTCTCGAAAATTTTTTTGGTCGCATCCTAAAAGTGCCCAATTTTGCAATTAAAGCCAGAATTGAGCAGTTTTGAGCCTCTCTGGGGGTCTAAAACGCGTTTTTGCGGTTTTTTCCACCAAAACACCAGTATCCACCTTGTCACATAATCCGGTATTGACTATTTTTGCCTTCTAAGGTGAGACTCTGTAATAACTAGACTCCCGAAAATTTTTTTGGTCACATCCTAAAAGTGCCCAATTTTGCAATTCCAGCCAGAATTGAGCAGTTTTGAGCCTCCTACTGGGTACCCAGAGAAGGCACCTTGACAGCAGCGAAGGCGCAAGACAAGGTATGTAAATATGTTTAACTTTCTGGTGAATATTCAACAAAATAAGGCCGTCGACTCGTATTTCCTCCAAGAGTCTCCAGAACAATATTTTACACCCCGCCAACTTATTTTTTTAAGAAGTCACCTTCTTTAATTTCCCCACCACTCACAAATTCACTTTTAAACAGGTATCGCAATGAGTGCAACGTCGAGAGTGCAGAACGAGCGAACATATGGGTAGAAAGGGGGGTGGGAACACTCTGTCAGTCACTGCTATTGCCATTAACCCAGGGAGCATAGCTAGTGCAAGAAATTCGACTTTGGAAACCTTCCGGAAAGTCTGTCCTCTACTTACGGAGGACTAGACGCAAGAAAATATTGTTTGTTCCCCCAGAAAACCAGTGCACAATTCACACTCCTTGTGGGTGGTCTTGTTGCCTTTTCGTCACAGTAATTTTGGCCCAGGCATGCTCTTGAAGTATGACAATTTAGTGTGTATGGGGCAGGGTGTTGTTTTGTTCTGAATTCTCTTTGTTATAACATCTAAGTCAATCGCGGGTGGTGGTTTGTGTAGCGTGAGGCACTCTTTTTAGCAAACTTCCTGCGGCTGCTAAAGTGTTATTTCTTCGGATTTAACAACGTACAGCGTAACATAGTGGTTTAGCCTGGTCGACACAACCTTTGATAGATACGGGATAACCAACCCCCTTCGACCCCTCGTGGGTTCACTGAACAAGCCCTAGTGGTAGTTAAACGCGATTGACATTTACATTTCTTAGAGATGAAAGAACAAGATAACACTTCTGTACCCGCGCATCAAAATTGTGGAAAACTTTGCACCCCAAACACCCTCAACAACGCCCGCCAAAAGGCGCCCCTTGTTGCTGGGAGTTGGTTCTCATGATACCTGCACAGCGGGCATTCCTCTGAGTCCAACGCATGTTTGGCCTGTCTGCGGCGTTGTACTTCAGGTGCACGAAGACAGGGTCTGGTGGTAAATTTTGCGTAGTACTGCGACGTGGTACTGCGTGGGTCTGGGAACCTGGGTACCTGGGTACAGGAAATTTGTTGTGGAAGACATCAACCACCATGCATTGAGGAGGGTAAGACAGTGTTCGCAGTTTCTACCTGATAGCATTACAACATTTAACTTCTCCACGGGGGTCTTGGGCCGTTCACTCGGTTCTACCTTGACTACCGGAAGATATTCTTGAGGCCTTTTTGGTCTCTAGAATATCCGGTCTTCCCGAACGGAGGCACACTTTGTGTGTTACTACGACCTGGCAATTTCCAGCAGTAGGTTAAGTAATCTTTCTTGTAAATTGTTGGATCATTATCTCCTCAGTGCATGAATGCCCCACGTGACTGGACACTTTTGTGTTTGTCATGTGGAGCTGTGGTTGCTCTTTCACGACTTTTTTCCTGTTCCTGGGTACCTGGACCTGGACCTGGTACCTGGGTACCTGGGTACCTGGGTACCTGGGTACCTGGGTACCTGGGTACCTGGGTACCAAGAAGGCAAAAAATCAAGAATCCGGATTATGCGACAATGTGGATTATTTTTTGCGACAATGTGGATTACGACAATGTGGATTATGCGACAATGTGGATTATTAGGTCCACTATTCGGCCCCCCCCAGTAAGGAATTCCTTAAGAAAACCTCCTATTTGGGTAGCAACACAGTAGCGTCTCTAAATTGTATTTTCTTTGAAGAAAGTTTTCGATTTTTTTTTCTTTGGAATTATTTTTTACAAATCTTTCAATTCCGACCATTTTTTTAGCCCGGAAACACACTCCACGGTACGCAACTTTTAGTGGAGCCGACCCCCTTTTCTGCACTGAAATCCCTATGGCAGCGTCCGCGAAAGACCCCCCCCTAAAGCTAACATCCATGCTTATTGGTATTTCACTAATTAAAATTTTGGTATTTTATAAGATCTTTTTTTTTGAATGAACTCAGAGTTAAGTTTCTGAGTTCATTAAAAAAAAAATCAGTGAAAAATTCCGAGAAGGTATTAATTTAGATAGGAAAAGCTATGTCAACAGCTATGTGTCCCCTTATTTTACCTGTAAATACTAAGGATATAGGAAGGAATTCACTAATATCTGTCTCTAAACCCATTACCAAAAAGGGGGGGGGGAGGAAAGGGGGGTGGAGGCTTGTCGCCCCCTCCGAACACTCTAAATAGAGCGCGAAAGAGCTTCACGATCCGGGTCGTCTGCGGCGACGCCGACTTTCTCGCAGAAACCCCCCTTTTTTGAGTGACCCTATTGACCTCCGTGATGAGTCTCTCCAAGAGTTACAGACAATTGTCCGCCTGTTCCTCCTCTTCCTCCTCCGTCTCGCTCTCATTGTCCTCCTGGGGTGCCGGTGATGCAACTACAGGAGTAGTAAACGGCTGACACCCCTTTTCTCCTGGTGGTTCTCTTCTGCATATGGAGAGACATATGCTTCGAGCTCCACACCTCGCGCATCCAGCTCCTCGCGTCCCACCCTTTGTCCCCCTGCCAGTGAACCCCTGCATACACCTGCAGCTCGGCGAAGTTTTTTAGGACTCGGAAAGGCCGGGTTTTCAGCTCCTGAGCGAATGCTTTGGCTGCTGATTCCATTTCCCCCTGTTGTGTTGTTCTGTGGGTGGTTATATGGGTGTTTGTGAGGATTTCCTTGTATATCCTTAGTATTTACAGGTAAAATAAGGGGACACATAGCTGTTGACATAGCTTTTCCTATCTAAATTAATACCTACTCGGAATTTTTCACCGATTTTTTTTTTTAATGAACTCAGAAACTTAACTCTGAGTTCATTTAAAAAAAAAATCTTATAAAATACCAAAATTTTAATTAGTGAAATACCAATAAGCATGGATGTTAGCTTTAGGGGGGGGTCTTTCGCGGACGCTCCCCTATGCATTACTGCATACACACCCATGGAGCCACTTTAAATTGACTTCTACTCCACGAAAGTGGTCGATTTTTTTTATGGTGAAAAGCGGGGAGCTCGGAAATTCACTGCCGCTGGTTTTCAGGGGGGGAAAATTACATGCCACACACCCACCTCACCGAGAGCCAAAACAGAAATACGCTCACCTTGATATTTTTTTTGGAAAAAATATTTTTTTTTCTGGATTTTCAACTTACCTTCCTTCACCCCCCCTGTAAGGGGAACCGTAGGTGAAGTAAGGTATAGTATTGAAATCGATGTGGGGGGGGAGTAAAGGGTCAATTTTACAAAACCAGATTTTGAGGAAAATTTTAGCCAAAAATGGGCCCCACGTATAAGCAACCGGGCTCATATTTCTCAAAATTTAAGTGGTCAAAAAATTGTCCAATTTTCGAGATTGACCCCACCACTGCACGGGCGGATCCCAAAAATGCAAATAAGGACCCTTTTTCAACTTACCTTCCTTCACCCCCCCTGTAAGGGGAACCGTAGGTGAAGTAAGGTATAGTATTGAAATCGATGTGGGGGGGGAGTAAAGGGTCAATTTTACAAAACCAGATTTTGAGGAAAATTTTAGCCAAAAATGGGCCCCACGTATAAGCAACCGGGCTCATATTTCTCAAAATTTAAGTGGTCAAAAAATTGTCCAATTTTCGAGATTGACCCCACCACTGCACGGGCGGATCCCAAAAATGCAAATAAGGACCCTTTTTAATTTGTTCTCTTGAAATATGTCATTTCATATGTTCGCGAAAAAAAATATGACTGATCCTACAAGGGTTGAAGGAAGGTGGTTGAAAATTACAATAACAACAAGAACAAGTAATTGCTAAGAAAAAAAACGGGGTGTGCTGCGAAAAACCCCGCGCGATTTTCGAAACCACCATAGCATCCTAGCGATTTGCTGGAGGTGCTGATGTACCTGGTGTGATCGACGTGTTGTCGTCTGTGCATTCTGTGCTTCTTCCACACTGCTCCAACGACGACGACACTGCGTGGGACCCTGTGGACAAAAACGAGCTGGAACACGCCGAGCCTACTTCCAACAACGCTATCGATCAGATGGTGCTGGATGAAGAGGACAGCCCCCCTTCTTGAACGTTTCATCAGATGCAGGCGTCCAGTGGGTCTGGCAGCGTACGAAGAGCGTTAGCATACCTGAAGAAGAGCAGAGTGCTGGGTGTTGTAGATTATTTCTATAGGGTGGAGTTCCACAGCACACCCCGTTTTTTTTTCCGATAGCAATTACTTGTTATTTCTTTGGATCCGGCCGTTTCGAAACGTTCAATTGCGGGGTCGGACGATCAAAAATATGCATCTCACATTTCTGAGTGCAAAATATGAAAAAGTATACGGAGAACCATGGAATGTATGCTATACATTCTTTTCTTAGCGAAACAAAAAGAATGCAATTGGGTGCAAAAAATGCACCCGGGGGGAACTAGAAAAGTATATAGGATGAACCTAAGCCTCACGTGCTTAGTAACCTTGATCACGCACAAGGGGGGGAAAAACCAAAAAACAACGACATAACGGAAGCCCCCCAGAACCCCACATTTACCCCACATCCTGATACCTGATACCGAAAACATTCGCAACAGGAGCAAAAAAAAAGAGAAGTTGAAAGTGCAAACACCTCGCCGTACACCGGCGGACGAAGCACTGGTTCTCCGAGGGTTATCGAACCCCAGAGAGGCACTTCACTGGCAGCCAACAAACAAATAAATACCAGAAACGCTGTTCTCAGCCCCAGCCCACAAAACTAAAAGAAGAGGTGATAAGATGAACCTAAGCCTCTCGTACTTAGTTAGTCACCTGAACCGAAGTATCTCCGCACAGGGTCACCCACACCTGAAAGCAACAACACACAAAAGGAGCAACTCTCCTTCGCTGCACTGCCCCCCTCACTACGCTTCTCTGCAACCCACATTTGCTTCTGGGATTGCGGCCAACTTACGCAGGGTTTTTTCGATGTCTCCGGTAGTCTGGCACAGGCTGGGGTCTGAGGGCAGCTTCATCCCACCACACATGTACGAAGCTACGATATCAGCCTGCATACCCACTACCTTATCTGTGTAGTGAATACCATCGTGAGTGTAGTTCTCGGCCTCCTTCATGATGTCAAACGAACGGAGCAGTGCAGCTCCAGTGCAGGATGCCACGAGGGAAAAGGCAGTACGGTACGCAGAAGCTTTCTGCGGACTGTTGCACAGTTCGCACTTCTCCCCACGCGGGCATTTGTGTATGTTGAGGTAGTGCACTGGGATGAGCAGGAGACGTGCACCTGGCTTCATCATTTTCTGTACCATTTCGACACGCTTGCGCATTGTGTGGAAGTAGTCTACAATGGGGATGTACAGACCGCCCATATCCCACATCCCGCTGTTGATGACAACGTAGTCGGCAGAGGGAATAGCAGCTTGTGTCATGTCGTACTCAAAGGCAGCAGGGCGTCGTGCTCCGGGGGACCACGCGTAGTACATCCGTCCGTTGTCGAAGGACTGCTTTGGATACTTCCCCGACGTAGGGTCTATCATCTCAAGGTAGAAGTTGTACGGCCTCTTTGGGAAGTCCCCCTTCTGCTCCGGGTCGAAATACTTCCTATCGATCGACTCCTCGGTGCCCTTCCCGGCACGCCGACCCATTGCCATGGCGAGTCTGTAGAGGTTGCTGTCGCCAAACCATACCTGGTAGGGTGGTGTCGTGAGGTGGGCAAACTAAAATAATTGAAAAGGAAGAAAATTTGAAAAGATGAAAGTGGTGAGGTGGTCTCGTGCACAGGGGAAAAAAAAGATCTTGGGGAAAAGAAAGCGCACCCCACGCCTGGGGGAAGGTGTGCTGCCTGTCATTGTGGCATGGCGAGGTGACTCCTTCTAGAAAAATCCCTTGAAAAAAGGCAAACCACCCAACATGGCCCTAATAGGTCCAGGGGAAAACAGCACCGACCTGGACCCGTTCCCAGAACTACCATTGAGCAGAACAAGACGAGCAGCCACCCTGGCACATGAACCAAAGGATGGTTGCAATTAACTTTGCAACTATCCTTTGGTTCATGTTCCAGGGTGGGTGCTCGTCTTGTTCTGCTCAAAGTTAAAAAAAAGCGAAAAACGTACCTGGTATTTCTCGGCCATACACTTACGTCCTTCAAGTTCCGCCACTGTGGGCAGCTTGCACTTCTCCGGCATCCAGCGTATTTTGTTTCCCGGTTTCTCTATCCGACCTGGGAACAGGTCTTTGGTTTCGTTGCACATTCCCGACACTGTTGTGAATGCGGCCTCAGGTTCGAGGGAGGGTGTGCGAATGCTTTTGACTGGCTTTCCTTCATGAACCGGACTCTGCGTGTCGGGTGCGGTGGTTCTCACTTCGACAACACCAGCTGCAGAACTCTCCGCCAATACGTCTGTGTCTTCTTCACGACACCTGATGTTCACCTCGTAGACGGTTGAGAGCTTCAAGAGTGCAGATGCGACTGTTTCTTCGGTTGCGCATGCAGCAGGGTCTGACGGGAGTGCCATGCCCCCGCAGATGTAGGCGGCCACGATGTTGGCTTGGATTGCCATCATGTTGTCTGTGTAATGCACGCCATCGGTTGTGAAGTGTGCTGCCTCTTTCATGATGTCGTATGAATCCAACATTGCAGACCCTGTGCACGAAGCCACCAGGCTTAACGCCTGTCGATATGCCTCAGCCTTCGTCCCGCTATTGCACAGTGCGAACTCACTCCCTTTTTTCGCCTTTTGCAGGTTAAAATAGTGAACAGGAATGAGGAGAACACGGGAACCCGGTTTCATAGAGCGTTTGACAGCTTCAACCGTTTTCCTCATAATGTGAAAATACTCCATGACAGGGGTGAACATCGAGCTCATGTCATCGAGGCCGTTGCTCATGACCACGTAGTCTGCTGACCGGATCGCTTCTTTGCTGAAGGTGTAATTGAGTGTCTGCGGCTTGCGGGAGGAGGGTGCCCAGCCAAAGTAGAGACGGCCGTTGTCAAACTGTGGTGCCATTGGGCTTGCCTTCGTGGGCTCGATGAAATCAAAAAAATAGTTGAAACTGTCCTTCGGAAAGCCAGTGCCACGCTGTTCATCGCTGAAGTGCTTCCGCTTCTCCGACGCCGTGGTCATGCTTCCCGCTCGCCGTCCCAATGCCATTGCAAGCGAATGCAAATTCGTATCCCCCACCCACACCTGGTTGACATAAGAGAAACACGCCTCCGCCTCTAAATCCTTCAGCGAAGGCAGCTTGCAGCTCTCCGGCACCCACTTCACCTCTGCCCCCGATGTGTCCAACACACCGGGAAAGAGGTCCGCATTTTGCGCACACATTCCTTTCACGACTTTGTAGGCCTCCTTTTCTCTGAAGGAGATGGGCTCGCCTGGGGTTCGTGCGACGGCGACAACACGGTGTGGTGCAACCTTGCTGGGAGGAGCGTCTGTCTCTGTGTCCTTCGGTGTCACGTAGTGTGGACGTGAATGCATGCTTCCCGCAGCAGACGATGCCGATGCAGGTGAACACCGACTGAAAAGCATCTTACCCGCAATCATCCCCCCCACCAAAGCAATGAACAACGTCAACACCCGCGCGATCCCCGACTGCGTCATAGTGCCCACACCCTCTCTTGGAGACAAAAGTGTCACGTTGTGTGTAATTAATGTCAAATCCGATGCTAGTGTGGGTGCAAGGGTGGGGTTCAATGGAAGAGAGATAATTTGCTCTATAATATTGATTTTAGAGACAAGAGAGCAGGGAGTCACAACATCTCTCTCTTGGCGTCCCATGCTGTACTGACAGTGGGGCCTCACCCTCTCTTAGGGATTTACATGGACCATAACCCCAAGGTGTAGCAGAGCAAGCTCTGGAAAGAAAAGAAAGAAAAGTTTTTTTACATGATCCTAAGCCTCTCGTGCTTGGTCACCTAAGAAAACCAATAAAATATTCAAACGCTGGATGTGTCTCTCGTACGACACTCATCTTCGGGAACACCAATGGGTTTGAATTTTCTTTTTCTTTTTCGGCTGTCGCTTCGTAAAATATAATGAGGGAAAGGGGAAAAAGCTCTTAAAAAGATTGGAAGTTTTTTTGAAAGATTAGGCATTCATCTTACGCACATGGGGGCAAAAAAGAAAAAGAAGAAAGTGTGTCAAATTCGAGAGAGAATAAAGACTTCATGATAACAGTACTGTATTCGTACAAAGTATCGACCGTAAATATGGTCGACCTTTTTCAGGATTTTTTCTGGAAGTTCGACCTTTTGTACGGTCGATAAGTTGCACTGAATACAGTATGTTGTTTTCATGCAAAAGCTGGTTGTCAAACAAGCTAACGTATGTTGTTTTGTTCTTACCTGTTTTAATTGTCTTGCGACAACGAAAAAAAACGTATAAATTCCATAAAACGTGCACACTCTGAGATGGCAGGCACGTTTAAAAAAACAAACAGAGCTTTTTCCAGAAGCTAAGCCTTTGCCTCGCAATGCTTAGTCACCAAAGGGGAAGGTCTCAAATCCTTTACGGGGAAAGGATACACTGCACTTCTTCAAGTGTCGCAGAGTGAGTTCAACTGTCCCAGAGTGTGGGCAGCCAGAATGAAAAAAGAAGGGGTTGAAAAAATCGACAAAAATACTAACACCCGACCCCCCCTGCACAGCGCCATGGCTTTTGACCTTAGTGGAGGTCAAAGAAAAATGTGCAGCTGATCTGAAAAAATGGTCGTTATTAATGCAGGCACCTCTGACTGAGCCACGTACGCTGCCAGACCCGGATGAAAGCACAAAAAAAGAAGTCGACAGTGCGAACGCCTGAAAAAAAAAAAATGAATTTGGTTTCATATACTTCCAAATCAAAGAAGAGAAAGACAAAAGAAAATAACAATTCTTTATAAGATGATCCTAAGTCTCGTACTCATGGGGTGATCAGAGGTACTTTTTTGCAGCTCGAGTCACAAAGAATCATAAAAAATCACAAAAAATCACAAAGTCTGGAATGCGAATCACAAAAAATCACAAAAAATCACAAAAAATCACGTACGCTCACCAAAAACCCAAACAAAATCATAATTCCGTTTTTCTAAGCATTTGTAAGCATTTGTAACCGTTTGTAACCGTTGTGATTTTTTGTGATTTTATTTAACTGCTATAAAGTTTCAGTGGAAAAAATAGCCGTGGAGTTTTTTTCAGGTTTTTCCTTATTTCACGCCCAGGCTGGGCGTGAAATAAAGTTATTTTATTTTCACAGTGTATTTTGCACTGTAAAAACCTGGGCGTGAAAATAAAATGACTTTATTTCACGCCCAGGGTCAACGTGGGTTTTTCCACACAAGTGTTTTTTGTGCCTGTTCACCACACCCTAGGTACCATTCTGGGACCAAAAAAGCAAAAAAAGCAAGAATTGGGCTGTTTTGAGCATCACATATTTATTACCCGGTCATTTTCTGTACAAAAAAAATCTACCTGTACATTCTGTGTATGGCCAGCGCCTTAGCAAAAATTCGAAAAATCTCAAAAAACGAAGATAACATTTTTTCGTGGAAATTTCGACCCCTGAGTTGGGTCTTTGGGAACCAAAAAATGCAAAAAAACGCAAAAATCGGGTGTTTTGACCATCTGGGGCTTCGCCAAATACACTTCTGCAGCCGTCTGCCCTTTTTATGCTCTAAATTGCCATGCCTCTGCACATCCATCCATTTTTTCCACTTCAACTTTATACCATGTTAAATAAAATATTGTATTAAATGAAAATCAGGCAGATTTTCACTTGTGGGTGACTTTTTCACTCGTTTCTATTACTTCACTCGCTTCGCTCGTGAAGTAAAATAACTCGTGAAAAAGTCACCCACGCGTGAAAATCAAGCGATCTGATTTTCATTTAATAAATAGCTATTTCTTGACTCGAGCTGCAAAAAAGTACCTCTGATCACCCCAACTCAGGTCATTAGAAGGGGAACTAGAAAAGTATATAGAATGAACCTAAGCCTCACGTGCTTAGTCACCTTGATCACAATCAAGGGGGGGAAAAACCAAAAAACGACGACACAACGGAAGCCCCCCAGAACCCCACATCCTGATACCGAAAACATTCGCAACAGGAGCAAAAAAAAAGAGAAGTTGAAAGTGCAAACACCTCGCCGTACACCGGCGGACGAAGCACTGGTTCTCCGAGGGTTATCGAACCCCAGAGAGGCACTTCACTGGCAGCCAACAAACAAATAAATACCAGAAACGCTGTTCTCAGCCCCAGCCCACAAAACTAAAAGAAGAGGTGATAAGATGAACCTAAGCCTCTCGTACTTAGTTAGTCACCTGAACCGAAGTATCTCCGCACAGGGTCACCCACACCTGAAAGCAACAACACACAAAAGGAGCAACTCTCCTTCGCTGCACTGCCCCCCTCACTACGCTTCTCTGCAACGCATGTTCACTTCTGGGATTGCGACCAACTTACGCAGGGTTTTTTCGATGTCTCCGGTAGTCTGGCACATGCTGGGGTCTGAGGGCAGCTTCATCCCACCACACATGTACGAAGCTACTATATCAGCCTGCATGGCCACCGCCTCATCTGTGTAGTGAACACCATCGTCGGTGTAGTTCTCAGCCCCTTTCATGATGTCAAACGAACGGAGCAGTGCAGCTCCAGTGCAGGATGCCACGAGGGAAAAGGCAGTACGGTACGCAGAAGCTTTCTGCGGACTGTTGCAAAGCTCGCACTTCTTCCCACGCGGGCATTTGTGTATATTAAGGTAGTGCACTGGGATCAGCAGGAGACGTGCACCTGGCTTCATCATTTTCTGTACCATTTCGACACGCTTGCGCATTGTGTGGAAGTAGTCTACAATGGGGATGTACAGACCGCCCATATCCCACATCCCGCTGTTGATGACAACGTAGTCGGCAGAGGGAATAGCAGCTTGTGTCATGTCGTACTCAAAGGCAGCAGGGCGTCGTGCTCCGGGGGACCACGCGTAGTACATCCGTCCGTTGTCGAAGCTCTGCTCTGGATACTTCCCCGACGTAGGGTCTATCATCTCAAGGTAGTAGTTGAACGAACTCTTGGGGAAGTCCCCCTTCTGCTCCGGGGTGAAATACTTCCTCCGTATCGACTCTTGGGTGCCTTTCCCGGCACGCCGACCCATTGCCATGGCGAGTCTGTAGAGGTTGCTGTCGCCAAACCATACCTGGAAGGGTGGTGGTTAAATACTGGAAAAGGAAGAAAATTTGGAAAGATGAAAAGTGGTCTCGTGCACAGAAAAAAACATCTTGAAAAAGGAAACCACGCCCCACGCCTGGGGGGTGTGCTGCCTGTCATTTTGGAAAATGGCGAGGTGACTCCTTCTAGAAAAATCTTTTGAAAAAAGGCAAACCACCCAACATGGCCCTAATAGGTCCAGGGGAAAACAGCACCGACCTGGACCCGTTCCCAGAACTACCATTGAGCAGAACAAGACGAGCAGCCACCCTGGCACATGAACCAAAGGATAGTTGCAATTAACTTTGCAACCATCCTTTGGTTCGTGTGCCAGGGTGGGTGCTCGTCTTGTTCTGCTCAAAGTTAAAAAAAAGCGAAAAACGTACCTGGTATTTCTCGGCCATACACTTACGTCCTTCAAGTTCCGCCACTGTGGGCAGCTTGCACTTCTCCGGCATCCACCGCATTGTGCCGTTTGCCGCTGTCTCTGTCCGACCTGAGAACAGGTCTTTGGTTTCGTTGCACATTCCCGACACTGTTGTGAATGCGGCCTCAGGTTCGAGGGAGGGTGTGCGAATGCTTTTGACTGGCTGTCCTTCATGAACCGGACTCTGCGTGTCGGGTGCGGTGGTTCTCACTTCGACAACACCAGCTGCAGAACTCTCCACCAATACGTTGACTTTGCATGTGGTCGTCATGCCTCTTCCGAGCATGACCCCCACAACGATAATCAGCACCACAGAGATAACTCTGTCTACAGACATCGTCATGATGCTGGTGTTTCCTGATGGGAGGTTGGTTGATGCGTAATGTGTGAGAACGAAAGGGGGGTGGGGTACGTGAGCGAACTTCCAATTGTTACGTAAAAAATAACCCGCCGGTCGGCAGGATCCACAGGTGCTGTCTGTTGTGTGGGTGTGCGAGTAAAGCTCTCAGGAAGCAAATGGCAATGAAGAGTGCAGGTAAATCTGACCGGGGTCTGGTGGTTAAAAAGTCTCCACAGCGTTGGGGGGTAAACCGTGGAGTTAATCCGGTTGCTTCGAAGCGTAGTAGTCTTGCTGCACGAGCGAAGTATCTTAGGTAAAGGAACACAGCCGAACACAACAAGGTAGTGGAGTTTTTTTCTTCTTCGACAATTTTTTTTTTTTGCGAATCATTCGTGCGTAACATTCGTTCTTCACCAAATGGGATAGCGTGGGATAGGGGGGGGTTTCGAAATGTTGTTTTTGGACCTTTTGGTGGAAAGGTACCAACTGCATCAGTCTGTGTCTTCTTCACGACACCTGATGTTCACCTCGTAGACGGTTGAGAGCTTCAAGAGTGCAGATGCGACTGTTTCTTCGGTTGCGCATGCAGCAGGGTCTGACGGGAGTGCCATGCCCCCGCAGATGTAGGCGGCCACGATGTTGGCTTGGATTGCCATCATGTTGTCTGTGTAATGCACGCCATCGGTTGTGAAGTGTGCTGCCTCTTTCATGATGTCGTATGAATCCAACATCGCAGACCCTGTGCACGAAGCCACCAGGCTTAACGCCTGTCGATATGCCTCAGCCTTCGTCCCGCTATTGCACAGTGCGAACTCACTCCCTTTTTTCGCTTTTTGCAGGTTAAAATAGTGAACAGGAATGAGGAGAACACGGGATCCCGGTTTCATAGAGCGTTTGACAGCTTCAACCGTTTTCCTCATAATGTGAAAATACTCCATGACAGGGGTGAACATCGAGCTCATGTCATCGAGGCCGTTGCTCATGACCACGTAGTCTGCTGACCGGATCGCCTCTTTGCTGAAGGTGTAGTTGAGTGTCTGCGGCTTGCGGGAGGAGGGTGCCCAGCCAAAGTAGAGACGGCCGTTGTCAAACTGTGGTGCCATTGGGCTTGCCTTCGTGGGCTCGATGAAATCAAAAAAATAGTTGAAACTGTCCTTCGGAAAGCCAGTGCCACGCTGTTCATCGCTGAAGTGCTTCCGCTTCTCCGACGCCGTGGTCATGCTTCCCGCTCGCCGTCCCAATGCCATTGCAAGCGAATGCAAATTCGTATCCCCCACCCACACCTGGTTGACATAAGAGAAACACGCCTCCGCCTCTAAATCCTTCAGCGAAGGCAGCTTGCAGCTCTCCGGCACCCACTTCACCTCTGCCCCCGATGTGTCCAACACACCGGGAAAGAGGTCCGCATTTTGCGCACACATTCCTTTCACGACTTTGTAGGCCTCCTTTTCTCTGAAGGAGATGGGCTCGCCTGGGGTTCGTGCGACGGCGACAACACGGTGTGGTGCAACCTTGCTGGGAGGAGCGTCTGTCTCTGTGTCCTTCGGTGTCACGTAGTGTGGACGTGAATGCACGCTTCCCACAGCAGACGATGCCGATGCAGGTGAACACCGACTGAAAAGCATCTTACCCGCAATCATCCCCCCCACCAAAGCAATGAACAACGTCAACACCCGCGCGATCCCCGACTGCGCCATAGTGCCCACACCCTCTCTTGGAGACAAAAGTGTCACGTTGTGTGTAATTAATGTCAAATCCGATACATTCGCCTAGTGTGGGTGCAAGGGTGGGGTTCAATGGAGAGAAATGTTTCTTGTTTGACTTAACACTACTAGATAGAGAGAAGAAACCTGGTTGATCCTGCCAGTAGTCATATTATTGTTTCAAGGATTAAGCCATGAAAGTCTCAGAGTAAATGGATTAACAGTGGATCTGCAGACGGCTCATTAAATGTCAGTCGGGGGGGAAAGGGGTGAAAGGATGTGACAAAGTAAGATGGAGCGGTGCCCCCATTTTTCTTTTTATGGTTTTGCTTTTTTTGTTAAGTGCTTCGTCACCAAAGGGGAAGGTCGCAAATCCTTTACGGGGAAAGGATACACTGCACTTCTTCAAGTGTCGAACTGTCCCAGAGTGTGGGCAGCCAGGATGAAAAAAGAAGGGGTTGAAAAAAATGAACAAAAAATACTAACACCCGACCCCCCCTGCACAGCGCCATGGCTTTTGACCTTAGTGGAGGTCAAAGAAAAATGTGCAGCTGATCTGAAAAAATGTAGAGTTGCCCTCTCGTGACAGTGTACTTGGTATATGACCGTCTGTACCGGGGTGGACACCCAACCATAGAAAAAATGGTCGTTATTAATGCAGGCACCTCTTACTGAGCCATGTACACTGCCAGACCCGGATGAAAGCAAGTACTACGGCTTGAAACCTCTGGCTAACAACAGAAGATGTTAAAGGAAACCTAATGGCTTGCTCGTGCCGTAATGTGAACGGGGGCGGTCCACGACCGCTCCTGGCGGTCCCGTGCTGTACTGATAAAAAGAAAAACTGCTATCATATAACTTCCAAATCAAAGAAGAGAAAGACGAAAGAAAAATAACAATTCTTTATAAGATGATCCTAAGTCTCGTACTCAGGTCATTAGAAGGGGAACTAGAAAAGTATATAGGATGAACCTAAGCCTCACGTGCTTAGTCACCTTGATCACAATCAAGGGGGGGAAACGACCAAAAAACAACGAAATAAGACGGAAGCCCCCCAGAACCCCACATCCTGATACCGAAAACATTCGCAAAAGAAGCAAAAAGAGAAGTTGAAAGTGCAAACGTCTCGCCGTACACCGGCGGACGAAGCACTGGTTCTCCGAGGGTTATCGAACCCCAGAGAGGCACTTCATTGGTATACAAAAGTGTCACTTGTAGTTCCCTCACCCCCAACCTTCTACCCCAACCCACAAAAAAGAAGTGATAAGATGAACCTAAGCCTCTCGTACTTAGTTAGTCACCTGAACCGAAGTATCTCCGCACAGGGTCACCCACACCTGAAAACAACAACACACAAATGAAGCGTTATCTCTCCTTCGCTGCACTGCCCCCCTCACTACCCTTCTCTGCAACGCATATTCGCTTCTGGGATTGCGACCAACTTACGCAGGGTTTTTTCGATGTCTCCGGTAGTCCGGCACATGCTGGGGTCTGAGGGCAGCTTCATCCCACCACACATATACGACGATATTATATCGGCCTGCATACCCATCACTTCGTCTGTGTAGTGAACACCGTCGATGGTGTAGTTCTCGGCCTCCTTCATGATGTCAATTGAACGCAGCAGTGCAGCTCCAGTGCAGGATGCCACGAGGGAAAAGGCAGCACGGTACGCGTAGGCTTTCTGCGGACTGTTGCAACGCTCGCACTTCTTCCCACGCGGGCATTTGTGTATATTAAGGTAGTGCACTGGGATGAGCAGGAGACGTGCACCTGGCTTCATCATTTTCTTGACCATTTCGACACGCTTGCGCATTGTGTGGAAGTACTCCGTGATGGGGGTGTAGAGCCCACCCATATCCCACATCCCGCTGTTGATGACAACGTAGTCGGCAGAGGGAATAGCAGCTTGTGTCATGTCGTACTCAAAGGCAGCAGGGCGTCGTGCTGCGGGGGACCATGTGAAGTACATGCGTCCGTTGTTGAAGGACTGTTTAGCAGGATACTTCCCCGACGTAGGGTCTATCATCTCAAGGTAGTAGTTGTACGCATTCTTTGGGAAGTTCCCACGCTCCTTAGGATCGAAGAAGATCTTCTGTACCGACTCCTCGGTGCCTTTCCCGGCACGCCGACCCATTGCCATGGCGAGTCTGTAGAGGTTGCTGTCGCCAAACCATACCTGGTAGTGGAGTCGTGAGGTGGGCAAACTGAAGAAAGCTTTATAAGATGAACCAAAGCCTCATATGCTAAGTCAGAAAAGAGGAAAAACGGGACCCGGTCCCAGAACAACCATTGAGCAGAAGACGAGCAGCCACCCTGCCCCACCAGGGTATATGAACCAAAGGATAGTTGCAAGGTTTTAAAAAGAAACAAAAACATACCTGGTTTTTCCCTGCCATACACTTACGTCCTTCAAGTTCCGCCACTGTGGGCAGCTTGCACTTCTCCGGCATCCACCGCATTGTGCCGTTTGCCGATGTCTCTGTCCGACCTGGGAACAGGTCTTTCGTTTCGCTGCACATTCCCGACACTGTTGTGAATGCGGCCTCAGGTTCGAGGGAGGGTGTGCGAATGCTTTTGACTGGCTTTCCTTCGTGAGTCTCCGTGTGGGGTGCGTTGCTTCTCGCTTCGACAACATCAACAACAGAACTCTCCACCAATGCTTCTCTCTCACAAGTGGTCGTAATGCCTCTTCCGAGCATGACCCCCACAACGATAATCAGCACCACAGAGATAACTCTGTCTACAGACATCGTCATCATGGTGTGTTTCCTGATGGGAGGTTGGTTGATGCGTAAATATATGTAAACGAAAGGGGGGCGGGGTACATGCACAGCACTACACCCTTGCACAAAGGCAGGACTGTAAACTACCTTTTACTATTAGAACATCTAGACGGGCACGAGTATTCACTGCGATGGAGATGTTCGGTGAGTAAATAGTACGGAGCGATCAGGGTGAAACAAGATGACAGAAGACCACGCAAACGCGTGGGAGGGGGCGAGCTCAGTAGAGCAATACAGTAAAAACTGCTATCTATTGTTCATTTTGTTTTTCATTTTTTTCTACCTGGTTGTCGTGATATGAATGTTTGGCTTGTTTTGTTGTGGAGTGGGAGGATTCCTGCGCAGGGAAAACAATACCTTCCAGAAGGCAGACACACAGACACAGCACGAGAGAGCCGCGACCGGTTCTCAGGTGTCTCTGCAAAAGCCTCAGTCAGATATCAGTGTTGCCCTGCGTCTAGAAACGAAGGGGAAAAGATGTACCTGATATGGTTGCGTGCTTCTGTTGGAGAACAACAACGCTCTCTAACGATAGAAGCTGCGCTACGCTTCGGGTATTTCTTCTGTGGCAAACAAAGTGAATAAGATAAATTCTTGGAAAGAAAGAAAGAATGATGGGGGTGGTCCATCAGCATCTTATTTCATAAAAACAAAAGCTAAAGCAAAAGAATAATAAAGAATAATAAAGAATAAAGAGGAATTTGCATCTCGTGCACACACACGCATTTTATTTTTGTATTCAGCAAACAAAATCATGTCCCCTACTGAAAAGGGCACAAACAAAATGGTTACGCGCAAAGAAAATCAGCTGTGCTGTGTTGTCTCCCTGTTGTGCTCTGTGTCTTCACACTGCTGTGCAGGCACACGCTTGATAGGGACACAACCAAAATAAAAAGAAACAAATAAATAAACAAAAGGTGTGCAAGAGGATGACCCGAAGCCTCAAGGTGAGTCTTAGTCACCTCAGCAAACAATAGATGGAGGATGGAAGATGGAAGAAGGTGGGGGTGGAAATCAAAGTTTGTTTTTGCGAACCAGCGACAGCGAAACTTCACGTGCACAATACATCCCTGGCCTGTTCTTGCTACTTTTTTTTGCATTTTTTTACATGATAGCAATACGGCCTGTAGAAAGTGCACAGTTACAGTTTCGGCGATATCAATGTGTGTGCGCAGGGAGCAAATACAACGATCTCATGCTAACCACGAGCCGACGTACGTAAACCCCCGTTGCAAACGCATGACTGTTGTGGCATCCGCAAGAGCAAACACACAGTAGGGGGTGGTAGCTGCAGGCATAGCCGTAGCCGTAGCCGTAGACAGAGACATAATAGACACATGCATAGACACTACCCACGAGGTGGAAGAGCGGTGCACACCTACTAGCACTTAGCACTTAGCACTGCTACTGCTACTCCTGCAGCCAACACACACAACGTTCCCAAAGGGGTAATGCAAAAAAAAGTCTTGCTCGACTCTCAAGCATCCACAAAGAGAACAAAAAAAAACAAAAAAAAAATCAGAGGTGGGGTGAGGTGAGGGGTGAAGGGGTAACATTGAGGAGCAGACCCGCTCAGTGTTGCAATTACACACAACACACAACGCAACCTGGGTTGGTACCTACGATTACGTTTAAGAGTGGAGCCCGTCTTCTTTGTTCTAGGTTGTGCAAAGTGTTTCTTCAAGAGAATCGCAAAAAAGGAAAAAGAAAAAAGAAGAAAAAAATGTTGGTAAGATGAGCCTGAGTTTCATGTAGTACTTAGCTCACCTACAAAAAGACCTGCGGGCCAATGGGACCCCCAGGTACATGCATAGAATCCTAGTAGTGGGGTGGGAGGGAAAAGGGACACAAGCTAGAGGTCGACAACAAAAGTGAAGTTGATGGCAACAAGTTTTCGAAGAGAGAGAGAGAGAGAGAACAAACAAACAAACAAAAAAAAAACTCTCGTGTCTGTGCTGCCACCAGAAGGACTGACGTGACAAATGTTTTCTCGCCACCCCCCTGTCTTTTTTTTTTTTTTTTTTGTTTTGTAGAAATAAAAGTGCAAAGTAAAAATAACGTGTACGCGCATGTCATCTTTTTAAACCTCGTCAAGGATCTCCGAGTCCAGCCCACACTGCTTCGACAGCAACGTGGCCTCGATACCCGAGGACAGAGCCCCCTGTGCCGCTGCGAGAGAGATCTTGTAGTCCGCAAGGGTCGCCATGTTGAAGGCCGCCCCGGTCACCGTCGTGCGCTGCGTGCCCGCCACTCCCCCGCAAGGCCCCGCCAGAACGTCGACGTCGGAGGCAAGGTCCCCTGTCGTGCTTGTCTGGCCAACAGGGAGTGTGAGGGCCACGTTCAACACCGACGGCTGCGGCACAGTCGTCCCGGCCGCAAGCCCGGCAAGGGCAGGGTTCTTTGTCTGCGAGGATGTGACGGCATCGTCCTTTCTCTTCATCACAATCAGGTCGTCCTCCACCTGCTTCGCTGCATCTGCAATCTCCTGCATGCACGCCTTGTCCGGGAAACGGCTCCCATACTTCGCACTCCCGCACGTCTTGAAGGCAGGTGTGCAGACCCCCGGCGTGCACACAACCGGGGTGCATACCTTCGGGGTGCATACTTGCGGTGTGCACGTCTTCTTGCACTTCTTGAACCCACAGCACCCGACGCACACCTTCGTGCAGTCGCCCCCTGTGCACTTGGCCGCAGTGCAGTCGCCACCCGTGCATGTCTGCGGTGCGCACGCCTCGGGCGTCATGAAGCACTCGTAGTACTTGATTTTCTTCCATCTGCAGCCATACTCGTTCTCCCCTTCGCCTGCGTCCACCTCCGTGTGGCCCTCTGTCCCAGACAGCCCGAATGCCCCGGCGAGGTTGAAGGTCGCGTCCCCGAGCGAACTGAAGTCCCCGTTCGCGAAGTCCTTCGACAGCGACACCAGGTCGCTCAGGCTCGCCTGGCTCAGCGCATTTGCAATGTTGTTCAGCACCGTCCTCATGTCCGAGAGGAAGTCCCCAATCGCACTCACCATGCGGTTCAGCGGTGCCTGGTTGAACTGGTTCTTCACACTCGTCCACGCCGACGACACCTGTCCACTCACAGTGTTCCACACACCCACCGCAGTTGACGCCACCGCCTTCGCCCCGTCCACAACAGCCGCAATCACCACCGTCGGGTCCAGGTCCGAGGACACAGAGATGGCGAACTCCGAGTTCAGGAAGTTGTTTGTGTTGATCTCCGCAGTCCCGGAAATCGTGTTCTGCACACCCAGCACAGCCACACCGAGGGAGAAGGCAATCGTGTCCCCCTGCACAGACAGCGTCGTCTGCACGTTCACGGCAAAGAGCACCGAGATGTCGCTGTTGAAGATGGCGTACGGGACCGGTGCTGCCGTGTCGTACTCAAACATCACCTGCTTCACCTTCACCACCCCGTACAGGAAGGTCATGTCCGACAGGCTCATGTGGAAGGACGTGAAGTCCCACGGGAAGTACACCTCCGCCGTAGACGTCAGTGCCCCGTCAAACAGGTTCATCTCCCCTGCGAAGTGCAGCTTCTCCGAGTCCACAATCAGCAGCAGCGCACCGTACGACCGCAGGAGCGGGATGTCAAACGCCCCCTGGATGTTCACCTCTGCGGCCGGAGGGGCAATGTTCAGGTCCACCAGGAACCGTGCCCCGCCCGCCGCCTCCTTCGCAGCGTTCAGGTGCGACCCGATCCGGATGAAGTCGACGCCGCCAAACTGAAGCGCAATGTGGTCCATCGTTGCGTTCACGTAGAACTGCGTCGGGCTCACCGCCACCTCCGCCGCCATCTCCCACCCGATGAAGTTCAGGCGCCCTGAAAACGCAAGCCCCTTCGGCACAACCAGCGTCGACAGCCCCAGCTCCAAGGTCTGCTCCTTCAGCGGGCTGAAGGACATGTACGCAAAGCAGTCCTTGTTGATCTCCGTCACGCCTGCGTCCGCCGCAGGTGCGTCGCAGTTCGCCTCGTGGTCCTTGTCAAACGGGTACAGGCCCGACTCCGCAAACTGCGGCGGGAGTGCCTTCTGGATGTTCTCCAGCGTCGACGTCACCTCAGACACGTCCACCCCCAGGGCCTCGAACGCTGCCTCTGCCGCAGCAAGCCCCGCCTCCGACGCCTCCCCGGTGAGCAGCACCAGCCACGGCACCTCCGCCGAAACAAAGTCTGCAATCGCCCCAATTGTCAGCTCCGACACCATCACCACAAAGAAGTTGTCCTCAGGCAGCGTCGCACTCAGCCCGATGTACGCCCTCGCCTCCACGTACGGCTGCACCTGGTCCACACAGTTGTCCTGGCGCCCGATGCACGCAGCCGCCCCCAGCACCAGCCCGGTCGGCAGGGGCGACTTCAGGTCCCAGTCCATCCCGAGCACCATGTCCCCGAGGTGGATGAACGGGATCTCAAAGGACTCGTACCACCACCCCGCAGCGACGATCGACCC
The DNA here is from genome assembly GCA_964035575.1 of Rhynchopus sp. YZ270_cl-10. Lineage (NCBI taxonomy): Eukaryota > Euglenozoa > Diplonemea > Diplonemida > Diplonemidae > Rhynchopus > Rhynchopus sp. YZ270_cl-10. The sequence goes on along the minus strand of OZ037866.1, from coordinate 720,087 downwards.
GCGCAGGATCTGTGCCGTCGGCGTCACAATGATCGACAGGTCGCCGTTGAAGTAGATGTCCTTCCGCTTCTCCGAGTCGTTGCAGTCGTCCACACACACAATGAACGGGAACGTCATCCCAAGCTCCTGCCGCGGCGGCGCAGTGCTCCCAATCGCATCCACAATGTACCGCATGTACGTCGAGGCCCCGTACGTCCCCGTCGCGTCAGACACACGGAAGGCCTGCGAATCGTCCGTGTCCGCCTCCGTCCCCACACGCAGCTCCAGCTCCAGCACCCCAGAGTACGCCAGCGATGCCGAAGCCCCCAGCTGGATCTCCTCCACCATGTCCTTCAGCAGCGACACAAAGGCGCTCCCCGTCGTCTCGGGCAGAAGCGGACTCCCGACCGCAGCCAGCTTGATCCCGTCCGTCGTCACCCCAAAGCTCAGCGTCGTGTCCTGGATCCCCAGAGACAGCACAGTCTTCATGATGTCGCTCTCCATCATCGTCTCCCCGACACTCGCAAGCTCCCCGGCCGTGATCAGGTGCGCCAGGCTCCCCACCGTGAGCGTCTCCACAGACACGCTTGCCTCCACCCCGTTGCACGTCGCCGGCTGGCCCACCCGCCCCACACCGATGATCGAGTCCAGCGAGCTGTTTGTGGGGCCGCAGTTCCCGGCGCAGAACGGCATCAGAATCTCCCCCTTCGTCACAATGTTTGTTGCCTGCTTCAGGAAGGTGACCAGGTCCGACGCAGCGTCGCTCTGTGCCTCGGCGTCCCGTCCCTGCCCCTTCGCCTCCGCCTGCTGCGCCTCAGCGTGCTGCGCCGCAGCCTGCTGCGTCTCAGACGCCGTATCCGCCCCCGGGCAGTCCTTGCTCGCATACTTCAAGCTCACCCCGTCGCTCGAGTCCTCGAGTGTGATCGACTCCGCAAACCCAATCCCGTCAAAGCTCTGCAGCAGCGTCACAAAGTCGCTCTGCTTCGCCACCAGGTCCTGTGGGAACACCTCCTTCAGCGACATGATCTTGTCCACATTCGAGAGGGCCAGCTTGCTCGCCTCCTTCTTCGGGCTTGCTGAAGGCGCGTCCTCCGTAGGGGCGAGCGTCACACCGAAACCCCCGAACGCCACCCCTCCCCACCACTTCGCCGATGTCATGTCCGGCTCCCCGAGGCACTGGTAGTGCGGGTGCCCGAGGATCACGTGGATGTCCTGGATCCCGTACTTCTCCTTCAGGAACTCGTTCGAAATCGCCACCACAAACGAAAACCCGCTGAAGGAGCTTGCCTCCTTGAACCAGTCCAGCGACACCCCGACCGAGTCCCCCACCTTCGACCAAAACCCCTCCTTCGTAGGCGTCGGCGTTGTCTCTGCAAGCACGCTCGCCCGTCTTTTCAAGACCTCGTCAACGCAAGTGTTGTCCACACCGCATTCCTCCCCAATGCCGCACTCACTGTCCTCTGTGCACGCAACCCCGCACAGACCAGACGGACGGCACGTCTCCCCAGCAACCGTGCAGTCCAGATCCTGCGTGCATCCAGCGGACGTGGGCTCGACACACAGCCCGTCCACGCAGGTCTCCGTCACAGAGCAGTCCGAGTCGCCTGTGCACAGGGTCCCGTGTTCCGGCACACACTCTCCGTTCAGGCACGTCTCCCCCACAATCGGACAGTCGGTGGGGCCTGTGCAGGAGTTCACGTAGCAACGCCCGTTCTCACACACCTCGTTCGGCCCGCACGTCGACGCGCCGTCTGCGTCACACGTCTTCACACACTTCTGGCTCTCGCACACCGCCGCCGCCCGCAGACTCGACGTGCACTCGTCATCGGTGAGGCACTCCTTCTGTCCCTTCGAGAACCCAAACGAGAGTCCGACACCAATCCCAGTGAAGAGCTCTGGCTGGGCCGTGTTGATACCAAAGCTGACCCCGCCCCCGACCTGGAACGCCGCCTTCCAGTTTGTTGTCAGCTGGATCGGCACCTCGGGCAACGACACCCCCAGAGTCGCCGTAAAGAGTGGCCTCGCAAACGCCGCAGCAGCCGCATTCGCCGTTCTGTTCTTCGCCTTCGCCTCCTGCTTCCGCAGGAACGTCTCCTTTGCCTGCAAGAACGCAGCCTCACGTCTCGCCTCCCCCGTCTCCTGGCTGCACACACCACTCATCATGTCCAGCGCAGGCGCCAGCTGGTCAAGCACCATCTCAACCCCGTCAAACGCCTCCCCGGATTCAAAGTACGCCGTCATGTCCGAGAGACCGACCTCAATCTTGTCCTTCAGGTCCGCCAGAACCTGCGCGTCCTTAAACGCCGACTCAAACGCGTCCGTGATCCCCAGCTTCTCCATCTTGCTCTCTGCGAGGTTCATCACCGAGTTCACAACAGTCCCCCTGAAGCCGTCGAGGGCATTCTCCAGGCCGTCTCCGAGCACGCCCAGCGTAAGCGGCTCTCCTGTCGTTGCTTCTTCCTCACACCGCACGCCTGCCAGCAGCAGAAGCAGCACACACAGCCGGTCCCACACCATTGTTCCGGTGCTTTTCCTTCTTGTTGTTTCTTTGTTATAAATATCTGTGTGTGTATGAGTGTGAAAAAGTGTCAAAAACCAGAGGGAAGGGGCGAGTTCTCCTGAGCAATACAGTAACAAAAATCTATCATGTTTTTTTTTCCTTCATTTTTTTCTACCTGGTTGTCGTGATATGAATGTTTGGCTTGTTTTGTTGTGGAGTGGGAGGATTCCTGCGCAGGGAAAACAATACCTTCCAGAAGGCAGACACACAGACACAGCACGAGAGAGCCGCGACCGGTTCTCAGGTGTCTCTGCAAAAGCCTCAGTCAGATATCAGTGTTGCCCTGCGTCTAGAAACGAAGGGGAAAAGATGTACCTGATATGGTTGCGTGCTTCTGTTGGAGAACAACAACGCTCTCTAACGATAGAAGCTGCGCTACGCTTCGGGTATTTCTTCTGTGGCAAACAAAGTGAATAAGATAAATTCTTGGAAAGAAAGAAAGAATGATGGGGGTGGTCCATCAGCATCTTATTTCATAAAAACAAAAGCTAAAGCAAAAGAATAATAAAGAATAATAAAGAATAAAGAGGAATTTGCATCTCGTGCACACACACGCATTTTATTTTTGTATTCAGCAAACAAAATCATGTCCCCTACTGAAAAGGGCACAAACAAAATGGTTACGCGCAAAGAAAATCAGCTGTGCTGTGTTGTCTCCCTGTTGTGCTCTGTGTCTTCACACTGCTGTGCAGGCACACGCTTGATAGGGACACAACCAAAATAAAAAGAAACAAATAAATAAACAAAAGGTGTGCAAGAGGATGACCCGAAGCCTCAAGGTGAGTCTTAGTCACCTCAGCAAACAATAGATGGAGGATGGAAGATGGAAGAAGGTGGGGGTGGAAATCAAAGTTTGTTTTTGCGAACCAGCGACAGCGAAACTTCACGTGCACAATACATCCCTGGCCTGTTCTTGCTACTTTTTTTTGCATTTTTTTACATGATAGCAATACGGCCTGTAGAAAGTGCACAGTTACAGTTTCGGCGATATCAATGTGTGTGCGCAGGGAGCAAATACAACGATCTCATGCTAACCACGAGCCGACGTACGTAAACCCCCGTTGCAAACGCATGACTGTTGTGGCATCCGCAAGAGCAAACACACAGTAGGGGGTGGTAGCTGCAGGCATAGCCGTAGCCGTAGCCGTAGACAGAGACATAATAGACACATGCATAGACACTACCCACGAGGTGGAAGAGCGGTGCACACCTACTAGCACTTAGCACTTAGCACTGCTACTGCTACTCCTGCAGCCAACACACACAACGTTCCCAAAGGGGTAATGCAAAAAAAAGTCTTGCTCGACTCTCAAGCATCCACAAAGAGAACAAAAAAAAACAAAAAAAAAATCAGAGGTGGGGTGAGGTGAGGGGTGAAGGGGTAACATTGAGGAGCAGACCCGCTCAGTGTTGCAATTACACACAACACACAACGCAACCTGGGTTGGTACCTACGATTACGTTTAAGAGTGGAGCCCGTCTTCTTTGTTCTAGGTTGTGCAAAGTGTTTCTTCAAGAGAATCGCAAAAAAGGAAAAAGAAAAAAGAAGAAAAAAATGTTGGTAAGATGAGCCTGAGTTTCATGTAGTACTTAGCTCACCTACAAAAAGACCTGCGGGCCAATGGGACCCCCAGGTACATGCATAGAATCCTAGTAGTGGGGTGGGAGGGAAAAGGGACACAAGCTAGAGGTCGACAACAAAAGTGAAGTTGATGGCAACAAGTTTTCGAAGAGAGAGAGAGAGAGAGAACAAACAAACAAACAAAAAAAAAACTCTCGTGTCTGTGCTGCCACCAGAAGGACTGACGTGACAAATGTTTTCTCGCCACCCCCCTGTCTTTTTTTTTTTTTTTTTTGTTTTGTAGAAATAAAAGTGCAAAGTAAAAATAACGTGTACGCGCATGTCATCTTTTTAAACCTCGTCAAGGATCTCCGAGTCCAGCCCACACTGCTTCGACAGCAACGTGGCCTCGATACCCGAGGACAGAGCCCCCTGTGCCGCTGCGAGAGAGATCTTGTAGTCCGCAAGGGTCGCCATGTTGAAGGCCGCCCCGGTCACCGTCGTGCGCTGCGTGCCCGCCACTCCCCCGCAAGGCCCCGCCAGAACGTCGACGTCGGAGGCAAGGTCCCCTGTCGTGCTTGTCTGGCCAACAGGGAGTGTGAGGGCCACGTTCAACACCGACGGCTGCGGCACAGTCGTCCCGGCCGCAAGCCCGGCAAGGGCAGGGTTCTTTGTCTGCGAGGATGTGACGGCATCGTCCTTTCTCTTCATCACAATCAGGTCGTCCTCCACCTGCTTCGCTGCATCTGCAATCTCCTGCATGCACGCCTTGTCCGGGAAACGGCTCCCATACTTCGCACTCCCGCACGTCTTGAAGGCAGGTGTGCAGACCCCCGGCGTGCACACAACCGGGGTGCATACCTTCGGGGTGCATACTTGCGGTGTGCACGTCTTCTTGCACTTCTTGAACCCACAGCACCCGACGCACACCTTCGTGCAGTCGCCCCCTGTGCACTTGGCCGCAGTGCAGTCGCCACCCGTGCATGTCTGCGGTGCGCACGCCTCGGGCGTCATGAAGCACTCGTAGTACTTGATTTTCTTCCATCTGCAGCCATACTCGTTCTCCCCTTCGCCTGCGTCCACCTCCGTGTGGCCCTCTGTCCCAGACAGCCCGAATGCCCCGGCGAGGTTGAAGGTCGCGTCCCCGAGCGAACTGAAGTCCCCGTTCGCGAAGTCCTTCGACAGCGACACCAGGTCGCTCAGGCTCGCCTGGCTCAGCGCATTTGCAATGTTGTTCAGCACCGTCCTCATGTCCGAGAGGAAGTCCCCAATCGCACTCACCATGCGGTTCAGCGGTGCCTGGTTGAACTGGTTCTTCACACTCGTCCACGCCGACGACACCTGTCCACTCACAGTGTTCCACACACCCACCGCAGTTGACGCCACCGCCTTCGCCCCGTCCACAACAGCCGCAATCACCACCGTCGGGTCCAGGTCCGAGGACACAGAGATGGCGAACTCCGAGTTCAGGAAGTTGTTTGTGTTGATCTCCGCAGTCCCGGAAATCGTGTTCTGCACACCCAGCACAGCCACACCGAGGGAGAAGGCAATCGTGTCCCCCTGCACAGACAGCGTCGTCTGCACGTTCACGGCAAAGAGCACCGAGATGTCGCTGTTGAAGATGGCGTACGGGACCGGTGCTGCCGTGTCGTACTCAAACATCACCTGCTTCACCTTCACCACCCCGTACAGGAAGGTCATGTCCGACAGGCTCATGTGGAAGGACGTGAAGTCCCACGGGAAGTACACCTCCGCCGTAGACGTCAGTGCCCCGTCAAACAGGTTCATCTCCCCTGCGAAGTGCAGCTTCTCCGAGTCCACAATCAGCAGCAGCGCACCGTACGACCGCAGGAGCGGGATGTCAAACGCCCCCTGGATGTTCACCTCTGCGGCCGGAGGGGCAATGTTCAGGTCCACCAGGAACCGTGCCCCGCCCGCCGCCTCCTTCGCAGCGTTCAGGTGCGACCCGATCCGGATGAAGTCGACGCCGCCAAACTGAAGCGCAATGTGGTCCATCGTTGCGTTCACGTAGAACTGCGTCGGGCTCACCGCCACCTCCGCCGCCATCTCCCACCCGATGAAGTTCAGGCGCCCTGAAAACGCAAGCCCCTTCGGCACAACCAGCGTCGACAGCCCCAGCTCCAAGGTCTGCTCCTTCAGCGGGCTGAAGGACATGTACGCAAAGCAGTCCTTGTTGATCTCCGTCACGCCTGCGTCCGCCGCAGGTGCGTCGCAGTTCGCCTCGTGGTCCTTGTCAAACGGGTACAGGCCCGACTCCGCAAACTGCGGCGGGAGTGCCTTCTGGATGTTCTCCAGCGTCGACGTCACCTCAGACACGTCCACCCCCAGGGCCTCGAACGCTGCCTCTGCCGCAGCAAGCCCCGCCTCCGACGCCTCCCCGGTGAGCAGCACCAGCCACGGCACCTCCGCCGAAACAAAGTCTGCAATCGCCCCAATTGTCAGCTCCGACACCATCACCACAAAGAAGTTGTCCTCAGGCAGCGTCGCACTCAGCCCGATGTACGCCCTCGCCTCCACGTACGGCTGCACCTGGTCCACACAGTTGTCCTGGCGCCCGATGCACGCAGCCGCCCCCAGCACCAGCCCGGTCGGCAGGGGCGACTTCAGGTCCCAGTCCATCCCGAGCACCATGTCCCCGAGGTGGATGAACGGGATCTCAAAGGACTCGTACCACCACCCCGCAGCGACGATCGACCCGCGCAGGATCTGTGCCGTCGGCGTCACAATGATCGACAGGTCGCCGTTGAAGTAGATGTCCTTCCGCTTCTCCGAGTCGTTGCAGTCGTCCACACACACAATGAACGGGAACGTCATCCCAAGCTCCTGCCGCGGCGGCGCAGTGCTCCCAATCGCATCCACAATGTACCGCATGTACGTCGAGGCCCCGTACGTCCCCGTCGCGTCAGACACACGGAAGGCCTGCGAATCGTCCGTGTCCGCCTCCGTCCCCACACGCAGCTCCAGCTCCAGCACCCCAGAGTACGCCAGCGATGCCGAAGCCCCCAGCTGGATCTCCTCCACCATGTCCTTCAGCAGCGACACAAAGGCGCTCCCCGTCGTCTCGGGCAGAAGCGGACTCCCGACCGCAGCCAGCTTGATCCCGTCCGTCGTCACCCCAAAGCTCAGCGTCGTGTCCTGGATCCCCAGAGACAGCACAGTCTTCATGATGTCGCTCTCCATCATCGTCTCCCCGACACTCGCAAGCTCCCCGGCCGTGATCAGGTGCGCCAGGCTCCCCACCGTGAGCGTCTCCACAGACACGCTTGCCTCCACCCCGTTGCACGTCGCCGGCTGGCCCACCCGCCCCACGATGATCGAGTCCAGCGAGCTGTTTGTGGGGCCGCAGTTCCCGGCGCAGAACGGCATCAGAATCTCCCCCTTCGTCACAATGTTTGTTGCCTGCTTCAGGAAGGTGACCAGGTCCGACGCAGCGTCGCTCTGTGCCTCGGCGTCCCGTCCCTGCCCCTTCGCCTCCGCCTGCTGCGCCTCAGCGTGCTGCGCCGCAGCCTGCTGCGTCTCAGACGCCGTATCCGCCCCCGGGCAGTCCTTGCTCGCATACTTCAAGCTCACCCCGTCGCTCGAGTCCTCGAGTGTGATCGACTCCGCAAACCCAATCCCGTCAAAGCTCTGCAGCAGCGTCACAAAGTCGCTCTGCTTCGCCACCAGGTCCTGTGGGAACACCTCCTTCAGCGACATGATCTTGTCCACATTCGAGAGGGCCAGCTTGCTCGCCTCCTTCTTCGGGCTTGCTGAAGGCGCGTCCTCCGTAGGGGCGAGCGTCACACCGAAACCCCCGAACGCCACCCCTCCCCACCACTTCGCCGATGTCATGTCCGGCTCCCCGAGGCACTGGTAGTGCGGGTGCCCGAGGATCACGTGGATGTCCTGGATCCCGTACTTCTCCTTCAGGAACTCGTTCGAAATCGCCACCACAAACGAAAACCCGCTGAAGGAGCTTGCCTCCTTGAACCAGTCCAGCGACACCCCGACCGAGTCCCCCACCTTCGACCAAAACCCCTCCTTCGTAGGCGTCGGCGTTGTCTCTGCAAGCACGCTCGCCCGTCTTTTCAAGACCTCGTCAACGCAAGTGTTGTCCACACCGCATTCCTCCCCAATGCCGCACTCACTGTCCTCTGTGCACGCAACCCCGCACAGACCAGACGGACGGCACGTCTCCCCAGCAACCGTGCAGTCCAGATCCTGCGTGCATCCAGCGGACGTGGGCTCGACACACAGCCCGTCCACGCAGGTCTCCGTCACAGAGCAGTCCGAGTCGCCTGTGCACAGGGTCCCGTGTTCCGGCACACACTCTCCGTTCAGGCACGTCTCCCCCACAATCGGACAGTCGGTGGGGCCTGTGCAGGAGTTCACGTAGCAACGCCCGTTCTCACACACCTCGTTCGGCCCGCACGTCGACGCGCCGTCTGCGTCACACGTCTTCACACACTTCTGGCTCTCGCACACCGCCGCCGCCCGCAGACTCGACGTGCACTCGTCATCGGTGAGGCACTCCTTCTGTCCCTTCGAGAACCCAAACGAGAGTCCGACACCAATCCCAGTGAAGAGCTCTGGCTGGGCCGTGTTGATACCAAAGCTGACCCCGCCCCCGACCTGGAACGCCGCCTTCCAGTTTGTTGTCAGCTGGATCGGCACCTCGGGCAACGACACCCCCAGAGTCGCCGTAAAGAGTGGCCTCGCAAACGCCGCAGCAGCCGCATTCGCCGTTCTGTTCTTCGCCTTCGCCTCCTGCTTCCGCAGGAACGTCTCCTTTGCCTGCAAGAACGCAGCCTCACGTCTCGCCTCCCCCGTCTCCTGGCTGCACACACCACTCATCATGTCCAGCGCAGGCGCCAGCTGGTCAAGCACCATCTCAACCCCGTCAAACGCCTCCCCGGATTCAAAGTACGCCGTCATGTCCGAGAGACCGACCTCAATCTTGTCCTTCAGGTCCGCCAGAACCTGCGCGTCCTTAAACGCCGACTCAAACGCGTCCGTGATCCCCAGCTTCTCCATCTTGCTCTCTGCGAGGTTCATCACCGAGTTCACAACAGTCCCCCTGAAGCCGTCGAGGGCATTCTCCAGGCCGTCTCCGAGCACGCCCAGCGTAAGCGGCTCTCCTGTCGTTGCTTCTTCCTCACACCGCACGCCTGCCAGCAGCAGAAGCAGCACACACAGCCGGTCCCACACCATTGTTCCGGTGCTTTTCCTTCTTGTTGTTTCTTTGTTATAAATATCTGTGTGTGTATGAGTGTGAAAAAGTGTCAAAAACCAGAGGGAAGGGGCGAGTTCTCCTGAGCAATACAGTAACAAAAATCTATCATGTTTTTTTTTCCTTCATTTTTTTCTACCTGGTTGTCGTGATATGAATGTTTGGCTTGTTTTGTTGTGGAGTGGGAGGATTCCTGCGCAGGGAAAACAATACCTTCCAGAAGGCAGACACACAGACACAGCACGAGAGAGCCGCGACCGGTTCTCAGGTGTCTCTGCAAAAGCCTCAGTCAGATATCAGTGTTGCCCTGCGTCTAGAAACGAAGGGGAAAAGATGTACCTGATATGGTTGCGTGCTTCTGTTGGAGAACAACAACGCTCTCTAACGATAGAAGCTGCGCTACGCTTCGGGTATTTCTTCTGTGGCAAACAAAGTGAATAAGATAAATTCTTGGAAAGAAAGAAAGAATGATGGGGGTGGTCCATCAGCATCTTATTTCATAAAAACAAAAGCTAAAGCAAAAGAATAATAAAGAATAATAAAGAATAAAGAGGAATTTGCATCTCGTGCACACACACGCATTTTATTTTTGTATTCAGCAAACAAAATCATGTCCCCTACTGAAAAGGGCACAAACAAAATGGTTACGCGCAAAGAAAATCAGCTGTGCTGTGTTGTCTCCCTGTTGTGCTCTGTGTCTTCACACTGCTGTGCAGGCACACGCTTGATAGGGACACAACCAAAATAAAAAGAAACAAATAAATAAACAAAAGGTGTGCAAGAGGATGACCCGAAGCCTCAAGGTGAGTCTTAGTCACCTCAGCAAACAATAGATGGAGGATGGAAGATGGAAGAAGGTGGGGGTGGAAATCAAAGTTTGTTTTTGCGAACCAGCGACAGCGAAACTTCACGTGCACAATACATCCCTGGCCTGTTCTTGCTACTTTTTTTTGCATTTTTTTACATGATAGCAATACGGCCTGTAGAAAGTGCACAGTTACAGTTTCGGCGATATCAATGTGTGTGCGCAGGGAGCAAATACAACGATCTCATGCTAACCACGAGCCGACGTACGTAAACCCCCGTTGCAAACGCATGACTGTTGTGGCATCCGCAAGAGCAAACACACAGTAGGGGGTGGTAGCTGCAGGCATAGCCGTAGCCGTAGCCGTAGACAGAGACATAATAGACACATGCATAGACACTACCCACGAGGTGGAAGAGCGGTGCACACCTACTAGCACTTAGCACTTAGCACTGCTACTGCTACTCCTGCAGCCAACACACACAACGTTCCCAAAGGGGTAATGCAAAAAAAAGTCTTGCTCGACTCTCAAGCATCCACAAAGAGAACAAAAAAAAACAAAAAAAAAATCAGAGGTGGGGTGAGGTGAGGGGTGAAGGGGTAACATTGAGGAGCAGACCCGCTCAGTGTTGCAATTACACACAACACACAACGCAACCTGGGTTGGTACCTACGATTACGTTTAAGAGTGGAGCCCGTCTTCTTTGTTCTAGGTTGTGCAAAGTGTTTCTTCAAGAGAATCGCAAAAAAGGAAAAAGAAAAAAGAAGAAAAAAATGTTGGTAAGATGAGCCTGAGTTTCATGTAGTACTTAGCTCACCTACAAAAAGACCTGCGGGCCAATGGGACCCCCAGGTACATGCATAGAATCCTAGTAGTGGGGTGGGAGGGAAAAGGGACACAAGCTAGAGGTCGACAACAAAAGTGAAGTTGATGGCAACAAGTTTTCGAAGAGAGAGAGAGAGAGAGAACAAACAAACAAACAAAAAAAAAACTCTCGTGTCTGTGCTGCCACCAGAAGGACTGACGTGACAAATGTTTTCTCGCCACCCCCCTGTCTTTTTTTTTTTTTTTTTTGTTTTGTAGAAATAAAAGTGCAAAGTAAAAATAACGTGTACGCGCATGTCATCTTTTTAAACCTCGTCAAGGATCTCCGAGTCCAGCCCACACTGCTTCGACAGCAACGTGGCCTCGATACCCGAGGACAGAGCCCCCTGTGCCGCTGCGAGAGAGATCTTGTAGTCCGCAAGGGTCGCCATGTTGAAGGCCGCCCCGGTCACCGTCGTGCGCTGCGTGCCCGCCACTCCCCCGCAAGGCCCCGCCAGAACGTCGACGTCGGAGGCAAGGTCCCCTGTCGTGCTTGTCTGGCCAACAGGGAGTGTGAGGGCCACGTTCAACACCGACGGCTGCGGCACAGTCGTCCCGGCCGCAAGCCCGGCAAGGGCAGGGTTCTTTGTCTGCGAGGATGTGACGGCATCGTCCTTTCTCTTCATCACAATCAGGTCGTCCTCCACCTGCTTCGCTGCATCTGCAATCTCCTGCATGCACGCCTTGTCCGGGAAACGGCTCCCATACTTCGCACTCCCGCACGTCTTGAAGGCAGGTGTGCAGACCCCCGGCGTGCACACAACCGGGGTGCATACCTTCGGGGTGCATACTTGCGGTGTGCACGTCTTCTTGCACTTCTTGAACCCACAGCACCCGACGCACACCTTCGTGCAGTCGCCCCCTGTGCACTTGGCCGCAGTGCAGTCGCCACCCGTGCATGTCTGCGGTGCGCACGCCTCGGGCGTCATGAAGCACTCGTAGTACTTGATTTTCTTCCATCTGCAGCCATACTCGTTCTCCCCTTCGCCTGCGTCCACCTCCGTGTGGCCCTCTGTCCCAGACAGCCCGAATGCCCCGGCGAGGTTGAAGGTCGCGTCCCCGAGCGAACTGAAGTCCCCGTTCGCGAAGTCCTTCGACAGCGACACCAGGTCGCTCAGGCTCGCCTGGCTCAGCGCATTTGCAATGTTGTTCAGCACCGTCCTCATGTCCGAGAGGAAGTCCCCAATCGCACTCACCATGCGGTTCAGCGGTGCCTGGTTGAACTGGTTCTTCACACTCGTCCACGCCGACGACACCTGTCCACTCACAGTGTTCCACACACCCACCGCAGTTGACGCCACCGCCTTCGCCCCGTCCACAACAGCCGCAATCACCACCGTCGGGTCCAGGTCCGAGGACACAGAGATGGCGAACTCCGAGTTCAGGAAGTTGTTTGTGTTGATCTCCGCAGTCCCGGAAATCGTGTTCTGCACACCCAGCACAGCCACACCGAGGGAGAAGGCAATCGTGTCCCCCTGCACAGACAGCGTCGTCTGCACGTTCACGGCAAAGAGCACCGAGATGTCGCTGTTGAAGATGGCGTACGGGACCGGTGCTGCCGTGTCGTACTCAAACATCACCTGCTTCACCTTCACCACCCCGTACAGGAAGGTCATGTCCGACAGGCTCATGTGGAAGGACGTGAAGTCCCACGGGAAGTACACCTCCGCCGTAGACGTCAGTGCCCCGTCAAACAGGTTCATCTCCCCTGCGAAGTGCAGCTTCTCCGAGTCCACAATCAGCAGCAGCGCACCGTACGACCGCAGGAGCGGGATGTCAAACGCCCCCTGGATGTTCACCTCTGCGGCCGGAGGGGCAATGTTCAGGTCCACCAGGAACCGTGCCCCGCCCGCCGCCTCCTTCGCAGCGTTCAGGTGCGACCCGATCCGGATGAAGTCGACGCCGCCAAACTGAAGCGCAATGTGGTCCATCGTTGCGTTCACGTAGAACTGCGTCGGGCTCACCGCCACCTCCGCCGCCATCTCCCACCCGATGAAGTTCAGGCGCCCTGAAAACGCAAGCCCCTTCGGCACAACCAGCGTCGACAGCCCCAGCTCCAAGGTCTGCTCCTTCAGCGGGCTGAAGGACATGTACGCAAAGCAGTCCTTGTTGATCTCCGTCACGCCTGCGTCCGCCGCAGGTGCGTCGCAGTTCGCCTCGTGGTCCTTGTCAAACGGGTACAGGCCCGACTCCGCAAACTGCGGCGGGAGTGCCTTCTGGATGTTCTCCAGCGTCGACGTCACCTCAGACACGTCCACCCCCAGGGCCTCGAACGCTGCCTCTGCCGCAGCAAGCCCCGCCTCCGACGCCTCCCCGGTGAGCAGCACCAGCCACGGCACCTCCGCCGAAACAAAGTCTGCAATCGCCCCAATTGTCAGCTCCGACACCATCACCACAAAGAAGTTGTCCTCAGGCAGCGTCGCACTCAGCCCGATGTACGCCCTCGCCTCCACGTACGGCTGCACCTGGTCCACACAGTTGTCCTGGCGCCCGATGCACGCAGCCGCCCCCAGCACCAGCCCGGTCGGCAGGGGCGACTTCAGGTCCCAGTCCATCCCGAGCACCATGTCCCCGAGGTGGATGAACGGGATCTCAAAGGACTCGTACCACCACCCCGCAGCGACGATCGACCCGCGCAGGATCTGTGCCGTCGGCGTCACAATGATCGACAGGTCGCCGTTGAAGTAGATGTCCTTCCGCTTCTCCGAGTCGTTGCAGTCGTCCACACACACAATGAACGGGAACGTCATCCCAAGCTCCTGCCGCGGCGGCGCAGTGCTCCCAATCGCATCCACAATGTACCGCATGTACGTCGAGGCCCCGTACGTCCCCGTCGCGTCAGACACACGGAAGGCCTGCGAATCGTCCGTGTCCGCCTCCGTCCCCACACGCAGCTCCAGCTCCAGCACCCCAGAGTACGCCAGCGATGCCGAAGCCCCCAGCTGGATCTCCTCCACCATGTCCTTCAGCAGCGACACAAAGGCGCTCCCCGTCGTCTCGGGCAGAAGCGGACTCCCGACCGCAGCCAGCTTGATCCCGTCCGTCGTCACCCCAAAGCTCAGCGTCGTGTCCTGGATCCCCAGAGACAGCACAGTCTTCATGATGTCGCTCTCCATCATCGTCTCCCCGACACTCGCAAGCTCCCCGGCCGTGATCAGGTGCGCCAGGCTCCCCACCGTGAGCGTCTCCACAGACACGCTTGCCTCCACCCCGTTGCACGTCGCCGGCTGGCCCACCCGCCCCACACCGATGATCGAGTCCAGCGAGCTGTTTGTGGGGCCGCAGTTCCCGGCGCAGAACGGCATCAGAATCTCCCCCTTCGTCACAATGTTTGTTGCCTGCTTCAGGAAGGTGACCAGGTCCGACGCAGCGTCGCTCTGTGCCTCGGCGTCCCGTCCCTGCCCCTTCGCCTCCGCCTGCTGCGCCTCAGCGTGCTGCGCCGCAGCCTGCTGCGTCTCAGACGCCGTATCCGCCCCCGGGCAGTCCTTGCTCGCATACTTCAAGCTCACCCCGTCGCTCGAGTCCTCGAGTGTGATCGACTCCGCAAACCCAATCCCGTCAAAGCTCTGCAGCAGCGTCACAAAGTCGCTCTGCTTCGCCACCAGGTCCTGTGGGAACACCTCCTTCAGCGACATGATCTTGTCCACATTCGAGAGGGCCAGCTTGCTCGCCTCCTTCTTCGGGCTTGCTGAAGGCGCGTCCTCCGTAGGGGCGAGCGTCACACCGAAACCCCCGAACGCCACCCCTCCCCACCACTTCGCCGATGTCATGTCCGGCTCCCCGAGGCACTGGTAGTGCGGGTGCCCGAGGATCACGTGGATGTCCTGGATCCCGTACTTCTCCTTCAGGAACTCGTTCGAAATCGCCACCACAAACGAAAACCCGCTGAAGGAGCTTGCCTCCTTGAACCAGTCCAGCGACACCCCGACCGAGTCCCCCACCTTCGACCAAAACCCCTCCTTCGTAGGCGTCGGCGTTGTCTCTGCAAGCACGCTCGCCCGTCTTTTCAAGACCTCGTCAACGCAAGTGTTGTCCACACCGCATTCCTCCCCAATGCCGCACTCACTGTCCTCTGTGCACGCAACCCCGCACAGACCAGACGGACGGCACGTCTCCCCAGCAACCGTGCAGTCCAGATCCTGCGTGCATCCAGCGGACGTGGGCTCGACACACAGCCCGTCCACGCAGGTCTCCGTCACAGAGCAGTCCGAGTCGCCTGTGCACAGGGTCCCGTGTTCCGGCACACACTCTCCGTTCAGGCACGTCTCCCCCACAATCGGACAGTCGGTGGGGCCTGTGCAGGAGTTCACGTAGCAACGCCCGTTCTCACACACCTCGTTCGGCCCGCACGTCGACGCGCCGTCTGCGTCACACGTCTTCACACACTTCTGGCTCTCGCACACCGCCGCCGCCCGCAGACTCGACGTGCACTCGTCATCGGTGAGGCACTCCTTCTGTCCCTTCGAGAACCCAAACGAGAGTCCGACACCAATCCCAGTGAAGAGCTCTGGCTGGGCCGTGTTGATACCAAAGCTGACCCCGCCCCCGACCTGGAACGCCGCCTTCCAGTTTGTTGTCAGCTGGATCGGCACCTCGGGCAACGACACCCCCAGAGTCGCCGTAAAGAGTGGCCTCGCAAACGCCGCAGCAGCCGCATTCGCCGTTCTGTTCTTCGCCTTCGCCTCCTGCTTCCGCAGGAACGTCTCCTTTGCCTGCAAGAACGCAGCCTCACGTCTCGCCTCCCCCGTCTCCTGGCTGCACACACCACTCATCATGTCCAGCGCAGGCGCCAGCTGGTCAAGCACCATCTCAACCCCGTCAAACGCCTCCCCGGATTCAAAGTACGCCGTCATGTCCGAGAGACCGACCTCAATCTTGTCCTTCAGGTCCGCCAGAACCTGCGCGTCCTTAAACGCCGACTCAAACGCGTCCGTGATCCCCAGCTTCTCCATCTTGCTCTCTGCGAGGTTCATCACCGAGTTCACAACAGTCCCCCTGAAGCCGTCGAGGGCATTCTCCAGGCCGTCTCCGAGCACGCCCAGCGTAAGCGGCTCTCCTGTCGTTGCTTCTTCCTCACACCGCACGCCTGCCAGCAGCAGAAGCAGCACACACAGCCGGTCCCACACCATTGTTCCGGTGCTTTTCCTTCTTGTTGTTTCTTTGTTATAAATATCTGTGTGTGTATGAGTGTGGGTGTGTAAAAAGTGAGTGTGTGCGGGAGCTTTTCTTGCAAGAGGGACACATCCCAGGCAGTGGTACTCGATGCAGAGATAGTGCTACCATTGAAGGAAGCTGAGACAAATACTCGGAGCAGCGGGGAGGGAGAAGGGAAGTCCTTGAACACGATGAACGAACAATCCCTCGACATCTGAGAGACAAGTGTTTGTGTCCTGGCATCAGCGGTGTTGTATTGAAAAATGCGAAACCCACTACTTTTCCTTTTTTTTGTTTCTTTGAAAACTAAGTTGTTATAGTTTCTGCCATTTTGGTTCTTCAAAGGTAATACATAACAGCAGGGCTGTGAGGACGGTAGAGAGAATAACAACGGAAAACTTTTTGAAGTAAAAATGATCCACTCGCTCGGGGTTGATTTTTGACTAACACTCGAATATAGGCTGCGTAACAAGAAAGCAGCTTGTTGAGAACAAGCAAAGTGCACTAGAAAATGTGCACTTTGCAACCAAAAAGAAAAAAAACTCCCCCAAAAAAAAAAAAAAACAAAACAAAACTCGGCATTCGGCCCCTGAGCAAAAGCAAGGGGTTTTTGAATTATTTTTCTTTTCTTTTTGATAAAATTGAATTATTTTTTTCGTGGAGGGAATGTGAAAAGAGGTGGACATAGACAGCGTTCACTGTACATATTCAGCAAGGAAAGATGACGGAACTGTTTGAAGAAAATAACCAGAAAAACACAAAAAATACACACGCATCCTTTCAGAAAAGGACTGTGCGGGGGAAGCGCACTTGAAATGCTATTTAAAAAAAAAAAATTAAAAATGGGGGATATGCCAAATGAACCTAAGCCTCTCTGTGCTTAGTCATCATCTAAAAGGAACCACACTTCCTCACTTAAGTTAAGTGTTTAAAAGGTGGTGTTGATAGGTGCTAACGCAACTGGACGCAGGCACTGACGTGGGGACTGTCGAAGCCCCTCCCCCCCCCCGGAGTGTTAACTAGAAGGGTTGAGAAAAAAAAAATAATATACTATGGTCAAGCCTTACAGTGCTTTTCGGGTGTTCTGTTACCCCTAAAAATGATTCAGATAAAAATTCTTTCGAAAGATATAGCAGGTGTCGCCAGTAAAATCTTAAGGTGCAGCTTCCTCCAGAGAAAGAGCCTTTTAAAAAAAAATGGTTTTTAGACTACTCGCACGGGGTACTGACAGCGCGCCTAACTGCGTACTTATTACGGTGCGCAAAGTATTATAGCCGGTAAATACTCCGATTGGTAACTAAAAATGAGACTAAAAAAGAAGAAAAATATTGAGAATATGCGCAAGCCTCGTGTCCACGCGTATCTTGAAGAAAAAGTTGATAAGCAAAGCCTTTACCCTCTTGTGGTCAAGTCACCTGGAAAACCCCGCCTCCCCCGGCATCTCAAAAACCAACAATATTGTCTTTGCAATAGACTACGCAAAGGAGCCAAGCCAGGGATTAGTTTTTTTTTTTTCTCTCTCATTGGGAGTAGTGTAGTTGCCTCGGTTGTGTTGCCACAGTTTGTGCAATCTCCACCTTTTTATTATCAAAATCCACAAGGTAAAAACAAAAAAAGGAGAGTAAAGCAAAAGAAAAAAAGCACCAAAAGGGAAAAGGGTTCTCAACAAAAGGAACTTACCATTGCCCTGAGGGGAAACCTTTTGCGTGCAAAAACCCACACACAATTCTCATGGAGGGGGTCATCTGTGGAGATAGGGGAGGGTAAAACTCATACAATACTCCCCGCCAACTGATCTTTATAACATTCCTCAGGAAAAGGGTTGATTTCATTGAACGCCAACATAGATTGAAGAAATCATTACCGCAAAATGAACGGGAATTTCAAGGGGAAACTTTTGTTTTGTTAGATCTTATCGTTGGCTTTCTTTATGTCTGGTTTGTTTATAACATTGCGAGGGGGTTTATTTGAAAAAAATAAAAATGGAATTTAAAATCTGTTATCATGTTCGTGCAAAAATGAGCTTCACACAGTGCTTCAGCTCTCGAGAAGAGGAAAAAAAAAAAAAAAAAAGAGAAAAAAAAAACGAGTGGAAAGTGGGTTTGGAAGGGAATGACAGATATTCCTCAAGGGGGTGTAGAACAACAAAACTAAATTGCTGGAATTCTTTTTTTCTGAAAAAAAAAAAATAAAGTTGAAAAAGTGCAAACACCAAAAAGAAAATGATAACGCAACCTTTTTTTCTCTGTGGCCTCAGTGGAGGTGTCAGTTCCACTGGGTTGCAGAATGGCGGTTCTTTACTTTGGTTATACATTTTGAGGTTGAGAGGTGGCTCCAGCTACCACCCCCCGTTGAGAGCACAAAAATGGAAACTAACTTCAAGATTATGTTGAGATAAAAAGTGCAGTTGATAGTGCAAAACGCCTCTGGGACGCAGAGCACTCACTGACACTCCGCGGGTTATCGAAACCCCCAAAGTGTTGGGAGTTGCTGACAGGAAAAAATGTAAGCAGGGCACAGTCATTTCCCCCTTCCTGATAGGGAAAGGAGAATATGTGGCGACAGAGGTTTTTTTACGGGGGGGTCGGGGGGGGGGGGGGGGGGTTTCACCCCCCCCCACGATTTTTTTCCGGCTTTTGGGGGGGTGAAAATAAAATTTTTTTTTGGAAAATAAAAAAAAAATCTTGATGGTGTTCTCTTACTCTCCCCCCGATACCTTTCTCGCGCCCCAAGAACCATCTAAGGGAGTTAGAGGGTGGGCGTGTTTTCCTAGAATTTGACGGACGGAGCTCGTAGAACCCAACGAGGAATGAGAAAAAAGGATAGGGCGAAATCATAAAAGTAGCGTACCGTGCGCCTGCGGCGCAAGCTTACTGTAAATTGTATGACATGGTACTGGATACTTACTGGGGGGGGGGCTAATACAAGTACCCCCGGGTAATACAAGTACCCCTGCAAATACAAGTACCCCCCGGGTTTTTCGATTTAAATTAATTTATATTTTTAATACAAGTACCCCCACTTTTGTGTACGTTTTTCTTAGTAGGTGGTGCCAAAAAAAATTCCCCAGCAATTTTTACCCACAAAAAATCGAGAATTTTTTTTTCTATTTCGGTGCCAGGCTTTGCGCTAATTGTTGGCCCTTGGCCCGGGATTTTTGGATATTTTTGTGGTGCGTTTTTTTGCAAACCGGGGTTTCCTTACTAAAACCGGAGAAACTCAGATTTCATAGTAAGGATACTTTAGAGTGTTCTTGTACACACATGTGACCCCACCGTGGAGAGCAATCGGCTCGCGCAATCAAAAGAAAGCAGAGAAAGGGGAAAAGAAAAAACAAAAAAAGTTGGGTACCGTGCGCCTGCCGCGCGCCTGCCTGCGGCGCTACCTGTTCCCAGTCAAAAACACCACAATTTCATCTGAATTTGGGTTTTCAGACTGAAAATGCCCCTTGTTTAGGAGTATGGGTTCATATTTTGTGAAAATTTAAGTCACTAAAATTTTGTCCATTTTTCCGAATATGCCCCACCACAGCGCGGGATTGTCTCAGAAATGCCACAAAACACTGATTTTTCACCCCAGACGTCACCCGTCGCAACTATTTGAGGTGCGTTTTTTTGGGCCCGAAACACGATTTTTCAGATTTTTTCCAATAGACTACTAACTAATATTAGTTAGCGCGAAGTTTTTTGGATTTTTGCTAAGGCGTTGGCCCATACATTTTTTTTTTTATTTCCCCATACAAAATGTACAGGGAAAAGGTTTTTAATACAAGTACCCCCATCACCTTTTTTATTTTTGAAAACCCCGGATCTATTAGTTTTACCCGCTTAATACAAGTACCCGGTACTTGTATTAGCTCCCCCCCAGTAACTCAAAAAAGTGGACGGCATCTAAAAATTTCCGCCTGCGGCGCGGCAGCCCTTGACCCAGTTTCCCCCTTTTCTTGTTCAGTCGGCAGGATCACTTGGCCCTTACACTGATGTTGACCAAAAGCCAAGAACTTGTCCATTTCGTCAAATTGACCCCACCACAGCGCGGACGGATTCCAAAAATCCCCCACGAACCAGCTTCTCCAGGGGCTTCGCGCGCGAAGCGCGCGAAAAATTTTGCAACCCGAAAAACACCTCACCCCCCCTAAGGTCAAAAAAACCGGTCCCAAAAAAAACCTCTGTGTGGCGATAAAAAAAAAAAAAAAAAAGCTTGAAAGATGAACGTGTCTCGCTCTCTCGTGGATTTACATAAGAGATTCATCCGCAAAAGCCCTTCAATTCAAGAGAACCGAAGATGAGGATGTGACACTGCGCTTCGAAGTGGGGGTTTTTAGAGTAGTAAAAGAAAAAAAAGTTGAAAGTGCAAACGCCCCACCGTTCATCGGCGAACGCAGGCACCTGGTGAAAGAAATAAAACGCGCACACTTTTTTGCGATAACACGTATACTTTTTTGTGTACGTGTTATCGCAAACGGAAAAGGCATACGTGCTATCGCAATTTGCCCAATTTCTTTTAAAACAAAAGATGCGCGCTTTGAAGGGGGTGAGGGTACTACACGACGCACATATCTTTTGGGTAGGTTCATGCGGGACAGCGCCGCCTTTACAGACAGTCACTGTTCGCAGAATGTGGGTGAGCTTTGGATGCTTGGTTGTATTAGTGTCGCCACCCGAGGGCGAACACTGCTATACAACATTACAAATTAGGGGGGAAACAATGCTTTGGGGTTGAAGTGAAAACGATGCAAAAGCCTTGATGCTGCACCCATGACCGTGGGTTACAGATGTGTTTTGAAAAGTGAAATCCGAGAGGGGATGGGGATCCCGGACCGAGCATTTTGTGTAGGACGGAATTCTTCACCCTGACACTTAACAGGTGTGTGTGTTTGAAAAAGCATTTTTTGTTTTTTGGATAGAATCTTAAGAGCAAGACATTGCCCAGAAGGTGTATGTGTGTTTGAAATCGGAGATGTGCAATACCTGAGCACGGGATATTATCCTCGTGGTGTGTGTGTGTGTGTGTGTGTGTTTGGAAGCAGGTGTGGGTAGTGCCGATGGAGCGGAACATTGACCCACAGGTGTGTGTATTTGAGAACTAATAGGGGGAAATTCTTGCGTGCGGTACTGCCCATTTGGTGGTATGCTCCCATACGTTCTTTCCAATTGTTGCGAATAACATTTTTGTAATATTTTTTTGTGTACCAACAATCGTTCTATTTCATTTTGCCATTCATCGACACAATAATGGAAGCAGGTATAGAGAACAAAGGGGAAAAATTGACTTGAAATACAAAGCTCTCGTGACAGTGTACCTCGGGGAAAAAACATTTGAGGAGGGGGAAAGAAATTGAAAATCTGAAACTATGGAAAATGGTTCACACAGACACTTAGCCTACAGAGCTAAGGACCAAAATAAAAAAAGGAGAAATTGAAAATGCAAACGCCTCACCGTTCATCGGCGGACGCAGGCACGGGAGAGAAAAAAAAGGAGTAGTTGAAACGTGCTAAAAATGCATCTCAGTCGAGATCAAGCAAAAGGGTGGGGATGTGAGTGGTCCGTACCGTAAGAGAACGGAGGCGGTTCACAACCGCTCGGCGAATCACAACCTCTGTATACCCCAGCCTTTTTAAACGGCCAAAAAGAAAAATATGATTTTGCACGTGTTACCGTGGGAGCATAGCGGGGGCCTAAGGGCAAGCATGCCTCAGTTCGCAAACGCACACGCCATTCAATGCCATCGCTTTGTGAGAGCGACTTACTTTGGCATCAGATGGCTCCTTACGTAGTGGGGGGGGGGATCTACGCGGACAGTGTAGAGGGGGTGGGGATGGGGGGGCATTCTCTACCTGGCTTCTGAAGAAGGGTGTCTTCCCTTGGGGCTACCGCTAAGTGCACTGCGGACTCGAGAAGTCATTTACAGGCAGCACATCTCACCCCTGGATGTGGCAGCTCTCCCGTTGCAATAAGCTGGCCTGACTCTAAAATAAAATAAAAATTACGAAAGCGTGTGTGTGGGGGACCCCTGGGAGAGCGAGGGGAAATAGGGGACCATCAACGTTTTTTTTTTTTTTTGCTTTTGCTTTTGATAAGCTATTGGTTTAGTGCACTCGCCTATGCAGACAGGTCTTGACTGTCCTTGCTCTCAAGAAGGGTTTTTTTTTTTTTTTTTTTTTTTGTGTGGAAAACATCCTTTTACGAACTTGGGTCCGTCCGGATATGCAAATATAAAAGAAAAAAAGTATAATAGAGTGCACTAAATGAAGAGAAAAAGAAAAGAAACCGGTTCGTAAGATGAGCCTGAGCCGTACTTAGTCATCGTAAACGAAAAAAACAACCCCCAAATACATGAAAGGGGAAAAACACCAGAGAGAGAGAGAGAGAGGCAAAAGAAACTGCTGGTAAGATGAGCCTGAGCATCTTGGCTTGCTTGGTCACCTCAAAAAAAGAAAAGAAAAAAAGAAGAAAAGAACTTAGAAAGATTTGAATGACACCCGACGAATATAAGAGAGAGAGAGAGAGGGAGGGAGGGAGAGGATGGACTAAACGATATTGACATGGTTTTTACTCTGGTTGTTGACCCATCTGCCACCTGATTTTTGAAATTTTGGTGATTTTTTGGTCTAAACTCCTCCAAATTTCAGGCAGAATCAGGTGGATCTGGCATTTTTTTTGTTGTGGGAAAACGTAAATGGTTCAAATACGATAGCTATGAAATTTCTTTTTTGTGTACCACATTGTCTTGTGGTGAAGTAGATGTTGTGAAAGGTGAAAAAGTATGGGCAGTGCACCTAGATACTTCCAAAAAAAAAAATAAAATTCGTTCGAAAAGAAGGAAGAAAAAGTTTGTAAGATGATCCTAAGCCTCTCGTGCTTAATCACCTTCTTTCAAAGAAAGTCATTATCTTAGTTTGAGCGCGCAAATCGCCTCAATGACTAATAAATGATGGGAATGCCAAAATAGAGAGTCCCTACCAGTTTCCTTCACATATCAGCACAAGGCCTTTTAGGCATTGTACCAATTTCTGCCTTTTAAAAACCTTGCCAACACTCGCTCTAATATTTTAACATTTGAGGTCGGGGGGGAGTCGTGTCAAAATTACAGAAAAAGAAAAAAGAGAGAGAGGGAGGGAAAGAAGAGGATGAAAAATATATTTTTCTTGATAAATTGTTGGAGGTAGTGCAGTTGCCTCAGTTGTGTTGCCACAGTTTGTGCAATCTCCACTTTTTTTTTTGGGGGGCGGGGGGACGGTAAAAATGTAAGCGAGTGGCATAAACAGTGGATTAGAGTCAATCGGGAACCTGTTCTAAAAAAAAGTCACATCTCAAAATAAATCAATTCAAAAAATAAATCATAATTATTTATGAGCGGCTGGGAATGGGGGCACCCGGATTGCTCCCCATTGACAGTATTTTGTGTTTTGTGTGTTTCTTTTTTTCTGAAAACTTGGTTGTATTAGTGTAGCCACCTTTTTCTTTTTATTTTTTTCCTCCGAATCATAGCTCGAAGGTTTTGTGTATATTGAACAGTTTTTCGGGAGGGAAATGGCATTGGGCACTGTGCAAAACATACAGAGCGAGGGAAGAAAAAAGAAAAAAGAGAACAGAAAACAGAAAACAGAAAACAGAGAAAAGGACACTCGCCCCCGGGTTAATCGAACCCAGAATGAAGAGTGGGTAATGATCGAACCCCAGTCTCCCTCGCTTACCTTAGTCATCATCTGCATATTTTTTTTCCATTCCGAATGGTGTGGCATGCCCAAATAAGTCATTTTTTTCTGTACTTCGTATGTAGCTCAAATGTATGCCAAAAGCTGAACGTGCCACACCAATTCAAAGTTGAAAGTGCAAATGCATGACCGGGGCACTGGAATTTCAAAAAAATAAAAGAAAAAAAAAAAAAATCTTGGAAGGAGTGAATGAAGCCTGTGGGAATATACACGCCTTCTAAATCGCTTTGTTTTCGTTATTTTGTCTAGTTTTTTTTTTTTTGTTTTTTTTGTTCTTTTGAAATCACATTTTGTAGGATGAATATAACACGCACACCAAAAAAAAACTCAGGAAAGAACAGTGCACTCTACGAAAATTCTGGCTTTCGTGGAGGATCTTGAGAGCCCCTGGGAAAGACAGTTGCAACACACTAAAGTAGTTCGTCGGTGGTGCAGTTCAACGTGGCATTCGTTCTTATATCAAATATGCTAGCCAAAACACCGTACATCTGCAGCTGTCTGCAATCTTTGAAGTTTGGATTTATTTATTTTTTGCTACCACTCGATGATTGAGAAGCTGCTTTGTACGATTTATTTTTTTTCTTTTCATAAATTGTTGGATTAGTGTAGTTGCCTCGGTTGCCACAGTTCGTGCAATCTCCACTTTCCGATAAGTTCACTCGCCTTTTTGGATGAGTAAACCGTAAAAGAGCCTTTTGAAAAACCTTAAAACGCCTGTAAGGCTGTACCATGCACGGGTACAACTGAGGAGGTGTTCGGATGGACTATCGAAGAGGACAGTGCTGCAGACGCCTCGCCCGGTACCTTGCTGAATGTTATCTTGCATCGGTACCCCTGATGTGGGGTCGAGCCCTCAATGGTCGTGACAACTTTCTGTGTGGCGGGTTGGAGTTGACATAAAGGGTAATAAGAACAAAAAATTAAAAATCTGCAAGAAAAAGGATCGATCCGAACATTGCAAGCTTGATCAAGACAGTTCAGACCCAAAACGTAAAAAAAAATACAGTTCCCACACTACCTCAATGGGGTATATCAAAAAAATTCACAAAAAAATACCTTCAAGACCGGGTCGTCCATTTCATTGGCGTACTCCCGCAGACGGGAAAGTCCTTCATGTCCAGCTATCGCCTGCGTGACGAGGCGTGTGTGGTGATCGACGTCGGTGGTTTTGTCTTTGGAGGGTGCTGCTGCCCAGCCGTTTTCTTCCCAGCCTTGGATGGCTCGGGAGAGGCAGGGGAGGTGCACCTCGTAGATGGTGATGTGCTGTGCGCTTGCGCTGTCCTTCCATGCGTCGACCATGCGGAGCGTGCTGCGCACCGTTGCATCTGCCTGCAGGCGTTTGTCCACAGTGCAGTCTGCGTACAGGCAGTACACACCAAAGGTCGATGCATAGTCCGTCATCGCCTCCGCAGCCTCCCCCGGCAAACCAAATGACGTCGCAAACCTGCTTGTCTTGGTACCAACATTCCCATGCAGCATGGTCCCAGTGGCAAGCCCAACCTGCATGATACCCTGCAGCTTCTTCATCTCAGAGACAAAGTTGAGGGCGGCAGTGCTGTGCATCGTGCACTTCTTGGAAGCGTTCCAGACAACGGTCAGCGTCCTGCCGGTGACGTTGCCGATGACACCATCGGTGGAGGAGGCAGCTTCGATGGCGGCACGCACCATGATGTTGCAGTTGTCGAAGAGCTTGTCGGTGGTGGAGGTGGTTCCCTGTTGTTTGTATTGTTTGATAATCCATTTGATTAGTATCTGCCGCGCAAATAGTCTTTGCATTGTCCAGGTTTCTTTGGAAAAATTTTTTTTTGAAACACCAATTGATACCACACAGCACCCAAAACACTATCATTTTTCAACAGCAACTTACCACGTAATTTTTCTGGACAAAAAAAAGGTTGGGATTTTTTGGAAACAAAATAACGTCATACCAACCGACACACTGCTACTGTCGCCTGCGCTTTTATCATGCTAAGGTCTGTTCTTCTCTGTACCTTTCCTCCGGACTCCCCACCGTGCTTGCTGAGGGCTGTGGACGCGGTTTCGCCTGACACGACTGTGCGTGGCGTTATGGGCTGCAATGGTTGGGAGTGGTCACCACGGTGCTGGTTGCAGTCGGACTGCGCATCGTTAAACCGCATCCGCAGCTTCCGAGGCACCATCAGAAAGAGTTCGTGCCCGTTCCCGAGACCACGAATGTCGTGCGAGCCATGCGACATCGCGACCATCCCCAACGCCTCCGCCTTCCCCTTAATTGCTGCGAACATATCAGACGTAATGCAGATCGTCCCCCCCTTCGCCTTCGCCTCCACACGCGACGCAAGGTTCACTGTGGACCCACGGTAGTCCACCCTTCCGGTCACAGGGTTCTCCTCTGCGATGGTTGGCCCATAGTGTACGCCTATCCGAATGACCAATCCGGACTTCGGGAGACCCAGCCCTTTTGGCCACTTCTTCTTCGCAAACTTCTCTTGAACTGCGAGGGTAAACTTGGCGGCGTCGAATTCATCACTGAAGGAAACCATGAAGGAGTCGCCTATCGTTTTCACCTCATATCCGTTGAATTCAGCGCAGCAGTCACGCATCACTTCGTTGTGGATTTCCATCGCGTCGTTCATGTCTCCGGCAGAACGCTTCCAGAGTGCAGTCGACCCTTTGATGTCGGTGAACACAATCGCAACGTTGCCGGTTGGGGGTTCGATCGTTTTGCGTCCGCCAAACTCCGCTCCTTTGCCTTCGAGGACCGAGAGTGGGACGTAGGCGCGGAATTCTAGAAGGTTTTCCACCATTCTGCCAAAGTCGTATTGCATGCGGCGAAGCTCACAGAGCGTAGAGTGGTTGCTCTGTGCTATGCTGTCCAGCTCCATGTTGGCAACGAGACTCATATTCTGTTGCATCGCAAGGATTGGACGTAATATAAAGTACGATATGACAACCGACACCAAAATCAACGCAAACCCCACCGCACCCACAATCGCCTTCACCACGTTGCGGTCCTTGCTGATGTCCGATTCGACAGTTTCCTGGCGAAGTGCAATCTTTGCGGCAACCTCCGCTTCACTTTGCCATACCCCCTGAAAGATCGAGGTGGTATCGATGAAGACCGTTAAATACCAGTCCAGCCCAATCCTGTGAAACGCGTTGCGCAGGGATGCCACGCAAAACTCCTCGTTAGTCCCGTTGTGCATCGCCTCGATGAACGTCGCAGTGTTGAGCACCTTGGAGTAGCCACCTATGTCAGCAATATTCGTTGACATCGAGGCAATGAGAGCGTCGTCGCTTTCCGTGTCCTTCCGCAGCAACGGTTCTACCCCAGGACCTTGGGAGACAAAGGCTGTGCCGTGGCTGCATGCTGTGATCACATTTGTTTGTTCATAATCTTTCCAGAGAGGATGGCTCATATTTTTTAACGTATCCGCCACCCACGACGACGCAATAGTCGCGTACACTCTCTGCGTCTTATGAATGGCACCAGGCTGTTGTCCAAACTCTCCTAACAAAAACTGCACCGCACCAATCGCCACATAAAGCACCACATTCACCTCCGCAACAGACTTGGTAGGGTCCGGCACCTTTCCCATTAGGACGTACCCCATTTGCCCTGCTCCCAAATGCAGCAAATGGCTGAAACGCACTTCATTCGCTGGCAACAACGCAAACAACGATGTAAACGCAGGTAAATCCCCCGACGCAGCAACCGGTGTAATAGGAAGACCACTCCCAGGCATGCAGTTTCCTTGGGTCGAATTGACGCCATCAAAAAACCGCACAATTACCCGCCGTGTCATGAGATATTCCATCGACCGTTCTTCGAAAGAGGGGATCACCGAAATCCCTTTCCCCCCTGCGAAAATGCTGGCCCCAGCGGTCGGCTCGGTTTTGTTTAAAACATGTATTTGCTCCCAGAGAGGACGAGCGAGAGACTCAAAGTAGGCACGCGAATTGCGTGGGTAAGGAATCCAAAGAGAGGTGGCTGTGGACATAACGGTTTCGACCTCAACAAGAGTCGAATGGAAAAATATTGTTATAATGCCGTTGATGGGTTCCAAGGTGCGGCCGAGAAGATCTCTGGTTACATCCCTGAGTGCGCGGGTGGAGGAGGCAGAGAGTTCGCTGGTTGCATCGCGCATCACTTCGCGTGTGTCGGCCAAAGATGAATCGCATGATACTTCAGACAACGTCTCGGCCATGATCCCGCTCGATGCGATCCCCACAAAGCAAACCAAAGAAATCACAAACCGGACCGACCAGATCCGCTGGACCACCCCTTCCTGAAGCCCTGTCGAAGAAGATGTGTCGGTTGTACCATCGTTGATCAGCCCCTCCTCTTCAGGCATAAGTGTAATTCGTTGTTTCTGTTTATGTTTATGTTGATGTGATGAAAAGGAAAGAGAAAAAAAATTGAAGTGTTCCTTTTTTTTGGCTTCATTATGACATTTTAGAAAAAAAAAAAAAGCATTTCTTGAGAGAAAAAGAAAATGCTTCAGCTTTGGTCCTGTGACGCAGTAAGAAGATATTGTAGTAATGCCAAATGTAACCTAAAACAATTCCCCCAAAGGTGAAGGAAATTAGGTCGGTGCTATGGTGTATATTTTTCTGTTTTTTGAGAAAAATTGTTTTCTGATCGAGTGGGGGCTGAGGGGGGGAATTGGGCGTGGGAAAGACCCATGCCAAAAAAAGGGGGCATTATTACAACCAGAGACAATAAAAACATTGACAAAGTTGGTTGACAAATAAAAGAAAATAATGATTACATCAGCGTCACATCGGGGGACATACGTCTCCAAAGAGGGCTTTAGAGGGGTGGAGACTAAAAAAAAAGAGAAAAATTGACAGATGAAGTGTGCCTCTCGTGCACACACATCTATTTAAAAAATAGACAAAAAAAAGTGGTAAAGACGAACAAAAGCCTCTCGTGCTTAGTTGTCGTCTAAAATAAAGAGGAAAAAGAAAGGGGAAAAAAAAAGCTTGTAAGGGCGAATCGCTCTCTGGGTTCACCAGATACTTTTTTTTATTAAAAAAAAAAATCACACAAGGAAACAGGAGAACAAACCCCTCCTCTTGTTCTGTCTCTCATCCGGTACGTTGATTTATTTTGAAGAAAAAAAAAATGAAATAGTGTTTTTGCCACTTGCTGTGCACATTTGACATTCACACGGGGAACAGCTGCAGGCAGGCACACATATCGGTCGGTCTAGAGCAAAGGGGGGGGATCGTAAAAAAGTATTTCAACCTATGCATTCAATAAAATTGATAGCATAGGTAAAAACTAAAAGAAAAGAAAAACGCAAAAGTTGGTAAGATGAATACAAAGCCTTTCAAGCTTCAGTCACCTTAGAAACCAAATTCATATGGGTCTGTCCGGAAACCCCCCGGCCCAGAATCATCTATTTAGGGGTTTTTGAGGTTTTACCAGAAATTGGCGCCCAGAACCACCCCAGAAACCATATTCTGGGTTTTGGGGGCTTTTGGGGGGAAAAAAATACACCTTTTTTTTGACCCATTTTTTTTAGGTATTTTAGGGTGGTTTTAGGCTATTTTTTTTGGCCTATTTTACTACTTGGAAAACAGCAAGCATTAAAGGGTGGAACATGTACTCCCCTCCTTTTCCCCCCCCCCTCTTCTTCTGGGGAAGATGAGATTGGGAAGCTTTCTGGTGGTGCCGTTTTTTTCTTTTTTGGTCATATTTTTTTTTTCCCTTGAAAAAAAATTCTGAGTCCGCTTTTTGGGAATTATACAATGTGGTTTGTCCCTTCGATTATAAACAACGTCACTGGATAATGTTCTCTCTCTCTTTTTTTTTTTGCTAAGTCCTGGTCACCCTGCTAAAGAAAGCTGGGTTTTGTTTCGCCAGGTATTCTACACGAAATACCCTAATCTATGTTTGGCTAATTTCGTGTACGAAAAAGAAAAGAAAAAGAACAAAGAAAAGGGTAGGAAAGATGAACGTAAGCTTTTTGTACTTAGTCATCTTGAACCCCAAATACCTGGGAGAACAGAGCAGAAGAACAACATGGTGACAAAAAAAAAAAAAAAAAAAAAAAAAAAAAGCAAAGGGAGAGAGAAAAAAATCGAAACCCATTAGGGGAAGCCTTGGGGCGATCCTCGAAAAAAAAAAAAAAATATGCGGTTTTACAAAAAATAAATAAATGCAGGATCGTCTCTCTTCATCTCTGCAGTACAACTTAAAACCCGATTTGAATTTAAAAAACAAAAACGTTGAAAAAAAATGGGGAATTCGTTTCGATCGTATTGTGGTAAGGGAGACGGTGGGGGTTATTTTTTGCCCTTTTTTTTACTGGAAAAAAAGGGCAAAAAAAAAAAAAAACCAAAACAAAAAAACCCTGCACACACAATAACAATCACCCAACAACAGAGTATTTTTTGATTTGACTTTTTTAGAAAAACCATTAGCATTAGTGCAGACACCCGAGGATGAGCTTCACTATACTATTTCTTCTTGAGAGGGGGGTATGTTGGTTTTTTCAGTACAAGAAAAAAAAATTCCTTTTCCTACGTAACATGCAAAGGTAGCACACTAAGGACCATGCTTTTTCGCATGAAATGAATGTAAAAACATGAGAAAATCATGGCACCAAGCACGTTGCCCAGGGTACATGGTCACGTGTCAGGCTCTCATAAAGGAGCCCATAAAAAAAAAAAGAAAAGTTTATAAGATGAACCGAAGCCTCTCGTGCTTCGTCACACCTGGATCACATTTGTTATGCGCGCAGCAGAACCAAAACGTAAAAAGATGAATGGACCTCTCGTGTACACACATCTTTTACCACTATTGTTATCGCACTGCACCACACTGAATAAAACCTACACTTTTCCCCCTCGCCTATTTCCTGTCTTTCCGTCAAGATCAATACAACTGGGGGGGTTTTTTTTTGCTGGGTTTGCGTCTATCACGTACATGCAGGTAGGTGGTAGGGAGGGGTGGTCGGATGACCACATAAAAATGGTAGTCAAAAAAAAAAAATTGGAATTCTTTGGGAGGGGGGGTTTGGACTGCTCATTGATTTTTTTGGTCTCCCAAAAAAAAAAAAAATGGCGCAATTTTAAAAAAAATGTGACAAAAAAAGAGTCATCGAAAGTGCAAAAACGCCGCACCGTACATCGGTTTGACGTAGGGCACTGACAAAAAAATAATAATAATATCCCCTTTACAATGCAGTATTAAAAGAAAAGTGACGTTTTGAATCACCTCTCTGAGCCGTAGTGGTAACTGGGATGAATTTAAAGGGAGGGAAAATGGTAAGATGGGTCCTAAGCATCTCATGTTTAGTCTGATTAGATTACTTAATGTTTTGAACATTGGTTATTCATCAATCTCATGTTTAGTCACCTTTTATAACGAGAGAGAAAAAAAAAGCAAGAGTTGGCTTGAAATACAAAGCCCTGTACCTTAGTGTGTGACCAGTACACCATGAATAAAAGGGGAGGGAGGGGGAAAAGGGGGGGGCTTGTTTTGAATGATAACAACAAAAAGTGAAGTTGATAGTGCAAAACGCCTCTGGGACGCAGAGCACTGACACTCCGCGGGGTTATCGAAACCCCCGGAGTGTTGCGCTTGGGAGTGGTTAAAAAAAAGGGGGGGTTTTTTATAAGGTGATTCTAAGCCTTTCGTAGCATAGTCACCTTGACAAAAAAAAAAAAGAAATGATAAATAAATCAGAGGGCAGAAGGTTCCATTAACGGAATAAACGCATCTGTCACCTTCCTTGTTATTCTCAGGTGTTGAAAAACTGTTCTTGAATTGCACTAAAGGGCGTGCATTATGGAACAGCTTTTTTTTAACCCCAATAGAAGGGTCTGTAGGGGTGTGGAAAGTTTATAATCTGGTATTGCATTGCATTACCGAGATTCGCATTTTAGAGGGGGGAAAAAATATAGGTGTGAATTTAGCCTTGGTTGGTATGGCTTTTAATGTCGACATTCGTCATTACACCCTACTGGGTATAGAGCTGTACTCAATGCCCCACTCGGTTGAGGCCCTGTCGATTTTGCTTTAAAAAAAAAACTGGAATTGTGCACTCGTTTTCACAGTTCTTATTGTACTGATGGGAGTTGTCGCTGGAAAATATAGCGAAATTAAAAGAAGCGTGTTTACTGGGGGGGGGCGAATAAGAGATGTGGCATCTCTTATTAGGCGAACGGACGAGCCAAAAATAAAAAAAAAATTTTTGGGGAAAAAAAGCAAATAGACATTTTCGCCGGAGGCAAAAAAAATTTTTTGACCACTTTTTTGCCAGACCGGGTAGACAGGGTAAAATTTCAAAATGTTTTTTCAAGATAAAACCCTGGTGCGTGCAAAAAAAAAAAAAAAAAAATACCCCCAAAATCTCAACCTGATCTCTTATTCGGCCCTAATCTCTTATTCACCCCTGATCTCTTATTCGCCCCCCCCCAGTAAAATAAATAAAAAAAATCGGAATTTTTTTGACAGAAAAAAAAAAAAAAATACCCGTGTGCAAAAAAAGCAGGTATTGTCCCCAGCCATGTCACCTTGAAGGTGAGAACGTTTACTGGTGCGATTTTTTTTAAAATTATTCGGGAGAGGGTTTTTTGTTTTGTTTTTGCAAATAAAATAAGAATGTTTGAAATAGTGCCGTCGCCACCTTGTGCAAGACGTCACGTTTCATTCTTTGGGGGAACGGGGGGTTCATTGTTTAAATGTACCATTTCATCAAGATGCACACTATTTTCCCCGCGTTTTCCCCCCTCATTCTGTGAAAACGATTGTGTTTCCCCAAAAACGTGATCGATTATTCACAATACCTTTCCTTATATTTCGTGCATTGCTCACTAATTTCTACCCATTTTTTTGTGAGTATTTTTATTATTTCAAATCTAAAAAAAACATAAATCAAAAACAAACAAAAAGCAAAGTTTACAGATGAATATCTCACGTGCATACGTCTTTAAAAAAAGGAATGATAACCCTTATGACGCTTAATAGATGATGCAATGCGCTGAGACAGTGGTCCACCTGATCTTTACCCCGTGTATAGGCGAGTATAGGACCGCACAGGCATATACGGACCGTCCGTACGCGCCGATACGCGGGGTAAAAATCAGGTGGGTGGTCACCAAATAATTCAAAAAAAAAAAATTTTTGACTTTAATAATTTATGAGATAACCACAACACATCGTTCCCCAACAAAACACAACAGACCAAAAAAGATAAACAACCAAAAAACAAAAAAGACATAACAAAAAACAGACTTTTTTTTCGGGGATAATTATGATCAAAAGGGCATTTCGGGACTGGAAAAGTCTATTTTACGCGAAAGACTAGCACACAAACGGTCCTATTTACACCCTATTAAAAAAACCCCCCAAACTGGGACGGCATTATTCTGTGTTTCTTTTCAATTACTATTTATGTAAAGGGGAAGGGATTCAAAATAGGCTCTGGCTACATTTTCATCAAACTGGGCTTTTCACCGTGCCTGCGTGTTTGCAGCCGTTCAGTGGAAGAACGGGATATACACAAAAAAAAGGCACAATTATTGCGAAAGACTTCGAGAATAATGTACTACAGAAGGGGGTTTAAATGGGTTTATATCACTAGTGAAATAAAGTCTCTGTGCATTTCTGATTTTTACCTGTAAAAGTGAGTGACGTAAAGTGGACTTTATGTCACTCACTTTCACTTTAAACTACTCATTTTGTACAGGCGTGACCTAGACGAATGAAGAAAAGTAAGTCTAACTAGTGAAATAAAGTTACTTTTCTTCACTCCACACTTTTGGGCGACTTTACCGTATTCTGGTTGAAATTTTGACCTGACAATTTTTTTCTGGATTTGGTCAATCTGAGGGCTTTTTTGGATTTTTGAGCCATTTAATGACGCGCCACTATTCCACAAACCCGCAGATTCTTCACTACAGCATGTTGTCACACAATACGGTACCCACTTTTACAGGTAAATATCAGAAATGCACCTCGACTATTTCACGCGTAAAATAAAATTACGTATTTGGCACAATAGTGCACTTTCCTTCACCTCGGTGGTGGTCCTGTCGAAGCTGAAGCTTGTTGCCACTCGCTTCGCTCGTGGCAACAACTCGAACTTGATGTGACTCGCTTCGCTCGTCACATCAAGTTATTTACTGCACTCGCTTCGCTCGTACAGTAAGCCTTTCAGCTCCGACGTCCCACCACCTCAGTGACGTAAAGTACACTTTATTTCACCAAATAAATAGTCTTTTTTTTTTAAATGATTTTTGTTATTTTTTTTACGCGTATTTAGTGGGTAGCGTACTAACTAAAACAAGAGATGAACGGGGTTTTTACTATTTGCTTTTATGCTCTTGTTTATTTTTTCTTTGTACTACAGGGGAAGGGGGAAACTTTTTTTTTTTGTCGGAAAACTGTGGGAAATCATTTTGTAGACTCGACAATTTATTTCTTTTTTTTTTTTTTTCCCTCCCCTCCGTTGCGTTGTCCATCACCCGAGGACGGGTTCTGTACGCTAGGTCGCCCCCGAAGGGCTTTTTGTGTTGAAAAATTTGACTTATTGTGTATTCCACAAATACAAAGCTGTTTTTATTGTTGGCAAAATCACTCACGTCAATAAGACGTGTTCGTAAGATGCTGTACAAAACAAAGAAAATTTGACAGATTAATATGCACTGCATACATATCTTAAACAGAACAAAAAATTTTTGCCAGATGACTCTCTCGCTTAGCCACCTTAACAAATGAAGAGACGATGGCTTGTAAACACCCCGCCAGGACACCGGACGCAACTGATAAAAGAAAATTTTTGTTAAGGTGAACCTCAGCCTCACACAGTGTGTTTGCTTAGCTACCTTAAATTGCTCCTGGCTCAGTTTTGGGCATATTTTCAAAAAATAAAAAATAGTGAAGCGGGGGAGAAGGGAAAAATATTCAAAATGAACAATAATCGAATCGTTACGGTATAGGGGAAGAGGAAGGGGAAGGGGTGTGCTGGGGATAGAGGGAAATGTGGTGATAATTGTGATAAAACAACAAAAAAAAAAGAAAAGAAAAGAAACAAAAAGAAAGGCAAAAGAAAAGCAACAAAATAACAACAGTTGATTTCTAAGCAATTGCACCCAGAATCAGCTGATCACAAAAAAAAAAGGGGATTTGCATTTCCTGTAATGAGACAACGTCAGGAAGGATCACTAATATAACAAGTGGTTCCTTCACCATATCGTCGTTCAACTCAGTAATGCTCACAAAAGAAAGGGGAAAGCAAAGAAAAAAAAATCAAAATTTCCATGAATTAAAGGAAACAAAGATGGACATTAGAAAGGGGCACTCAGGAACCAAGGGAACGAACTTTTTTTTTAAAACACCAAACTGAGCAAAATCATGATGCCTGCATCCCGAACACTCAACATCTTCAGACGGAACAAGGGGTGGGGGGAAAAGGGGAAATGGTTGGTTCTGTTTTGCTCTGGTTTTACGAGACATGGGGGAGGTTGACTGTGAAAGGGAGAATGGGTGGGAAATGGTAGGAAAACAATTTGTACCAAAAAAAAAAGAAGAAGAGATTTATAAGATGAACCTAAGCCTCTCGTGCTTAGGTATCTTGAAAAATATGATGAATTGGCGTCCTGTGATGTACAAGATTTTTGTTTTGCTTTTTTTTTTTGAAAATTTTGCTTCGGTGTAGGCGAGAATGCTCTTCACTGAACATGACTTTTTTTTTTCTTTGTTTTTTTTTTGATAAATTGGAATAGTGTAGTTGCCATTTTGTGCAAGCTCCACTTATTATTACTTTTCCTTGATTTTTTTTTTTGTTTTTTGATGATTTTTTTTTTTTTTTTGGGAGGGGAGAAGTTTTTTTTTGTGTGTGCGGAAGAACGATTATCGAAAGAGATAGGGGAAAATAGGCCGCTGGTTGGATATAACCGGATCGCGCCAAAATGATTACTGGGGGGGGGGGGGGCGAATAAGAGATGTGGCATCTCTTATTAGGCGAACGGACGAGCCAAAAATAAAAAAAAAATTTTGGGGGAAAAAAAGGAAATAGACATTTTCGCCGGAGGCAAAAAAAATTTTTTGACCACTTTTTTGCCAGACCGGGTAGACAGGGTAAAATTTCAAAATGTTTTTTCAAGATAAAACCCTGTTGCATGCAAAAAAAAAAAAAAAAAATACCCCCAAAATCTCAACCTGATCTCTTATTCGGCCCTGATCTCTTATTCACCCCTGATCTCTTATTCGCCCCCCCCCAGTAAGATAAATGTTTTTTTTTTGAAAGATGGAATTGTCGTTCTGCATCTTTTAAAAAAGAAAATAAAGAAAACTTGAAAGATGAATTTCTCTCGTGCACACACATCTGAAATAAAAGTTTGGTGATGAATATAAGCCTCCCGTACGTTGTCACATTACCAAAGAAAAAAAAACTTATGCATGTACACTATACGCCTACACCTTACTAGAAAGCAAAACAAAAAACGGAAGGGAAAAAAAATTACTTTTTTTGTCTTAAACCCCAATATCATTGATATTGAATTTGACGATACACAAGCTTTGTTGTTGGTATTAAAGAAAGTGAAGTTGCTGCACGTACAAGACGTACATCACGTAAGACCCTTCTAGGGGTGGTTAATGAAAAAAAAAAGTGGTAAAAAACGAAAAAACTGGCATTACTTTGGCTTTTTTGGCTATTTTTTTTCCGAAAAAGGCATTTTAGTAGTTTGGTGTTACTCTCCAGAGGTGCACAAATAAATAAAAAAGAAGTGTCAAGGTTCAGAAGAGATCCATGAGCCTCCGCCTTTTTATTTTCCACTATATTTTAACCATTTTTTTTCCTCTCAAAGTTTCATTGTGTCACCACATTGTGCCCAGCTCCACTTTACACGCAAATCACATCTTTGTTTAAATGAGGACATAAAGTCACACGGGATATTACGGGTTTGCGTGTTGTTCCATCGGAATGAAAAACAGATACACAAAAAGATTATTTAGAAAAATTTCTTTACGACAAAAAGAAGGCGCGGAGAAGAAAAAGGGGGGAATCAAAAAAGCACAGGGACAACTTCTTTGGTGCAGTGGGAATACTACTGACCTTTATTTTTTTTGCTGTATCAACAAATCAAGGTTCTGAC
Organism: Rhynchopus sp. YZ270_cl-10; assembly: GCA_964035575.1. Classification (NCBI taxonomy): domain Eukaryota; phylum Euglenozoa; class Diplonemea; order Diplonemida; family Diplonemidae; genus Rhynchopus; species Rhynchopus sp. YZ270_cl-10. The sequence goes on along the minus strand of OZ037866.1, from coordinate 683,120 downwards.
TTCCCAATATCACGTCCTTCACAGAGGTACGTGCTTCACCTAACCCTATGTTATTACGGAACAAAAACAAAAAAAAAACAAAAAACAAAACACACACACACATGACATCGAAAAAATCACACAAATGCACGCTTTTGGAAAAAAAAAAACAAAACCACAACAATACACAATGCAACGAGGCCCCGACTACGCCTGAAAAATAGACATGTCTTGAAAATTTATCTGAGGCGTACCAAAAAAGAAATGCTTACATTCACTCCTCAGCCACGACTCTGAGCCCCCCTTCTTAGGCCGATTCGGCCTCGCTGCATTGTAATGAATAACAAAACCAGGCTCTCCGCTAGGTACTAAAGTTCTGTTGATTGTCAACAGAACTTTTTGAAAATGGGGAAAAAAAAAAAAAAAAAAAAAGTTCTGTTGAGTGGTTTAGACCCGTTCTACTTGTCAAAAAAGCTCAGGAGAAGAAGATATGGAGAGGTGAGTGCTCAAACGTCCCAAAAAAGTCAAAATCGGGTGTTGGAAAAAAAAAAAGTTGCGTACCGTGCGCCTGCGGCGCATGCACCCCACCAACGTGGACCATCAACAGAATATTTTCAAAATCGGAAATCCTAGCGGAGAGCCTGAACAAAACAACAAAAAAAAAAAAAAATACAACTTCGAAAGAGAACGGTTCCATAAGGCTCGCATCAGAACTAGGATCGGGGGAAGATTTTTTTTCCCCCCCCTGTGTTTGACCCTATACCTTATAGTTGTTGGAGGTTGTCACATCGTTCCGTTTGGGAATGGGAACGTCGGAATGGGGAAATAGTGAAGAGAAATGTGAAAGGGGGTAAAGGGTAAGGGGAGGAGGAGAAGATAAGGGTGATCAAAGGGATTGGGGAGGGTGTAAAGTTTTGTTTTTTTTTATTTTGAATGTGAAAAAATGAAAGAGGATGAAGAAAAATATATGATAAGCCTCTGTGCTTAGTCACCTCTAAAAGGAAAAATCCCCGCTGGAGTTGGGGGATATTTGTGTGACTTTTTATTTTTGCGCTTTGACGAAAAACCTCACCATCTAAAGAAAATATGGCTTGTGGTTAGATAGAAGTTAGGGACGACTTTATTTTTCCCATTTTTTTTTTTTTGAAAAACTTGGTTGTATTAGTGTAGCTGTCGCGCAAAGCAGCCCGCTATGTTTACAAAAAACAAAACAAAACAAAGACATTTCGTGGTAGTGAATAATATATTACAGAAGAAGTCTTGGAAGAGACGTTAGGGTTTCAAAATATTTCAAAAAAAATTTTCAAAAAAAAAAAAATTCAAAAAATAAAAATAAAAAAGCAAAGTTAGAAGGCGAGCTTAAGCCCTACCTATTTAGAATTACCCCATAAAAAACTTAGTACACTGTTCGCACACAAGGCCAGGATAGCGATTATTTGTTGATGTTGGCCCATAACAACAAAGTTGGCGATTACAACCGGCCCTGCGAGAACAGCTAACCTCGGCTCTTCATTTTCCACTGTTTTTTTTACCCACGATGTAGGCTTAACGCTGATTACCAGGGGAATTGCAAATAGCGTTTGCCCATTTTATTGTGTGGGGGAATAGTAAGTCAACCCCTTGGAAATATTTTATTTTGAAAAACTTGGTTTGTATTAGTGTAGCCACCCTAGAGTGTGCTCCACTATATTTTTTTTGACACTCTACTCATTCAGTAATATAACACAACGTAAGGACACAAACATTGTGTCAAAGAAAATTTTCAAAAAAGAAAAAAAAAAAAATCAAAATACGTGATCCGATAAGATATTTTCTTCACGGACACAACAAAAAAACAAAACAAATAAAAAACTGATAAAAATGATTTTGTGTCGAAGGCAATCAACAATATCGGACGAACAAATACGAAGGATAGCACCATTCTGTTATGTCTCTGCACACAGAACAAGAACTAAAACACAACAACAGAAACCCTCCCGGGTCACACGAAAATAACAAAAAAACAAAAAAAAAAAACAACAACAAAACTCGAAAACCACATCGTTCTTTTTACTCCTTTTTATGAAATCTTGGTTGTATTATTGTGTAGCCACCCTAGAGTGTGCTCCACTATTTTTTTTTATAATTTTATCTGTCAGTTTAGTAGCTACCATACGATAGCTTTTTTTCATTTCAGAAAAACACCCTTCAAAAAATAGACCACTGATTGGGCAATACAATACAGCGAGATTGACTACGCCTGAAAATAGGCATGGTCTAGAAAATCTACCTCTGAGGTGTGGCTGAGGCATACTACTACTTTCAATCACACTTCAGCGAGAATCACGCCTGTATCAGACCTTCGCAAGGCCGATTCGGCCTCGCTGCGTTATATGATTGGAAGCCTTCTCATCGGCAATGACCTTCCCCCCCTCCCCCCCGAGGTGCGTATATGCACCCCTATAATGCCGCCCAAAGGGGTAAGAACTACTTACAACAGCTTTTGTATCGACAACAAAAGCTTTTTTGCAGTTTCGATTTTTTTTTGAACTTCTTTCACCAAATCACCTAAATACCTAGGTAGGTTGTGGGTCTGTACCCAAAGGTTGGCCGAAAGCCTTTTGTACGGGATGTATAGACGTAAAAACGTTCCCCTTTTTGAGGGTTCTGTTGGAGTAAGTGTACGCTGCCACAAAGCAGTCTTGCACTGTCCAAAAAAAAAAAAAAAAGGATCGCTCTCCTACCAGAGCTCGCGCTAAAGTCCATCCCTCATCCCGGGATTTTTGGGGGTTTTGGTAGGAACGTTTTTTTTTTGCAGTACGGGGATTTCATTAAGAAACCAGAAGTTCTAATATTGTTGAGTAAGACCACCACATAGTGGACTTGCATATACATGTGACCCCGCCGTGGAACGCAATTGGCTCGGAAAGTCAAAAGAAAGAGGAGAAAAAAGAAAAGGAAAAAAAAAAAAGTTGGTTACCGTGCGCCTGCGGCGCTGCCTGTTCCCTTCCAGTTTCTACAGGCAAACACTTGCCCCCTTTACCTTACACTGACGGGTTTTGACCAAAACCAAGAACTTGTCCATTTCGGCAAATTGACCCCACCACAGAACGGACGAATTCCGGAAATGCAAATGCCGGTGTTTTCGCGCATTTTCATGTTGCAAGACGTCAGGATCAGGGAGAGAAAATCTGGTTGTGGGATTTACATTGGCCCTCTTTACCCTACATGGATTTTGACCAAAACCAAAAAATTGGCCATTTCGGCAAAGTGACCCCACCACAGCGCGGACGGATTCCGGAAATTCCAATCGCGGTATGTTTTGGGGCTGAAAACCCACTGATTTTCAGGAGAAAAATTGCTTCCAAATCTCGGAATTTTCCGAATTTTCCTGAAAATGACCCTTGTTTACGAGTATGGGTTCATATTTTGCGAAAATTTAAGTCACTAAAATTTTGTCCATTTTTCCGTATATACCCCACCACAAGCCGGGATTGGCCCGGAAATGCCACAAAACGGGGTTTCCGGGCCTCCCCAGCTAACCTTTTCAAGGAACGTTTTTCCGTACCCGAAATCCATTTTTTCCCCATTTTTTCCCATAATTAGCGCGACCACTGTCTCCTACTGGGGCGTTCGATTCTTCTTTGGAAACGGAAGAAAAGAAAGCTTGCAAGATGAATGTACCTCTCATGCACACATCGTCACTACCTTTGAAGCAAATGAAAGAGAATAAAACCTGGTCGCTTATGTACACGGTGAGGTTGTGTAACGTGTGACACACACTGTCACACATTTTTTTGTGACAGTGTCGCGTTACACAGTGATATATAATCGGATATCAAGGAAATTACACATCCTCGACTGTGCAATAGATGTTACACAGCCCCGCCGTTGTACAGAAACCAAGGCGTCGCAAGGGGGTATAGGGTGAGAAGGGGGGGAGGAGGAAGAAAACAGAGTCTAGGTGAAAGTGAACCGTGAATGAAAGACACAACGACACACACACAAACACACACACGCGCGCTCTCTCTCCCTTCCCCCCCCCCCCTAGGGGCCGCAGTCCCCTAAGGAAATTATGTAACAATAATTCATTTTGCCACTTTTTGGCGTATAGTGGCCACAACCTGCAGAGAACCACCCCAGAATAGGTCAGAAACACCCTGTGAGGCAAAATTGGGCGAAAATTCGACTCTAGAATGTGAAAAAATGGGAAAAAATAGCAAAAAACTGGCTTTTTGGGGGTTTTGGCCATTTTGGACAAAACCCCGATTTTTCATGAAAAAACATAAAAAAAACACCAAATTCGATGTTTCAGAGAGTCATTTGAGACCTATTTTGCCCCAAAAACGTGCTTGGAGTCCATTCTCGCCTGTTTTTCACATTTTTACGCCTTTTCTTTGGTGAATTTGGCCAAAATTTGGTCAAAATGACCCCCTGTCCACCCCCTGTCTACCCCCTGTCCAAGGCCAGGATTTTTCCCCTGGCCATCACATAAAGTAGGGTATGGTGCAAATTTTGGTATGTACCCCCCCAAAAAATGGTCTGCGGACCCAACGGAACCGTTTTTTTTACCCTTTGGAGGACTCAGAAGCACTAGAAATGGGGAAAATGAGTGAGAAATTGCCCTCCCCCCCAGAGAGGGGGGTAGGGGCGGTTTTGGGCTAAAAAAATGCCAAATTAGGGCCGCCAGAGGCCTCTTGGGGTCACTCTCCCGTGGAAATCGTACTCCTAGGGGTCCTGTGGGCCTGATTTCGACGAGCTGCACCCTTTTGGGCCCCTCGAACCGATCTTGGTTTGAAATATTGAGTCGAATATGACCCCTGGACAGGGGGTAGACAGGGGGTCATTTTGACCTCAAAACACCAAAAAGCGGCCAAAAAAAGTACCTAAAGTGTCCAAAACAGGTCGGAATAGACTCACGGGACATCCCTGGGGTAGTTTTGTGCCCAAGCAGCTGTCATGATGTCGAAATTTTACAATTTTTTTGAAAATTTGGTCAAAAATGGTCATTTGTCCCAAAATGGCCCAAATGGCCGATTTGTGCTTTATTTTCCATTTTTTTTGTGTTTCTGGTAATCAGTCACCCAAAAAAAAGGACACATTTTTGCCATACCATACATATTTGTTCGGTTCCTCCCATTTTTTGTGCAATTTTTCGTGTTTTTTGCATTTTTTTTGCATTTTTTTTGACCAAAACTTAGTGAAACTTAGTAAAACTTAGTGAAACTTAGCAAAACTTAGTGAAACTTAGTGAAAATTTGCTGAAAATAACCCCAACAAAACCATTTCTTGAGCGGAATACCCCCCTGTATGGGTAATTGTGGTTGAAAATAGGTGCCTAGAACATGTTCTGAGTGGTTTTGGGGGTGAAATAGCCCCAAATACCCCCACAAAGCAAAAAATGTGCCAAAATTGGCCATTTTGCCCCAAATGGCCAAAAGGGCTGAAAATCCTATTTTTTCACACTTTTTTCACTTTCTGAGGTGCCAAACCATGAAATTCTGGGTCACACTGCCCCGGAAACCTATTTTGGGTGTCAGACACACCCTGAGGTGCCCACTAGATGCCCAAAAAATGACGAAATAATTATTGTTACATAATTTCCTTAGGGGACTGCGGCCCCTACCCCCCCCCCCCCCCCCTAGGCATACTGTGCAGGCGAGCCGTTTTTAGGCGAGTTTTTCGTTTTCCTGATTTTCAGGAAAAACTCGCCAAAAACTCGCCCTACTCGCCCATTACTCGCCTATTACTCGCCAAAAACTCGCCAAAACTCGCCAAAAACTCGCCTAAACTCGCCTAAACTCGCCCACATTTGGGTGCAAATCCTGGTGCACATACGCACCTTGGGGGTGAAAATGTGCACCAGGATGTGAAAATGGAGGGCGGGGGTGACTGATGACAACATGCCACTCGAAAACACACAAAAAAATTGAAATTGTGTCACTTGTACGTCTAAAGGCAACCATGTCACGGCAGTGGCTGACAGGCATGTATGTAAACATTTGCTCCAGGGGAAGATTCAAGCGTGCCATAGATCCCGGGGGACAAGACGTGCTACAATCCGGAGGATGACGAAGACATGGATGAGCCGGGGCTACACTCGCTATACAACAATGTCCTCGCCATGCCGGTAAATGGCAACCCTGCAGGCCACCCCTTGGCGGTATTCCCCCACGACTACATCGCACCCATCTGTGCAAGCTTCATGGATCCGCAGAAGCTACAGCTGGACTGGTGGTACTGGTTGTGGAAGCCTACAAAGCAAACTGCAGAGGTCTTGTTCAAGTGGAACGAAAAAAATTTTCTCTTCAAAACTCAAATTTCCCTCATATTTTCGTGTGTACACTTTTCCCAAGGTAAAATCCCTACCAAAAAAAAAAACTCGCCAAAACTCGCCCCCCAAAAATGGGCGAGTTTTAGGCGAGTTTTTGGCGAGTAGGCGAGTTTTTTTTACTCGCCTGCACAGTATGCCTAGGGGGGGTCATATCTATGTGAGAAAATGACATTTTTCAAAAATGCCCGAAAACCCCACAAAAAGGGTAAAAACCAAGAAAATCCACCCCACAGGCCCAAAAAAATGTGGTGTGCCCCGCTTTCCACCCTTTTTGTGCCTCTCAGGTACCCAAATCGCGGTTTTTAAAAAATTGCCTACCAGTGGTACCTGAGGCAGGCTATTTGTGGGCAATTTGCAAAAACACCCTCCCACACCGGTTCCACACCGTTTTTTTGATGTTTTATGGGGCATGCGCCCCCACAGGTGCCCAGGACCACCCTGGAATCGGGTTTCTGCAACTTTCTGGGTGTTTGAAATAAAATATGGGCGTTTTTAGGCCATTTTCAGGCTATTTTGGCCTATTTTGGCCTATTTTCACTGCCTGACCGGTGTTTCAGGTTTTATGAGGTTTGAGCCCCAACAGGTGTCACGAAACACCCCAGTAACGGTTCTGTGGGTCTCCTGTGGGGTTTTGGGGGTGAAATATACCCTTTGCTCTATGTTCTGGGCCATATTGGGGTGTTTTCTGTTTCATAGTCAACCTGAAGGGCAAACCAAGGGGGCACTCAGGTACCACATGTAGGCAATTTTTAAAAAACTGTGATTTGGGCCCCTGAGAGGCACAAAAAGGGTGGAAAACGGGGCACACCACATTTTTTTGGGCCTGTGGGGTGGATTTTCTACTTTTTTTTACCTTAGAATCGCTTTTGACAACATTTTGAAAAATGTCATTTTCTCACACTTTTAATACAGGATATGACCGCCCCTACCCCCCCCCCCCCCCCCCTTCTCCCCACATACATTCCCTGCATAGCTTGCGTAATTCGCATTTTTGTTCTATTTTTTCACATCACTGCAGTTGCAAAAAAGGAAGGAAAACCACAGTTCATACACACTTTGTTTGAAATAGGAACCGGTCAGCACAGCGGAGTTTTCTTTAAAAATATGAACTAAAAAAAGAGAAGTTGATAGTGCAAACACCGGCACTTGACACTCAAAAAAAAAAAATATAATAAAGAGGGTAGTTAGATGACCGTTAGCCGCCTTGGGCTTAGCCACCTTTTAGAAATAAAGAAAAATCGGTGGTCCCAGAGTGATATGGCCTTTTAAGTTCTTACAAGGGGACCACCACTAAAAAGAGAATGTTCGCAATTTCAAGAATATATTCACAGAGAAAAGATCCCTAACTCCCATCCCATCCCATCCCACACCCCTCCACATTTTTGAGAAAAAACTCTGGTCAAAGAAATAAGACTTCCCAGTGAAAGGGTAATATCTCTATTCTTCTTGTATGAGTTGATTCTATCTGGACCTATGTTTTCTCTTCTAAAAAAAAACAAAACAAAACAAAACATTGCTAGTGAGACATGAGCATGCCTTCTCGTGCATGCACATCTTAATATCACAATGTGTACGGAGCCGATATTGACGCGCTTTCATGAAGAGGGGGGAAAAAGGGAAATTTCGCCTAGACGATAGCCGTTTTATTTCCCAACATAATCGAATTATTTTTTTTTCCGACACAACATGAAAAAAATCACTTTTTTTTTAACAAATCGCAGCTACACGCATCACATTTTTTTTTTGAGAATTTATATTGTTTTGAAGAGAGAAAAAAACCCATAGAAAACGACGAAAACAAAAATGAACCTTACAACGTCAAAAAAAAAAGTCTTTTGGAAGAATGAATGTGTTATTTTCTTCTTCACATGCGCGCATACACATCCCTTGACTTGAGCAATGTTCTGTTCTAAAGAACTATACCCAGAATACGCTTTCAAACACACACACGGATACAAAATATTTCTTTTTTTTCGAGAAAAGAGACACTTAAATCGTTTACAGAGGGAAGCGAAGAGCGAGAAGGAAAAAAAATAAGTGAAGTTGATAGTGCAAAACGCCTTTAGCGACGCAGGCACGGACACTCCGTGGGGGAAGAGAAGAAAAAAAGAAAAAAATTTTAGAAGATGAACCTAAGCCTCTCGTGCTTAGTCACCTTAAAAAGGATGGTAGGGAATAGGTTTGGGGGATAAACTCTCACCTTATTTTTGAAAACTACTATTTCAATAAACTTACTTTTTTTGTTTCTTTTTTGTGCTGACCTTCCATATTCCATTACATTTCTTGGGTTGGGTCAGTTGGCTTTTTTCCTTCCCCCCTTCCCGATTCCCATTTTTTGTCGCACTACAAACCATCCACCAAAGAGGTGGCTTATGTACTCAACAATGTTACTCACTCTGCGAGGGGGGGAAAAGGCGCTATGAAAAATAGAGGCTATTATGCAGTCTTTGCCATATAATGCGGACGAGTCGTCTACTCGCCTGAACTCATTTTTTGGGCCTCAGACCGAAAACTTGTCTTTTCACTTGTCCCACTCGTCTGTACTCATCTCTTCGGCAAGTGCCCTATAAAACGTACTCGTCTCAACTCGTCACAACGAGTAGAGATGAGTATTGGAGACGAGTATCGTCACTCGTCTCACTCGGCACGACTCGTCCGCACTGTATGTTTACGGTGGTTCGTTTCTCTTTTCACTTTACTGGGACAGAAGGGGAAAAAATCGAATAAAGAAAGAAGAGATGAATCTAAGCCGTTTGCTTAGTCACTCTAACTTACCAAAAAATAAAGGCAATAAAAGAATAAACGATGACAGGTGGTTCGAATGTGAGGGTCTTTGTCAAAGGAGGGGGGGTAGGTAGACACACACAAAAAATAGAGTATTGTGTAGACACCTCGACGGATGCAGGCACAATATATAAAAAAAAACTTTGGAAAGTGGAGATTGCACAATTGTGGCAACACAACTGAGGCAATTACACTGCTCCAAAAATTTATCAAAAAATAAAAATACGGATGAATCAATGCACTAAGCTGTAAAAGTCTTTCGGCGCGACAAAAAAAAAAAAAAATGAACGAAAAAGTATAACGTAGAGGGAAGCGTGTATTGTATTGTTTTGTGAGTCATGAGTCAGTAAAATATGCACAGAACTTAAAATGTGCACTTTTTTTTAACCCAAAACAATACACAGGGAGAATGGGAACGGAGAGAGACGGAGGAGAGAGGAGAGAAAGCAAGAAACACCCCCACCCCCTCACCAGGGAATGCAAGGGGAACCCCACCCCCCCACTTCCTCCCCCTTTTTTTGTTGTTGTATCGATAAAACCGTACTGAGGAGGTGGGTTAGGATTTCCTTGTAGATAGAGCACTCACCTCATCCCCAAAAAAGTCATGTAGTTTTTCACAAAATCGCCTGTCCGAGAGGGAGGACGGGTTCTGTACACAAAAAAATAAGATGATTCTAAAATAGTCACCTTAAAAATCGATAAATTTTCACATAAAATTATCGCAAGACCTTTGTTTGCAATTTTTTTTGCACTCGAAAAAAAAAAATGTTGTTTTGTCTCAAAAAAATACTATTTTTTTGCTTCCATCCCTCCGTTTCCAAATTTTTTGACAATTGAGGTGTTCGCGCCGACGATGATAAGGACCGCTCCGATAGCATAGTGGAGGGTCAGCGGCTTCGGGAAGAGGATGAAGGAGAGGATGATCGTCGCAATCTTGCGGACGGAGGTTACCAGCGCTGCTACCGTACCGTCGAAGGCCTCGACCAAGGCAAGAATACTTCTTGTCCCCATATAGCTGCACGCATAGCACGCAAGCACCAGACCCAACAAAATCGGGTTCGACGTCACAAACTCCAACGACGCCCAGACCTTCCCAGACCCCATCAAGAAGAACGTCGAGGGAATCACTGCCATGACCTGCATGAACAAAATCACTTCCTGCTTTGAGGCATGGTACTTCCCGAATGCTAGCGCCTCCTCTACGATGAAGACCCCCGCATCACAGAACAGAGCAAGCACGATGCAGAACAGCCCCTGAAGCTTCATGTTGTCGCTGGCTCCTGGCTTTGCTTTATGCTTGGAGCTGTCCAAGGTGTTCGCAGAGAGTGTAAGAAGCCCGGCAACGATCATAACACCACCCCCCCATTCCACAAGGGAGGGCTTCTTCTTGGATTTCAAGAAGAAAACGCGGGCTGCCATCACCCAAAGAAGCTTCGATGATTTGAAAACAACCTGGGTCACGTAATCGAGGTACAAAATGCTTTTGTTTGTCATATACTGCGACGTCGCGATAAGCGATCCAAGCAGAAGGTAGACCCACAGCGGCGTCTCAGATTTGTTCGAAAGAATCGACTGCAGGAACGACTTCGACTCTTCGCGGTCCTTCATCTCTTTGCTTTGCATTCTTCCACAGTCCAACAACGCTAGACTCCCCACAATCACACTCTGCATCACCGTCAGCAACTCAACATGAGAAAACCCGGGTACATGAAAGATCTTCTCCTTCAAAAAGGCCTCCAAACAGTGAAAGAAGAAGACGTTCATCGCGAAGTACCCCAACAGCTTGTAGGAGGCGTTCACACTCTTTTCGGAGGTGTATTTGTTTGCCTTCGCCTCATCGAGGCTTGGCGAAGGGACTGCAACGTGACGGTCCACTTTCTCGCTGCGGGAGATGAATTTGTTGTTAAACGTTGCCGCACCGTATGAGGCGGTGGATTCATGCATTGGGTGGCGCCGCTTGATGGAGCTTGCGTTCGAGTAGTCGTACGATGTGGCGACAGAGCGGAGGGCGGAGATGTATGCTTCAGGGGAGTGGACCGGTGACAACGGAGCCACGGCCTCCATCGCCTTGTCGCCAGATGCATCCGAGGCAGATCCAGCATCCGTGTCGCTCATCAAAATGCTCACAGAGCTTTGATCCTCCTCACTGCTCTCCGCACGGTACAACAAAATATTTTTCACAGAAATCGACAACTCAAGGTTTTCCTGAGAAAGCTCGCCCATATTAGACACCCTCCTCCCAAGGGTAACACGCTCCTTTCTCTTGACAAGCTCTTCTTCGATGTGCTCGGAGACACCGGTCATGCTGAAGCTCAATGCGGTGGCAACGAATTGAAGCACGGTAGTAGGGTCGGTCACCAAATCATCAAACTCGATGAACGTGATGTCGCAGTTGTCGAGAAGGGCGTGGTTCTGTGTTGTAGCAATGCCGCCGGCTTTGCCTTCAAAGGTAGCACCAACGGGGAGGGTCTGCGCTACGTAGTCCCAATCGGTCAGCGTCTTTGCGAGGTATTCTTCAATCTCGGTGTCGCACAGTGTTGTCTCCTGGGCGTGATGTGCGCCCAGCTTCTGGGAGACGAGGGAGTCGATGACAGAGCTGCGGTTCACCACAACAAGGTTCGAGACCGCGACGGATTCGCACACAACGTGGAGCGGAAGCCTGCTCTCCCGAAGCTGCTCCGGTGTGACTGTCACAAAGGAGAATGGCTTCGCTGCCGTCTTCTCCGCAATCTCATAAGAGTTCCGCAGCTTCTCCAACGCTGCGGGCGTACCCCCAATCGCCTTCGCCGAGAGCGGTTCACTTGCAACAACGTGAACATCTTCCGAATGTCCAACAATGTTTGCGAAGCGGCTTGCACTCGCGTGGTCACCCAAAACCAATACCCGACTCGGCATTTCAGGGGTGAACATAGCGAATCGTTTTCAAAATAGGGGATGAAAGGGAAAAAAAGGAGGAGGAGGAAGAGGAGGAGGAGGGAGGGAGGGTTGTGTTGTGTGTGTTGGGAGTGGAAGTCCCTGGTGGTGGTGGAGGCGGGGTTGAGTAAAAATAGAGTTGAAATACGAAAGCCCTCTTGAGACAGCGCACCTTTGGTATGACCGGCTGTACCAGGGGGGTGGACACCCCAACCGTGCAGTGCTACAATCCATTTCGTGGTTTACATCTGATATGTGCTACTCCCGCTTCCACTCATCAGATGAAAGGATCATTGCAAACACAGAGACGCGAATCCTGTGTGATGTAGGGTCTGGTTGGGGTACTCTGCCCGTTTCGCAGTGTGGGTGAGGCTAAAAAGTTAAAAAGTTGTGGATAAATTTTCAAATGGCGAATAGGGGGACGGGTTTGTGCGTTCAAATACTGAAGAGGGAAGAAATCACCAAATATGTCAAAAAAAAAACACAAACTAATCTTAATGTACACACTCTGTTGATTCTAAAGGGGGTAGAAAAATCGCGAATAGAAAAATGGGGGAGAGAGATTAAAAAAAGTTGGAACGCTTCCTCACCTCCAGGTCACACTACAATACAAAGGTGTGGGTTTTGAATAAGGTGGGTTCTTCTGACGGTTAAACAACGTATTTTCCATATTTTTTTTGAAAAATATCATAATTTCTCGAAATAGTTCAAGATTGAACTGAGAGAAAGAAAACCCCAAACCCATCCCAGACCAAATAGTCTAACCTATTTCAATGATACAGTGTGGGGGGGGGGGGGGGGGGGGGGAGAAGTGAGGAGTACGAGAACGGTCTTCGCGAATACTAAAAGATTTCCTAATATATGTCACAAATGTCATGTCCCCGAAAAAAGAGAAAAAAAAAAAAAAAACAGAGGGAAAAGAGGTTGTATGGGCTTTGGGTATAAAAGAAAAGAAGTTTATAAGATGAACCTAAGCCTCTCGTACGCTTAGTCACCTTGATCACTATCGCTATCAAGGTGGCGAGAAAAAAAAAATTGAGAGAGAGAGAGAGGGGTTGAAAGAGCAGAATGTCTCTCTGTGCACAGGGTACCCCAGAATAGAGGCATAAAGGTGGAGGCAGGTATGAACTATGGTTTGGGGCTATATCGGCAAATACCCAGGCCCGTAGTTACAAAAAAAAATTTCACGCAGAGGGCTTTTGAGGGGGCTACAGTAAGACAACAAGCATCGGAGGGGTAAAACCCCTCCTAGTTTTGAAATCTCAAAACCCACCTTAGTTTTTACCCCTCGTGGTGTCAATATGAAAAAAAAAAAAAATGGACAAAATGTTGATTACTTCAATTTCCCCGAATATGAGCCCTATTGCCAAACAAGGGGTCATTTTTCAGGGGCCGAAAACCGAACCCAACGGGGTGGTTCATCCCCATAGGTGCTGACCAAGTCTTCCAGCAGCATAGGGTATAAAAAATCTAGGTTCAACAAGTGGAAAAACTCTGTTTTGTACTATTTGGTTCGATAGAGGCACCCCACTCATTGAGAAAGACCGTTCAGAACCCATTCAACCCCAAAAAAACGACTGAAAAAAAAAAGGGAAGTTCCAAGTACAAACGCCTCCGTGGACGCAGGCACCGAACCTCCGCGGAAGGGGGGGGAAAAAAACGAGAAGGAATGAACGTGGCTTCGCACGCTCAACTTCAACTTCAAAAAAAAGTAGCTCGGAGTCAAAGGAACGAAAGAAAATGGGGGCGGAAAACTGCCGATTTGGTTACTCGAGACCATTTTGTGGATTTGCTTGTACACCGGGGGAGGGGGGAGAACGGAATATCCCTGAACATGATTGCAGCCACCCCCACCCCCACCCCATCCCTGCAAGACTTTAACGAAAAAGCTTGCGCCTGAATTTTCAGGTATTCCCGTTCAAGGGACCGACAATGGAAAAAAAAAAAAATATGTAAAACATCTCTCCCCCTCCCTGTGGGCTGATCTCCTTCATCTCCACTTGCCCGGTCAAATTGACCAGCCTTTCTTCGCCTAAGTACCCACCTGTAGGGTCTGTACTCAATTTTGGCCAAAAGCCTTTTTGTACTACAAAAGGTATAGACGCAGTTAGGGGGGGTCAGACGGTATATACGGGGCAGGGGGGAAGGGGGGATATAGACCCACACGGTGCCGTAGTCAGCAACATAACAACCCAAATACCATGACATACATATGACAACCCTAGTGGTGTTTCGGGGTACAGTCCCGACCGATATTTCGACCGCCGTAATATCGGTCGGGACTGTATCGGAAAATTCAAAGTTTTCATTTCAAATCACAACTTTTCACAATTTTTTTTTACAACACTTCAAAAAAAAACATGGCATATACCATGTTGTGAACAGTTGGTGAAGAGTTGTGAAAAATGTGTGAAGTCCCATACCCCAGAACACACCACCTAGGGTTGCTATTACCAACTCAAAAATTGACTGTCGAAGGCATCTCGCGTGCAATAAGGGTGTAAATGACGTAAATGTCATTTGGGTTATCATTGCCGTGACTACCACACCGTGTAGGGATAGGGTGTGCTTTCCTTTAGATCAAAAAAGAAGGAAGTTGAAAGTGAACAAAAAAAAAATAAAAACTGTTACAGTGGAGGCAGCTGATGGAAAAGAAGGCACGTTGACTTGAAATACAAAGCCCTCTCGTGAACAGTGTACCTTTGGTACAATGACCGGTGTACCGGATGGACCCCCAACCTCTTGACAACCATGCAGTCCTACATCCCAGAAGAAAAGGTAAGGTTGGAAATTTCAGGCGCAAACAATGAACGATCAGGATACTCAACAATGCGAGAAGGACTTTCATGCAAACCGAAGAGAACCATCTAGGTTTTTTTGGAGGTGAAATGCGATACGAAAAAAAGAGGGGGAAAAAAGAAGTTGAAAGTGCAAACACCTCACCATACATCGGCGGACGCTGTCACCGGTTCTCCGCGGGTTATCGAACCTCAGAGAGGCACTTCATTGGCATGCACACGGTTTTCACCGGGAGAAAGGTCGTATGCAAGGTACACAAAATAACATTGAAAAAGTGACATTTTTTTTTGAAAGACGGAATTGTCCATCATCACGATCCTGAGAGTATGTTTATTTATTTTTGTTGGAACGGCAATCCCCTCCCCCCTCCCCCCTCCCCCCTCCCCCCTACCTCCCCCTCAATAGACCACATTGTACATACGCACACCATCTATCTAACTATAAAGACCCAATGAAGAGTCTGATCGATCCTACACCACTTTTTTTCCTTATTCCCTTTTGAACATTTGGTTGTATTAGTGTACATCTTGAGCGTCACTATACCCTTTAAGGAAAAATGGTAGCTATTGATACAGGCACTTCCGACTGACCGGGCAGCCATCGGGGAAAGCATAAGTACCCTACAGCGAACAGAAAGGTGAACAGGAAACCTAATGACTCCTGTTGCAGACTACGTCACCCTCCCCTGCCTGGACCTCCGTTGCGATGTGACATCAAGGAAAGTGGAGAGGTGGAGGATCGGGGGTTTGTGGTGTGCGATGTTGTCTGTGCTGGACGCGCTGGCGACGCTGCTGCTGGGGACAGGCGAGGTGACGCTGCTCCCACCGCTGCCTCCAGTACTCCCAAAGACGGCCCTCTCCAACGAGGCTAGGCACGTCTCGTTCAGGAGACGTTGCTTCGCCTGTGCGTACTCTGCGTCGCTAAGAAGAGCGTTCGTGTGCAACTCCGCCAAATCACACAGCTTAGCAACCACATTGTGCGGGAGCTGATCCTCCACCATCACAGCATCCTTTTTTTTTTATGGGAGAGGGGCCTGTTGTGGTTTGTGGAGTAATATTGATGGAGAAAAAAAAAAGTTGGCTTTAAATACAAAAGCCCTCTCGTGAACAGTGTACCTTGGTACAATGACCCCCTGTGCACTGGGGTGGACCCAACCATGCAGTGGCATCCATTTCGTGGTTTACATCTGATATGTGCTACTCCCGCTTCCACTCATCAGATGAAAGGATCATTGCAAACATAGAGACGCGAATCCTGTGTGATGTAGGGTCCGGTTGGGGTCCTCTGCCCGTTTCGCAGTGTGGGTGAGGCTATAGAGGAGCACAAACCCTGAGTCGCTAATTTGGGCGGTGGGAGAAAAAAAGGAGAGAGAGAGTAGGGTGGGGGAAAAAGGGAGGGCTTTTTATTTTTTGGAAAAAAAAAGGATATTGAGATTTCCGTTGTCTATCATGTCACATTCCCTTTGCGCGCCCCCCCTGTGTCCCTTCACAGAAGACGGGGGGGAGGGGGGGAAGGTGGTGCAAGGGGGATTTTTTTTTGGAAAATTTTAAGATGAATGTGCCTCTCGAGCACACATATCTTAGGGGGAAAGATGCCCGCCAAGCCTCTGGAGTAGTCATCTTGAAAAGAGAAAAAGGGGGAAAAGAGCTGATCACAGCGGACTAGCCAGATGGACTACTAATGGAACTACTAGGCGTAACGACTAACGCTAAACTAGTCTTACTGGTGAAATATTAGTCATAAAACACTAGTCATTTGGACTAGGAGCGCTACTCGTAGTCCCTGACTAGTCTAGTAAGCCGTGGATAGGGAAAAAATACCCCCCCTGGGGGGCCTAGGTTGGAAAATTCGAATAATTCGTATAATTAATTATACGAATTATAAGGTATTCGGTCCGTATAATACACCGTATAATACGGTATAATACGGTATACTACCGTTTAATACCGTATAATACGGTAATCGTATAATACGAATTATACGGTATTCGGCCGGGTCCGGGACCGTATATAACAACCTAGCTGGGGGGCAGGGCGCTCTTAAGAGAAAGAAAATTCGTTAAGACAAGCCTCTCAGAGCGTCACCTTAAGTTGTTTTTTAATAAAAAGACGAAATAATCAAATGAGTTCCACATGTTGGGTTGATCTATGATCGTCTCCGTGAGACGATCATAGATCACACGTAACACGTCTGTGAGAGCTTACTGAGAGCTAGTGACAAAAATCTCTCCCCGTTCATAGATCACCCAACATATGGGACCATTTTACATCAAAATGATAAATCACAAAAAACCCCCCTCCCCTCATGTTGTTTGGAATGTGGAGTTGTTGTGCAAAGGTAGAAAAATGACAACTACACAATTCCAACTAATATTTCTTCTTTTCTTCTTCAAAACGTTAAATTCATATCATAGAATTGAAAGCATTTTGAACCAAAATCACTCATTTTTATTTTCAAAAAAGCGAAAGCAGACAAAAAAAAATTTGTTCCAACCATTTCATAGCATCCGAACGCGCGTTCGGGAAAAAAAAAAAGAAAACGCCTCTCATCGGAAAAATCCCTCTCCCAAAAAGAGAAGTTAGCAAGATGATTCTAAGCCTCTCTTAGTCTGATTAGATTACTTAATGTTTTGAACATTGGTTATTCATCAATCTTTTTTGTTGTAATGATGATTCTAAGCCTCTCTTAGTCACCTTTGGGGGGGGAAAGCTTTGTTTGTGCGTAAAGTGTGTAATAAATATTCTGTGGTGATATTTTTATTACTGCAATACGCTCCCACTGAGTACCTGGCTGTGAAGAGGAAACTTCTTTGAGGCCAAAAAAAAAAAAAAAAAGTATGTGCAAACGCCTCTTGGGACGCAGAGCAGTTGCCGACAGGGAAACTGTAAGCAGGCACACAGTCATCCCCCCCATCCGGAAGAAGAAAAAAGCAATGAAAACCCCCTCCCTCATGTGGACAAACAAAACGAAACAGATTAACAACTGACTGGGGGAGTTTGACTCTTTTTGAAGTAAATCAAAGAGGGTGAATGAAAGTACAGAACAGAGGGGCGGGCGCGGGGGGGAGGCTATTTTATTTACAGTGATCCGAGAAACATAGGAGGGGGTAAAAAAGCCCTTTTCTTTGAGTTTGAAAAATCCGAAAACCCCCACCCTAGTTTTTGCCCCTATGCTTTTAACCCTCCTATATTTCTTTTGATCACTGCATTTGAAAAGCTTGGTTGTATTAGTGTACCCAGTGTAGTACCTGAGGATGTGCTACTGTACTGTTTTTTTATTTTATCTTTTTTTTTTTTTGTTGTGTCGACAATCACCTTGCAGGATCTGTACTCAATGTCGCCCGAAGGCTAAAAGATATAGACGCACATCGTCCTCAACTCTGGAAAGCAGCTTTTATTTCTTGTGTATGCAGTCAAAGTGCTGTGATATACACAGTAGTTTTTTTTTTTGTCCCATCTACAATCGCCTAAGTACCCACCAAGGTCATTTGGGTAATAAGTGAAGTGTGAAACACGGCGAAGTGCCCACCGAGGGGTGGGTAACTTAGACCATCACAGATACAACAAAAAGGGGGGGGGGGGGGGGGGTTTTGGAAAGTTTATTAGATGAACTACCGTAATTGTAAAAATGTTGGGCCGTAAAAATGTTGGGACAGCCCAAAAAAGGCTCGCTCGTCCCAACATTTTTACGGCCCAACATTTTTTGGGCTACTTTGGCTTGAGCCTATTTGTCTTAGCGTTTTTTTTTTTTTTTTTTTTTTTTTTTTTGTTGTTGAAAACTTTGACACGTGCCAGTACGTTCAACCGCCTACTCGCTAGGTAATCGTAAAAAAAAAAAAAAGCTAAGACAAATCTTCCCTAACAAAATCTACGTAAAAATTCCCTAACGTAAATATGTTGGGCCGTAAAAATGTTGGGACGGGAATTTTTCGCCCAGCTGTCCCAACATTTTTACGGCCCAACATTTTTACGTTTCAACTTTTTTACGTCCCAATATTTTTACAATTACGGTAATTCACCCTAAACAACAACAACAAAACAAAAGCTCGTAAGATGATTCTAAGCCTCTCTCTGTTTAGTCACCTAAACAAAACAAAACAAAAAAAAACAAGGTCGTAATCGTCGCCCACCACCCCACCCATAGCCCACCAAACCCCAACCCCCTGAAGGTTTTAAAAGAAGCAAAAAAGGCATCGGAAACGCTCCAAAAAAAAATAAAGACAATGGTTCAAATACGCTCTATACCCCTCAAGACGCTCCCCCTCTCCACACCCCCACATATCCCTGCACATCCCTGCTGGGAAGTGTTCTGCGCTTCAAACCTGCGACACCCCCTCAATAGTAGTGGGCGAGGGTCTCACGTAGTTCCTCGAAGACCTTAACGGGCCCGGTGAGCATACGCACGTTCGCATGGATCTGCTTGCTTCCCTCCTCGTTCGTGAAGTCCATCGTGTATGTGAGCTGTGTTGTATTGCAATGCAGGAACCCATCAATAATTTCTCTCCTCCAGGCTCCCACCCAAAGAAAAAGGTTGACTTGAACAAACAGCCCGCTCATGACAGTGTACCATAGTGCATGACCGGGTGTACCGGGGGGTGGACCCTAACCATGCAGTTCTACATCCATTTAAGGGGGAAAAAACACACATACCAATCCGCTGTTATCCCTTGGCGCCATGCACCCGGCTATGCGATGCTTCCTCACCCCCGATGTAGGCACATGCACATGCCTCAGCAGCAGCGGCTGCGTCGCCAGCCCAAGCAGGATCTCGAATGCATGCCTTGCCGCCCTCTCTAGGACTGCCTCCTCCGGGTCCCCTGTCGTGGCGTGCGCCACGGGCCGCGAGCCGCGAAGGGCACCCTCCACATCCGTCACGGTGATGGTAAAGGTAGTGTCCGAGGACGCCTCTATGACCCCCCCTGCGTCAATCCCACTGACCGGGTCTGTGTACTGCCTCTCTGGTGGGGGCGACGCTGGGAACATCCCTTTTGCCTCTCCTATCGTCGTATTCAACGAACCGCCTTCGGAGTTCCCGAATCCTGGACTGGCTGGCGGCGACGACGGGGTGGTGAAGGCGTTACTGATAGCTTGCGACAACGACGGGGAGAAGGGAGACTGCTCCGGCGCAACAGTCGACGCAGCCTCTGCTTGAGGCCGCGATAAGACTGCCCATTCATACGACCTCAGCAGATCACACAAACTATACGTAATATACTTACACATTGCCGCAAAATCATTCATGTCACCCCTCTCCAAACGAAGGGTAACAGCAACAAGCTGTGGAGGCACCGCCTGCAGCTCTGTGGTAAAGGTAAGCAGCCCCGAGGCGACATTCAGGTAGGAGAATAGCCGAAGACGTCCTGGCCCTGACCCGGGCGCGTTTTTGCGTTCCTGGACCTTGCAGGACATGCTTTTGAGGAGGCCCACTACACGGCAAAAGACCTCATGCATATTGGAGTCGGTGACGGTCAGGAGAAGCTTGACATCCTGGACCTTGCCTACTAAAGCGTCGACGCCTCCTTCTTGCAGGCCTGCAATAAGCGAGAAGGCGTTGCCCGTGACCTTGTGCATATCAATGAGTTGTATGCTCCCCTCAATCTCCTCAAAGGTAAGCTCGCTTCTCATGTTGGCGTTCTGTGGATATGGTTGATTTTGGGGAGAAAAAGAGAAGTTGAAAAAAAAAGTGCAAAAAAAAGGAAATCGCCGTTCATCGGAGGATGTAGGGTGATTTTTCCTGCGGGGTTATCCCCCAGAGTACTTTATTGGCATAAAACGTATCCGTAATATTGCAAACGCACTGCAGACTGTAAGAATGAACAAAGCCAATCATATTCGCGGAATGCGATGAAAGGCGATACACATCCATAAAGCGTTGCAAAGAAAGTTGAATTGAAATACAAAAGCCCTCTCGTGAACAATGTACCTTTGGTACAATGACCGGCTGTACCGGGAGGGTGGACACCCAAACCATGCAGTGCTACAATCCATTTCGTGGTTTACATCTGATATGCAAAGAGACATACCGCGGCATTCTTCACCTTCGACCCAAGCCACCCCTCCACAAACCATGGATGCTCCATCACCTGCTTCACGGTGAGCCTCTTATTCGGGTCCATTTCCATCATTCCAGCAATGAGACTATCACAGTCCTTACTGAGGTGCCTGGGAATCATAAAGAAGCCTTCCTTCACCTTTTTTAGCGTCGCCTCTGCGTCTTGCGCCTCAAATGGACGGGTCCCTGTTACCATGGTAAATAAAATCGTTCCGCATGAGTATACATCGGCCTTGAACCCACAGTACTTCAATTCCTGCGCAACCTCTGGAGCGCAGTAGTCTGGTGAACCAACAATTGTTGATAATAATTGAAATCCTGTAGTCTCATTTTGTGGAACGAAGGATGACAATCCAAAGTCAGCTATCTTCAAAACTTTTCCGCTGGTTACGAGAAGGTTTTCTGGTTTGAGGTCTCTGTGGACGATGCCAATGGAGTGCATATAGTTTAAGGCATCCATGATCTGATGGAAGTAGTGTCGAGCCTCGCTTTCGAGGAGTTTTCGTGTGCGTGCGATGACCTCAAGCAGTTCACCTCCAGTGACGAGCTCCATGACAAGATGCAGTTTGTCGCCTAATTGCAGGACTTCATAGAGTTTCACAATGTGCGGATGGTCCAGTTTCTTCATGACAGCGACTTCTCGTTTGATCCATTCGTTTCGATCCTTCGGACGGTACTTCCGTGCATCAAGAATCTTCACCGCAACCTCCTTTTTAGTAGTGCAATGGGTTGCCTTCTTTACCTTCGAATACGCCCCCGTCCCTAGCGTTTCGTGCAGCAAATAATCGCCAACCTTCTTCCCCATTGTGTGAAAAAAAAGGGCCGGAGGAAAAAGTAAAAAAAAAGGGAGGGGAAGAAGGGAAAGGGGAGGAGGGGAGGGGAAAAAGGAGAAGGGGGCTGGTGTGCTTTGCCCCCCTTATCCCCCCCCCCCCCCCCTCCCCCAAGACCCTCCCTACTCGCTGTTTGTAGGCCCCCCTTCCCCTGCCAGTTGTGCTGGGTGTGTGTGTTGATTTGGGTAACGGGAAGCTCTTCTTTTGCAGTATCTATAGGCCAAATGAATTCCCTGTTTTTGCCTGAGGTGTTCAGTACAAAAAAAAAGCAATGCGTTTCCAAAAGCGGTTGGAATTTTTGAGGAATTTTTTTTTCGTCCAAAAATCCATAAGATTAACCACCTGCAATAACCTAAAGAAATACACTCCCTCCCCCCTTTTTTTTTTGAGAAAATCCAAGTTGAGTGCAAAAACACCTCATTTTTTCTAGAACCACCTCGGATGTATCCAGCCTCCTCCCCGAAAGCACACCCTCCATCAAAGCTTTTTTTTCAACCCCCTTTTTCAGATATCACCTAGGCCTGCTAGCGCGTCTCTGAGGGTGTTGTGGCGCTCTGCGTCGGAGGGTTCGGAAAGCTCTTTGCGGGCATGCTTCCAGGCAGGCATGAGTTCTGCAGCACCGATGACCTGGTGGTTGCGGAACACAAAGTTGAGCCACCCTACGAGCTCCGCGTACGAATCCTTCGTGAGCGGCAGCTTCACGACGTATTCAGCACTCTCCCTGAAGCTCTGTCGCCCATCCCACGCTCCCACCTCCGTTGCCGTCTGCTCCACTATTTTCCACGACCGCCCATCAGTCACAACACCCCACCTAGGTGGTCCCACCCCAATCCGATAATTCTCATGCGCCGCCATGTCTAAATGCAAATACACAGTCTGATGCGGTTTAGGCCAAATCTTCGGATACTGCCCAATTGTTTCAGTAGTATTCCATTTATCAAAATCTTTAACAAAATGGACAATCCCAAAATGTCCTCGTGGATATGATAGAGTAGCCGCAACCTGCCCCCAGGCATGCCTGGAACGCATTGCAACGTTTCTTCGTGTAAAGAATTTGTATCGTTCGCCGAGGCGTTCGAAAAGGAATTGAACAAATTCGGTGCGGCGTCCTTGCTCCTCTTTTTGTTCTAATGTTCCAGTGAAGCAGGCGTGCCAAGCAGAGAACTTCCACATCTCCTCAACAATAGATTCTGGCAAAGGTGAGGGCACCACCTCCATCCCCTCCACCCCATCCCCTCGCAGCCCAAAGTAGCTGTGCACATCCCGTTTCAAATAAAACTCCGCCATTTTCCCCTCCTGTTCATACGCCAAGGCTGGGTTAAATCCAGACCCAGAAGGGTTGCTTGGCACCTGTGTACCAGAAGGCCGTCGTTTTGCTTCATTTTTACTAACCTTTTTCCCGAACATTTGAACTACAGTGCGACGTTGTGATGATTTCATCGTACGCAATACCAGCAAGGCGCCACAACGCGAAGAGAAGAATGATTCCATATTGTGTATTTCTTTTTAATTCTGTAAGGTGGAGATGAGAAGGAGGGGCTTGTAGGAGGGAGAGGGGAGAGAAAGAAAAAGATAAAACGGGACAGGCTTTTTTGGTGTTTGTCTTTTTTGTGGGGTGGGGATTTTTTTTTTTCTTTTTTGTTTTGTTTTCTGACAAAAAAAAAAAAAGCGCGAAAAATTGGGGATAGAGGGAGAGGCGCACAAATGCATGTGGCTCACCCCCTTTTTTCCCCCCCCGGGTCCTTCTCTTGGTCCCGGCCACTGCTGAATTCCTGAGAAACGTTTTTTAATTTTTATTTTTGATAAATTGTTGGAGTAGTGTAGTTGCCTCGGTTGTGTTGCCACAGTTTGTGCAATCTCCACTGTCCTTTTTGTAAGAAGGAACGAAAGAAAAACTTTTGATTTGTTGGTTCTTTCTTGATCCTACTGACCTTATTTGCAAACAGTGCTCCATTATACCTTTTTTTTTTTTTTTTTTTTGCTGTTATTGTTGGGGTTTTATACCACATTGGAAAAAGCCTTTTACTGTTCTTGTTGCATTGATAAAAAAAATTGTTCGGGAGTCTTGAGAATAAGTTCGTATACTGTTCAGTCAGGAAACAGGGAGCAAAGGAGGAAGAGAAGGAGGGTGGGGGAAGGGGAATGGAGGGGTGTGGGTGTGAAGGGTGGGGGAAGGGGAGAGAACATATGCACAGAGGGGAGGTGTCTTTTACACCCCCTGTATTGCAGTGGTTTATTTTTTTTTGTGTTTATATACCGTAACCGTTCATTGTGGTTTTTGATGTTCTCTCACGCCCCCACGTTTCCTTTTGCCCAATTTTTCTTTCTTTTCAATAATCTGAAAATGGTCAGCCTATACAGAGGGTCTGCACGCGGTATTTTTCTCATTGCAAAAATAAAAAGAAAAGAAACACATTGTGAGAATTTGAATGGAGAAGACAAACAAAAGAAGGAAAAAAAAAAAAAAAACGTGCTGATGAATAACTCTCGCGAAAGGAAGTACTCACATCAAAAAAAAAAAAGGTTTTTTTTTTTTTTTCAGGCACGTTACATGACACTCACACACAGGGGGGAAAACAAAAAAAAAGAGGGGGAAAAAAAAAAAAGAACTTGAAAGATGAATGTGGCTCGCTGTGCATACATTTGAAAGGAAAACAAAGCAAAGGGTGTGCCTTGTATTGCACGGTTTTTTTTTTTTTTGGGGGGGTGAAGAGGGGGGGGCGGAAGCATGGGGGGAGGGCGCTTGTAGAGAGCAAATAAACAACAAAATCAAAAAACAAAACAAAAAAAAAAAAGCGCTGCTCAGAAAAGAAAAGAAAAAAAAAGAAAATTAGACATCTGACGATGCCTTGTTGTTACATGACACCTTCTTCCCCTAGAGCACCCACAGAATCGATACTGTGGGGGGGGATGCTCAGCCCACGTATCACGCCCGCCTTTCCTCTCACACTCACACACCCTTTTTTTTCCCCCTTCTTTTTAATCAATAAACTGTTGGAATAACGTTTTGTATTCCTTCACAACATATTTTTTTCCCCTTCAAAGTTAGAAAATGAATAAAAATCTAAAAGTTGATTCTGAAATACGATTTTTTCCCCTGAAATTTGAAGTTTGAAGTTTGGTGGTGTAAAAAGTGGTTTTAAGACCACCCGACTTCAAAAAATTTTAGGAAAAAAATCAGAGCCCGCGACAGTGTGGTGTATTTTGAATCGATCTGAAGATTGATTATTTTCCTCACCTATCTCATTTGCAAAATAGTTGAACAGTTGATATCATTAAAAAAATGATAGGGAAAAAATGGTGCTAGGCATCCTTAATGATTGTTAACCGGGAGAGAAGTAAAGAATAAGGAATGCATGCATCTCACGTAGTCACATGAAAAAAAGGAAGTGGAATGGAAAAGGGGGGGTTTTTTTTTTCTTTCTTCGATAGATACCAACATCCTTGGTTGTGATGATTGGTACTACAAAGGAAGAAAAAAAGAGAAAAGAACAATAAAAAGTCAAAACAGAGGGGAAGAGAGAGAAAAAAAACACGTTACCAGACATGTGCTTTCGCATGGACAGCGCTTACACAAGCCTTATAACGTAAATGCACATGACAGATTGGGATATTTTTCCAAAAAAAATTTTAAAAAAAATAAATGGGTGGAGATGAGTAAGGGAGAAAAAAAAAACGATAATGTGTTCTGAAAAAGTATCAACCACGAGGCGTTGCTGGTTTTGCCGCGTTTGCAACTACCAGAATGGATTTATGATACCCATTTTTTATATTACAGAACGACATCGGACACAGACACACAAATCTCATCTACCCGAGAGCGACAGGGAGGTAGGAACGAGAATTTCTTTCCCTTTATTAATTTATTTGACAAAAATTCTGATTTTTTTTTTTCCCTTTTGAACAAAAATGTCTTGAGAAACTTAGTGCAACTGCCATTTGCTGTTGGGGACAAACATAGGTTCACCCCTTTCCACCACAATTTTATTGGCAGATTTATTGGCTGTGTTGCCCTTTTTTTGTGTTTCTTATATACGATGATCACCTCCTGAGCAGGTTGGTTATTGCAATCAAAAAAAAAAAATCACCTTTGAAAAAGGCCAGGATGCTTACAGACAGCACACCTCGGTGTGTCAGATATGAAGCAACTGGTCTGACACTGTTTATATTTAAAAAAAATACTTTGGAAAGATGAGCGGACCCTAAGGGCAATCCATCTTTAAAAGGAAAAAGGAATGGGGAAGTAAAGCTTTTTTTTTTCTTTTTCTTTTTCTTTTTTTTGGGTGATCAGGGATACTATTCTACCGCGCTGGTCACAAAAAAAAAAACATCACAAAAAAAAAAATAATAATAAATAAACGCACTGCAGAAAGGAACAATTGTTCTGTGCATTCCAATGTGCCTTTCCGTCATCCACCAGAGTACGCAAAGAACGGAATAGCTGTCGATTGCAGGCACACCTCCGACTGTACCCACTGTACGATGCCAGCCATCCGGTAATGAAAGCACAACGAAATGGCCTTCTGATGGTGTCATTATCGCAAAAAAATAAAATAAATAAATACATCAAAACAATAGTCTGCAGGCGAGACTGGAACACTGTGAGTTAAAGTCGTCACAGGGCGTACCACACTGGCATTCACAAAGTTATTGTGCAAGGGCAGTGAGTACTTATTTATCCAGAGGGAACAGGGGGGTTGTGGATAACACGGGTTGAAAGAACGGTGTAAAGTCTCGTATAAGACGTGAAGAATTTGTGCATTTTTTTTTTTTTTTTTTTTTTTTTTTTTCCTTGAAAGACAAGAATGCGTTTACCGGAACATCATCCTAAATGGGGAAAAAGACAAAAAACAACATAACGTGATGATATTGGTTTGGGGGAGTTTTTTTTTTGGACAGTGAGGTGTTGTGGCCACCGTCTGTATAATTTTTTTTCCACTGTCGTTGTTTTAAGATGAGATAGGGATATTTTTCTGCGTTAATCACTCTGGACCGAACATTTTTTTCTCTCTCTTCGCATTCGTAATTATTTCGGCGGAGATGCCATGTTACTGGGGGTTTTTTATACAACCATAAAAAATAAATTAAGTACTGCACTGCCCAAGACAGTACTTTTTTTCACAAAAAAATATAAAAACTAATCCAGGGAAATAGCTCCATATACCGAATTATGCGACATCGCATAATTCTGGATTTTTTGGGGGAAAAAAAAAAAAAAAAAAAAAAAAAAAAAAAAGAGGGGATTTTTGGGCACTTTTGGGGGGCCCTCGCCCGCGGACCCCCAGATCTCCCAGATGACTGGAATGATGGAACCTTAAAATTTTCGCTCGCTGCGCTTGCAGATGTGCCGTACCCCTTAATTTTTTTTTGCCTGCGGCGCCATTTTCCTTTTTTGCTCCGCAAAAAAGGGTTTGTTGAGTGACTGTGTGAGTCACTGTGGTTGTAAACCAGCATTTTTACACCGTACCCTATTTTTTTTTCGCCTGCGGCGCCATTTATTTTTTTTCCATACGGTTAGTGGACGTAAGGTGCAAGACCAAGTTCCGTATTAAGGGATTACATTCCGTTTTTGGTTATCTCGCAAATTGACCTTTCGCCTCTCCACTCAGTGAGGCTTGCGCGAAGCGCAACGACCGCTTTCGACCGGGCGGAAAAAAAATTTCGTTTTCGCATAATTCCTGATTTTGGAGGAAAACCAAGCTATTTCCCTGAACTAATCAAAAAAAAAAAAAAAAAACGCACAGTTTCACTTTAGAAGAGTGCTTTGAAAATAAAATAAAATAACGGAGTGGGGAAAAAATACACCTAACAAAAGAGCAACACAGACACCACCAAAAATAATGAAAAAAAAATGGGGTCACCACACAAGACACAGCACCCTGTCTATATGATTCCAATGTTGATGGGGATAGTGAATCGCGCTACATCGATTTGATGAAGCGTTTCAAAAAAAAAAAAAAAAAAAGAAGAAAAAAAAAGGACAGACGAATGTGTCTCACGTGAAGAGGCACAGACAGATCTGTCTGAATAAAATAATAGCTGTCCCGCTCTCTCTTTCGTATGCGAGAAGAAAGCCTGTGGCAAGAGAAAAAGTAGGTGAAATCAATCTCATGCAAAAAATGCGTTCAAGAACAAAGGTCACACACAACAGCTTTTGGATTCCCGATACAAAAGTTGAGAGAAACAAAACAAAACAAAAAAAAAAAAAAAAATCCACTAGCAACACGAAAGGTACATAATTCCCTTGAATCTTCAACACTCACCCATTGCTTGGGTATAGGAAAGTTGGGGGATGAAAGGATGGACCGTGAGAGGAGAAAAAAACAACGGGGGGGTGCGCAACAAGACGATTCGCAAAAATGTCTTCTTTAAAAAAAAAAAACCAAATAAAAAAAATTCGTCATATGTTCTTGCAAGAGGAAAAAACACTACCCCCGATTTCCCCCCGGTTTCTCACGCCATTCCTGTCGACCCACTTTGCCTATACTTTGGGCCAAAAAAATTTTTTGGGTAGTTGGAAATGCTTTTTCTTCTTTGGGGGGAAATTAGAACAGGAATATAGAGAACAGCTGACTATCAGAAGAAAAAATCATAGGACTTTTTGTTAGTGATTATCTGCAGCATTCTCGAATGGTGCGGGTCGGCAGTGTGAAGAAGGAGGGTGGGGTGGTGGTGGTGGTGGTGGTGGTGGGGATGCTGCAAAAAAAGAAGGGAAAAAAAAAAAGGAAAAAAAACGAACAATGAAATGGCCCAGAAGTGAGAAGTTATTATCTTTTGCTGCGTTTTCAGATTCAGCTTATTATTTTCTTTTTTGAAAAATGTGTTGGAAGTAGTGTAGTTGTCTCGGTTGTGTTTGCCACAGTTGCGACAATCTCCACTTTCCAAAAAAAAAAAGGTTCACTCTTTTTGTAATTTTCAATAATCTCGCCAACTACATCGGCAAATTAGAAGGGAGAAAGAAAAAGAAGAAAAAAAAAAAAAAACTGCGAATGGGTACGAAACCTTACGAATGAAGGCACCACTCTCAAAAAGAAAAAGAAAAAGAAAGCGAAAGACGAACAAAATCCCATACCGGCTCCAATACATACATTCCCTTTGGTTTTCAATCGTTTGTTATCGTTAACAAAAAAACAAAAAAAAAAACTCCACGCTGTCAAAAAGGATGCGCCAGAAAGTTGATAGTGCAAACGCCTCTGGGACGCAGGCGCTGATCATCGATATGGACAACTTTTGAGAAACAAGACCTAAAAATGGTTTTAAAAAAAGAGAAAAATTGGTCGATTAGACTAAACCTCTCATGCTTAAAAAATAAAATTTGTAACGATGAGTGTACCTGTCATGCACACAAATCTTAAAATGCTCGAGACACTCGCTACTCTTTGCTTGTTGCTCAAAAGACCATAAAACGCGGGAAAAAGGCTGTTTGCTATTCGCTTTCACTTTTTGTTTCAATTTTTTTGACTTGATTGCAGTAAATTAACAAATTTACGGTATTTGGTGTTTGTCTGAAGTACAGAAGTGATGCGGATTGCAACAGGGAGAGAGGGGGGAAGCAAGTCAGGGTAGGGGATACGCGAACGCGCAACTTTTCACGAGAGTCTCGAGCATTTTCTCTAACGATGTGGTTCAGGGTGTTTCCTAATTTCGGAACTTTTCCGGAAAATTTCGACATCCGGAAGCAAATTTTTTCCCTGAAGAAACGGTAGGTTTTCAGGCCCAAAACACACCGCGAATGGCATTTCCGGAATCCGTCCGCGCTGTGGTGGGGTCAATTTGCCGAAATGGCCAAGTTCTTGGTGTTGGTCAAAATGAGTGTAAGGAAAAGGGGACCAGGTAAATCCCACAACCCAGATTTTCTCTCCCTGATCCTGAAAACATGGAAATGCCCGAAAACACCGGCATTTGCATTTCCGGAATCCGCCCGTTCTGTGGTGGGGTCAATTTGACGAAATGGACAAGTCCTTGGTTTTGGTCAAAACCCGTCAGTGTAAGGTAAAGGGGGCCAAGTGTTTGCCTGTAGAAACTGGTAGGAACAGGCAGCGCCGCAGGCGCACGGTACCCAACATCGGTGAAAATAAAAATTCCCGAAAACTGCTTTATTTGAATGATTGGAGCGATCCAGAACAGCGAACATACTTTTTTCGGGAAAACACCGAAAAATAAGCACTTTAAATACGTCCCTAATTTTTTCCCGCAAATTTTTTCCCTGGCCAATTTTTTCCAAATCCCCGGAAGCGGAAGCAAATTAGGAAACACCCTGATGTGGTTACTAAAAAAAAAGAAAGAAAAATTTTGCAAGATGGATGTGCCTCTCGTGCGCACATATCTAAATAAAAGGTGAAGAATAATGTACACTGCAAGAGTGTATAATGTCCTTAACCTTCGATCGCGACCAATATAACTTCAAAGGGGTAAAAATTCAAAGATTGATTGAGCCACATGAACCCAATTATCCTTGAAAACAAAAGAGCTAAGATTATTTTTAAAAGGGGGGAAGGGAAAACAACAACAACAACAAAAAATAACGATAATTATATTTTTTTTTTAAAAAAAGACAATATAATCGAAAGAGCTACTTTTTTTAAAAAAAGAAACAAAATGTGGGAAACGGGATGGGAGGGGGAGTTTTTTGTTCACTGAACCGCACTACATCCCTATTTGGGGGTTTTTTTTTTAAAGGGGAGGGATGAGCGTGATGGCCTTTTTTGTTTTGTTGAAAAATTGAAAGCGTGTGGTCACCACCTGTGTGTGATCTGCACGCAAATTTAATTTTTGTCATTTTTTTTTTTTTTCTTTTTGACAAAAATTGAAAAATGGAGATAGTGGTGGTTGCCAGGGCCAAAAAATAAATACAAAGTTATTTCCAAGACACGCCCTTTCTTTGTTGTATCATTCCTTTCAAAGAGCAGGGCAGAGGGGGAAAATGGAAATGCTTCGCAGTAAAAGAATAAGAAAAGTTTATAAGATGATCCTAAGCCTCTCGTGCTTCGTCACCTTACTGAATAATGGCAGATGCCGTGCCCCCACCCTACTGCTGCTGCAATGGATATTGTGCACCGAACATCGGGCATTATTTTGGGGTTTTTTTTTTGCTTTTTTTTGATAAATTTTTGGAGTTAGTGGAGTTGCCTCGGTTGTGTTGCCACAGTTTGTGCAATCTCTACTGCCTTTTTTTGTATTTTTTTTTTTTTGAAAATTTGTTGAAATAGTGTAGTTGCCACGCAAGCTCCACTGTATTTTATTATTTTTTTTGCGAGTACCCTGCACCGAACCGGGTCTTCACTGGGTTTTTATGAAGTCTGTATATTGTTTTAGATCCATTACGGTGAAATGGTATACTGGGTATACAGAATAAAGCACTGAGAGGGCGAGAAAGGGAGGGTGACATTCTTATATCGGGAAGAGAATAAGTAAAACAAGTAAAACTAAAACAAAACAACAACAAGAAAAATAATAGAAACCGTTTATAAGATGAACCTGAGCCTATCGTGCTTTAAGTGTTTCACCCTAAATAATATGGAAAAAAAAGGGACATTCGAGAGATGGCCACTATTGTCGTATTTTCATAATCTGGTGATTTCTCTTTCCCTGTCCTTTCTAGAGAGAAAGGTAAAGTATTAGAGGTCCCAAATAGGACCGTTTTTGTTTGTGGCAGCCATGGTTTATAGCAATAACGCCTTTGTATCCTTCGGTGTCAGTTCAGCCTTGGCAGCACGAATGAAAAAAAAAAAAAATTAAAGAAAAAGAAAAAGAAAAAAAAGAAAAAAAAAGAAAAAACACACACACAGGCAAGAAACTCGCTACACCCTGCCACGTGCCTGGTTCAACTCTGAGAGTTTTTTGTATATTTTTACGTTTAGAATTAATTTGTTAGAATAGTGAAGTTTGTCACATTGTTACAAACCCCACTTTCACTGTGGAATTTGAAAAAAAAAGAAAAAAAAAAGCTGATGTCTTACCAATAAGACCCTCATCAGCTTTCTAGTTGGTTACTGGCTTTTTTTTTTTTCGGAAAATAAATCGCGAAAAAAAAAAATGTATCTTGTGCGTAACTAGGGGGGGATATATCGTGGGGAGAGACAAGGTCGACTGCCGCAGTTTACGGGAGAAGAATGGGAGGGGGAGGGAGGAGGAGGAGGAGAATCATAGGTGCTGATAATCTGTTGGTTGAGTGTAGGTTGCCATTCAGGACAGTTGTCACTATACAGATTATATTTTTCGTCCCCTTTTTTTTTTTGCTTGAAAAAAGAAAAAAAGAAAAAAGAAAAATAACGGAAGCAACCATCGTGCCTGGGCAGCACAAAAAATGCCTGCGCAAAAGAAAAAAATAAGAAAACGAAAAAGAAAAAAAAGAGAGAAAAAAAAAAAAAGGTCGCATACTGATGACGTGTTCCCCTCCTCCCCCTTGCCTCCCACATCTTATTCTGTGAGTCGTGGCCTATTTTCCCTGACTGTTTTTTTTTTGCTTTTTTTGTTTCTTTTATATTTTATTCCAAATTATAGGATACGTTAATGTATGCTACAAACTCCCTTTGTTAATTTGGCTCTATTAGTGTAGACACCTGAGGATGTGCTCCACCTTTTTTTTTTTTTTTTTTTTTTTGAAAACTTTGACAATGTGTACCCCCGCGAACGGGCAATCACGTGTTTTGTTTTGTTTTTTTTGAAAACTTGGTTGTATTAGTGTAGCCACCCTAGAGTGTGCTCCACTATGTTTTTTTTTCTTTTGTATCGATAATTGCCTTGGCAACTCACCTTTGGTAGGCAACTCAGGTCTGTACCCAATGTACTCCGAAAGCCTGAGGACGACGGAAGGCATCTTAAGACTTATCTCTTCGCTATTGTTTTAGAAGGACTCCACTGTTACTATTATTTTTTTCTTTCTCTCCCGGACAGATTTTTTCTCACATAACACATGGTATACAGAAGACATTATACCCATCATAAAAAATCAATTTTTTTTAAAGAAAAGGTGAAGAAAGATGAGCTGTCTCACTTAGTCACCTAACTCACAAAAAAAAATAACTATTTATTCAACGCCTTTTAGCGTGGTTTTTTTTTGCGATAACTTCACGCATTTTTTTCCCAGGCGAGTGGTAGTTAATTTGCCGAGCGAAGCGAGGCAAATTGAATCCACGAGCCTGGGAAAAAAATAAGTGAAGTATCGCAAAAAAATTCGCTAAAAGGCGTTGAATACGTAATTTTATTTCACGTTAAATAAAGTATACGAAAGGATTTGGCACTTTTAGCGTGACTCATTTATTGTGCAATAACTAACGAGTATGTGTCCCTCCGGGTAGCCCTCATTACCCTCCTGCCAACGCTACCGGGAATCGTACGTAGCCTACACCGCGTGTACGCATAGCGCGTAGCGTGTGGTCGGGTTCGAAAAGCTGCCTCAACGGTACACAAAGCTACATCCCGACCTCTTGCCACCCTCAGTGTCCCGACACCTCGGGTTCTAGCGGGAGGTCGGGAAATGGCTGTCGTGCAAGAGCGAGACATTCAGAAGATCCCCGCCCACCACAGAATATCATGCCAGCCACCACCTTCCTCACAATGAAGTAAAGGGGGTGGTGTGTCCTTCGCCTTCATAGGTAATGAAGGAGTCGATTTCTTGTTTCGTGAGTGCAGAGTGCGTTGGACTGTCGTGTCGGTAGCCGTCTGATGTTGCTTCAAGAGACACACGAGCCTCGGAAACTGGTCTGGTTGCACCCCATACTTGCTCGCCAATATGCTGTTCAGCTTACTGAACGCTGTCCATTACGACGACAATTTGCACGTGAGATCGTCACGGAGATACACTATGTACGAAACGAAGTCGGCTTCCGTGGGCATACCGTCAGGCTTGCCAATGAATTCCTTAAACAGCGGTCCCATTCACGGACGTACGGTGTCGACAATGCCAGTCCTTCAGCAAAACCACTGTGGTGCTTGTACATCTCCTGTCGGAGGACCGTTTGCGTCTTACATCCTTCAGCATGTTGCATGTGTCAAAAAAAAAATGGGAAAAGGGCAAAAAAAATTCGAAATTTTCAATTTTTAGGCGGGTGGTGGTGCAGGATGTGCCAAAATTTAGCGTGAAGTTATCGCCAAAAAAAACCCCTGTTTTAGCGTGAAAAAAACAAAAATAAAATCACGCTCTGAAGGAATTGCAGTGAAAAAAAGTGAAAACGCGTGAAATAAAGTTCAATTAGCGTGGTTTTTATTTGCGAAAAAAACACGGCGTGAAATTATCATTAAAAAGAATCACGCTAAAAGTGCCAAATCCTTCGTATACTTTATTTAACTGTGGAATAAAAAAAAAAAAAAGAGCAATTCTCACGATATAGGGAGGGGATGGGGATGGTGAAGAGAGAGAGAGAGAGAGAGAGAGTGAGACGTTGGCTGGTGGTGTGGTGACAAAAGAAAAAAAAAAAAGAAAAAAAAAAAAAAAAGGAACGCAAAGAAAGACATCCCCTACCTTTTTTGTTGTTGAAAACTTAGTGTAGACAACCCGAGGGATGAGCTCCACCATTGTTGATATCGTTGTTGATGTTGTCTCAAAACGAAAAAAGGGTTTGTTTTTTTTTTTTAAATAAGCACCAGCAACGCACACTTCCCTGCTCTCCTCTTTTTGCTTTTTTTTTTTTTTTTGAAAAAAGATGGTTGGATCAGCGTAGTTGCCCTTTGTGTTGCCACATAGGGTAATGTTCCACTTTCCACGCAAATTATTTTAAAAAAATTTTTGGAAGAGAAAAAAAATCAATTGAAAATAGAACTGTGGTCACTTTGTGTGCACACCGTGCCACTTTTCATTTAGATTTTTTTTCCCCTCTCCATTTCCCTTATCTCCCCTTGACAATCCTGAAAACAGTGTTTTCGCAGTGATGGGGGGTATAAAAAGTGGGGGGTGAACACTCCTTTTTATTGTATTCGTACAAATTATCGTGAAAAAGGTCGAATTTCCAGAAATATCCTGAAAAGGTCGAACATTATTACGGTCGATAATTTACCAATACGGTACCCTTTTTTTTTCCCCTCCCCCCCCCTCTGTGAACCCAACCTAGCGAGAGAGCAACTTTCTGGGCAGGTTGTGGAGGGGAGGAGGGGTTTAGAATGGGGTTTCGTTTCTTGTAAAATGGCACCCCTTTTGGGAATACTCATATACGGGAATGTTGGGAAGGGGATAAGGGGAAGGGGGATGAGAAAGGGGGAAAACAGAGAAAAAAAAAAATACAAAACACCCCCCCCATCCCCTCCTTGAAAGATGAAAAAAACTTCCCCCTGTCCACAAAAAAGAAGAAAAAAAATGAGGTTTCACATATAAAGACAGAACGCTTTGCTTTGTGTTTAGCTTTTTTTTTTCCCCCAAGATATTTCTCCATCCTGAAGAGAGCAATTCGCAGGTTTGAGACAAAAAAAAATGAGTCCGGCAGAACCTTTTCACCTCTCTCGCACAGTGAGTCACATTGTTTTCTTCTTTTTTTTGTTCTAATATCCAGCCTTTTAGTGGAAAAATTTTTTTTAAAAGAAAATGTGCAGTACCCAGAGTATGGCAAGGGGCGGGGGGTGGGGGAAGAGAGAGGAAGAAAAGAGAAAATGATGAGAGAGGTGCAGGTGTTCACTTCGTTCTGGGGAAGTGTGACCTGATGATTGGCTCTTGGTGAACCAATAACTCCCAGAATACATCAGGAAAAAAGAAAAGAACGCACAAAGTTATGCTGTTCTTTTTCCTTTTTTTCTTTGGACATGTTCTGATAGGAAAAATACACCAGAAATACGGTCAACCATCCTTCTCTTTCACCCCTCTATAATGAAAAAAAATTGACAACGTGTCGTCACATGTGTGATCCCAACGCTATCCTTTAAAAAAAAGAGGAAAAGGGGGACAAAATGAAGAAGCGAAAAATGGTTGAAAACGTATCCGACGCAGCACCAAAAAAACAAAAAAAAACAAAAAAAAATAAAGGTAAAGTAAAAACGGTTGGAAAGAGTGTCATTGCACAAACTGTGTGGCAATTTTCCATGGCAGTTTTTTTTTTTTTTCGTTTTTTCCCCCCTCCCTCCCAATTTTCCCTCTCGAGGATCCAGGGAATGACACACCTTGTGTGCCATTCTCTCGATCCCTCTCCCTCCACACAAACCCCTGCCTCCTCTAGGTGTCTATATTCTACATACTTTTCTTTACTTTTTTTCCTTCTCAGACACTTAGTTATTAGTGTCTACATCCAATGTAATGGTGGCAGTATTGTGATGGGAGCCCATTGGAATACGCAAAATACATCAAAAATACATCACAATACACGTGTATTGTGATGTATTTTGATGTATTTTGCGCATTCCAATGGGCTCCCATCACAATACTGCCACCATTAATCCAATGGTATGTGCGCCACTAGTTATTTCATTTTTGTATCGGCAATCGCCTAAGTGTATAGGGTCTGTACTCAAAGTTTTTTTTTTGAATTTTCCGGGGCAGAAGAAAACCCATCTGAAGGGTTCGACAGCGTCCATGATGCTGTAGAAAAATTAAAAGAAGGGGGACTTTGTGGGCTTTGGGTGTAAAATAAAAGAAAAGTTTATAAGATGACCCTAAGCCTCTCGTACGCTTAGTCTGATTAGGTTACTTAATGTTTTGAACATTGGTTATTCATCAATCTCGTACGCTTAGTCACCTTTAAAAAAAGAAGAAAAAAAAATACTTTCACTCGCGGATTGAACGCTCTGGACCCCTCTTTTTTGTGTCAATTCAACTGCCAGCAACGATTGGTCCTCAAAAAAAAAACTCCACCTCTTTGTTGGAATTCCTTCGGTTCTCACTATTTACTCCATATTGCTCAGAAGGCTCTCTACAAATACAATAAGACCAAGGAGACCAGGGGAAGTTCCATACTTTCAAATATTTTGGGGGGAAATGGTTCTGACTGTCCGTTTTTTTTATTTTTGCCTTTTTTTTTTTTTTTTTTTTTTTTGAAATTTTCCAACCCCCCCGATTGCGCTTTTGATTGAATAGCATTCATTATGTTTTTGTCTTCACAGACCCACAGACCACTAACATGACACCCCTCCCTCCGAACTAAAGAAAAGAAGGAAGCGTTGGCACAGCCCGGAGGGGCTCGGTTCGTGAGGAAGGATACAAATACCAAGGCCTCACCTTGGGGAGTGTTTCACTCCCAAAAGAGACGGTCCTCGTATTTTAAACCACGCACAGTCACCCAATGAAAGTGGTCAGGGGGTTCAACCCTCATACCGTTTACGTAAATAGTGCTGGGAAGTGCTGATGGATAGCCGGAGATGAAAAAGTTGGCCAAACTACCCATCGCTCTAAACCCCAACATATTCCCGCGGTATCAAGAAACCTTAACGAAAAAGAGGGGAATGAAAAGTTTATAAGATGATCCTAAGCCTCTCGTGCTTTAGTCACCTTGTGAATATTCGTTATCAAAAAGAAAAAAAAAAATCCTCCCTTTGTGCTACCTGAACAAACGTATCTAATTAGGCAAGATTCCGTGCAGGAATTACCCAGAACTGATTTTGAAGCATATCCTTCTAAAAGCAAAGGCGGGTTATCGGGGTTGGAAAAAAAAAGAAAAAAAAAAGACATAAAACGACCGTTAAAGAAACCTACCGGAAGCATACTTTTTTCCTGATATAGGTCGAAACGTACAAAATCCTTTTCAAGTCATAGGCTTTTTCAGAGATTGAGTTGGCTCGATTTTACAGGGTTTTTGGGGTTTTTTTAAATCATCTCAAAATAGGATTCAAATTTTGGGGCAATTTTTTCGGATAGGAGGTGAGTAAGCTGTCCGGAGAAGGGTGCACGACAGACCACAAGCTGTGGTACATCAGCAGGGAGCACCCACAAGCAGGATCCGTAGCTAAACCCCTCTAACTGCAGCAGAGTGTGATGGGGCTAGAGGAGGAACTTCTTCATGTCCTCAAGTCTGTTCACTTTGCACTTTTCCTTCAAAGTCAAGTGATAACCAGAGTTTTTTTTACACACAAAACCTGAAAAATGTCCTGTAAAAACTGATGCATTTTAGGTCAAAAAATGATCATTTCTCACCGCAAAGTGACCCCATTCACAGAACGTACAGAATCCGAAGCACCGAAAAATTTAAAAAAAAAACCCCAAAAAAGTGCTATGGGAAAATCGGTCAACGACCTGTCAGTGACCTGTCAATATCGACCCCCTTCCAGAGCACCACCCCCCGTATACTTTATTTCACAGATTTACACGCTCAAAATGGGTTTCCGCGCTGTATACTTTATACTTTAAATTAATTGGCCCCCCCGAGTGATCCCTGGGCTTTTTTTAAAAAAAGAAAAAGAGAGCAATTTTTTTTTCAAAAAAAAGGGGGAAGGGGAAGAGGAAGAGGAAAGAATGCGCTTAGAAAGTGCATTTAAGGGGTGCTTCGAATATAAAACAAAAAGCAAAAGGGAGAAGGGAAAAAAAAAAAAGTTGAAAGTGCAAACGCCTCACCGTTCATCGGCGGACGCAGGCACTTACTCAAAAAAAAAAAAAAAAAAAAAAAAAAAAAAAATACCCATGGGAAAATGAAGGGAGACAATATGGGACTTAAAATAAAGAAGATTTCTGGGGAAGGTTGAACTGGATAGAACAAAGGGGCTGGAAAAAGGGAGGGGGAAAAAAAGGGAAGGGAAACTGTTTGCAAGGATGGATACAGCACACCTTTGATGGAAACTCTGGGTAAAGGGAGGGGGGGATATGGGGCAGGGAAAATGGATTTTTTTTTTCTTGTTTTTTTTTCTTTTTCACTTCTCCACCGCACTGCTGTAGTTGAAAGCTACGTTACGGAACCCGGATTCCCCCACTCAGGGATGCGCAGCAAAAAAAAGAAAAAAAAATGCAGAAAATCTTTACTGTGACGCACCTTTTCAAGAAACGTCGATAGAATGGCTGCACTTAACTTTTTTTTTCAAAAAATTATGAACCTAAATGTTTCATGCTTAACCACCTTAAATTTAAAGAGAAGTTGAAGAAGTGTAAACGCTACACCGCTGAGGCAGACGCAGGCACTCCTTTCAAAGAAACCCCCCACCCCCAAAAAACACACCCATGCAACACACGAGAGGCCCTCGCGTCTGCACCGAACCTACTGTATACGTGACCCAGGAGTGGGATTTTCGATACCGGTACCGTGATTAACTACAACAAAAAATACAGCAATGCAGTGAGAAGCTGAAAGGGGAGGGAGGGGAGTGAGAGAGAGGGGGTAAATGGAAAGGAAAAAGAGATTGTTGGCGATGAACAACTATCATTTTTTTTGTTTTTTTTTGTTTTTTTTTTTTTTTTGTTGATAGATTTTTGTTGATTTTTGTTTTGTTTGTTGTTCAAAGTACTGTTCAAGGTGAGGTGGGAAGGGTCACTTTTTTTAAAAAATAATAATAGGGGTAATGAGGTGATGGAGGGAGGGCAAATAACGCAAAAAAAAAAAAATATCAAAAAAGAATCTCGTGTTCCACAAAGGCCCAAACCTGACAGGTTGCTGACAGATCGCTGACACATTTTGTGGAACACCAAAGCGCCCAGGTTTTAGAAATGCACATACACTGATCTTCAAATAGTGGGAAAAGTGTTAAATTTCCATTTTTAAAATTGGGGCAAGAAATAAACAACTAATTTTCTATCAGACATTTCTTGCTTTGTGGAATCACTGAAGAAAGCCTTATCACGCATCAAACTCAAAAAAAAAAAAAAAACACAACAAAACAACAACAAAAAAAAAAAAAAAAAAAAATGCAAAATGCCGAAAAAAGGAAAAAAGGTGTCGAGGAGAGGGGAAGTCTTTGTGTGGCTCCCATACTCAGGAAGGTGTGCAAATGATAAGGATTGGTTTCCTTCTTTCCCACATTCTCCTAATAACCAGGTTCCCTATTTTTTTCGATAATCACCAAAAAAAAAAAAAAATGAAAAGAAAAATGAAAAGATTCTGCACTAACATCGTCGCTTAAAAAAAGCAAAATGTTTGCAGAAGAAAAATAAAATAAATAAGGTACACCTCTCATCCAAACAAGCTCGATGAAGATGAATTGCAAAAACAAAACCAAAAAAAACCAAAAAATGAAGTTTTGAAAAATAGAAACTTAACACTCATCACACGATAAAACCCATGGGAGAGAGGTTGTGGTGAAACGCACACCTCGGCCTGTTTGGTGAGGAGTGGCTCTGCAGCGCGGTTCGTCCCTAGAACCACAAAGTGTGTTCAAAATGCTTTGTTTCTACTTCCTCCTTCATTTCATGAGGTGACAAAAAAAATATATGCCGAAACCTACGCTTTACGTTGGGATCTGAACTACGAGTGGCGTTCTACCTATGACATTTCCCCCCCCCCTTTTGTAACGAAGGAATATCCACTTTTTTTTTGTTTTTGTTTTTGCTTTTGCTTTTGCTTTTGGTTTTGCTTGTTTGTTTTTTTTTTTTTTTTTGCGTTTTTTTGAAAAATAGGAGGGTAAAGGGATAAAAGGGGGGTCGGGAAGGGGATGTGAATGAAATATGGATGGGGGAAATAATCCCTGAGTGAAAAAAAAAAAAAAAAATAAAGAATAGAAAAAAACTGGTTGTGCACAAAAAAAGAGGGTGCAATTCCAATATGGGTCATCGATGTGCTTTTTTCGGGTTTGGTTTGTGTTTTTTTTCTCTTTTTTTCTTTCTTTGTTTTCTTTCCTTTTTTTGCACAAAAGCGACCGTATATGGACACAACCAGTTGCGTTCTCTGTTCCTTGCTTTTTTTTTGTTCATTTTTTCTCACTGGGGATATCAACAAAAGAAACACACAAAGAAGCATTAATCATAATAAAAAAAAATAAAACAAAAAATAAAATAAAATAAAATTGAAAAGAAATAAAAGACAACAGCCGTCTTTTTCTTTTCTTTTCCCTGTATTTCTTTTCCCGTTTTTTTTTTTTTTTGGTTATTTTGTAGTGTAGACATCCCGTTAGGATGCTCTCCACCAGGTGTCAACAATTCACCATGTCAAAAAAAAAAAAGTCATGACTTTTTTTTAAATATTTTTTGCAACACAAAAATTTAAAAAAGGAAAAGGAAAAATCACTCAGAAAAAAAAGGGGGGGGAGGTCTGGTACGTTCTCAGAACCGTCACACCACGGACTTTTCACCCCTTAAGAGCAGCAGAGAATGAATGAAACCCTGAGGAACTATGGACTGATCTTTTCCCTCCTCTCCCTCCCCTCACCCCTTTTTCTTTTATTTACTTTCTGTTTTTTTTTTTTTTTTTTTTTTGCTTTTTTTAGTGGTTTTTTTTCTCCAGAAATCACATATTTTTCTATGTGTTCCTGCTTTGTTTTATTTTTTTTGTTTTTTTGTTCTTTTTTTTTTGTTTTTGAAATATTTTAGAGCCCCTCCTCCTGGAAATAGAGGAATGGTCTCTCTCTACAACACGATTGTTTTTTTTTATTGTTTTTTTTGATAATCTTGCCAGATTTTATTTATTTTTTTTGCTTTTCCGCAACACATTTCTTTTTTAACACGCCCCATTCCACATGTTGGGCTGCTGTGGAACACCCGAGGCTGCTGCTGCTGCTGCCGCTGCTGCTGCTGCGGCGGGGATGTTTTGGAAGGGGTTTGCCTGCATTTGCCCTTGCATTGTGTTGGCCAGCAACGACTGAAGCATCTGGATCTGCTGCTGCTGCATCACAGCGAGCATGACACGGCTGTCCACTTGGGGCTGCCCTGCCTGCGCCTGCAGCTGCTGGAGCTGCTGCATTTGTTGCATGACATTCACATTCCCCATCACACCAGCATTACCTGCCGCCCCACCTGCCGCCAGCTGCAACAACAGCGCCGGATCCACCGACGGCGCCACACCTCCCATCTGCGGCAAGACCTGCTGGAGGTTAGGAACCTGCTGCGCAACCGCCATGGTCTGCTGCAACGCAACCAGCCTCGCGAGCGTCTCTGCAGAGAACTGGTTGAGCTGCTGTCTTTGCGCATTCAGGAACGACGCCACCGACTCAGCACTCTCCTCCCCCGAAGTCGCCGAGAGCACCTCTGTCGTCTGCGACCGTGCCGATCCGACCGAACTCCCCGCACGCAGCGACGGCGACAATTTGTCCATCCCCTCCTCCGAGGAGTTGCGGCTACAGTAGAGGTCCTCATCCTGGTCGCACAGCGGCGGTGGTGTGTCAGCCTTGCGCACCTTCTTGCCTCCACGACGCCTGCGGGACAGCTGCATTGCGCAGCCAGAGTCAATCTCCTTCGGGGTCGCCTTGCGAAGAACCTGCTGAGAGTAGCACGGCGGGCGCTTCATCTGCGACGTCAGCTCCTTCGCGGCCTTCTTGTCCAGCCTCTCCACAAGCTCCCCCATGTGCGACAGCTGCTGGAAGAACTCCTCCTCCAGCCCCTCGTTGTACTCCCTCTCAAACGGGTACTGGATGACACACTGCTGTCCCTCCTCCAGCCTCGCGACGCGGGCGTTGTTGTACCAGAACAGATCGGTTCTCTGAAGCACCTTGACAATAGGTCCGGGCACGTCCGCATCAGCGCTCTCACCTCTCACATTCAGGGTGACCTGCACACGCCACATCTCACGCTTCTGCGGAACCTCGGTGGTCTCAGGCATCTGCTGCATTCCCATCGAACGGTGTGCCGGAGAAGAAAAGCGGGGGAAAGGGGCGGGGAAGAAAAGAGAGAG
Source organism: Rhynchopus sp. YZ270_cl-10 (assembly GCA_964035575.1). Taxonomy (NCBI): domain Eukaryota; phylum Euglenozoa; class Diplonemea; order Diplonemida; family Diplonemidae; genus Rhynchopus; species Rhynchopus sp. YZ270_cl-10. Next base: position 640,794 of record OZ037866.1, on the reverse strand, counting down.
AGAAAGTGCGGTGTTTGTTTGTGTATGCAAAGATGCAAAGTTACTTATGTAGGGGAATTCTGTGATGGTTGAATTGTTGTTCGTACTTACAGTCCCGACCGATATTACGGATGGTTAATATTACGGCTGGTCGATATTACGGTGGTCGAAATTATGGCCGGATTTTGGGTTCGGCCATAATTTCGGCGGTCCGTAATATCGGTCGCGACTGTAGGGAAAATGTTGTGTTCTGCATTCCGCTAAATACACAAACGCGCTGAGGTTGTCAGAAAACCGTTACAGATGTGCAGTTCACCAAAATTTTGTTTGATTATAGACTACTATCACTAGATAGTAGCCACGGTTTTTCTTCACAGGATCCTTAAAAGAGAGCAAATAGGAGGAGTACGCTTTGCAGTAGGAGGTGCAGTTCACCAAAAAAAATTTGGCAAAGGGTCGTATGATTCGCTCGCCCTCCAACCTCGAAACTTTTCAAGGATCCAGCAGACCAGCCATGCCCTTGAGGCTTAGGAAGGTCATCTCCAAATCAAGATTTGGGAAGTGAGGCCTGCAAAGCAGAGCCGGACATAGCTCAGTATTCGAACATGAAGACGGTTGCTGCGCCGTAAGCACAACCTGGGCAACCAAGCGAAGTACGATATAACCATGAGTGGGTCCTTCCTCCCTAGTGTAGACACATCTGCGAACACGAGAAAGGAACTACAAGAAGGGGTCATGATTTTGTCAGCAACTGGATGAGGGACAGCACAACGAACCAGAAGGAGGGAAACTGTAACAAAAAAGACATGAAGCTACCTTTTTCTCTGGGGAAGCCACCATCCGAGGAAAACTACGACAATATCATCCACCAACTGATCTTGATAACAATAAAAAATAACAGTGTTTTTTTCGTTGAACGCAACCAAATAGGGGTAAAAAGCTTGGCGCAAGATGAAAGAATTCAAGGGGAATACTGTTATACACGATCTGAACATTGGCTTTCTTTTTGTCTTCTTAATACACTACGTGTTCGAGACAAAATAAATAACCGCGTGGAGTTCACAAGAGAAAAAAGCGAGGTGTCTACACGTCATCAATTTATCACCAAATAAATGAAAGAAGGTTGAATATGCGTTTCGTATCTGGACATTTTTTTTTTTTTTTTTTTTTTACTGGTTTTCTTCCTTGCTTTCGTTGCGACATTTTAAAAGGATCTGCTCCACCACTAAGACGGAGAAGCTCAACCACCGACTGGCAGTTTTCCAAATGGGACGACCAAGCTATGATTCTGGACATGTCGGGAAAATAGAGAAAACTTCAATAAATGAAATGTGCATTTCTTTCGTGCACACACATCCAAAGAATCGTGGGGGGCGGGGGAGGGAACACCACTGACTAGTGGCTGCGCACAAATGGGGTTGATGAGAATTGTTTGAGACGACGTTTGAGAACACATTTGTGTCGACTTTTGTGATGAGTTTTGAGACGGCGTTTGAGATTAGCAAGCACCAACACAACTGCCCAAGGGAAGGGAAGTGTAGGAGAAATGCGGAATGGACCGAAGACCACTTCGTTTGATGTGCAAACACTGGAATGAGAACAGAAACGTGGGGGGAGCGAAGTCCCGCCTGCACGACGTCTTTACGTTGCTAGGATCGGTAAAGATCTATCTGGTTCTCAAGGGGGGAGATGGTGCTGTTTATTGGTTATCATTTCTCCCCTAAACATGCGCTCATTGGGGTAAAAATGTAAAGATTCCCAGATGAAAAGCAGAAAACAAAGAAAATAAAGAAAATAAAGTGAAGTTATTAATGCAGGCACCTCCGACTGACCCACGTACGATGCCAGCCCCGGATAAAAGCAGTACCCTGCGGCCAACAACAGAAGATGTAAAAGGAAACCTGAAGAGACCTGCCCCGTAACGTAGTGTGAACGGGGGTGGTGCACAACCGCTCGTCAGCCGGCAGGGGAAAAAATTTTGGAAGATGGACCTCAGCCTCGCGCTTCGTCATCTTCAAAAAACAAATGACGTATGAGTGTCAGATGATTCTGTGTCAAAAGACACTGTCAGATTCGAGGGCTGCAGCAATGTCGTCACGCAACTCCTGCGATGCGTACTGCAGAGCGTCTGGGTTCCGCTGCACTGCAGACACGATGAACGCACGGTCGGACAGCACTGCGGGCCCAGCGTACATCAGATACCGCACATCCTTCTCTGCAAGAGGTCCCACAATGGACACATCATTCCGCACCTCGGCGCTTGCGTACTGAAGCACCCACGGGTCTTCAGGCAGAACACCGTGCACGATGTCGGTAGTGTGGAGAAGTGTTTTGTTTGCGTATTTGAGGGCGCTCCAATCATCTGTCACGGCGGCACGACCGTAGGTACACCTCCATAACGTAGGGTAGATCTGTGTGGGAAAGTAGGGGGCAGGGTGGGGTGGGAATCAAGGAGGGAAAATGAAAAGGTCGTCATGTGTGTTGATGTTGATTGCTCAGATAAAGAAGGGGGAGAAAGACAAAATGCAATGAAAGACTCTATTCTGGGTCTGGGATTAGCTTTGCACAACCCCCTGATGCAAACACAAAAAAAGAAAAAACAGATGCAATTGGTACTGGTGGTTATGTTATAAAACAAAAGGTGGAGTACCGAAAAATAGCCAAATCCCTCTTGTGTTTGGTCGTCCCACAAAAAAAAACATACCCCCTCCATCAATACGTTGACATTAGTCACCTAGTAAAAGTTTGAGAAAAAAATCCCTCTCAAAAATTCCCCTGCGGCCATAAAACCAGCACAGTGTTTTAAAAAAAAATGGCAAGGCTTCACCTTGGTGTGATCTCCATACGTTCAGTAGATTGGAAAAGTCTATCCCCCAGATTTGAGCGTACAAACAACCCAATATTTTTTTTTTTCTTTTTTGATATCGTAGCACAGGCATTTGCTATTACCCCCTCCCCTCCCCCCCTCTAGGTTGTAAAATTCGAATAATTCGGTCCCCAGCAGCATCGTATAATACGAATAATACGGTATTCGGTCGGGGCCGAGCACGTATAATACAACCTAGCTCCCCCCCACCCCCACCCCGAATTGTCACCAAACAAATCTAATCTCAAACACTCACACCAACTCTGCGGAGGTCCGCTTTTTTACCGCAAACAGCCGTCTCTCGACCTCTTTGAACTCTGCGACCAGCCCCTTCCGCACTGCCCGGATTGTGTCCAGGTCTTTCTGCGGGGTGGACGGGTTGGTCAATGCTGTGGCATCTATCCGTTCAAGCTCCGCCAGGACACGCTCCAGCATCATGCCCACCTCAAAGGCATGAGCCTCGCTTGCCACATCAGCCGTCGCCTCCAACTCCTCCGTCTCCTTCCGCAGCCTCGCAAGCTGGTCGTACCGCTCCTTCAGCCGCAACCGTGTTGCATCCTCAGGCGACAGAACAGGAATCCCATCAGACTCATCAGCATCCACAACAACAGGCCCTGCAGCGCAACAGCACCACAGTGCCCCTGCACCCGCCGCAGCAACGGCAACACCGGTTGCAAGGATGTGCGGTGGAAGCGATGCCATATTTATTTTCTTTTGTCCTAAATGATGATGAAAATTGAGAGAAAAAAAGTATCGGTAAAAGTTGAGGTGAAAAACTGTAAGGCTATTATCTACCCATATGGCTCAGTCCATAAACCCCCCCCCCCCCTGAAAGGTAACCTCAGCAACTATTTGGATATTATCAAATATGTAGTAGGACGTTCTGTTCGATTTTTGTTTTAATGAATCCAGAGGAGGCACGGCACTTTTGTGGAATTTTGTGGAATTTTGTGGAATTTCAAAAACTCGACTTCTACTTTTTCCCCTTAGGGCACGGTAATTTTTATTTTTGGTAAGCGTCTGCGTGCGTACTTTTTTTTTGAGATTCCAGGGAAAAAAATTATGCAGAAAAAAAAATTATAAAGGGGGGCCTTCAATAACTCAACAATGTATTTTAGGTAAAAAATGTACATTTTTCAGCGCAAATTGACCCCATCACAGCACACACAGACTCCTGAGAGCCGAAATCAAAAAAAATTTCCCCCGATTTTTTGTGGGCAAAAATTGGTGGGAAAATATTTTTGGTACCTGTATTTCCCCCACTGTAATTTTCCTCTATAATTTTTTTCACCACTCATATTTTTTTTTACGGCATAATTTTTTTTTGCGTGCGTGCGTACTTTTTTTTGAGAAGTGCTCTGACGCTTACCAAGAAAAAAAATTACCGTGCCCTTATAAAAAAATTCCACAAAATTCCACAAAAGTGCCGTGCCTATTTCAAGAAAAAAAATTTTTTTTCACGGGTTAGGAAAGATCTTTTGTCTTTTTTTGTCTTTTTTCGAGAGAAAAAAAAAAAAATCAAGATTTTCAGGATTTTTGTCTTTTTTTTTCAGGATCTCTCGAGATCTTTGAGATCTTTGAAAAATCCTGGAAAAAAAAGGAAAAAAAGAGAAAAAAAGATGAAAAAGATCTTGAACATCTTTTTTTTCTCAAAAAAAAGATAAAAAAGATTTTTGGGATTTTGAAAAATCTTTTTGGAAAAAAAAAAAAAAAAGATTTTGAAAATCTTTTTTTTTTTTTTCAAAGATTTCTCAAGATCTCGAGATTTTTCATGAAATTTCATGGATTTTTCCAGGATTTTTCCAGGATTTTCAAATCTTTTCTCTTTTTTTTTTTCTCCCAAAAATCTTTTTTTTTTTTTTTTTTCGGGAGAAGAGGATTTTTTTTCTCGAAAAAAAAAAAAAAAAAAAAGATCTTTCCCGACCCGTGTTTTTTTTCGACATCACAAAATTTTTCCCACAGAAAAAAAAAATTTTTTTTTTGCACATGTCTGCACCAAAAATGCAAATAAAGCCAGAATTTTGATGTTTTGAGCATCTAGAATTTATTCCACGGCTATTTTGTGTATAAAATACCCACCCTGTACAGTTTGTATGGGCCAGCGCCTTGTCAAAAAAAATCGAAAAATCTCAAAAAAAAAAAAAAACAAGTAATTGCTATCGGAAAAAAAAACGGGGTGTGAAACTCCATCCTGTAGAAATAATCTACAACACGCCCAGCATTCTGCTCTTCTGCAGGTATGCTAACGCTCTTCGTACGCTGCCAGACCCACTGGGACGCCTGCATCTGAAACGTTCAAGAAGGGGGGCTGTCCTCTTCGTCCAGCACCATCTGCTCGATAGTGTTGTTGGACGTCGTCTCGGCAGGCTCGGCGTGTTCCAGCTCGTTTTTGTCCACAGGCTTCCCACATTGTCGTCGTCGTTGGAGCAGTGCGGAAGGAACACAGAATGCACAGACTACAACACATCGATCACACCAGGCGCATCAGCACCACCCAGCAAATCGCCAGGATGCTACGGTGGTTTCGAAAATCGCGCGGAGTTTTCCACAGCACACCCCGCTTTTTTCTTAGCAATTACTTGTCCTTGTTGTTATTGTTGTTTTCAACCACCTTCCTTCAACCCTTGCAGGGATCAGTTGTTATTTTTTTCGCGAAAACATGAAATTACACATTTCAAGAGAACAAATTAAAAAGGGTCCTTATTTGCATTTTTGGGATTCACCCGTGCAGTGGTGGGGTCAATCTCGAAAATTGGACAATTTTTTGACCACTTAAATTTTGAGAAATATGAGCCCGGTTGCTTATACGTGGGGCCCATTTTCGGCTAAAATTTTCCTCAAAATCTGGTTTTGTAAAATTGACCCTTTACTCCCCCCCCACATCGATTTCAATACTATACCTTACTTCACCTACGGTTGCCCTTACAGGGGGGGGTGAAGGAAGGTAAGTTGAAAAAGGGTCCTTATTTGCATTTTTGGGATTCACCCGTGCAGTGGTGGGGTCAATCTCGAAAATTGGACAATTTTTTGACCACTTAAATTTTGAGAAATATGAGCCCGGTTGCTTATACGTGGGGCCCATTTTTGGCTAAAATTTTCCTCAAAATCTGGTTTTGTAAAATTGACCCTTTACTCCCCCCCCACATCGATTTCAATACTATACCTTACTTCACCTACGGTTGCCCTTACAGGGGGGGGTGAAGGAAGGTAAGTTGAAAAATTTTTTTTTCACAAGCAGGGTTCTAGCTCAGAAGAAAAAAAAAAGAAACGGAAAAGGTGGCTCAAAAAAAATTTTCTGCGCTTCGCGCGCAGGGATTACGCAGCTCCCCCAAAAATAAAAAAAGTACGTATGGATTTTCAACACGTACAATTCTAAGCAAAAACAATTAAAAACCGCGCGCGCTTCGCGCGCGCTCTCCCTGGCAAAGTTGGTTGAGAAGGGTTGTGAAAGTTCAAAGAACTGGAGAAATCATCAGTCATGGCATCCAAATGTTCCTGGCGAAGCCACGGTACGCAACATTTTTAAAAAATCTTGACATAAAATGGCACTTTCGTTGGTAACTATCGTCCAGTTCCGTAAACTTTACTTCATATTTTGCTAAAACGAAAGTTTCTGGCGAAGCCACGGTACGCAACATTTCTAAAAATTGCGCTTAAAATTGCCTATTATGTCATGGGAAGGGTGTATTGCAATCTAGCATCGCAGGCGCACGGTACGCTACTTTTTTCTTTCGCCATGCTGCATGCTCCTTTTCCGGTAAAATAGAAGAAAATTGTCTCCTACAAATAGAATTCTGTAGGGGGTAGGTGAGAGGTGGGGGCGGAGCCCCACTCCTCACCTACCCCACCCCAGCCCCAATCCAAAACCCAAATTACCTACGTATGGACACGTATGGACACGTATGGATTCCACCTTTTCAAAAACAATTCACGTATGGATTTCCATACGTTCCACACGTGGAGCGTAATCCCTGTTCGCGCGGAAAAATTGACCACGCCAAGTCGCTGTTTTTAACAGCAAAGGGGACTGGCTGACGACACTGAGGACCTCCTTGGCCAACCGGTTTTTTGCACCGTGTAAAAAAAACCCAAAAAAAAAAAAAAAAACAACGGAAAAGGTGGGCCACCTTTTCCGTTCTACTGAGCTAGGACCCTGTCACAAGTGTTTTTGAGGCCTGCTCACTACACCCTAGGCACCCTTCTGGGACCAAAAAGTCAAAAAAAGCATGAATTGGGCTGTTTTGAGCCTCTAGAGTTAATTCCCCAGCCATTTTCTGTACCACCAGTGCACTTTGTATGGGCCAGCGCCTTGTCGAAAAATCAAAAAATCTCAAAAAAAAAAAATTTTTTTTTTTCTCATCAGTCCTATTCGTGGTCCTTTACCCCCCCCCCCCCCTTCCTTTACCCCCCCCCCCCCCCCCTTATTTTACCCCCTTTTTCAGAAAAAAACGGTTCAGCCCAAAATAACATGGTCCTTTACCCCCCCCCTTATAATACCCTGTGTGGCTGGTACTTTACCCCCCTGAGGGGGGTAAAGTACCAGCCACCAGGCAATTTTTGGGTAATTACCACAACACGCCAGGTGGTGTTTTGTCACGAGTGACCTAAACCCACGAGCGAAGCGAGGGGGTTTAGGTCCCTCGTGACAAAACACCACCCGGCGTGTAATTATAGGGTAATAATTTCATAATGCAGCGCACACTTGTTTTGTTTGATGGTTTGCTGGGAGGGGCTGATGTGTTCAGCGGGTCGTACATCCGTAGACTGTAGGACTCGTCTGATATGAAGCTGGAGACAAGCTCGAAATGAGGAAAGGGGTAAAGTGCAAATAATCCTTCACTCCTGTTTTGCATCGCGTGTGCAGGTAGATGGGTGCAAGTGGGTACGTTTGTGCTGCGTGGGCGATACGTTTGGGACACCTCACGGAATCTGAGGCAACATCGTGATCCCTCGTCATCCCTGACCAGTCATGGTACAGGCACGGGCAGAAAGATGATGTGGATGCTGTGGATTTGCATGAGTCATGACTACTTGCGATGTCGCAAGGAGGTGAGGAATTTTTTTCAGACGATATATTTATCATTAGATCATGTGTCGTCACACTGTGTTGTGCAAAATTTCACCCCACGGTGTTGGAAAATGTCCCCCCTTCCCTACCAAAAACGTGACCAAACCCATAACATGGTCCTTTACCCCCCCCCCCTTACCCCCTCCTTTACCCCCCCCCCCTTATTTTACCCCCCTATTTCCAAAATTTCCGGTTCACCGACCCAAAGGGGGGGGGGGGTAAAGGACCACGAATAGGACTGATATGAAAAAAAGTACTCTGAGAGATTCGTTAAGGATTCGTATGACATAATATTAACTTTTTGTCAGCGGTGTGACAAAAAGTGAAATTGTGTTTTTAGCCTAAAAATGGGTGGGGGAGATGTAAAAAGTACTTTTTTTACTTTTTGTCACACTTGATCTGCCTTTGTTTTTGGTGGGATTTTGGGTTGGTGTGGCATAATGTTGTGGTCTTCATGCCCAGGTCATATCCTGCTACTTATTTCTCGGCATTGTGTTGGGATTTGTGTATTCAATATAATTTATGCCTTACGAACACTTATCGATCTCTCAGAGTACTTTTTTTTATATAGAGAAAAAATTATATATTGAGCAAAAAGCGGACTTGTCACACTCGTGTGGTTCTCACCAATCAGTTGGATTTTTGTATCACTCGCTTCGCTCGTGATACAAAATTCTATGTCACACTCGCTTCGCTCGTGAGACAACATAAATTACGTCACTCGCTTCGCTCGTGACGTAAAAGAACCAACTGATTTGTGAGAACCACACTCGTGTGACAAAAAGTCCACTTTTTTTCACCTCAATAAATATGGTGCTATCCGGGGGGCGGCGTTTCACAAAGTTTCACAAAATTTCAATCAAAATCACAACTTTTCACAACTTTTCACAACTATTCACAACTTTTCACAACTTTTCACAATTTTCAATCAAAATCACAACTTTTCACAACTATTCACAACTTTTCACAACTTTTCACAAAATTCCACAAAATTTCACAAAATTTCAATCAAAATCACAACTTTTCACAACTCTTCACAACTCTTCACAACTTTTCACACGTAAAGGCTCAAGAGGGTTGTGAAAACTTGTGAAAACTTGTGAAAACTTGTGAAGAGTTGTGAAGAGTTGTGAAGAGTTGTGAAGAGTTGTGAAGAGTTGTGAAGAGTTGTGAAGACATGAGGGTTTTTTTAGCTTGCATCTCGGTCTTATGAGCTGTATCGATGGTGCAGAGTGTGTAGCCCGTCCATCAGCAGCAGGGGAGACAGCAAACGACTACTAGGACGCCAGGGCAAACGACCCTTCGTCGTCAATGCTTGAACATCAGCTCTGTGAAGGTGCTGTGCATCTCCTACTTCCAGCGAGTCCGCCGGCTCCATCGCCTCCAGCAGCTTCAGTCTCTGCATCTTCTTCTGGTACATCCAAAAGAACAGTAGGCAGATTCGCGGACACGAAACCTGTAAGAGGTGGTGGTTGTTTAAAAGATTATCCAAATAATGTAATCAATTGGTGTGCAATTCCCCGTGGTTCTACCGTGTTTCTACCAGTTGTCACTCCGTAAAGGGGGGGTAGAGATGCTGGAATTTTAATTCTGCTACTTGAGTTTAATAAATTTGTACACAGTGACCCTACCCGTAAACCCGAAAAACTTCCCAAAAAACTCGCCTACTCGCCCAAAACTCGCCCATTTTTGGGGGGCGAGTTTTGGCGAGTTTTTTTTTTTGGTAGGGATTTTACCTTGGGAAAAGTGTACAAACAAAACTATGAGGGAAATTTGAGTTTTGAAGAGAGAATTTTTTTCGTTCCGCTTGAACAAGACCTCTACAGTTTGCTTTGTAGGCTTCCACAACCCGTAAACCCGCCTTCAGCGTGTTCCGGAACCTTCACCACGTCCAGCTGTGGGTTCTGCAGATCCATGAAGCTTGCACAGATGGGTGCGATGTAGTCGTGGGGAATACCGCCAAGGGGTGGCCTGCAGTGTTGCCATTTACCGGCATGGCGAGGGCATTGTTGTATAGCGAGTGTAGCCTCGGTTCATCCATGTCTTCGTCATCCTCCGGATTGTAGCACGTCTTGTCCCCCGGTATCTGTATGGCACAGCCACTGTTACATTCCTAGAGATGAAAGAACAAGACAACACTTCTGTACCCACGCATCAAAATTGTGGAAAACTTTGCACCCCAAAACACCCTCAACAACGCCCCCCAAAAGGCGCCCCTTGTTGCTGGGAGTTGGTTTTCATGGTTGATACCTGCACAGCAGGCATTCCTCTGAGTCCAATGCTGTTGGCCTGTCTGCGGCGTTGCACCGAAGGTGCAGGAAGACAGGGTCTGTGGTAATTTTTGCGGTGTCGCATTCCCTCATGCGTGGGTCACTCACACTTGAGGTCATGTGACACTGCGTGGGTCTGGGTACCTGGGTACGTGGGTACATGTGACCACGTGTGACTTGTCACACCTGTGCGCAAAAAATCGCAAAAACCCGAAACGCGAATCGCAAAAAATCGCAAAAAATCGCATTGCGAATTTTTCGCATTTTTTCCCGATTTTTCCTGGTTTGCGAATTTCGTAGCAGAATACAACCCGGATCACCCCACTTTCAGGTGATTTCTGCACTTTTGGGGTCAATGCGTGCACAAACTGGCTTCTGGAACCCTAAAACCAAAAAACCCCAAAAAATACCCACAAAGTAAAAATGAAGCCCACCCCCATTTTGCGTACTTGTTGCGCAGTTGTTGCGTACTTGGTATTCTTTATTTCTGGGGTACCAATATTAATAAGACACGGTATAGATTTGATGAGGTTGGCGCTTTGATAGCCATTTGAGTTGTTTTGGGGAAGTACATACCATAAATCACACATTGTCGCGGAAGGGCTCAGCCGTGTTCAGTCAAAATCGGTGCGTCCTGTGGTTACAATAAGCTCTGTCGTGTTCCCACCGTGACCACTACCCATGCCCCAACCCCCCTTCAGAAAGCCCCTATAAAAATAAAAAAACGGGCTCACAAAATTTCAATCAAAATCACAACTTTTCACAACTATTCACAACTTTTCACAACTATTCACAACTTTCACAACTTTTCACAACTTTTCACAATTTTCAAACAAAATCACAACTTTTCACAACTTTTCACAAAATTTCAAACAAAATCACAACTTTTCACAACGTTTCACAACTTTTCACAACATATAGTTGTGAAAAGTTGTGAAACGTTGTGAAAAGTTGTGCAAAGTTGTGAAACGTTGCGACACGTTGTGCATAGGATTGAAATTGTGTGATATTTTGTGAAAATTTGTGAAACTTTGTGAAACGCCGCCCCCCGGATAGCACCAAAATAGCTATTTTTTTTTCACAAGTGTTTTTGAGGCCTGCTCACTACACCCTAGGTACCCTTCTGGGACCAAAAAAGCAAAAAAAGCAAGAATTGGGCTGTTTTGAGCATCTAGAGTTTATTCCCCAGCCATTTTCTGTACCACCAGTGCACTTTGTATGGGCCAGCGCCTTGTCGAAAAATCAAAAAATCTCAAAAAAAAAAAAATTTTTTTTTATCTCACTAGTGATATAAACTCGCCCTTGATTTTTGCGATTTTAGCTGTAAAAAAGCGTGACGTAAAGTAGGCTTTACGTCACGTATTTTTGGCTTGGGATAGCTGGGATCGTGACATAAAGCTTTATGTCATGACATAATATACTTTATCATCACGCAGGTGTCCACACTACAAAAACTCAACACAACAACAAATTTCCACAGTATACACAGTATACACAGTATACACAGTATACACAGTATACACAGTATACACAGTATACACAGTATACACAGTATACACAGTATACACAGTATACACAGTATACACAGTATACACAGTATACACAGTATACACAGTATACACAGTATACACAGTATACACAGTATACACAGTATACACAGTATACACAGTATACACAGTATACACAGTATACACAGTATACACAGTATACGCAGTATACGCAGTATAAAAAGTTATTTGGGAAAATAGCTATTATTGGGGGTATTAACTTATTCGGGGCCCCCCTTTACTCAAGAGATCAGCATCGAGAGGCGCCTACTTTGGCAAGTGGGAGAATGGGTAGCCTTCAAAGTGGGATTGTCAGCGTCAAACATGAAACTCCTACCCGTCTTGCATCACCAACACAACCTCTCCTTCTCCCTACACCCATATGAATAAGCTTTATGTCACTCTCCCGCCTATCCCAAGCCAAAAATACGTGACGAAGCCTACTTTACGTCACTTTTTTACAGCAAAAATCGCAAAATCAAGCGCTCGTTTATATCCCCGTGAGATAAAATATCGTATTGCATTCTGTAAAGCGCACTTCATATAACTCGGGAGCTATGGTTCCGAGTTGCATATTATGACCACTCGCTTCGCTCGTGGTCATAAAATTTATTAGTACACTCGCTGCGCTCGTGTACTAAAACCTACAACCCGGAACCATAGCTCCCTCGTGATATAAAGTGCACTTTACATCATGCAATAAATAGTTATTTTTTCGGGAAAATTTCGACCACTGAGGTGGGTCTTTGGGCACCAAAAAATGCAAAAAAATGCAAAAATCGGGTGTTTTGACCATCTGTGGTTACACAAAACACACTTCTGTGTACAAGCCTACACCAATACAGTGGTAATACAAGGCGATTTTTGACCAAAAAAAAATTTTTTTTTTCGCCCAAAATCGGGCGTGGTAGGTCATAAAATGGCCCAAAAAATCCAAGGAAAACCTTCGATTGGGCAAATTATGAAAAAAAATTTCAAGTCAAATTTTCAACCAAAATACGGTCATTTTGTTCACACAGTGATTCTACGTCATGCTAGCTTCCTGTGCAGAACTCCAGCAATTCACCAATGCCGGCATCTATCTTTCCATTATCGCCATTGCACTTCGTGTGTTACCAACGTGCTCAAGAAATGACGTGCTGTCACACTCCAACCAGAGTATCGAACCCGTACGTACATAACGAAGATACACGAGCCCACCCAAAGGCGGAGGGTCTAGCCGAAGGCGGACGAGTTAGCCCAATCCGGACGAGCGAGCCTCAATCTAGACGAGCGAGCCTCATAAAGCACACCAGCTCCAATCTGACGGGGAACTTCGAGCCTCTAAGCCCAGAGAAAGAACCTGGCCACCGGAGGGCCCTAACGGCCCGACGAGGAGGCGCCCCATAGGGCGCTGGGGCCAAGGGACTTAAGTCGCCCTAACGCTTCGCTAAGTACCTGGAAAAATCCCTAAGGAAAAAAGTGGAAAAAAAGTGTCTCAAAATTGACATCTATTTTTTGACCTTTTTGCTGGGTAGGTTTGGGTCGGTCCAACCTGACCCTACTGAGTCGGTTTAAGTCGGATTGGTAGCCTTGTCCCCTATCATCTCCCCTCTTCCCCCTTTTAATACAAGGGCAGTCTCGTGACTATGTAACCTACAAAACCACCATTTAAGCACCTCAGTATCATACCCCATCTAAGCACCCTCAACCCTCATCCACACAGATTCGCCTCCTTAAACCTGCAAACCTGCAAACTTGCAAACCTGCAAACCTTCTAACACCTCAGAGGGCAAGGCCCGCAAACCCTTATTCCAATGGAAGAATTTTTCAAAAATTCTCTATACTTCCTATGACTGGACCCAACTCCCCTCACTATTTTTCCCTAAAAAACGCCAAAAAACGCCCAAAAAATTCTGCCAAAAATATCAAAAATATCAAAAATGCGCATTTTTGCCGTGCCTCCAGAGTAAAGTTTCTGAATTCATTAAAACAAAAATCGAGCAAAAAGACCGAGTACATATTTGATGGATCACCCCTGAGAGGTAAATAAGTTACCGGTAACCCGAATTACCGGTAATTCCTTAAGGATTCCTTAAGAAACACGGAAAAAAGCAAAAAAAACATCAAAAGAGGGGGTACTTTAATTTATCATTTGGAAACCCTTCCCACTTTACGCGTTGTTCATTTTTGTCTTTTTTATTCTCAAAAAAATCGGTTCATCCAATCGTGCCGGTTGCCGAGAGGCAGACCAGGGTCCTCCTCTTCTGCAATCTCAGGTGCCTTTTCGTTTTCATAATTGTGTGGGCTGATGTCGGGAGGCACTTCCAGTCCAAAGAACTTTTGCATTTTCTCCTTTCAAGTTTTGTACAAAACCCGTTACTGTTAACTATTTTTGTGAAAAACACGGGAAAGACGGGCGGGACTTCCATTTTGGAGTCGTGTCCAGACATTTGGAGGATATCGTCGTTACGAAGCTTGTTACAGTAGATGATGTTGCCTTACACCTGTCCAACATTGCTCATACAACTGGCATTGCGTTGAAGTTGAAGGACTCAACACAATACACTATAACCCGTGTAGAGTGCAACTTCTTCACTGCTCTTTTTTGTTGGCAAAGGAATACAGAAAAAACTGTGCTTGCTTCCATGCTCTCCCATCCGCAAGAATTTGTGGAGGTGACTTACACGATTTCTTCTGAAAAGACCACAACGAAAAAGGCACCTGAGATTGCAGAAGAGGAGGACCCTGGTCTGCCTCTCGGCAACCGGCACGATTGGATGAACCGATTTTTTTGAGAATAAAAAAGACAAAAATGAACAACGCGTAAAGTGGGAAGGGTTTCCAAATGATAAATTAAAGTACCCCCTCTTTTGATGTTTTTTTGCTTTTTTCCGTGTTTCTTAAGGAATCCTTAAGGAATTACCGGTAATTCGGGTTACCGGTAACTTATTTACCTCTCAGGGGTGATCCATCAAATATGTACTCGGTCTTTTTGCTCGATTTTTGTTTTAATGAATTCAGAAACTTTACTCTGGATTCATTAAAACAAAAATCGAACAGAACGTCCTACTACATATTTGATAATATCCAAATAGTTGCTGAGGTTACCTTTCAGGGGGGGGGGGGGGGGGGGGGTTTATGGACTGAGCCATATTGAGATATTTTTAGGGTGTGTTTAGGCTATTTTTGGCCTTTTTATACGAACAGTATAGGGTAACTTTACTGTTTTGACACCATTTTTGGAACATTCTACATATGCGACGCGAGCACGATATGGGCAAGGTTGAACCAAGGAGTCTTGTGCAGAAGGGTGGGACGCTCGGCACCAAACAAGTGCCGATTACAGGGGATGGAATCTGCTTTTACTACTGTATTGGTACGGGGTTGGGCAGGGGCACGGACAAGGGACTCTCCATCCACAATGACATTGTCGCGATGGCTACGCATCAGGAAGATGCCGTGGCACATGCATCAGATTTCGAAGAAGAAAAGAGAAGGACCTCATCACGAACATCGGCAACCCTATTCGCTACGTGGCAGATGACGACCTCTGAGCAGCTGTTGAGTGCTTTAAGCTTCGGCTTGAGTGCAGCAATGTGCAACCCAGAAATGATGGCACGATCGAACATACTCCCTTTCTTTGGGCTATTAAGGCGACAATCTTGTCATTTTTACTACAATGCGAAAAGCGTGACGCGTTGAAATTCTTGGTCGCTCTTTGCCTCCTTTTTGTCCTCATAAGGCTGTGCAGCAGTGCAGCCATTTTCCCACCCACCCACCCACCCACCCATCCAACAGGTACAACACCCATTGCATAATGCCTGGCCAACTGGGACGACAAAAGAAAGGCGCGAATAGAAGAAGAACTGGAAGGATTTTAAGAATCTTCAATTCTAAGAATTCAGGGATTCTATCAAGTTTGAAGAAAGGCAGGCGAAAAGGAGGAAGATTATGGATTAGGGTTAAAGAGAGAGGAGGGTCATTGAATAAGGTTGTAAAGGTTATTAAAAGGGGAAGAAAAGTTAAAGAAATAGTGCAAAGCGACGTCAACGGATCGCTATTGACGCAGAAGAAAGGGAAAGGGGGTGAACAGAAAAAAAAAGAAAAGTTGGTGAAACATTGTGCTTTGGTGACGTCCTCCAACGGTTGTAGACAAAGGTACGGAATAAGGGTTCAAAATTCGCAACACCAAAAGAAATATAGAACCGCACAAAATAACATTAGTTTCTTCACACCCCCCTCCAGAGGGAGGAGGAAGGGAACAGGAAGCTCAACGAGAATGCTCTCTTATACGCATTCAAAAGAGATCCGCAAGTACACCAAAATTTACATTAATTTGGAGGGGACAAACTAAAAACAAAAAAGAGAACATTTGAAAGATTATTTCATATACTTTCTTTTCTCAAACGAAACGAAAAGAAAGCAAAGAGGGTGCGACAAATGTACCCTTGCTTTTGAAAGATGAATGCCTCTCACACAGACCTCTAGAAAATACTAGCACTACATACTTTCAATTCAGGAGAACAAAAGAAGAAAAACTTATAAGATGAACCTCAGCTTAGTCACCCCAAAAGCACGAGAATGCAACACATGCCTCCCTTTTCCAAAAAAAAGGGAAATAGAAACTTAACACTCATCACACGATAAAACGGGAGAGGTTGTGGTGAAACGCACACACCTCGACCTGTTTGGTGAGGAGTGGCTCTGCAGCGCGGTTCGTCCTTAGAACCGCAAAAGTGTGTTCAAAATGCTTTGTTTCTATTTCCTTCTTCATTTCATGAGGTGACAGAGAGAGAAAAAAAAAACGTTTCAAACCCGAGAAGCGCATTACGACAGCGTCGCAGCCGGCGTTCCCTTTTGGAAAAGAATGAATGTACCATCTGGCTACCCTCTATCCACACGAACCGAAGTCACACACCATATTTCATTGTGGTGGGTGCTGGGTGGCGGGGTAAAGGGGAGGGCAGACTGTAACCCATTTTGTTTTTAAATCGTTTTTTATTAGCCAAAAGAGAACGACAGCGCGCCATGTCAAGCAAGCAGCACCTTGGGTGTGAAATGTGGTAAAAACAATGGGGAAGGAAGAAAGGGGAGGGATGGAGTGCGCAGAGGACAACAACCAAAGGAAAAGTTTGAACTTAAGCCTCTCGTGCTTAGTCAGGTGTCTGTGACTATACGCAAAAAAAATATAAAAAAATATATGTCAAGGGTATGGAAAGGAAGGGATGAATTAAAGAAACGTTGGTAAAGATGATTGGTATAATTAAATACAAAACCCCCTAACCACAAGAGATGCAATACGAGATGGAGGGACAACCGAACGTTTTTTTGTTCAAATGGTAGTTACCCCTTTACCGCCAAAGCAATGTGTACTGTAGACATTTTTGTTCATTTTTAACAAAAAAGCCCCTCATCCTCTCCCCCCCCCCCCCCCTCCTACCAACACTGGATGTCAATCTGCTGTCCGAACCTTGTTTCGTATGCGTTGCTTCTGGCTTTTTGTGCGTTTCTTTTACAACTTCTATCGCAGTCCACTTGCTTTGCAACGAGATGTGTTGCTTTAACCATATTCTCCAAGCCTGGTGTCACTTCAGACCAACAACGCATTTTCAACCCGTTTGTGAGCGGGAAGCCCACCTTCTCGAGGATGTCTATTGCTGCAGGACTCCGGCAGAGGTCTAGAGTCACCGTGGTCACCCCTTCGATGGATGTGAGGGTGCGGTACATCATTTCCGAGATGCTTCCGTGGTGGACGCAAAGGTTGATTGTGAGGTTGTGCGACGCCGCAGAGTCGGCAAGTTGTTCGTGGCTGCGTTTTGTGGTGTTGAGGATGGCTGTGTTGTCAAATGCTGCTAAATAGGGCTCGTGGATCTGCACCTCCGACACCCCTCCAGCAGACGCCAGTTCCTTGAAAAGGCGGTTGTACAATGGAAGCATCGCAAAGGTCAGGTCTTCTGTCGTTGTGGTGCCAGAAATTTTGCTCAAATTTGCAAATGTGATTGGGCCAAGAATGATGGGTACGCAGGTTGGTTGTTGCGGCAGACGTTTGGCAACCTTTTGTGCGTGTTTTAGCATATGAAGATAATCATCAAAGAAGGTGTGTGTACTGTTGAAGTCGTCGTCGATTTCGGGGACCAGTGTGTGGTAGTTTGTGTCGAAATACTGCACACGCTGCAAGGCGGTGCATTGCGGTGTGCCCTTTGCCTGCGCAAAGTAGTTTGCGAGAGTACCCGGTGCACCTGAGTTTACAAAACGCTTGCTCGTCATCCCAAAGCGAACACTCCAGTCGAGCACGTGGTCGTACAGAGTAGTGTCGCCGACCCCAATGAGAGAGACACCTGCTTCACCCTGGATGCGCACAGCCTCCTCCAGCACAGCGTCGCGTGCGGATAGGAGCTCCGCCTCGGTGAGGTTGCCTGCCCAGTGCTTCTCGAGAGCTGTCTGCAGTTCGCACGTCGTTCCTACGCGGGGAAATCCTAGTGTGCTCGTTGGCGTCATATTGACTATTTTTTGAAAAAAGATTAAAAAAAAATCTAGTAGTTTGGTAGGAGTGTTGTATGAGAAAGAGAAAAAAAACTGTGGTTGTTGATGCAGGCACCTCTCGACTGACC
The DNA here is from genome assembly GCA_964035575.1 of Rhynchopus sp. YZ270_cl-10. Taxonomy (NCBI): domain Eukaryota; phylum Euglenozoa; class Diplonemea; order Diplonemida; family Diplonemidae; genus Rhynchopus; species Rhynchopus sp. YZ270_cl-10. Next base: position 622,471 of record OZ037866.1, on the reverse strand, counting down.
CGCGTACGATGCCAGCCATCTGGATGGATAAAGCATAAGTAGTACCCTGCGGCCTACTAAAAAATGATGTAAATGGGGAGGATGCTTTTTTGGTTTTAAAAAGTGTTCTTTAGGATTGCAGCCTTTTTTGTATTGGGATTGCAGGAAGTTTTTTTTTTTTTGTTGAAAATTTTTGGTCATATTGGATTTAGACCGATTGAACCACCAAGAATGTTCGCTACTCAAAAAAATGTCACCCAAAAAAGAAGGGGGGCTAGGAACTACAGCACAACGTATTCATCCTAAGATTGTGACAGAGCCCTTTTTTTTCACCTCATTTTCCCTGACGGGGAAGCATTTATTTTCTCTTTTTTTGTCCAATTTTACAACCATTCCTGTACACTTTGCATTGGGGGTTCATGGTGGTTGTCAAAGACCGAAGCTACGCAATGCATTAAAACGCTGCTTCTGTGGGCAGTGCGAGAGAGAGACAACACTGTTCTTTTATACGGGCAAACCCGGCCCGCAAAAAAAAAAAAAAATGCGTTTGCCAACTTAGTGTCGCATGCTTCTGCAATTCCCATAGAATGTCACAGAAAAAGAAGAAACGTGGAAAAGATGAATGACATACCGGTAGTATAATATACTGACCTGGTGTTCCGGAGGTGCCTATATTGGCATGTCCTTGATAGTCGTTCCGGAACACCATGACCGTAAAAAAAAGCTCAAACTCCCCTAAAAACCAAATCAAACATCTTTTACGGGTCAGTATATATTTTACCGAGATGGTATGCCTCACGGTGTGTGCACATCTAAAAAAAGTAACTCACTTCCCATGGGAAATTTTTTTTTGCAAGATGAATCTCACGTGCACAAGGGGAGGGGGGAGTAAAAGAAAAAAAAGAGAAAATCCTTCGGAACAGTGGCATCCCTCTGGCTGGTGCCAAGAGAATACGTATGTTGGTAGGAAAGCATTGTTGAGGTGGGGGTAGAGAGAAAGCGAGACAAAACAGGGATAAACAAACAGCAGCAAAGGAGGCATTTCAAAGTTTTTTTCCCCTCCCATTTTTTTTTTTTGTAATTTGGATAGACGATCACAGCTGCATTCATTTTCCCACCCCCCATATCACGTTCGTAGCAAAAAAAAAGAAAAGGAAAATCGTCATAATATAAGGTGAAATGTGCCTTGCACGCACATCACAACAAAGAAAGTTTGTAAAGACGAACCTCACCCGCAAACACTAAGTAAGATAACCTTCAACAACAAAACCCCCTCCCCAATACCCCTTTCAAAAACCTTCCTGGTATACCCTTCACCCACCCACCATTTAACCCATAGAACACTGAAAAATTATTTCATATACTTTCTTTTCTAAATGAAAAGAAGGCGAGGGTGCAAAAAATGTACCCTAGCTTTTTCCCCCTACTGAAAAATTAATAGGCTTTTTCGAGCCAGATACGATGGTTATGATTCAGTGTACTATGGGCTAAAATATATTTTTTTTTGTGAAAACTTCAGTCAACACCGAGATGTGCTCACACTGTTGCACTCAACACCAGACAACTTTTTTTTCTCTCTCTTTATATTACAATCAGTCTTCTTCTTCTCCCATGAGAGCATCGAGGTTGTCGTTGGGGACCTTTGCGGGTGTTGTGAGGAGTGCAGCTGCCTCAATGGTGTTGAGCTTGCATGCACGGAGGGCACGCGACACGAGGCCAGAGGGGAGGGCGTTGTCTGGGTTGAGGCGTCTGTGGAGGGCCACGTCTTGCGACTGTGCGACGAAGACGGCCTTCGTGCGGAGCTCGCCCTGCTTGTCGGTCTCCTTCATCTCGTGGATCGAGAGAGGACGCATCGTTGACGCAGGCACAAGGATGTTCCTGTTCGTGTAGTCCTCCAACCCCTCCTCCACCGGCCCGCACAGCGGCAAAGACAAAATCCGCAGATACCGCTGTCCATCATCCGACTCATCAGCCTCCTGCACGCGCAGCACAATGCACGGTATGCGGTGGTCTGTCCCAATCGCCATAATCGTCCCCACCTGCCCAACCCGCAGCTCCGGCTCCGGGACCGGAAGCACAAAAGCAAGGATATCCTTGAGCACGGCGGGCGGGTGGCCGTCGTTGTCGCGTGTGCACTTCAGGGCAACACAGCGTGCCTGCACCTTACCACCACTGCCCAGGTCCCATTGCAGATACTGCAGGGCCTTCTGCGTACGCATGGCTGCGGTGACCTGGAAAGGGTGTGGAAAATGGGTGGGGGCGTCTAGGCAATTCCCCATACGGGGGATGGCGGCTTTGTGTGAAAAGCGCTGTTTTCGTTGAATCGCAGCGCGATCTAGCTCTTTAAAGATCTTTGGAAAAAAGAGGCAAAAAATGCTATATTATTGTTCTAAAAAGAGGGGGTTGTATACCTTCAAACAGTCGCGCGTCACTGCAATGTGTTGTATTTCTCTGTGGATGTTGTCGTTGTCGATGCAGATCTCGCGGTACACTGCTGACCCAACACCACCAGCATCTGCGGTGTCAACGACCGCCTTGCCAAATCGTACGCACTGGATGAGGCCGTTCTCGCACCCGACAAAGATGGTGTCGCCCTGGGCCGTGGCGCAGCGGGGCTTGCGTGTCTTCAGCTCGTAACGCATGCCATCAATCAGCGACAGCGCGTTCACCTTCGACATACCCACCAATATATGGGACATATCAGGTGTGATCAACAAAAACGACGGTTCATCAGGTGGCATGTGCTCAAACCTCTGATCCGTGTACTTCCCGTTCGCCTGCTTCGTCCAAGCAATTACCTGGGGGAAAAAAATGTGTTTTTTTAGGGGAAAGGGGGGGTATTTGCCCTTGAGATGGGATCACAAAAAAGAAAAAGTTTGGTAAGAAAAGCCTCACCTCTTATAGGCTGGTTGAGGTCGGTGGTGAGCTATGGTGATCAGAACGCAGAACAGTTGACGAAGATGCAAGAGGACGACGGAAAAGGGAAAGTACGCAATGTTATTTAGCAAATTATTAGACAGTTTGCAAATTATACACAGCAAATAATACGGGGTTTACAATAGCATCAGCCTTTTTTTGTACGAATTGGGGGGAAAATAACCCAAAAATATACCTTTGAGTCCGCTGCCACTGCTGCTATCACCTCCCCATCCTCTGAGATGGCCACCTTTGCGATGGGTTCTGTGAACTCAAAGTAAGCGATGGGCTTTGGTGTGAGTCGGATGTCCCACATAACGACCACCTTTTCACCGTAGCCCACTACGCAGAGGTTGGGCGTCAGCGCGCAGCACTGATCGCGAAGCTGTGCGAAACGCTGTGCCACTGTCTGACGGATTGCATCCTGGGCCTCCTCGCCTTCTGCCTTTTGGCTCTTGATTGCGGCGTTCTGCACGAACGTCAGCGCTTCCTGGTTCTTGAGTGTGCCGCACTGAGAGTTCGACACAAGATCAAACAGAACCACACCCCCAGCCTTCTCCGTCGACATCGCACACCGTGTCCCATCTGTGCTTGCCGACACATACTGCGCCTTGCACCCCAACGAGCTAATCTTGCTCTTGCTATCCGTCGTGATATCCTTCAAAAACGAAACCCCCTTTTGGTCCACGCTCACACCCCGAGAACCCCCGGCGCACAGTACGACGTGTTCTACTTGAGTCATATGGGGGGGTCCCGTCTTTGCGAGAGGTGGGGGCATTTTTTCTTCCTCCATTTTTTAGATAAGGGGTGGGTGTGTTGCTGAAGGTGTGAAGTGGAGGAGCGGAGAGAGAGAGAGAGAGAAATGGAGACAAATCTGGTGCCAGAATTGGAGTGAAGTGGGGGGTGGGAGCTAAGGATGTGGATGCGTCGGTGTGTCCTATTTAGACCAAATGAGCACCAATTGATGGACAAATCTGGTGGCCAGCACCCGCGGTAATTCCAGCACCAATAGCGTATATTAATGCTGCTGCTGTTAAAAAGCTCGCAGTTGGATCCAGAGCTCAGGTTGTAAGATACCACTGGTCAGATAATGTTAAACACTCCTTCCGTTCACCCGCGATTACCTGATAAATTGGGCATTTCGCTGCCATTTGTGCAATGCTTTCTAACACAGAACAATGTCTCCACCTCTCTGTTTGAGGTTGAAGTGGATGAGGGTATAGGGGGTAGGGGAGAGGCAAAAAAATAAAATGTGCTGGGTTCGGGAGGCGTTTCGAAGGTTAAATATAATAACTAAGTTGTCATTGGGGTGGGGGGTGGGTAGGGGGTGGCGAGGACCAAGAACACTGCGTGTGCCCACCTCCTTTTTCGTACGGAGAGAGTTGCGACCACCCCCCCTCCGCTACTTTCCCTCCTTTTTTGAAATTTTGGTTGTATTAGTGTAGATACCCAAAAAGATGCACTACCCTATGGGAAGAGAGAGGTTTTTTTTTTTAAATCCCCCCCGTCTTCCCCCTCCCGCCTTCCCTGTAGTTCGCATAAAAGATGGGTTGTCTGTGTTTTTTTTTTAAATTATTTTTTGAGTTTTGTTTTTTGTTTTGTTTTTTTTTTTTAGAATAATGAGGGGAGGAATCAATAGAGGGGGGGGTTTTTTTTTTTCGCGTTCTCCCTTCTTTTCATTTTTTTTATATATTTCTTTTGGAAGAATGCTGCTTTTTTTTCCTCGCTCTGATGGCATCCATTTTTTAAAAAAAATCGATCCCCGTTTTTTTTGTGTGAATTTCTGTCTTTCGAATTTGATTGCTTTCTTACGGCGAGAGCTTGTACAGCTCTCTACAGAGAAGGGAAGAAAGTGATATCATCTAGGTGATACCTTTGCAATAAATACCGAATTATTTTTTTTTTGAAAACTTTTTTTTACCATTCCTTTTTAGGGGAACGGAGCATGGTACGGTCCTGGAAGCTCCAAGAAAATGGAGTCGGCGGCTTAATAGGAAGTTGCCTTTCTAAACGTGCACACACAACTGACAAAAAAGGGGGAGGTGTCGTCACTCACCTATATCATCATTGAAATACTATTGCTTACCAATGGTACACTCCAATATTGTTGCCCCCATTTTATTTATTTTTTCCCCACCTGATTTTGCCTGAAATTTGGTGGTGTTTGGAGGTGTTTGGAGAACCATTTTGGGTGTACCAACTCCCACTCAACTCCACCAAAAAATTCGGGCAAAAATTCGGGCAAAATCAGGTGATTTGCTTTTTCTTGGTTGTTTGCTTTGTGCGGTTGAACTATTCTTTAAAATCTGGATGGTGTAAAACTTCCTCTTTGTATAGAAGCCACACCTCAACGGATTATCAAAACAAAAAAATACGTTCCCAGCACCCAATTTCTACCTTTTTTTTGTTGTCGCTTTTAATATTTTGTTCTATTTAAAAAAAAATGCACAAAAGGGGAGAAGAAAAAGAAGACTTCGCGAGCCCGAACACACCTTAAAAAGAACCGTTCATAACCTCCTTTCTACTGTTCTCATCTTCTCTTCCATTATTTGAAAACTTGGTTGTATTAGTGTAGACACCCGAAGATGAACTCCACTATGTATAACAGGGGGTACTAGCTTTCGGCAAGATTCACCGGGCTTACAAACACGACGACACAATTTGAAAACGCTAGTCTAACCTTTTCTTTCTTTGTTCAATACAGAACCGTTAATCACGACACAAAAAAGGGTATCTATTATTTTGGCCTTGTTCCCCCCCTGCACTTCTTTCCTTTAAATTGGCAGCCGATGTGGCCAACCAATTTCATCATCACCGCATTTTTCTCACTGTGTCTGCATGCCCATTTGGCTGAAGGTGTTGTTGGGGCTGTTGGCACTGCTTATGTCGACATCTTCTGGGAGGACTGCTGTGTCTGTTGCGCCGTAGTGCATTGCATAGTTGTTGTCGTTCGCGCCAAGATCGTCGTCCATGATCATGTCTTCGTGGTCGTTGTTGTTCGGCAGGCCGTGCACTGTGAAGAACACAAGCTTGTTCACCTCTGCCGCTCGGTTGATAAAGAAGTAGTGGTACTCCCACGACGCACCGTCTACAGGGCTGTCTCCGCTCTCAGGACGGAATGTGAACACCTCACAATGCGAGAGGTTCACGACCTAGGGTGGGGGGGGTGGGAGGGGGTTGGAAAGTTTGCTTTTCATTTTCATTTTTATTTTTGCAGCTCTCTTTGCTTTGTATTGTATTTCACTGCAGTAACTTGGGGTAACCAGCGGGTAGACGCATCACCTTCAGTTACGAGGCACCTGAGGCGAACACGCCGAAGCCGAAAGTAGTGACGGCAAACCCGAAGGACGCGACGGAAAAGATGAGGCGTGGGCGCAGATGCATGGTGCGCGAACGCAGTTGCCCTAGGCCAACAAAAAATATCTGGCCAAACCTCAAAGAATGCGTGCATACCGAATCTATTTCCTTCCATATAGACGCCTCCAAATCGTATGCTCCCACCTGACTCAGATATTCTGAACATTCCGTGAGGATTGTATGTATCGTCCGCTGCACTGTTTCAGACTTTTCTCTGCAGAAAAGACTTGCCGGAATGTCTCTGAAATAGGGGGAAGGTTGGTATTGGTGTTGTTTAAAAAGAAGAAAAACTTGGTTTGCATGTGGGCCAGTTGGTCTTTTTTTTGTATTTTTGTTGATATTTGTCAAAAGGTGTGGCTTGTAGGATAGGCTGTATGAGGGTGGGCGCCGTTGTGTGCAACGTGAAAGACGAGGAGGAAGAGGAAGGGGGTGGTGAAAAAAAAATGGCTTGTTTTGAATATTTGGTTGTCACGTCTCCATACGTGAATGTGTGGTCGGAGAACGTAAGATTCAGCGTTGACACTAAATCCACCACGGCTTCGGTATCTTGCTGGCTTGTCTGTTTTTTGTTTTTTGAAAAAGTTACTTGTGTCTCTTCGTCTCAAAGTTTCGTGTTGCATTGAAGCATGGGCTGGTGCAGAGCACAGACATGGGATGGGAGGGGCTGTCTCTACGGAGGGGGGTTGGGGTGCTAGGGGGGTAAAAAGAACTGGTGAGGAATGAAGACCCACTTCATCGCGACAGAAACTTTCCTTATTGTATATCCCCCAAAAAATTGATTCTGTATTAGCACACCGTAGCTACCTGAGTACAAATTGGCAACGTGCAAGACACCCATCCATTTTAAATTGCCTCTGCAACATTGTGCTATCTCCGCTTTCCTTTTGAAATGTTGTCCACAGCTCAAAGCTGGGGAAAGGGTAATATGCTGGGGGAATTGCTTTGACCATACCAATTGATCCTTTGACGGGGACCCTCCAAAGTCAGTCATCGAGGGTGTCATTGTGAACGACCCAAGACAGTCATCAGCAAGGTCTTCCGGGTCTGCTTCCTGCGCAAATATGAGCGGTGACCTTCCTTCTGCTGGGGCTGATCTGTCTTGTATTTTTCTTGCCAATTTTTTATCTTCCCTCACCCGTTTACACGAGTATGCTTCCAACCGCCCGCTTACGTCACAAGACCGCCCCTTTGCCATTCCCATTACCGCATTCACCGCAGCAAACCCATCTACATCTAGCAATTTCATTTTTTAAAAAAGCGTCAAAATACGCCAAATAAAGGTTTTTTTTTTGAGAAGAGTCGTGTGTATGGCACAAAAAAAAAAAGAAGAATGAAGTGGTGACTCTGTGGAAAGGTTGTTAGAAAAAGGTTTGCATTTTAGTGTGAATGGGGAGCCCAATGATACCGTGCCATACCCTGCCCTACCCTTACTAACCCTCTCAAACCCCCCCAAATCCACCCAAATCCTCTCAAACCCAAATGTCCGTGACGTCAACTAGCCTACCAATCTGGTCAGTACCAAATTTTTAAAAAAATATTTACAAACTAAATAAATTACTCATGAAGTTCAAAACATAGGATCTTTTTTTCTTGGTCCTTTTTTTTTTCAGCAGCCGGCCGCACAGAGCTGAGTATCACTAAAAGCTTTATTTTCTTTGTATTACGTTTGGTTTGCTTTTAAAAAAAAACGGGTGGCAAACGTTCATCTCTATGGCAGTGTCGCCTTTTATAGACTTTGGAAATGGAACAAAATACCTCTTTTTTTGAGGGTACGAAACAGCCCGCCAACACAGAAAAAGCAAAAAATAAAATAAAAAATGTAAGTAAGTGGGCCTCACACGGGATGCGTCAAAAAACAAAAAGGTGAAGGTGAGAAAGTGCAAACACCTCTGCAGACGCAGTCACCCTAAAAGAGATTTTTTTCTTCTGAAAACTTGGTTGTATTAGTGTAGACACCCGATGGATGAACTCCACTACCTTTTCTTTAAAAACTTTGACAACGTGTACCCCCGCGAACGGGCAATTCACGCCTTTTTCTTTTTTGTAACATGAATCAGGCCTCTTAGTACACCGAAAGAAAGGGGAAAAAAGCATCGAGGATCGTAAAGGCACAACACACATCACACGATAAGATAGGATTCATGCACTACGTCCTTTTGTTTGTTGTGACGACATAAACCACCTACCCGAAATAGACGATTCGTCGCACACTATACAGAGTTGTAGCATCAATAACACTCAATACCACCGGAAGAACCAGGACAACTCTTTATTTGTTGTATCGACAATCACTGTACACCTACTGGCACAAAGATCCTTTTTTTTGAAATGGTTGACTGCGTGTCCACCACCATGCGACGTTTTCTTTTTCTTTCTGTCGTTTAGTAACATAAAAGTTTAGCTGTTTCGAACACAAATGAGGGATTTTTTTTGTTGAAAAAAATATATTGAAAAGAGTATAGTTGAAGAGTATTTACTCTTTTTACTCATCTATCTGCTCCGGGAGGGGTCGATATTGGCAGGTCGTTGACCGATTTCCGAAAGCATCACCGTTTTAATTTTTTGTCCACCTGAGAGTTCATTTATTTCCCCCCCTCCCTTTTCTGGTGCCACTTCCCCCCCCCTCCCCCCACAACCCCCTTTTTTTTTGAAATCCAGAGAGAGGTTTTCTGGTTTTTACTACTTTGCACAAAGTGTGAGAAAAAAGGTAAAGTGCTTGTAAGATGACGCTAAGCCTTCTCCTGCTTGGTCACATACAGACAAAAGAGAAGTTAAAAAGTGCGAACGCCACAACAATATAATATTATCCACAAAAAAACCACCCCCATAACCCTCACATTTGAAACGGGACCAATGAGCACACGAAAGAGAAGCTTTCTTCTCTGTATCAGCAATTCTTTATTTCATTTTTTCTTTTGATAAATTTTGTTGAGAGAACTGTAGTTGCCTCGGTTGTTGGTTTGCCACAGTTGTGCCAATCTCCACTTTTTTGAAAACTTGGTTTGTATTTAGTGTAGACATCCGAGGATGAGCTCCACCATTTTTTGCTTACCTACATGGTTTACCCAAAAAAAGATCGTGCGAAATGATTTTTCGTTGTTTGAAAACTTGGAAAAATCACGTGTCGCAACAGAATATATCCACGCCACGCCCACCCTCCGCCCAGCTTACTTCCATTTCGCGGTCTACGTTGAGATGTCCTACTCCCGCTACCGCTCGTCAGTCAACGAAACGGGTATAATTGGAACACAAGGGAGCAAATCCTTGTGCGAAGTAAGTGACTCGGGTTGTTTTTTTCGTAATCAAGATCTTAGTCTTCTCCTTGTCTTCTCCTGGGTGAACCACGTTGTTTGGTGTAGTGTCCAACACACCCCCGAGGATGCTTCCCTCCAGGCATCTTAAACTCCCACAAAAAAAAATATACGTTTTACCCACTGCCAAACACGATGGTAGCTCATACAAAGGCTTCTCCTCCTCCTCCTCGCACCCGCCTCTCACAGAAGCGACACCTTCCTAAACGACGAGCAGTACGAGGAGACAGTACGCTGCAGTGCTTCTGGCGCGACGTCTGCAATGGAGGGGAATGCCTCTGAGGAGTGCACACGTGTCTCTGACGTGAAGAGGTCGATCTGCGGTCGTGACGGTGCAGCGCAGGGACCGTGGAGCGTGATGATCTCGAAGCGAACCTGCTTGACATCGGTGAACTGGATGGGGAAGAGGAAGTACGACGGCGACAGCGGCGGCGTGCTCGGGAAGATGAACTCACCTGCAGGAATATGCGACTGCACATCAGCCCCACGGAAGTGTGTCACCCGCACGTCCCTCGCCTGTGCATGAACGTTCGCGTCGCCTTCAGTATACTTAACAGAAAACCCCATCAGCGCCTGAGCCATCCCAGCCCTGTCCAAAACCAGATCCAGCACCCAACCCCCCGAAGACGCTGTCTGCCCTGCCACACGCGCACACCACTCCTCCTTTTCTCTCTTGAGAACGACACGGCGGATCTGTGGGAGGGGGGGAGGTGAGGGAAGGGTGTTTTGAGACATTGTTTGCAATGAATTGAGAATAGCATGGCCCTGCATCTCTTCTCCCTAGCCAGGGTTTTGCATTTTAAAATCTGAAGTCCAAAAACGCTTTTACAGTGAATCTGTTGTTTATGCTATACTCATGTAAAAAGGGGGAAGTTAGATGGGATAAACCTAAGCCTCTTGTGGGAAAAGTTGGCTTGAAATACAAAGCCCTCTCGTGACAGTGTGCGTTCAAAAAAAAGGTGGGGATTGTCCAAAGGGGAAGGGGTAAATACCTCTTCAGTATGGTCTTGGAGGAGTTCCTTTGCAGTGGGGAAGTGCTTTGAGGTGATCTGTTGGGTGTAGTGTGGTGGTGTGGAGGCAACAAAGAAAAGGTTGAAAGTGTATCAACAGAAAAGGGTTACTGAAGCTAAACCCTTCATTTTCTCCAAAAGAAAGTAGCGTGGAGCTCACACGAGAAAAAAAGCGAGGTGTCCACAATTATCAATTATTCAAAAAACACACCGTTCTTGGCGGGCTGAACGTTGGTGTCTCTGCGACCCGCTCCTTGAAGTACCCGAGGGGCACACCACACACTGCGAGGGTGCCGAGATGCACTCTGTTGCGGATGAAGGTACTCCCGCGCATCGGGGCATCAGGGTGGCTGACACTACTGTCACCTTTACCACCACACCCACCATTCGCAACAGAAAACGTCACTGCGAGAATCCTACACGCCGGGAGCGCACCCCCTTCAGCATCGTGCAAGGCTACGACAGCACGCCCATTTGGCGGGAGCACACCCACCTTCCACTCTGCCTCCACTGCACTCATGGCATCGAGGCTGTCCCCCACCGCCACCTGCATGCTCAGAGCGTCCTCTGCAGTATACCCATAACAGTCCGCTGTCACCACCACCGCTGTCACCCTTGCAGGCACCACCAACTTAGTATGCAATACCAACTGAGGGCAGCTTTTTAGGGATGGAGCAAAAAACGGAGTACCCTGCGAAATTGCAAGCAAAGGGGGAGGAAGAACCCTCAGGTCTGCTGCAGGGTCTACTGGGGTATCAAAGAGGTTTCGAGTTCCTACGAGATTGGTTCTTGCAGATCTAGTAAAAACGGCGGCAATGGGAATGCTATGTGGATGGGTTGGAACCGAAAACAGAACAGCAGCGTGTGGCAGATCCGCTAAATGGTCCACCTCTATTGTATTGGGTGTGGAGCCCTCTTCTCCTTCTCCCTCTGAAGGAAGATACTCCACTGCACCCCCCTTTGCTACCCTCTCCCCTACGTTGCACCCTGCCCAGCTGTCCCTCAACAGCGTGCGATGCAGAAGCTCGGCATGGCCAATCTGCTCCATCACCGGAACCTCGGAGGCTTGCTTTCCCCCAGAACCTAGCTCCTGCAGCACCTTGGGTGTTTCCACCGCAGAGAAGGACCCTGGGTTGAATAAGGTTCCTGTCATGCCTAATGCCGGGTTTTTTGCGGCAAAACTCCTCGTCAATGATCCATTTCCTGGGGGGTGGAGTGGGGCAGATTCCCCGCCTGAGGTCATATCACGGATGTAACCTACTGCCGCGAGTTGACGTTGGATGTCGTCACTGCAGGTTCGGCAGACTTCATGCAGTGTTGCAGTCCACCCATACTCTACAACCGGTAGTTTCTCTTTCGCAACACAATCCTTACAAAAGGTGCGTCGGCAATACTCGCAGGAGCGTAATTTACTGTTTGGCCAGAAGGTGAAGCGTTGCGCTGAGGCGCACGCACTGCAGGCCCCGGTGAGTAAATGCTTTCTCTGTCTCGCCTCGACGCGAGGATCTCTCGTAAAAATGTGTTTTGAAGGGTTAACACTCGCAGGGGGTACTCCCATTCTGAGCAACACCACATCGCGTATCTCTGGCGGAATGCCCAACGACAGCCTATGGCACTCCAGATACAGCGCTTTTGACATATCCAGGCCTCTTTTGATTGCTTCCCTCGCAAGGTCTGCGTAGACATCTAATGGACCAGGCTCTCCTGAGCTTCCGTTTTGCTCTGCAAATGAAATTCCAACGCGTCCTGGAGGGTCGACCTGTTCAATGAAGCGGGCTACTTCAGGGAGGAGACCGCCACCGCGGGTTCGACCGAGGGTTTCGTCGTCTTCGTCTTGCGATGCGTCGATTTGAGAGAGGGAGAGACGGAGTGATTCGCATGGACTTCCCGGTTGTGATGCCTCGACCCCTGCGAAGCGTGGGGTGTTTGGTTCTGATGCCACCACCTCTGCGGTTGGGTTTGCAACAACAGTACGAACCACCTCACCTTGCGTGCTCAACTGCCGATACAACAGCTCCAAACCCCCCTGCGCCGAGGTCTCCCCCAACGGCTGCTTCCACTCCGACTCTGCATCCATACAACTAAACAACGACCTCGGTGATAACTTATGCGTCGCAAACCCATACACATGAACCGGCCCAAGCAACATAGGAGCCTTCGCTGAAAGCGGATGAAACACAACGTGAATCACCCGAACCAACCTCTGCGGGGAAGCCCCCCTATGAAACCGCGACGTAATCTCTTCGGTCAGCGAACCAGAATGCAGAGAGGCGGGGAGGTGCTCACCGGAGACATGCAATGGAAGGGTGTAACGAAGACAGGTTCCATCGGGGGTGACTGGGAGGCGGAGCGCTTTGAAGACAGGATAGCAGTCGTCCACGCCTTGTCCCATGAGAATATCGCACGCTGCAGGGGCGAGTAGCTCGGTGCCTTCGCCTGCGTATTTGCGGGTAAAATGGATCTCAGTGACTCTCGAGTATGTAGGCAGGATAATGGTAATCTTCGTCGCATTCAGCGGTGATGAAGTAGAATGGACAGAAGCGTTGTGAGACTTGGCAGGGACTATCCACGGCTCAGCGTTGTTTGAAGGAGGTGCAAGGAGGACATCCTCATCACGGCGGTCCGTCAGTACGGCAGATGGGACCTGAAGAGAGGGAGGGAGGAGGGGGTATCAAATGAAAGATTGAAAGAAATTTGTTTTGAATGCAGCCAAAAGGGGGGGCGTTGAAGTTGCGGAGTTTGGAAAATGTGGGGAAATGGTAGGTATCAGTGGAAAAATGTTGGTTTTAGTATTCCTATTTTCTGACAACACTTCGTGTGAAGAAAACCATACCGGGTAGGCCAACGTCGTTTCAGGCAGGGTCGAGAGAAGCATGGGCTGCTCTGTGATTTCGGTCGGCTTTTGCATTATGCTGTAGAGTGTTGTGCGTTGTTGTGTTTTTTTCAAACTCGCCAAAAAAACCATATCACTTCTACACTGCACAGGATAAACATCGTTTATGTCACTGTTACTTCAGTTTTGGCTCTTCAAAAAAAAGTGAAGTTATTAATGCAGGCACCTCCGACTGACCCACGTACGATGCCAGCTGGATGAAAGCATAAGTACCAATTCTTCAAAAAAAAGGGGGGGTGAAGTTTTTATAGTGCAAAACACCTCTGGGACGCGCTGAAATATCCCCCAACAAAAAAATATCCTCAACCCACACCCCAGACAAAGCTACCCTAGAGCACCCCCTTCTGCCTCCACCCTCCTAAAACTAAAACATCTCATCATTTTCACCCGAGATATCACCACACCCCCTACAGACAGGCATTTCCACGGAGGGATGGGGGGTATTACATACAAACTGAGCGGCGACGTCAATACTGAACATATGTCGTATGGCAGTGGTTGAGCCTGCTGCGCCCGCTTTGGTGAGCGGGCCTCTGCCGTCTGACCCCTCCCATTCCCTTGCACATCTGTTATGCTGAGATCCGCATTCGGGTCGATATCGAAGGCTATCGCAGGGAGGTTCTTCACAAGCGTTGCCAATGAAGGCAGCGTTTCCCCAGCTTTGACCAGACTGAACACAACAAGCCGTGTCAACCCCTCTAACGTAGCCTCCACCGACGCTGCACCCAACCGCGCCATCGTCTCCAACGACATCCCAGGTCCCTTCTGTCTTTCCAAGACAGTACCACTCGCCACAGTTCTGCTCCGCTGCCGTGCTGTTTGCGGAACCCCCTGCTGCTGGTCCGCTGTCACTGCAAGGTGATGCCGCAGCACCCCACTACATATCCCCAAAACCTGCTCCCTCGGGAGACCACTCAAAAGAGACTGCAGCAACTCCCCGACCCCTGACAGCCGAGGGACAGCTTCGAGGTCTTTTGGACGCCCCCCCGTTGCAGACTGCAGCCCCACCGCTGCCTGCAAAACAAAACACAGCAACAACGGCGACGCCCGATGATGCGCCCCTGCTACCTTCCTCTCAAACCCTGCCACCCCTGTTGTGAAGGATTGATACCCCCCGGTACCCCCTTCCCCTCTCGATTCTACCTTACGTCGTACGCAAACCCGCGGTGCCAGACTCCCTGACGATACAAAACCATGCACCCCTTCCCCCTGCGCAGAAACCGGAATGTTCCCCGACGCCAACTGCCCGAGAAACACATCCGTCAAATCCAGCACCCCAGACGACAAACTGCTCAATCGAATTACAACCTTTTGCCGCGACGACACAGTGTTCTCCAGAAGCTTCCCATCCCCAACCAGCATTGTCCCCGACGAAAACGCTCCATCTTGCCCCAACGCGGCTTTAACCAATTCCACAATAACATCCATTGCTGGACAGGTCAACACCGATCGAGCCCCGCTTCGTCTTTGCAAAACAGACCCCGTATGAGAAGGGTCTGTCAACCCACACCTCAATGACTGAGGCAACGAAACAACTCTTAAGGAGGCTGCTGGGTGTCCCACCTTTTTGTTCAACGCAGTGACAAACCCTTCCAATGCGGTATTCACTTTTCGCTCTGTTTGTGACAAAGCTGGGGTAGGCGGGGTAAGGTGCTGCCAACCCAATGGGGCACTGGAGAATGATGCACTTCTTCTTCTCCCTTTAGTTTCTTCTTTGAGCATTTCCTTTGCGGCTGCGGGGGTGGATGCGGAGGAGTGCGTTGGGGAGGCATGGTTTGCTTTTGGGTCTCGGTTGTCTCCAGCAACACCGATACAAAATAATTCTACTGTAGCGCCAAAACGACGAGCCAGGCTTCTCCATAATCTCATAACAGGGTCTCCCGCAGCTTCTCCTACAGCGCCAAGCATAGCGCCACCCCCACCCTGAGAGATTGGAAGATGTGAGCTATCTCTCACCGGCACCACACCTGCTGCAACCCCTCCGACCGCTGTGGAGAGCGCTTCCATGAACCCCCCTTCGCGTTCTTCAGTTTCCTGGACATTGCTATGCGAAAAATGGCTGAAACTGTTATTTGTTGCCCCAAAATTCATTTCTTGGTTCTGCTGTGGTTGGGTCCTCGACTCCGGAAACGGCCCCGCTACCACTGGAGACCCAATCCTGAATACCACAGACCCCCATTGGATTCTCCCCTCTTCCACCGCCCCTTCATTCCATTGAATCAACTCAACTTCAACCTCTCCGGAGACTCCTGATGTGGCAAGCACCTCAGCCGCCCTTCTTTGCCTTAGCATTGAGCTTATTGGAGGATGCGGTGATGTGTTTGCCTCTTCATCTTCTGTCAAATCCTGCAAAAAATGCTGAAGAAGCGGAGAATCCATTCTTCTCAACTGTTTTGGCGTAAACGCAAGCACCGGAGGGGCCTCCCCTACAGATGGTCTCGCAGACGGCGCTACTCCATTCGCAAGAGGAGCTAATCCCACAGATTCTCCTGAAGGCACACCCCCTGCAGGGGAAGCTTCGCAATGAAACCCATCTGTCGTCGCCATAGAACCAAGGGGCTGACCCCTAAATAGATTGGCAGAAGGTAGCGTATCTTGCGCCGAATTTTGATGCGGTCCCATTTGCCCATTTCCCGTAGACATTCGCGATACCAGACACCTCTTCCCAGGAGCTCCATCCACTATTTCCACTATACCCCTTATCAAAACGACGCAGATTTCTCCCAATCCTATTGACTCGAATGGGAGACGGAGTTCAAGGTTCCAGACATATTCTGGGTCGTATGAGTGAGGAGGGTTTGCAAAAGGGTATGGGCGAGTAGCATCGCAGGTTAAACTGTAGAATAGCTTGGTACGTTTGAGAGGTAGGTTGAGGAGGCAGTTGAGGGCTTTGTGTTCAGCGCGGGAGAGATTTCGTGCGCAGGTGGGGTGAAGCGGGAGGCGAGCCCAGGTGAGAGAGGTGACTGTGTGTAGGTCGTGGTGTGGTGGTAGCGTGGCGGCAACTGTGGTGTCATTGCTGTACAGCAAAAGCGCTTCCGTTCCCGTCGCGCAGACCCCGATGAGAACCTCGAAGGAGGTAATCAACGTCGCCCCTCCCACCCCCTTCTCCACAGCCTCCACATAGCTGCAAAACAAATCTACCCCCCAAGTACTCCCGCAAGACACCCGTCCGCTTGTCCCCTCGATTGTCGTGACAACAACCCCCCCAGAAATGCTGCTCAAGAGCAGATACCGTTTCGTGCTTTCATCAAAGTATACGCGATGTCGGTGTGTGCAGACACCGTCATCCTCACCTTCGGACATTATTGAGATGTTTTTTTAGATATTTGTGTAGGGGAAAGGGGGAAGGGGGAAGGGGGGGAGAAAGGGGATGGGGAAAGAAAAGACTGTGTGGGGTTCTGTTGGGTATATGAGGTTTGAGAGGGGAGGGGTGGATGGTTCTGTAGCAAATGGAGTTTGACGACAAGAACGACGACTTTGCCATTTCTCTTGCAGCTTGTGTATAACACTATCTGCATCGCCTGGTACTGATGGTCAGTTTCCTTTTTGTCTGCACATAAAAAGGTGACTTGAAATACAACAGCCCTCTCTTGAACAGTGTACCTTGGTATGACCGGCTGTACCAGGGGGGTGGACACCCCAACCATGCAGTGCTACAATCCATTTCGTGGTTTACATCTGATATGTGCTACTCCCGCTTCCACTCATCGATGAATGGGGATCATTGCAAACAGAGACGCGAATCCTGTGTGATGTAGGGTCCGGTTGGGAAAGAAGAAAATTTTATAAGATGGCCCCAAATCTCTCGTGCTTAGTTCACCTTGTGAATAAAGACAGCATGGACATCCTGGGTGACCCAAAACCATGCTGAGGTTAGCACCTGAAACAAGTAGGTCGTGGGAAAGACAGTTTAAGAAAAGTGTGAAGGGCAGTATTGCTTTTTTTCTTTTTGATTTGAATCTTTTTGCACCAAAAGAGGGGAAACGCGTAACGATGTGAGGGGGGAAAGTTACGTTGATATGTGCAAAACGCTATCTAAAACGCAGGTACTGACGCCCCGTGGGGTTATTGAACCCCCCCTGGAGTGCTGCGCAAACAATCACCCACATAGGGAAACAAAAGAAGGTTAGCAGGAAAAAAAAAAAAAATGGAATTTTTGAATGAAGTACCAGAATCCTGCTCCATTCATGGAGTCAGAGAGGGCAGCTCAAAGGGTGATATGCATCTGATTTGTATCGAACTAAATACAAAGTAAAGTGATTGATGCAGGCACCTCCCGCTGAGCCACGTGCGATGCCAGCTAGATGAACACAAAATTGTTTCATATACTAACTACACACACAAGAAAGAGTAGATTTAGTTGAAAATGTGCTACGCATCTCAGTCAAGGTCATAAATAAATAAATTTTGCAAAGAAAAGCTTTGCAAGATGATCCTGATACTGACCCTGACACACACGCTTGGTCGCCATGGACCAAATATGATACCCTCACAAAAGGGATCGCAAGCCATGACACAAAAATAGTAAAAAACAATGTTGGCTTGCAATAATGTAACCTTCGTACACAACCGGTGCACCCACCCATCCATTTTCGTGGTTTACACCATGATATACGAGACTAGCAAAAAAAAAAGGGCCTTTTATTCCCACCCTACTCTCCATCGAATCCCGTTTAAACAAAACGGGGTGCTCCTCTACCTCAAACACGTTTGAAAAAAAAAACCCCCCCTCTATTCCCACTACCTTTGTGCAAAAACTCCCTCCTTCATATTTTTTTTTTTTTTTGATAAATCTGAAAAACGGCCAGCCAACAAACGTATAGAGAGTCAGCGTACAGCCGTCACCTCCCCCCCCTCTCCCCTCCCTCCGTTTTTCGTAGACCTTTCTCGTTGCTACGCCCCATCCATCCACCCACGCCCAGCTTCCACATACATCGATAACCAACGGGATCAATAAGAAACCCTAGGGATGGTCCATTCAAAACCCCTGCGGTTTTTGGCAGAATTTTCGGATTTTTTTTTTGTGATAAATTGTTGGAGGTAGTGTGGTTGCCTCGGTTGTGTTGCCACAGTTTGTGCAATCTCCACATGTCGTTTATTTACTCATCTGCCATTGCCTCTTCTTCTTCTCTCTTTCCTCCTCACATTTCTCGCAGGTACAGATAAACCGATAGTTCGAGAGGAGGTATTTCTGTCTAAACTCCAGGTCTCTTGTTGCCGGGTGGTCGATGTAGGAAATGGTCACTTCCTCACCTTCTGCGAGGCTTCGCAATGCCACCATGTTGATGCTTTGGTCGTTTTTGTCTGTATATTGAACCTCGGTGTTGGGATCACACGAATGATTTGTTACACTGTGTACCCGGTAAACGCCTTGCGCCTTTGTGGAGTAGTATAGGTTGTTTGACATATCGGTGGGTATTTCCTCTCTCCAGTCGTATTCTTGGAGGTTATGCACGACTTCACGTTCATTAAGATATTGGATGTATCGGCTGAACTCTGATTCAGGACTTCTTTCTTGCGCATTAAGCAAAATGCAGCCGCAGAGCTGTGAGAGCTTGTCTTTTGTCAACGCAATCTTCGTTAAAGAGCCTTCACCAAAGATCTGACGGAGGCAGATGTAGAGGCGGGTGAGCAGGGAAGAAGGGGTTGTTCGCGTTTTGCGTTCGGTCCATTCGGTGGCAAGCGCGATCCAACCGCCCCAGGCGAGAACGTCAAATGGCTCCCAGGCTTCTTCAACGGTTTTGCCATTCCGGACAGAGCACAGCAGCGTCGACACTGCCCGCAATACGAGGTGGAATGAATCCGAATAGTCTACTCCCCCGGTCGCCCATTCTGTAGTCGCGAATCCATCAAATGCTGCCTGCTGGGGTTTCGTCATCCGCGATTTGCACAGATAGTAATGCCATTCGTTGATTGCCTCTGTCTTGACAGCTTCGTTAAGGAATAGCGTCGCACAGCCTTCTTCGCAGGTGGTGGGCGTTGCGACGGCCTTCTTCTTGTAGCGTTCCACCTTTGGAAGCTTTGGCAAAGGCACGTCTGTGGCGACCCGTTGGAACACCTCCTCAGGTGTCTCGAAGGACCGCATGGTGTGAGCGCAGATGGGGATGCTCTTCGCGTAGTCTTCTAATTCTTGGGCGGTGATCAGGGCGGTTTCCTGGAGAAGGAGGGTGGTGGTGGAGGGTGGTGGAGTAATGTCAAAGAGGGATATAAGATGACCCTCAGCCTTGAAGGTGTCGTGCAGCATTATTTGTACGGCGAGAAAGAGGGGGGGGTTAATGTTATTTCCCCAAGGGGGTCGTTTGATCGCGCCAGATTTTTGTGGAGTGTGTAGGGTCAAAATCAAAAAAAAAAAAATTCTGTGGATAAGTTGTTGTCGTGTTTACATCGTCTCACACCAAAAAAATTCGGGTACACTCAGATATGTTTTCATTTCTTCCCCTACCTTTGCAAGGCAGTTGTCTCAAAAAAAAAATATATGAAGCTAAAACTGGGGGTGAGGGGGGGAAAGGGGTATACCGTAAGAATAATATCATCCTTCGCGATCTTTTCCTTTGTGATCATGGCCTTGCCTTTCTCTGGGATGTATACTACGCTGACTTTGGTTGAGACCGTCAAGCTGTCGTGGTAAGACTCCTTCGGCGAGGGTGTCGTGGGGGGCACGTTGTTCACCATGGCATCGACTGGTGCTGCTGCGCTGCCTGTCGCTGCTTCGCTGTCTGCCGCTGCCTGCTTCACCTTCTGTGCATCAGGCACCATACTCTCCACTATACTCTGATTTCCTGGCCCTATGTGTACAGCTCTCTCTACAAGAGATGTTCTTCTGTGTGTATGTGTGTTTTCTGGCAGTGTGGAGTAGTTGCCTGGAGAGAGAATATGGGGAATAGAAGAGTTGGGTATGATCGTAGGAAGTATGGATTTTTTTATTTTGAAATATTAGGCTAGAGTGTGCTCCACTAACTTATTTTATTTTTTTGAAAAGCTTGTAGAGGGGGTGCTTTTGCGGTGTTAGTGTGGCGACGACCCCAAAATAGCAGAAAATAGCAGAAAGTAGCACAAAATAGCACCTCCCTTCAGCCACACCAGGTGTGGTATTGTAGTGTTGCCTTTCCGTGTGATATATGATCAGGGAAAGTGGAGTGATGAAGTAAATTTTTTGTGTTGTGAAAAAATTTTCAATATCGTCACGTATGGCAAATGATAATTTATTATGAGATCTCATAATAAATTATGAGATCATTATGCGCTATTATGCGCGCTCATAATAATCGCATAATGCATAATAGCGCATAATAGCACATAATAGCACATAATAGCGCATAATGATTATGCGCTATTATGTGCTCATTATGTGCTCATTATGTGCCCTACCCCAATGCCCCAAACCAGAAAATACCACCCTCAGATGTCCAAAAATCCATCTGCGCCCGGTTTTGAGCAGTTTTGAGCCTCAAGAAGCCCCGTATCTGCTTTTTTCAAAAATGTACATACAACTTGTACCTGCCCACCCCTCGTAGATAGAGCAACTCACACATCCATCACGCCTCAGTGTGAGCCAGGGGCCAGAAAAGCCCCCAAAGCCACATATTTTCACCCCAGAACCTATCCCGAGGGGTACCCAGGCGGTTTCGGGGTGTTTAGAGGGACTTGGTGGAACTTAGAACCATGTTTCAAAAAGTGTCAAGCACCTGGTACCAAAGGTTTTCCCACCCAAGGTATCTTAAGCCGTCAAAAAACGTGAAGTAGGTAATAAATCAAAGAAACCCCCCTGAAGTCAATAAAAACCACACCATAGGCCCATTTGTACCCCAAAAATCGAATTCCGCCCGGTTTTGGGCACTTTTGACCACTTCTGAGCGACTTTTTTTGGGTGGGGGGGTGGGGGGTACGGCACATAATGAGCGCATAACGCCGCATAATTGGCGCATAATAGCGCATAATAGCACATAATAGCACATAATAGCACATAATAGCACATAATAGCACATAATAGCGCATAATATCACATGTATTATGAGATCTCATAATAGCGCATAATATATTATCATTTGCCATACGTGTATCGTGCAGTATTTGTTGTTGAGGAGAGAAAAGTTTGAAAAATGTTTTTTTGTTTGTTTTGAAAAGTGGGGAAGGACAGAGGGGGGCTTTTTATATCTTTCTCCTAGCTCGGCAAAAAAATAGAAACGTGAAAATAACGGAACATAACATAACGAAAAAGAAAGACTGAACAAAACAAAAAAACGTTTTTGTAGGGGTTGATGGGGAAAGGGCTAGATTGTTATTTTCCTCTCTCACCCCCCACACAGATATGCCTGACCCTCCGCTCTTGCACCTCCCCTGGGTCTAGCAAACCACAGGACACAAAGAAGGATGAAGGTGAAGTAACACGAGAACCCCACAAAAGCATGCACCCAAACTATCAGCAGGCACAGTCATTTTTTCCCCCCTTCAGCTTGTTTGGGAAGGCGGTGATCACATGAAACAAATTGGAAAAGAAAAAAAACAGCTATACAGCTATACAGCTATACAGCTATACAGCTATACAGCTATACAGCTATACAGCTATACAGCTATACAGCTATACAGCTATACAGCTATACAGCTATACAGCTATACAGCTATACAGCTATACAGCTATACAGCTATACAGCTATACAGCTATACAGCTATACAGCTATACAGCTATACAGCTATACAGCTATACAGCTATACAGCTATACAGCTATACAGCTATACAGCTATACAGCTATACAGCTATACAGCTATACAGCTATACAGCTATAGATAGAAGTAGAGTTGAAATACAAAGCCCTCTCGTGACAGTGTACCTTTAGGAAAACAGATGTTCAGAAAGAGGGGAAATGTGTTTTCATTGTGCGAAACATGGTCAATACTTTTTATCACAAAACGCATAGCCGCCTTCCCCCCCCAACATCATATCACATCCCCACATCCTCCCCCCCACTCCCACCCACAAGAGTCGTCATCTCCGGTTGATATTCACTACACACCCTCCACCCTCACAGAAAAAGGCCCCTTTTTTTGCAAGGCCGCCACAAGAACGTTTCTTGGCTCTTAGCGCATTGTCCGACAGTCCTTACCAGGGGAAAACCCAACAAAGATGAAGGTCATAAAAGAAAACTTGAAACATAAATTGAGCCTCTCTGTAAATTGTTGGAGTGGTGTAGTTGCCTCGGCTGTGTTGCCACAGTTTGTGCAATCACCACTTTCTTTCTCTGCTTGGTTGGATCAGCTTCGTATCCCCACTCTCTCCTGATTGAGGACAATCGGTGTCGAATACTGTCGGGGCGTTGTCCTGTCATATCCCTGTAAGAAGAGACGTTGAACAAGAATGTCACCGACGTACACCGAGAAGCAGTCAATACCCCCCTTCCCTTAGTGGCTGTATTGTGATAATTGTCTATCATAGTACATAGTACAGCTTGTATTGTGATGTGCATTATGTATTATGATGGGAAATTATCACAGCCACTCCCCTTTTTCTCAAACCCCAAACAAAGCGTGTTATAACAATATCCTCCATTTGCTCCCTCCCTAGAGGCACACCCCCTCAACCATGAGATATCTTCCGCACGATCAAATGACTACAAAACCCAACCCTCAACCATATCTTTTGAGCTCTTCTTTTTTTGCCACTTTCTCTGCGCAATGTACCCCTCCCCCTCCACCCCTGTACCCCCAAACCCCCAACAAAGAGACGAAGGTGTTCACACCTCACCGTTCATTGCAGAAAATGGTTCCTCACCCCCCTTATCATCCCCAGAGAGCACTTTCAAATGACACAACAAAGAGCAGTTGAAAGGGAAAAACGCCTTACCGTTCGGACACACTGGTTCTCCACGGGGGGGGTTGTTGACTCCTCAGAGGCACTTCATTGAATATGCACAACTGTGTTTTCACATCTCCTCTCTTGGGAGCGGCACATCATCTGGGGTCTCTGTTGCTGGGGATTCGGTAGGTGCGGAGGTGTCTTCTGGCAGGCAGTACACTCTGGTGCTGTCGTTGCGGTGTTCTGCGGTGCGGAGCGCATCCTCCGAAGACTCATGCTGGAAGGAGGAGGTGAACGGGATGGAAACTGGGATGAACCGCCAGTAGAGATGACCTTCTACGTCGACCAGCACGTCGTCACCATCGTCGTCGTGGCAGTGTTCACCCTCTCCGAGGAAGGGGCGGGCTTCAACCTCTTGGTAACGCAACGTCACATTAATACGCGCCCAATCGTCAGTCGCATCAACGGTGCCCACCAACGGTACACACCCCGTCCCCCTATGCACCGTCATCTCCCCGCTCCATGCAGGCTTAAAAGGCACCCCCTTTCCATCCCACTCCACCATCCCCGTGATATGACCATTAATGCAATACATAGTCCCGCCCATCCCGCCGTCTAAGAGAAGGGTTGAAAGCAGGCAGAGCGAGCCGTACATAACGTAGGTGGTGAGGACGAGGACGCTGACGTGGAGGAGAACGCATTTCGCGCAGGAGAAGTACTCGAGGCAGTGGGTGGCGGGGGAGGTGCGGGGGGGCTCGCCGGGGAGGGGCGCAGAGGTTGCGGCGGAGGTGGTGGTGGTGGGTGGCAGCATGTTGCTTTTTTTGTTTCAGATAAAACAAAAAAAAAAATCGCCCACCTGCTTTGCTTTTTTAACTAAATTTGACCCCAACACCTAGTATATTGCTTTGTGTACCCTGTGGAGGGGAGGGTTATTTGAGGGATGTGTAGCGAAACTAAAACAGAGAGGAGGTTGTGGTGATGTGACGTTTACTCTCAAAAAAAAACAAAGATTGCAGGGCGATCCCCTTGTAAAAGGGAATCTCCCGTTGTTCTCTAAAACCCTTTTGGCGGATAGACCAAAGGGTTGTCATCCCTGGTCTCAGGGGTCCACCCAAAGCGAAGAATCTCCTCCCGCATTTTGAGCGGAATGCTGACATTAAGGAGCTGTTTGATGGTGGGAGCTGGGGGCATTTCTGGGTCACCTATCGCAAGAAATTCGTCGTAGCACATGGTTCCCCGGAGGAGATCACCGATGGCCCCTTCTGGTGCCACACCACGACCGTTGGAGAGAAGTGTTAAGGTTAATTTTGCACTTTCCAGACGTTGCAGCTCTTGTTTGCGGGCACTAAGCTCGCCGCCAAGATCGGAAATCAAAATGGTGGACCTATTGCGGATATCGTCGTGGAGCGCACGGCGTCTTCTGTTCAGGGCGTCCACTAAGTTGTCGATCGCTTCGTCCACCTGCAGGTGCAGCCGGCTCGCCCGTTGTGGTGTGTCCATCTCAAGTGCGGTCAACTCTGATATAAGGTGCTGTACACTATGCTTCGAGGTCTTCAAAATGGCCTTTTGAGTAGCGCAGAAGTCGCGAAGGAGTTCGACGCGGTGGCCCTGGAAAGGGGGGTGGGGTGGTGGTGGTGGTGTGGGTGATTTTGAGGAATCAACGAAATGTGTAGAGGAGAAGAGAAAAAAAAAGGGAAATTTTGGTGGTAGATAAAGGGTTCAGTGAACGGATTAAAAGTCGGTTCGCTTTTTGTTTTGTCGATAAAATCTAATACTGGGTAAAGATCTGCGTTCATTGTCGGCCGAAGCCTGCAGAAGGTGTACGCAGATTGTATCTTCACGCAAAGCGAATTTGGCAAAGGCGCCATATGCAACACAACATCTCACATTCGACAAAAAAAGACCCCCAACTTTGCCCCCAACTGTACCTGATGTCTCTGTGTCGGGCATATCAGGCAATCGATCATCCCTTCTTCATGGCAGTAGACCTTTAAGGCCTCGCCTGTTATGGGGCAGATGAAGGGTGGGATTGCTTGGCCTTCATGCATGATGGGCACGATGCTGCAGGGGAGTGGTTTCTGTGTTGCCTGCGTGGCTTGCTTTGTGGACTCTGTCGATGCCGTGGTGGCGGTGGCGGATACGGTGCTGGCTGTTGTGGTTGTCGCTGTTGTCGCAGTCGCTCCGCTGGTTGTCCCTGTTGTGGTTACTGTCGCTTCCGTCACCACCGACTCCCCTGCTGTAGCCTGCCCTTGCGAAGACCCATCTGGCTCGCCCTGTGTGGTCACTGTGCTCTCCTTGGTGGAAGGCTCGGTGGTTGACGTTTTCGTCTCCTCGCTGCTTTCGTTCACGCTCCGCTCATACATGCTTTTAGGAGAAACAAACGCTGTGCTGGACCGATCCGTATCCGGCGCCTCCATAGGCCCCAAGGCGCCACTCTGCACTGTGTCTCCACTCCCCGCGTCGGAGTCGGTGTTGCCATGTCGTGACCTGCTTCCCGCAGTGGAGGGTTTGGTACCAAGGTCGATAGGGCCGGGCAACACCTGGGCCAACGAGGAGGTTGAGGGGCGGGTGGGGGTAGGGGGTCTGCCGAGAGAGGAGCGGTGGCTGCTGCGGCGGGGTGCGTCGTCCTGAAGGCTTCCTGTGCGGGAGGTGGCGGTGCTTGAGCTTTTGGAGGACTTTCGGGCCCGCATATTTTGAAAGGGTTAAACGAATACACCCAAAATGCTTGCAAAATGTTTGGGTAAAGAGGTAAACACCGTAAGGTAGACGAAGTGGTTGTAAAGGCACCTAAGTTGGGATTCGTCAAAAATAGAGGGCTTTTTTGAAGAAGTTCGATCTGTTCACACCTTTGAGTTGGTGTGAAGGAAAGAAGAAGAAGAAATCGAAAGGGATGTGTATCTGGTGGAGAGGTGAGAGGTGTTGTAAAGATTGTGAGGGGGTCCAAAAGGTGGATGGTCAAGTGAAAAAGGGGGAGAGAGAGGGTTATCTCGATATATATTTTTTTTTGCAACGACTACCTACAAGTGTAGGCAGGTTGGTAGTGCATGAATCATTTGACCCCTTGGCATGAGGTTCTTTAATAAAAGAATCAGTCAGCTGGCCATTTTTTTTTTAGCAGAGTGTTTTTTTTTTTTTTCGATTTTTGAAAAACTTGGTTTGTATTAGTGTAGCCACCCTAAAGTGTGCTCCACTACGCTACAATTTTTTTTTGGCAACCCAATTTTGTTCATGAGCATGCTCCTCCCCTTTTGCATACACATCTATGAAATTTTTTTGGCACAAAATATGGCTATTTCATCGTCATACATAACCTATAGGGCAGAATAGGGGATCAACCACCCTTCCTCCCCACCTTCCCCTAGTCAACGTTCACTGCAAAGGCCCAACGGATGCTGCCCACTAGTAGAAGAAAAGGATATCTCTCTCTAACGCTATTGGTTTTGATCTGTTGCCGCTGCGTTCTCTCCCTTTTCTTTGTCGGTGAGTTCGGGTATCTCTTCGATGACGCCAAACTTCGCCGCATTGCTTGCGCACGGATACGACTTCTCGTGAGCGTCCTTCTTCTTCTTCTCAGACATCTCCTGGACAGCCACCCCCTCTCTAATCTCCGCCTTTAACCTCTCTGCTGCTGCAGGCGCGAGCTTCTTGAAGCAATACGCGTGGTGGTAGGTCTGTGATGGTGTTGATAAGTGAAGTGCAATGTGGTAAGGCAATGTGGAGGAGGATCGCCTCAGTCTTGCATAGGTTAGAAAGTAGAAAGTGACAGTGGAAAGGGGGGGTTTAAAAAAGTTTGTTTCAACTTTGTTTTGCTTTTTGTTTTTGTTTTTGCTACTCTGTTTGTTTTGTATTGTATTTCATTGTAGTACTTTGTAAGTTGAGTGGAAAGGGGGGGGGTATATAATGGAGTGAATAAAACTGATATCTGAGTTTTAGCTAGTCTGATAAAAGAAAGAAACGAAATCAGAAAAAAGAATTCTTTTTTTCGTTGTATCGCGTATAATGGACTAAAAAATTGTCAATAAAAGGAGTCCTGTCACTACATATTTTTGAATGGGTGAAAAAAAGAGGGGGAAAAAAAACATCGGCTAAATTTGTGAGGGAAACCCCAGAGGGGGTTCGTTTCATTTGACACAAAGCAAACGGTGTATCGTTTAGAAAATACGTTTGTGGTTACAAAGGGGTCGGTGGTGGATTGTAATGCATACCAACGGCCAGAACAGTACACGGTGGTGTCCCACGAGTTCCCAGTGATCCTCTTGGTTGATCAGCATTGTCCCTATGTCGCAGTCCCCCGTAATGCAGCCAGACCCGATGTGAATGATCTGCGGGAAATGGTAATAGTGAATTTAGTATGCATATTAAAGAAAAGTGTTTGTGAGATCATCCCAGGCCTGTGGCTGTGCAGTGTGCAGTACGTCGCGAAGGGAAAAAAAAGAGAGTTGAAAGTGCAAACGCCGGTTCATCGGCGGGCGCAGGCGGCAAAAAAACGCCCCTATGCAAATATTTCAGATTACTACTACGGAATAGTAGTCACAATTTTTTTCTTCAGATGAACCAAAAAGAGAGCAAAGCTCTCTGCAAATACAAAGTCAGCAAAAGGCCAATACACATCCAAACAATGTCAACATGCTGACACCTATAGGATACCAACAGGCAAATCAGACAAAAAAAAATCGCTTGCAATTCGGAACATAAGGGGAAACACAGACCGGGAGGGGATGCATACTGTATCACCTTTCCACCCTTCGAGCTCCTCAAGCACGCGTTCTGATGACACTGTGAGGACGACGTGGTCGTCGTGCGCTCCGCTGGCGAACTCCTCCGCACCGGACCGTTCTGCAACCTGGCACTGCGGCTCCACACGCCGTTTGATGACCTCAAGCCACTCTTCGTACGTCGCTGCCACAGCAGCCCCTGCCTGCTGCAGCTGCCACGACCAGTACCCACCGCGTGCCTGCACCTCCACAATCTTCTTCCCCCCGGCCATCTTCTGGATCCACTCCAGCACGTTGTCCGAGGCAGGGACCTGCGAGTATTTCTTCCATATCGCCGCCTTCAGCTGGTACAGCCGCACCCTCGTCTCCTTCCGGGCGTACCGATGGGTCTTCTGGTTTGAGTTCCCATACCCATATTCATAGGGACGCCAGTGGAGGTTCTCATTGTAGTGGATGTTGTGGAAGGCTTCCAGGTAGGGGTCGTTGCGGGTGGTGGTGGTCCACCCCGTTTCTAGCCATTCGGTGACGGGGACGGGGTGTTGGTGTTTCAGCTCGTGGTAGAATTCGTCCCATTTTCGGAAGGTGAACGGCGGGAGGGGGAGTGGGATGTGCATCTTGTCCGGCGGTATTCGGGTCATTGCACGCGAGCACCAGAAGTGCTCCAGCCCCGTGTCGTTGCTGAAGCCCCGCTCAGCAGGGTTGATGTTGATCGTGTTTTTCTCCCAGTCGTATCCGGTGAAGCGCTTTGGTCCTGACCCCGACTTGACCACCTTTATTTGTTGGTACGCCCTCCTCTGACCGCGGAGGCATCGTAACAGCAGGTGTTCTGCCTGCATGGTGTCTGCCCTTCACCCTGTAGGGTGGTGTAGAATCAGTGTTAGGGCTAATTCCTGATGGAATATGGCCCTTATGTGGTATGGTGTACGAAGCGAGAGGGGTCTCTCTGTGTTCCCTGTTGCCCGTTGCAGAGAGAGAGAAAGAGAAAGGTTTGACAGAGAAAAAGGTTGGTGTGTGTGTGCACCAAGTGGAAGAAGGGTCCGAAGCTCTCGACTTAACATCACCGTAAATTTTGTGAAGTTTGTGGAGGGGGGAAAAAACAGAGGTTGGGGGTGATTCGGATTTAGACTGTATTTTACTGTATTTTTTTTCAACAAGGAACATTATAACATAGGTCACGTTACGAACGCGTGAAATTACATGGGGGAGGAAAAAAACGAAACGCGCGTTCGGAAAAAAAACGAGAGAGAATAAAAAAAGCGCGCGTTTTCATTTTTGAACGCGCGTTTTTTCTCTTCCATTTTTTTTCTTTTCGAGCGCGCGTTTCTTTTCGTTTTTCAAACGTGCATCCGAAAAAACACCCTCAAAAACACGAATGCGTTTGGAACCTATGTTATAACGGCAAAAAAGGTGGTGAGGAGAGAAGTTGAAAGTATTTGTGGGTTTGATACCTGAAGCCTTGCACACGTGTTATGAGTTCAACCATCAACAACACCTGATGGGGAAAAGGTACACCCACAAAATACTAGGCTAGACATTTTCCCAGGGTAAAATGCTTTAAAGAAAGGTACGGTGCAAATATGGGCTGAGAGGCGTCTTAGCTGGCTGTGTTGGAAAACACAGGATGCCGTGGTTCTGCCCTCTCAATTACCAAGGTCAATCGACAGTGGTGTACCTTGGTAACCAAACAAGGAAAAGCTGACTTGAAAAATACAAAGCCCGCTCGTGACAGTGTACTTTGGTACAATGACCGGCGTACCAGGGTGGAGTATCCATATGGGTCAGTCCATAACCCCCCCCCCCCCCCCCCCTGAAAGGTAACCTCAGCAACTATTTGGATATTATCAAATATGTACTAGGACGTTCTGTTCGATTTTTGTTTTAATGAATCCAGAGTAAAGTTTCTGAATTCATTAAAACAAAAATCGAGCAAAAAGACCGAGTACATATTTGATGGATCACCCCCGAGAGGTAAATAAGTTACCGGTAACCCCAGTTACCGGTAATTCCTTAAGGATTCCTTAAGAAACACGGAAGCCTCAGTGTGAGCCAGGGGCCAGAAAAGGCCCCAAAGCCACATATTTTCACCCCAGAACCTATCCCTGAGGGGTACCCAGGCTGTTTCGGGGTGTTTAGAAGGACTTCGTGGGACTTAGAACCATGTTTCAAAAAGTGTCAAGCACCTGGTACCAAGGGTTTTCCCACCCAAGGTACCAAGTCCTGGTACCTTTTTCAGAACATGTTCTAAGTTCCACCAAGTCCCTCTAAACACCCCGAAACAGCCTGGGTACCCCTCGGGATAGGTTCTGGGGTGAAAATATGTGGCTTTGAGGGCTTTTCTGGCCCCTGGCTCACACTGAGGCGTGATGGATGTGTGAGTTGCTCTATCTACGGGGGGTGGGCAAGGTACAAGTTGGTGGTCACTTTTTAAAAAATGCAAAAAAGTCGCTCAGAAGTGGTCAAAAGTGCCCAAAACCGGGCGGAATTCGATTTTTGGGGTCCAAATGGGCCTGTGGTGTGGTTTTTTTGACCTCAGGGGGGGTTTTTTTGATGTATTGCCTACTTCACGTTTTTTGACGGCTTAAGATACCTTGGGTGGGAAAACCCTTGGTACCAGGTGCTTGACACTTTTTGAAACATGGTTCTAAGTCCCACGAAGTCCTTCTAAACACCCCGAAACAGCCTGGGTACCCCTCAGGGATAGGTTCTGGGGTGAAAATATGTGGCTTTGGGGCCTTTTCTGGCCCCTGGCTCACACTGAGGCTTCCGTGTTTCTTAAGGAATCCTTAAGGAATTACCGGTAACTGGGGTTACCGGTAACTTATTTACCTCTCGGGGGTGATCCATCAAATATGTACTCGGTCTTTTTGCTCGATTTTTGTTTTAATGAATTCAGAAACTTTACTCTGGATTCATTAAAACAAAAATCGAACAGAACGTCCTAGTACATATTTGATAATATCCAAATAGTTGCTGAGGTTACCTTTCAGGGGGGGGGGGGGGGGGGGTTTATGGACTGAGCCATATATTGGTTTATATCTGAAGAAGAATAATTTTGTTCAATTATAGACTACTATCACTAGATAGCAGCCACGGGTTTTCTTCTGATCTGAAGAAGAAGAAAAAAAAAAGATCGGGTCTTTGTTTGTGCGTTCAAATCCGGGCGTAACAAAAAGGTGGAAAAAAGTGCATTACAATTGGTGGAGTTTGTGAATCAAAACAGACAATCACAATGTCTTTGTTTTCCGTTTTGTTTGCCCAAAGCGCGCCAATACTTTTAGTACTGACAACTAAAAGTGTTAATTGGCGTGACTCACTAGAAAATAAAGTGAATTTTTTTTTTTGTCCGTATATTGTACCTTTTATGTACAATACGCCCAACGGGCGAACCCAATAGCGGGCTTATGGGCCACACTACGTTATGCAAAAAAGAGAGAGATATAATAATATCACACATTTGTGAACCACAGCAACAACATGAAAAGAAAAAAGAGGAGAACGGGGTCGGGGGAAAACACAGAAATATGGAGAAAAAATGGGGACAGAGGGAGGTAAAATAGAACAATAAGGACAACACAAAACCAACGACATAACGCATACCCCCCCATGTTGAGTCACAAGACTTGATAAATAACATTTTTTTTATTTTTGTTCTCTTCATCGCACCCCCCTCAGCGCTCCGTTCTGTGATTGCAGAACAGGACAGGAACGTGCGCAACACCCCTTCCCTCTGCACTCCCCTCTTACGGCATGTAAATGCCAGCAATGATGGGGTCTTTTGTTGTTATTGTTTCGACAAATCACAATCACCTCCCAGTGAGTTCTGAAGTCAAATATCACCTCAAAATTTTTGATTATAGACTACTATCACTAGATAAGCAGCCACGATTTTTTCTTCACAGGATCCTTAAAAGAGAGCAAATAGGAGGAGTACGCTTTGCAGTACGGTCAAGGGGGTGTCAGGGTTACTCAACAAAGACTTTTTTTTTTTTTTTTTTGATTGTTCGATTTATTTAGTGGAGTAGTTCTACTCCCTATAAAAAAAAATTGTGGCAAAACCTCGGGACATAGTGGAATCTGTTGGACTAGTGTCGCCATTGCAGGACAGTCATCACTGCCCAGAAAACACTCACAAAAAATACCCCCCCCCCTCTAGGCATACTTGTCCCCCCAATATGGGGAGGCCCTATTCCCCCATATTTTGGTACCCTACACTTTTGTGGCAAATATGGGGGAAATATGGGGGGAATACAGCAGGAATACTGCACAAATATGGGGGAATATGGGGGAATATGGGGGATTATGGGGGAATATGGGGGAAATATGGGGGTGTTTTCCTATTGTTTTCCTAGTGTACTATAGTGTACTATAGTGTACTGTTGTGTACTATAGTGTACTATAGTGTACTATAGTGTACTATAGTGTACTATAGTGTACTATAGTGTACTATAGTGTACTATAGTGTACTATAGTGTACTATAGTGTACTATAGTGTACTATAGTGTACTATAGTGTACTAGTGTACTAGTGTACTAGTGTACTAGTGTACTAGTGTACTAGTGTACTAGTGTACTGGTAAGTGGGCTATAGGTCAAACGCAGGGGCAATGCTAACCCGTCTGTGTCGAGGGCCTTATCGATGGCACCGGAAGGCCCGATGTCGTGAAGCTTTGTGCTGAAACCATCTGGGCGGTTAGGCCTGTTGATGCCTGACACCGGTGGCAAAACAGGGGAGTCTGAGAGGAACTCATAATGTTACTCTTCTTTCTGCCCATACCAAAACGTCAGCAGGTTTGCCCTTCTTATAGGGACTTACAACCATGTAATCCTCATGCGTCAGAGAAACGTCGAAAATTGTGTTGGAGGGGTGGGTAGGTAAGTAACGTACAGAAGCAGTACACCAGTACACCAGTGCACCAGTGCACCAGTGCACCAGTGCACCAGTGCACCAGTACACCAGTACACCAGTACACCAGTACACCAGTACACCAGTACACCAGTACACCAGTACACCAGTACACCAGTACATCTATTCCCCCATAAAAAATATGGGGGAAATATGGGGAAAATATGGGGGAATATGGGGGGGAAAATCCCCCATATTTCCCCCATATTTTCCCCATATTTTACCCCTCCCCATAATGGGGGGACAAGTATGTCTAGGGGGGGTCACATCCCATGTTAAAAGTGAGGACCCCGACCAAAAAAAATTTTTTTTGAGAAAAAAATGGACGTCACCCTGAAAAACCAGAAAATATGGTCCCCGGGTGACCTACAATTCAATTCCGCCTGGTTTTGGACACTTCTGAGCACTTGTGGGGGTCTAATTCGAAATTTTCAAAAAAAAAAAAAACGGCCTGGGACAGGGTTTGTACTTTGGCACCTTGCAAATCGGGGTGCAATCAAAACCCATTAAAAACACCGTTGGAAGGCGTTGAGAGGGTGGGAAAAGTGCCGGGGGCACTGGATTTGCAGTTCTACGCCAAGTCCGCTCTAAAATCCTTGTGTAGACGCAGTGGAATGGCAGCAAAGGCAAAGCGCCGTATCCACTGTGGAATGGGCCTGCTGAAGGTGTCCTCAGAGGCGATTCTGCAAGCCCTGGGGAGATTGGGTTTAAGAAAACACGCGAAAAGGGGAGGAAAGTGACGTGTGTGGTATTGGGCCTCCCACGCGTCCTCCTCGCGGGTCATTGCGTACGACTTGTCGTCAAGCAGTCTGGCCTTGCCACATTGGAGCAGTGTGCGTAAGTTCCCAATACGGCGTTCCTTGCCCTTGTGGGCTGTGGACACCCCACTCTTGCCGCTGTATATTGTGGCGTGCCTGGCTGTATCCACGAGGGATGTCTCTTTCCTCCCACAATAATATGAGCGTGGGGTCTGAAGAAGATAAAGAAGACGAGGCAGATGCGGGGTGGTGCTGTAGTCGAGTCTATTACTGGATACCTATATACGTGTCTAGTACAGGGCTATTGAAGGCTGAACTGCAAAACCAAGGGGGGAATTGGGCATCGCAATATCTGGAAAGTCATACGAGGTGTTTTTTTTTCAAGGGAAGGTACCCTGAGGGACCGGGTGAGGCAGTGACGGCAGATCTGCTCGATAATTTACACCCGACTAATTTTCCTCCCTAAATTGATCACTCCCTGGCCTATTAATGGTGTGGGTACCTAAGCGTGTGTAGTGATGGGTCATTACGACCCACAAAATACAAATGCCAGGTGACCGTCTTGTCTTCTTTTGGCTGTATTCAAACGCAATTAGATGATATTAGTCGAGATGTGTCATTTACTTCCTAAAATATGAGTCATGGGCTGTTGCCATGACCATATCTCGTTTATGTGCTAAAAAATAGGAATAGGCAAGGTACAAACCCTGTCCCACGACCCCTTTTTTTGGTATTTTCGGGCCTCCAGGACGTTTTCCGGGGGGTCTTGGGTAGTGACTTGTGGGGTCGGACACTGCGCTGCGCGTAGAATTAAAAAATCCTGAAAAAGTGCAGTGTCCTCCCCTTGTGACCCCCCCTACCCCCCCCCCTTAGGGGCTATCAAATGGGGGTAACATTGGGCTTTTTTTCAAGTTCAAATAAAAAACGTGTTTCTATGTCTTCTGATGATGAAATCCACCCCACAGCCCCATAAAAATGACGCATGAGCCCAAAAAACCCGGTTTTGGGGTGATTAGAGACCTTTTTTTCACTTTTTCGATTTTCTGGGCACACCTAGGTACCTATGTGTGCCCTTCAGTACGTGCTTTTTTTGAAGATACGGAGCTTGATTATGACAATTTGCGCTTTGGAGTCCTCCTGTGAGGGACGGAAGGGGGTTCACATTTTATTGTCGATTCTGACCTCGACAAGGTCATCCCTCAGCGCCCATCGGGACTCAAGCCTATTGATTCGGCTTCTTCCTTCAAGTCATCCATTAACACGTCCTTCAGCTTCGTCCGTTTTCTTGCCTTCGAGCTCACCGCGTGCACCTCTCCCCAAACCTGATCTGCAGGCTGCGCTGTGGTCCTTGGAACTTCTTGACCACTTTATAGCGCACAAGGGATTCCTAAAGCGCGCGTGGTACCGGAGTTTTGCTGGTACTGCGCAATTTGGGACGTATGCAGAGGGTTAGCTCCTGGCAGACGGTCAGAGAGTTGCGCAAACGTTGCATGCGAAGATTCCGTAAAATCGTTCGAATGTGGCGCCATCTCGTACGCCTGTTTGTTCTCCACAAACTGCTGTTCGTCTTTAGCCACAACTCGTGTGAGGGTGGGAATCATGGCTGCTGTCCCTTCCCTGAGAAGCTTGGCACACTGTGTCTGTTGGGCTGGCTTCAGTGTGCATGATGCTGGACACGTAGGATTCAGGGAACCACGGTGGGAGTTTGGAGTTGCTTATAAATTTGACAATGTAGTTAGCCAACTCTTTAACGTGGAGAAGTGGGGACGTGCTTCAGAAGCCGACAACTCACCTTCTTGGTTTTTATCGCACTTCAATAATTTCACGGAGGAGAGGTACCACCACAGACACACCACTGACGCAGCTGAAAGTGCTGGTTTAGAGGCTGGGGCAAAATACCTTCATAGCATTGCCGCCAACAACGTATAAGGTGCCCTTCTTAACTTCCCCGCTGAGGAAATCATACTGCTGTGTCAGGTTTGCAGCTTGGCCCAGTTTCCATCCATATTTGTTGCCGATTTGGCGCACAAACTTGGGCCCCCTCATTGGGCACCCCTATGGGCCCCCCATGAGTAGGAGAAAAGCGCCTTTTTGGTGGATAAAATTAGTTGCTTCGGAATGTTTAAGTACTGAATGTGGCAGCTATATTTTGATCGAATTCAACCCCGGTGTGGTATATTGTGGCGAACTGGGGGGTTTGAGGGAGAGCAGCGTGCCTTTGTTGACATATCATCTATCCTAGAATATGGGCACACTCAGGTACCTAGGTGTGCCCAGTTTTTGAGATTTTTTCGAAAAATGCAAAAAAAAGTTTCGCAGATGCACAAAATGGTGAAAAAACGGGGCACAGGTAGTTTTTTGGGGGGTATGTACCACATTTTCCGGTCGAAAACACTTAGAAACACGTTTTTTAAAAAAAATCGAAAAAATGTCATTTGTTGACAAAATTATACAGCATTTGATAGCCCCTAACCCCCCCCCTCAGGCCTTTTTTTCTTTTCTTTTCTTTTGCATCGACAATCCCACAACCAGGTGTGCTATGTACTCGAATTGCCTCAAAAAAAAGGGGTCATGAATAGTGTACCTAAAGAGTATTTCAACATAATGCAATCAATACATTGGTAGCATAGGTAAAGGGATCAACAAAAATGGAAAAAGTGTTGTCAGGGTGATGATTTTCTTTTCTTTTCTTTGAAAACTTGGTTGTATTAGTGTAGACACCCGAGGATGAACTCCACAATAGGGTTTTTCTTTTCTTTTTTGGACTCCTCTCTCACGACGCGCCTAGCGAGCCCCTTGGTGATCCCACTGAGTTCCTTGGAGAACTAACCGAATTCCTTGGGGACGCCTTTGGGGAATGCCTTGGGGACTCCGACCCGCCTTTCATAGATTTTTTCCTGTTGGGCTCGTCTTTGTCCTCCTTTTCTTTTTCCTTTTCTCCTTCTTTCGCGCCACTTTGCTTTCTTTTACGCTTCTTTTTCAAATCGTTGCTGCTATTCCCGCTTTCGACGGAGACCAGACTGTTTCTGTGTGATTCTAGCTTTGTGGCAGCACTGTCCAATACTTGGTACAGTTTATTCTCATCGACCGGCTCTGGGGTGGGTGGCAACATTTCAAACGTAGGTGGCGGGGAGGACGCCTTGGGTGATGGAGCGGGTCGGGCATGAGGCTTCATGCGTCTTGCGGACTCTGCGGCGCGGCAGTTCTTTTTGAGGGTGTGCATGGATGTGTGAGCAGATGGAGAGGAAAGGCCTTCCAAAAGGGGAGCGGTGGAGACTATGTTTGTAAGCACGTCGACAGTCTGTATGAGCTCCCGGAGGTACTCCAATTCAGAGGGTTTCTTCCACGTGGCGTTGATCTGCGCGCTGTCGCACGATGCAACCGACATCACGCTTTTGCTCACATTGCTCACACATCGCGGCAACGCTACATCGAGCTCTGTTGATGGCTCTCTTGTCGCACCTCCTGTTCCTGCTTCTGTTCCTGTTCCTGTTCCGGTACTTCGTGGACTAGAAACTGTTGTATCAGGAAACTTATCCAAAGTCATCTGTCGTTTCATCCGGAACGACCCACTCTCCGTCGATAACAACTGTTTTTCTCTGAACGCAAGCTCCGACATTGCCTGCTTCGCTTGAAATTCTGCACGCACATCAGTAAATTTCGATCCAACGATGATGATCGGAAACGCAACGATAAGCAGGCCAAAGAACATCGCGCAGAGCCCAACAAAATAGCCTGGGAAGGTGACCGGGAAGAGGTCCCCATAGCCTACCGTGGTGATGGTGACGAGACACCACCAGCACCCGTAGAGTATCGACGGGAAGGCGTGCGGTGTGGACGGGCCTCCGTACTGCGGCTTGCGCACCCAGGTTTGGTTGTCTGCGTGCCAGTCCGCTGCGGTTTGTTCTGCAAAGTATATCGAACAACCCCCAATCACCACCGTCAACACCGATAGAAATACCAATAACGACAACGCATCGAGACTCTGCCTCAATGAGATAAAGACCAACTGCACACCCACATTGTACTTCGAGAGTTTGAACACACGAAACACTCTAGTCAACCGCACCGCTCGAAGTAAAATAAAATGTTTCGCAGATGACCCTACACCAAGAAATGCCATGAGAAGGAGGTCTAGGTAATATGGAAATATTGCAACCACGTCGACGACGTTGAAGAACGAGAAGAAAAACCCGCGTTTGTTGCGGGAGGTGAGAAAGCGGACTACCACTTCGAATGTAAACCAGGCAACGCACACGGTTTCGAAGTAGAAAAACACCATCATGTCGCGACTGTAATACTCAGGCAACGATTCTATGCTGAAGACTATGACGCTCAATAGGATCATCATGAATGAGAATATGACCAACGATGCGGATACCACGAAGTAGTAGCGACTGAACACCTCCTCTTCATAGCCTTCTGGGTCAAAGAGGGCGTGCACCTTTGTCCGCAGAGGCAGGTCAAGAAACTCCAACTCCTTTCGCAGAAGGGAGCGCGGGGAGAGCTCAGCGTCTTCGGGGTTGACACCAACGTTGCGGAGGTCAAACGTTGCACCCAATATGTCATCGATTTCGGTCTTAGCTGCGGCAACACCAGGAGCGATCAAAGGCGTCGAAGGGACAAACATAGAACCCCCCAAAGGCAAAGCAGGGGTTGCAGGGGTGCTCGGAGCGATGCTCATCATTCGGTGACGCTTTGCCGGATCCATGCTGAGAAAGAAGAAAAAAAAAGGGGTAGTATTGAAGGAGGGGAGGAAATTTTTATTTGATAAAATATAAGTTAAATTCTAGAATTTCAGGCACGATGTCATCAAAAACGCTGGAAAAAAGAAAGGTAAAATTTATGGTGTGGCTGAAAGGGGGGGAGCAAAAAGTGCGGAAAAGTGCGAATCAGCCCCACAGTTTCTTCCAGGAAGATTTTTTTTTTTTTTCTTCTTTTTTTCAAAAAATCTGAAAAAAAAAAAAAAAAAAAAAGAAGATTTCTTCTTTTGGGAAAAATAAAAAAAAAAAAAAAAATGGGGAAAAAAATTTCACGGGCCTCAGAGGCCTGGTCATATGGGCCAGTCTCCGAAGCACGCTCCATTTACAACCAAGAGTACACCCTCTTCAGGTAAAAACCATCTAAGATGTGTAAAAACACCTGCCTCGCACAGTCCCAACACAAAATTTTCCGCTCGCTGCGCTCGCGGAGGTACACCTTAAAATTTTTTCCCGCTCGCTTCGCTCGCGGAAGTACCCCTCAAATTTTTCTCCGCTCGCTTCGCTCGCGGAAAGACACCCCAATGTGGACTGTTACGTGAAATCAAAAAACGGGCGCGGGAAAATTTTTTTGAGCCTCCCACGATTTCACAAAAACCCAAAAATTAGCGTCAGGCCCTGGTTTCCCCATTTTCCCGTGAATTTTCACACCTCTCCCAACTTTGTCAGGGAGGAGCGCGCGCGAAGCGCGCGCGACGACCGCTTGTGTGGGGAGAAAGCTCGGAATGTACTTTTCTGAAGGGGGAAAAAAAATCTTCTTCAAAATTCACACCCGAAGAAGGAGCGAAGAATCCCTGATCAGCCCCCAAAAAAAAATTTCCTTAACATTCAGTGTTAAGGTCTTTAAGGTTGCTTCACCACCGTCTAAGGCCCCGCCTCTAACGCACCCAGGGGTGGGTTTCGGCCATTTTTTTTTAGGTCTCTAAACCTCCAAAGAGGTCAAAAAAGTGGATTCTCGGGAAGATAGGAGGTTTTTAGGAGACTTTCTCAGTAGCAAAGACCTCCAAACCCTCACAGACCCTGAAACCAGGGTGTCGCGAGTACCCCTCTTTTACACGTGTTTCTTAAGGGTTCTACAGGGAAAACAGGCGTTTTGGCCAAAAACCCGGTTTTTCAGGCAGGTAACCGGGTTTGCGGCTTGGGAAACGCGCCAGAGCGGTGTGAGAACCATGCGTGGGGGTTTGTAACCACTCGTTGCGTTGGTTGCGTTGCCTTCGCTACGTTGCGTTCGCTACGTACACATCGGTTACGGTGCGTTGCATGCGTTGCGTTCGTTGTGTAGAGATCGTTATATACAGAGCGCAACGAACAGAGCGGTTGCGTTGCGTTGGTTGTGTTCGGTTGGTTACGTTCGTTGCATTGCGTTGCGTTGGTTCCGTGTGTTTGGTTCGGGCCGTTACGTTCCGAACGGTTGCGTTGCGTCGGTTGCATTCGTTCCGTTCACATCGTTCCGGTCTGAACGGAACGATGTGAACGCAAGAAACGTATCGCATCGGTTGCGTTGGTTGGCTTGTGTGCGTTGCAAACCTTTCATACATCAACCACACCAGCCAGTGAGTGTTAAGGATTGCCAAAAAAAACTAAATTTCTGCCTTGTATAAGTTGAACACTGTGTACTGTAGGTAATGCAGGTACGGTTTTCGCACTTTTTCCGCACTTATTCGCACTTTTACCATGTTGGCTTGCTGACTGTGTCTGTGTACCTGTCTACCAGGTACACAGTACCTACAGTACACAGTGTTCTGTGGGTACCTACCGTACCTGTACCTGTGTATCTGTCACAGACACAGTCAGCAAGCCTACATGGTAAAAGTGCGAATAAGTGCGGAAAAAATGCGGAAAAGTGCGAATCAGCCCCCTTCAGCCACACCATAAAAAGAAAATAGTTTCTGCCCCTGCCCCTAGACTACAAAAAAAAACCCCCCTACATGGGGCCTCAATAGGGCTGTAGGTAAAAATAAAAAGGAAACAAGCGTAAAATGCAGGGATTACGCAGCTCCCCCAAAAATAAAAAAAGTGGGGTGATTTGGGGTCTTTTTTTTCAGGAAAATTCACAAAAATTCACAAAACCGTCACAAAACATTCACTACCGATTCACAAAAATTCACAAACATTCACAACAATTCACAAAAATTCACAACACCTGCACAAAACATTCACATTCATTCACAAAAAACCACACACCCGTGTATCATGGGTATTTTCGCCTCGTTGTGAATTTTTGTGAATTGTCTTGAAAAAAAAGACCCCAGATCACCCCAAAAAGTACGTATGGATTTTCAACACGTACAATTCTAAGCAAAAATAATTAAAAACCGCGCGCGCTTCGCGCGCGCTCTCCCTTGCAGAGTTGGTTGAGAAGGGCTGTGAAAGTTCGAAGAACTGGAGAAATCATCAGTCATGGCACCCAAATGTTCCTGGCGAAGCCACGGTACGCAACATTTCTAAATAAAATATTGCGCTTAAAATTGCCTATTATGTCACGGGAAGGGTGTATTGCAATCTAGCGCCACAGGCGCACGGTACGCTACTTTTTTCTTTCGCCATGCTGCATGCTCCTTTTCCGGTAAAATAGAAAATTGTCTCCTACAAATAGAATTCTGTAGGGGGTAGGTGAGAGGTGGGGGCGGAGACCCACCCCTCACCTACCCCACCCCAGCCCCAATCCAAAACCCAAATTACCTACGTATGGACACGTATGGATTCCACCTTTTCAAAAACAATTCACGTATGGATTTCCATACGTTCCACACGTGGAGCGTAATCCCTGGTAAAATGATGGAGGGAGGGGGAGGGGTTTAGATAAGGGAAAATAAAAATAAAACTTTGTACATAGCGCTCTAATTAGACTCTAATTAGAGCATTAGAGTCGGCAGTTAGAGTATAATTAGAGTCCTTGATACTCTAACTGGACTCTAATTAGAGCATAATTAGAGTCTAAAAAGAGGGTCAATAAGAGGGGCACATCAACCAATGCAAAAGCCATAAACCTGAGAGCATATAATCGTGCAAGAAATTCGAATTTTGGAATACCGAAAGTCTGTCCTCTGATTACGGAGGAAGGCACAAGAAAATATTGTTTGTTCCCCCAGAAAACCAGCGCACAATTCACACTCCTTGTGGGTGGTCTTGTTATCTTTTTGGCATAGGGATTTTGGCTGGCATGCTCTTGAAGTATGGCAATTTAGTGTGTATGAGGCAGGGTGTTGTTGTTCTGAATTCTCTCGTTATCATCTTAGTCAATCGCAGGTGGTGGTTTGTGTAGCGTGAGGCTTGGATCTCTCCTGGGTTCATAAGTAGTTGTTTCTTCGGATTAAATGAACATATACCATAGCTAGTAAGCTAACAAGAATAGGCTAATATTAGCCTTCGGGAAAATCCCAGATTTTAGTAGCTTTTATTCGCCTATATTAGCTCGGAAAATAAATTATTAGCCTGTAAAGAGCCTATATTAGCCTATTATAAGAGTCTTATAATAGGCTAATTAGGGCTAATAGCCTATTATATGCCATCTTAGACGTAGAGAGGGATGAAGCGCAATGGAGATTGCCTCCGGCATCTCCCTCTTGTATGCCTCCTTGAGGGCGGTGTTCAGCATGTGGGCGAGACACAGAAAAACTGTGATCGCCATGTAGGTTGATTGAACAACTGTCCATGACCAACCAACCTGCGTTGATGCGGTACTGAGACCACACATTTTGGAGGGCCAGCATCTGTGCTGGAGCATCGAACGAATCCCACTCTTCTGTGCGACCATACCCCCAAAGAGGTCACGCCCAATGGTGGGGAGGTACACAACAGGCGCGACGGTTGGATACCCCGTGTGCTTCTACTGTCCCATCAATCCCAACACCAACGGGAGCGTTGTTCTGCGCGTCCACAAGCATCCGGATCTAGCCCTGATCTTCTCTGCAACGTCCTTGACAGTTTTGTGTCTGTAACGGGGTTGGCCTTAAATTTTGGATTTTTCGGATTTGTTTAACGGGTTCAGCCAGCTACCCCTGTTCGACACCAGTGGTAGCTGGGAAGGACTAGAAATAAAATATTAGCCTATTCCAGTTTTGTTAGCCTATTCTATATAAGGCTTAAATAGGCTAATAAGTTAGGCTAATATCCTATTAGGCTTTATTAGCTTACTAGCTATGGTAGAATATACTCATAGATTTCCCTACCCCCTTCGACCCCTTAGTGGTAGTCAAACGCGATTGACATTTACATTCCTAGACATGAAATAACAAGACAACACTTCTGTACCAGCGCATCAAAATTGTGGAAAACTTTGCACCCCAAACACCCTCAACAACGAATACAGGGTAAAACTTTGTGGTGTCACATTCCCTCGTGTGTGGGTCACTCACACTGAGGTCATGTGACACTGCATGGGTACCTGGGTGCACAAAACCGGTGTATAAGTAATGGGGGAACGCAATATTTTCTTGCCTAAGCAGAGAACAGACTTTTCGTATTCCAAAGTGGTGTGTTCCGGGGTATGGGATTTTACACATCTTCACACATCTTCACACATCTTCACAACTCTTCACAAATTTTCACAACATAATTTTGGCCATATTTTTGTGAAGAATTGTGAAGAGTTGTGAAAGTTGTGAAGAGTTGTGAATTGAAATGAAAATTTGGATAAAAAAAACACAGACGTTGTGAAGATTTGTGAAGAGTTGTGAAGAGTTCTGAATTGGGAAAACCCCCCCTTTTTCTCTCCAATTCACAACTCTTCACAAATTTTCACAACGTCTGTGTTTTTTTCATCCAAATTTTCATTTCAATTCACAATCTTCACAACTCTTCACAAAAATATGGCCAAAATTATGTTGTGAAAATTTGTGAAGAGTTGTGAAGATGTGTGAAGATGTGTAAAATCCCATACCCCGGAACACACCACAAAGTCGAATTTCTTGCACGAGCTATGCTCCCTGGGTTAATGGGTAAGCATTGGTTGATGTGTCCCTCTTATTGACCCTCTTATAAGACTCTAATTATGCTCTAATTAGAGTCCAGTTAGAGTTTCAAGGACTCTAATTACACTCTAACTGCCGACTCTAATGATCTAATTAGAGCGCAATGTATAGTTTACAGTTTAGTACAGTTTAATACAGTTCAATACAGGCTAGTACAGTGCAGGGCGTATCTATGGTAAAGGGGGTTTGGTGGGTGGGCTTTTTCCCCACAATCCTGAAGGACGCTGCTACACAAACCTGCACAAGGCAGTCTCGACGGCATCCTTTTGACCAGGGGTCGGGACCCAGGGCCATTCTCTTCGCGAGTGGTCCCACGCTCTCCGAGGCAGCCTTCCTCTTCACAGGTACGGGCACCACTCCTTGCCCCTTGGTCTTCTCCTCCTTCACTCTCTCCGGGGCTTTGCTGCACACACAAGTGTGCCCGGAGCCGCGTGGCGCTCTTGCTCGATAGCGTCTCTGAGCAATGATCGCACTTCTAATCGCAGAAGTGTTCATGACTCCAACATGCGGGATGTGGCATGTTCTTTTGTTTTGTTGGCGTGGATGGAAGCTTTGAAGATTTAAAAAACTAGCAAGAGAAGGTGACGGGGTGACGTCTTACCGTGATTTTTCTGTAGTAAACCTAGTAAGGGTAGTGTAACTTTTTCGGTCTGTTACCGTTATTTTGGTGTTCGAAAAATCCGGCGGGCGGCGGAGAAAAAAAGTTATGAAGAAAAAAAAGTTTTACCAGGGGGAAAAAAGTTATGAAGAGATTTTCTTACATTTTTCCAGAGTTTTCTTCACAGTAAAATCCTTATTTTCGTGACGTGTAGCTTGTTTTCTGTTACGTGTAGCATTTTGTGTCTCATTATCATGTTGCCTGGGTACCTAGGTTCCTGGACATCGGGTGTCTAGGTACCAGAAAGTTATAGGTACTACAGTGTGTACAGTGTACAGTGTACAGTGTACAGTGTACAGTGTACAGTGTACAGTGTACAGTGTACAGTGTACAGTGTACAGTGTACAGTGTACAGTGTACAGTGTACAGTGTACAGTGTACAGTGTACAGTGTACAGTGTACAGTGTACAGTGTACAGTGTACAGTGTACAGTGTAC
The DNA here is from genome assembly GCA_964035575.1 of Rhynchopus sp. YZ270_cl-10. Lineage (NCBI taxonomy): Eukaryota > Euglenozoa > Diplonemea > Diplonemida > Diplonemidae > Rhynchopus > Rhynchopus sp. YZ270_cl-10. The sequence goes on along the minus strand of OZ037866.1, from coordinate 578,012 downwards.
AGTGTACAGTGTACAGTGTACAGTGTACAGTGTACAGTGTACAGTGTACAGTGTACAGTGTACAGTGTACAGTGTACAGTGTACAGTGTACAGTGTACAGTGTACAGTGTACAGTGTACAGTGTACAGTGTACAGTGTACAGTGTACAGTGTACAGTGTACAGTGTACAGTGTACAGTGTACAGTGTACAGTGTACAAGAAAACACTCGTGAAGGCAAACGACGGAGGTTTCTCTCGAGAAACATTGCTGACTCACCAAGTGATCGTGAGGTGCTATAGGTATGGGCCCTGTACAGCGCCACCCACATCTTTCCTATAGAACCTCTTCATAACTTTTTTCCCTAGGTACTTTCTACATAACTTTTTTTTTGTGGTTTTCAAAAAATCCGGCGGGCGGTAACGGTAACAGGCTGAAAAAGTTACACTACCCTAACCTGTACTAAACTGTATTCAACCTAAAAAATCTCAAGAGTTTAACACAAAGTTTGCTAGAGTTTAATCATAGAATGTAAGCAAGAGTACATCTTGCCTTTTCTTGCCCTTTTAGCAAGGCAAGAAAAAGTGAAAAGCAAGAAAAGGCAAGACAAGGCAAGAATGGGTGCAGGGCAATGAGACAGGGGTTTCCGGTAAGTTTCTAACCAACAGGGCTTGATGACCCTTGTTTGCCTAATGTACACCTAACAGATGTTTCTCGACGAAATACCCTGAAGATTAATATACAAGCTGTTTGCCTACAGAATGGTAGGCAACGGGGCAGGGTGGCCCGGTGGGCTGACCACCAAAAGGACAACATGCGCAAAGTGCAAGAGCACATCAGCAGGCATGTCTTCAAGGAAAGGCGGTTTCGTTGCTCTCTCGGGAGAAGGTCTTCCAGAGTGAGGTGCCGACCACGTCGGAGATGGTCGAAGCAGTGGAGAAGCTCATTGCAGAAGACGGTGCAGACACCTCGACACAGACCACACAGGAAATCCAGGGCTCCACCCAAACCTCCGTAGAGTGCAGCGTGTGCTGGGAACAGTGGTCTATCGTTTATGGGGTCCACTAGATTGCTCACGTATTTTGAAGCCGCGTCCCACCTTCTTGAAAGGGTTCCCTTGCTCGCATCCTTAACGGAGGAGAGAAAATCACACCATCCCCCGTCAGGATGATTAGGCGGAAATAGTTGCGTCAGGCAGTGACGAACCCTGGGACGAGATCCGTAGCTTGCAGACGGAGGCAACTCCGATCCTCCCGTTTGTTGATTGGGTTGAGTAACCCAAACGTGTGGACGGACGGCGTCGAAGTTGAGTTCTGTAAGTACCGCTCAACCTCGCGCCAGACTCCTTGGATGGGAAACCAATGCAGACTACTGGAATGCGAAGTCCTCTGAGTTCCTTCACTTGTCTCGTGTCGCGATCATGGCAATCTCGATGCCACCAGCTGTGCCTGCTGTGGACAGCATCTTTAGCATGTTATGCACCACGCTCAACAAAAAGCAGTCCAACACGAGTAACGTGACGTTGTCACATAAGATACACGTGGGAAGGAACCGGACGTCATCGGGGACTACAGTTCGGATAATGATGAACATGTGTTGTCTTCAGTGGTTGCGGGAGAAAGTGAAGGGATTGTTTCCCTGGAGATGGTAAGGAGCGTAGCACCCACCGACTTGTCGGGTTTGGAAAAAGCAAGAAAATCCAGAAATTCTTGCTCTAGGGGTAAAAGGCAAGATCTGCCTTGCTTACATTCTATGATTAATTTAATACAAGCTGTTAAAAACAACGTATTAAACCTGCCAACACTGGGGGGTGTTGTGATAACGTTTATAAGAAATACAGTTTGGATTTGGTCTCTTGCAAAAAATAGGTTGTAGTGAGACAAAATGATTGGTTCTCTCTGTTTTGCTCTGGTGTCATAAATGAGGAAAATTAGGGTTGATTTTCCGTTTGGGATTAGCAGCCACGTATTTCAGGGGACAATAGAGAGGACAGGAAAAAGGGAAAAAAAATATTATATTACGATTATAGACTACTATCTCTAGATAAAAAGGGCCCTCTTCGAACCTCTTCTGAGGTGAGCCGAAGCCATGTGACATACCCGAGCTTAGGTACCGCGGCTACTGGGCCATCCATGTTTCACAGCCAGCACTGTGTGGGCCACACCCACACGCCACCCGCTTTCCTGCCAGCACGGGAAGGTCAGTGTACAGGACACCCACAACGCCTGACAAAGGCGACCAAATTAATTCCCTCCCAAAAACAAAAACAAAAACAAAAAATACACCCGAAAGTCTGGTGAAAGAGGTGATGTGCGGTTTTCATGAATACTGTCTGCAAAACCCCCCACGTAGCCCTGTGAGGCAACCCTCAGGCTACAGACGCACACCAGGAGTAATGTCGCTTATGTGAGCGTAGGAAAAGTGGAGTGCTGGGTCCGGCTTGATAACAGAGGTGCATCTGAGCTGTACACATCGTCTTCTTTGGATGAACAAGATATGCCAACCAAGAGACAGATGATAGGCTGCACCCTTGCCACCATTCCCACCCCTTACGTCACATCGGGCAAAGAGAATCGATGCAGTGTGATGCTGGTTCGTGCCATTCGAGGTTTACACCCAAAATAGAAAGGACCATTTGTTCACAGTAACATCGATGGTCGACCCGTGTGCGCATGGTATACGCGTAGACGCTTTCGGCACCAATGAAGGAACCTACTCACAGGGTGCCATTACCATCGTTGATAGAGCACAGGTCTTGATGTAAGATGTTTGACCCACAGCCAACGCTATGACATTACGCCATCACGAAAAACCGTGGCACCTTACAAACCTGAGCTCTGGATCCAACTACGAGCTTTTTAACAGCAGCAGCATTAATATACGCTATTGGTGCTGGAATTACCGCGGGTGCTGGCACCAGACTTGTCCATCAATCGATACTCATTGGTCTAAATAGTACACACCCACACATCCACACCCTGGCTCCCACCCCCCACTTCACTCCAATCCCACATCCAAAAAGACCAGGTGCACATCTCACAATGAACAGTCTCAGGGTCTCTGCAGAAAACCCAGATTGCTGCAACCCTTGCAGCACCACCTCCGTCCATACACCCTCGCTGACCCCTCATCCCCCCCGCCCACAACCCTACAAAACGGTCACACACGGTTTGCTGACATGCAATGGTATGATGCACACGACCCTTGCAAGATAGGATGTGTATCCTCAGCAGTCTTCCTTTTGCCAACACACAACGCAAAGACAAGGTAGGTGCTGCGAATACGACCTGACGTCCTACTACCAAGTGGCAGCAGGTTTGAACGGGCCTCCAACTCTTCCTCTCGCGTAGAGGTAACGACGGAGGTGATAGGTGCGGTGCACACCCCAGGGATGCGGGATACCTCGCCAAGTTGTGTGAATGGTGATGAGACTCAAAATCGAGGATCACTGTGCAAAAAAAAATATGCACATTTGCGAACCGATAGTCTCAACACAACACAGTAGCAATATCCCGCACCATGTAACCCTAGCGACTGACTTCAGGCACACACACAGTGTACTGAGCAATGTGCCGCTCTGAGGCACCACCCACAACTGTCTTCAAACACTCAGCACCTTATAACCCTTGGAGCCATGTCCCCTCACATGACCCCCCCTTCCCCAGCTACCACCTGCGCCCATAACAGTTCTCGATCCACCTCTCATAAGGGTTTGCCCTCCCCGAGGTGTCCCCCCAAGGCTCCTTTAGGTGTCCCTCGGCTGGCAGAAAAAAACGACTTCGCTGACCCCCTGCTGCCCACCACACTCAACGTAGCAGATCACGTTACATCATGTCACTACACCCCAGAGAGGTGATGTGAAGGCTGCACAGCTCACTCCCCTCACTCCCCCTCCCCCTCTCGTACAATAAGCGGACGCTAGTTTATTGCACACGGGAAAAAAAAACCCCCCCTCCCGTGTAGCAGAGTATTTCCTAACTCTGTGTGCGTATGACTTTTCCCCCAAAAAAATTAGCGTGCTTTATTGGGCTGTAAGCATTCATGTGTCTCTACACGCCTCACATCGAAACCATTGAGGATGTGCCGTGCACCCGCCTCTTCATGTACCTAGGTGTCTCCCTCCCCTGGCCTCCAACCCTCCAACCCTCCGACGATCCCCCACAGCAACCCACTGCAAGCAAGCACAGCAACCTATCTCTACCCAAGTGCACCATGTGCCACCCACGGCCCTCCCTCACCCCATGTATCCCCCAGGGTGCAGAGCTGTCTTCCTGCATAGGGCTACCTCGCTCCGCTTCGCCCTCACGGTCAGCTATTTTTTTTGTAGTATCGACAATCACCCTGTCCGAGGGCGGGTTCTGTACACAAAGGTCGCCCGAAGGCTAATGAATTTCAAAGGTATAGATACAGTGCATCCCAACCCAAAGAAAGCTCTTGGTTATTTATAAGACAACACATTTTTTTTCTTTGGCATACAGTACTCCAATGCCACACATATTTGGAGTACTGTAATTGGACTTTAAATACAAAGCCCGCTCGTGACAGTGCACCTTGGTACATGACCCCTGCACTGACATGCTGTCCTACAGCCATTTCTTGGTTTACATCTGGAAAAAAAAGGGGGGGTTTACAAGATGAACCTGAGGCTGTGAATAGTCACCTCTCTCTCGATCACAATCGTTATTGTGGAGCACCAGCTGTGGAAGACGGTTTTTGATGACCGTGTGACCAACAACAGAAGATGTGAAAAGGAAACCGAATGGCTTGGCCCGAGCCGTGGTGTAAACGTGAAGGGGGGGCGTGCAACAACCACTCGTCGGCCGGCGGCCCACCTTCCGCTGAAGACCTGTTCGCTCCACCCAACCCTTGGTCAACGATTGTCGAGACAAGAGAGCAGGGGGGCACAACTTTTCTCTCTTAGCATCCCATGCTGTCCGACAGTGGCCTCACCCTCTCTTAGGGCTTTCCATTGGACGTCCTGACAGGCACACCATATCCTCAAGGTGTGGCAGAGCAGGCTCTGGCCTGACTGTTGGTTGCTGTTTCATTCTCCTAGTACTGTGCCCTTCATAGCATGGACCACAAGCCACCAGCCCCTCAGGACTAAACAGGATAGTCCCGCATACCCCTGCGGCCTACGGGAGGCAAGACAGACGACACACTTCACCCCCATGAGTGTGGCAAGGATGTGAAGCCCTTGGGCTGACCTGAAACAGATAGAAGCCCCTGGCCCCCTCGGTCACCCCGAAGCACACATCACGACGAGACGTCACCTCACCGCAGACGCAAATGAAGGACGACCTCCTAGCCAACACAGCCTGCCTGGGCGGTATCTTCCGAAGACATGCAACATCCCTGAGCCCTGCTGCAGCCGGCACTCTTCCTTGACACATACTGCTTACCCTTGCCGCAGGCCAGAATGATGGAATACCAGGAATCACGACGGCAACCGTGCACAATGCGCTGGCGTGAATGAAGCAAACAACATCATCTGGCACGGTGTTCGGGCTGGTGCAACACCCCGACTCAGTGCTGGACATCCTCCTCATCTAGGTGGAGAGCGCTGGTCCCAAACCTGACAGCGATGGCGATCCGATCCCAACCCATCACCATCACGGTGCTCTACTGAGTATGGGCGTCCATCACGCATGGGCACAACGATTCAAATGAATAGAGAAGCTGATAAGCTGATAAGCTGATAAGCTGATAAGCTGATAAGCTGATAAGCTGATAAGCTGATAAGCTGATAAGCTGATAAGCTGATAAGCTGATAAGCTGATAAGCTGATAAGCTGATAAGCTGATAAGCTGGCGCCGAAAGGCCAGCGGTGGGCGATGGTGCCCAAAGCAAGAAGCATGGCACCGAGCACCTATTGGCATGTGGCAGCACGCTTGAACACACATCGCTGCACGGAGATGCATGCAGAGACGTGGCATGGACGTACACTTCAAGAAGTGTTCCGACACTGTCCCATCAAGGCCACGTCGCTTGCTGACACCTTGGATTCAACACCAATGTCATCACCGTGTTCAGGAACGCGCACGCGGCACGAACGACACTAGGTGCAACTCACCTCTTGGCAAGCCCTTCCTACCACCAACGGCACCATGCAGGGTGCCCTTTCAGTGTGCTGATTGACATTGCCATCGCGTATGGATGCTCGATCATCGAGGCCATCATCGAGGTTCAGAGGCGCAGACGCAAATGCCACTCGAAACCACAGATAACAAATAGCTGACAGACGGCCACCCTTTCACACCTCACAATGGAAGTAAGCCGTGTCAAACCACACTCCTTTGCCATGGTACCACTAAGGTGGAGATGCAATGCGACACGGCATCTGAGACACTCACCAGCTGCAATGCACACGAGTTCCTAACACGTTCTGGGCTGGGACGTTAAATTGCATTCGGGGGAAATCGCAACGCATTTGTGACGCCTCCTGAAGTTCTATGATTATCCCTAGGATGAAAAGTTAGGGCATCGCAAGGTCCGTTCGTAGTCCGTTGTTTTCACTCAACTACGTCCCTACCTCGTGCCTTCCTACAGTAAATGATGATACAATCACTTCTCAAGCACACCAACCAATACACGCAGTGCCCATTGGCTTTCGGCCGGAGCCCTCTCCTTTAGCCGCTCTTGTTATTTTCAGGAGCTTTAGGACCATCGTGATCAAGGGTGACTACAATGCTGACTGACCGGAAAATGGTCTCTCAGGTGTAAGTTTGTAAAACCAAGATGGATGGTGAGGTCGTGGGTACAAATGTGCATTGGGGTCGTTGCCTTGACTTACTTAACACGAAATACCTTAGGTAAACCGATTCTGACACACGAGTTCCTAACAGGACAACAGCCTCGACTGCGTGGGTGCGCACAACCTGCCAACCGCAACAGACTTCACATCTCCAAACACATAGCGATCCGTACCCGCAATGCCTTTGCCAACCTGGAGAGATCAACACATTGCCAACCAGGTCCACCACATAGACCACGTTGCCTCATTGACTGCAGCGTCGAACGCTTCTCGTACGGAGCATCTACCGCCATGCACGACGCAGCAGAAAAGCTACGCACAAATACTGTTAAGGCTGTATCCGGGTGTGGACAGGCCAGGCACAGCTCCCCTGAAGCAGCATTCCACAGTTCTCCTACTGGACTGCTGGACGACGTATCGACCTCTGCAGACGCAGCCTGGGGAAAACAGAGGTGGGAACACAACCAAGCATTGGCGGAGACAGCCTTGAGCAACCGCGAGCACCTCACCGGTCGGTCCTTTCTACCCAACCACACTACACCTCGTTGGATGGGAGTACGCCGCTCCTGACGTTGGCCTATCTATGAGGCAGGCCACGTGCAACATCTACGCAGATACGATGACAAAGGTCACTACGGCAAGATGTCTGTTGACGCACACCACCGTCTCCGCACATAGCAACAGGGAACGCCCTGAGACGCCAAGCCTCCCGTCCTTTTCAAGATAGGTTGCCGTAAGGCAATCAGACTCGTTGAATACGTCAGTGTTCCGAGGGTTTGAGCCTTATGGCCAGTACCTACGGTTCGCCCAGTCAGCTTGCTGGCTGGGCTTACGGGTGTGCTTGGTATACTGTTTTGTGTACCCCCTCCCCCTCCGTGCGTGCAACCTAGGAGCCAATCATGACATCACCAAAGTAAACCAATGCCTGGCCATGCGTGTCGCCCCTATACAAGCATGCTCTAACCACGCAATGGCCACACACTCCCTCAGCTTCCACGTCCAATGTGAAGTGGTCCACCGACTCTAACGTCGTGAGGACAAATTGGAGGTAACCGGAGGAAGCACCCCAACGGCACGACACCACAGACTCTTGTGGTGCCTTGGATGGACCACTCGAACTCCGCTTTTCATAGTGGTCATGCGAGTCGCACACTCTCGCATCCTCAAACCCAGAGCCAAAAACTCGCAATCCATCCGGCGTCTCCAATGCACCACCAGGATCGAACTGGCTATCGACTTCGAGCTCACTATGGGGCTCAGCCTACCCAGCGCGAACAACCGACCATACACGCCTCCTGCTAACACAAGACACGTGACCGTCTGCCGAACCATCCAGACCTCATCATGTACGTTGACGACGCACCAGGCAGAATGGGACTATCCTCACGGGATTGTGTAGGAAAATAGGGGTAACATCGCCAGCACCGCAGTGCCCTCCTCTGTGTCGGAAGCACAATGTGGCAGAGTACGAGGGCCTCTGGCGGGCTCAGACTGCTTGACGAGCTTCCTACAGAGAAAATGGGACCGGTTCTTGTCGCGGGGACTCTGAACTGATTCTCACCCAGATGTGGCGAAGCTCAGTGTACGAGACCACCACGACCACGTTTGAAAAACAAGACAATCAACCCAAAAAGTGTTGCGTTTGCCCAGGAGAGTAAAACTATGTGGTGTGCTACTTCCGCAAAGAGGATCGAGACAGCGGAAGAAGCCTCGAAGGGTCCATCTGTTCTTATGAACATTTCTGACAAAGGGGTGCCCACTGGCGCAAACACAGAAACAAAACTGTCCTTTGCAAACCTCATGACAGTGCTGAGGGACTTGCGTGACGCCTACTCTGTCCTCAGGCTCATGATGCTGCACGATTTTCAGGAAACCCAGAAAATTACGAGCCAGCTTCTGCAGTCAGGAAGCCTAACCACCAAGCACACAGGACAGGTGCTGAGGTCAAGCAGGTTTTATTTGCAAGATCTGGCCGTCAGGGGGCAAATATAAAAAAGAGTTTTTAACATCAGTGCTCAGCGATGAACTTCTTTTTGGTCGAAAATGGGTCTTGTCAAGCAATGCTATTTTGACAGCAAAGCGGAGAAAAGGGCTGGCCACTGCTAGGAGGGAGCAGCTGAAGCGCTGGAAAAACAGAGGGGATGGGTACAAATCGGCGAACCTCCTGTCGGCGAATGCGACCAGTGACGAGCGCAGCGAATCGTTGATGCTTCTTGGGGGGCAGTTGGCACTAAGAACACGGAGGGGTTCAGTGCACTCGCTGGCGCCTTCCGTGGTTGGTACGACAGGGTGTCCACAGCTGGGCTGATCTCCGCAATGCTGCTATTGAACATTGCAAGACGGAAAATGGGGATACTCTCGTTTTGGAGGCTGCGGTCGTGCACTCCCGTTCAGTTGTTGTTGAACGAGGATTCTCTCTCCTGGACCACATCTATGCAAAGAGACGCCACCGCCTTTCTCACAGCGCTATTGAGAAGCTGATGATTCTTCATGAACAGGCACCCGAGTTTAACGCCGAAGAGAAACGGAGGTGTTACAGGTGTTCCTGCTGATGGCGGAGGAGTTGGAAGACTTCGCTCCCCCCCGTATTTGTTTGCGGAGTTTTGGCCGTGGTATTCTAATTTTTTTCGGGGGAAACGGCATATTTAGCGATAAGTATGCTATGGAGTCAGGACACGCAGATTGATGGTGACTGTTGCCGACCTGGCGATATTTGGTCTGTCGGTATTGGTGCCCTTGAGTGTCTCCGCAATTGTGTTGTCCTGAACCTAAACTTCACCCCAGCTGGTGTGAACATGGCGACGGGTGACCCAGACCCGTGGAACAACACACCACAGGAGCGTTCAGGCATGGCAACGCTGCAAGTGCACACACGCCACCGCAGCACGTCACCACTACGCTCCCGGAGGTGAACAACACACCTGCAAGCACGCACACACGCGACTTCCTTGGGAGGTGCAAGACACTATTGCGGAGCGTTCTGTGCCGACGGGGCGGAAGCGACCTGGCCAGATGTCGATGAAAGGAGTGCAGACAAGCGACAAGCTGCTCGACGGTGCGCGAGAGGAGGCACAGTCGCAGACACCGCAGCGTAAGCGCTCACACCCGCAATGGAAGCACGGGAAGAGGAAGAGGGAGGTGCGCAAGGCGCCGACTCAGACGTCGTCCGAGTGGTGAACTAAGCACACATCGAAGCACCGTATCCGCTCCCTGTTGCTGTACTCTACGTCGCACAGCAGCACCTCAGGGAAGGCAGGTACGGACACGAGGAGGAGAGCAATGTGCTCAGTGGGTTGAACAGCCTCAGCTCTAGCTCTGTCCCCATTGGTCTGCGTCGAAGCAGGACACGTAGCAGCACAAGAGTCAGAAACGCGAGGAGCGTGAGTGGGATGGATCCTCAGACGAGAGAACAGGCGAGCATGCGCCACCCCAGCAGAGGTGCCGAAGCGTTCCAGAGGAAGACCGAACACGCGACAGAGACCCGTGTGTGGACGTCTCACAACAGGAGAGGCACGTCTGAGTGAGCGCAACCTGTCCTCGCTGCAGGGCACGAGCACGCAGAGAGGGGAGTGTCGGAAGCGGGACACGGCCGTCGACACCCAATGAGCACAGCAGCAGAACAGCAGACACATCTAGCAGGACGAGGCACCGTACTGGCTTCTAACAGGGCCACCTTCCAACAGGACCACCACGGCACTGCACTGCATGACACTGCATGACACTGCATGGACCGCCAATGCCACGTATCTCACTTGTGAGGTGCGGTTGTGTCGGGATGAGCAGAAGGGTAGTGCCGGACGAACGTACCGAGACATCAGCACCCCTAGACACAATCCCGTACGAAACAGGCCTTGCCTGGCGCCCTCAGAAGCACCACCCACCGGCTTGGAATCGGTTGCTACCGAGGCAGGTCCCTCACAGCAATGAGCGAATACGGCCTGTCCACCCCACTCCGTTCCACCACATGCTGTGCGGAAGGGAAGACACCTCACGCCATACCCACCACAAGGTCGGACACGAGGTCTGTGCTGGCCAGAACAGTACGCCCGCGGAGGCATGAACTGCAACATCGTGACGCCCTCACAATGGAGGCTGTGACGAGCATAGGCCCACACGGTGCGGTGAGTGTGCATTGTGCAGCAAGGATGTGAAAGAATACTGGGCAGGACACCGTAACATGATTTCAAACATACACACACAGCCGCGAAAGGCATTATGTGAAGCGAACGTGCAAGCTGGGACACCACTTCATTGATACAAGATTTACGTACTATGCCAAGTCCGGATGAAAGGATAAGCACCGTGTGGCCAACAACAGAAGATGTGAAAATGAAACTGAGTGACTTAGTGTGAACGGGGGCCGTGCAACAACCGCTCGTCGGTGAGCGGCCCACCAGAGTTCTGAGCTTAAAGGCACTCATGTTCGCTCCACCCAACCCTTGGCAACGATTGTCGAGACAAGAGAGCACAGGGGGAAACACAACTTTTCTCTCTTGGCATCCCATGCTGTCCGACAGTGGCCTCACCCTCTCTTAGGGCTTTCCATTGGACGTCCTGACAGGCACACCATATCCTCAAGGTGTGGCAGAGCAGGCTCTGGCCTGACTGTTGGTTGCTGTTTCATTCTCCTAGTACTGTGCCCTTCATAACATGGGACCACAAGCCACCAGCCCCTCAGGACTAAACAGGATAGTCCCGCACACCCCTGCAGCCTACGGGAGGCAATACAGACGACGCCATGAGTGTGGCAAGGATGTTAAGCCCTTGGGCTGACCCCAAAGGAGAAAAAAAAAATCGAGAGTTCAGTTAGTGCAAACCCCAGCGCACTATGTGCAAAGGTTTGGAACCCCAAACCCCCCAGACGCATAGGTCTAACTTGTTGCACTGATGCAGTGCGAGGAGCGGGAGCACGAGAAGCGTCTTCGCGTACACTAAAACATTTTCTCAGATACGCACAGAAGTGCCATGTCCCCGGGGCCCTGTGGTAGTCGTCGTTTGAATAGTGGTCACAGTAGAGAGCAGAGATAGCCCAAGTTGACCAAAATTCGACTCAATAAAAGCGACTTGTATTGCGGTCAAAATCGCGCAGAACAAGCAACAACACCTCGCTTACTCGACACTAAACCACCCATCCCGGGTGACCCATCCCCATTCCCTTTCCCGTGCAACCCTCCACACTCCCCCAGTGCCCCCGCAGAATCCCACCGCACTGTAGCACCCTTCGTCGTGCTCTAATCTCTCTCACCTCTCTCTAAGATGCGGTGCCATCGTCCTTACCCCACGCGTAGTGACAACCACAGCATGAACACCACAGTGGAACAAGCCATCGGAGTTGAGCCGCCACTCACACACCCTCTCCCCCCTCCCCTACATTACCTCTCGAACCTCCTCGAGATACACCTCCGAACCCCGTTTTTCATGCTCCTTTACTACTGAAACCGACAAAAAGGGTGAAAAACCTAAATACTAACAATGCCCTACCCCCCCTACCCACAGCCAGGTTATGTGGTATACGATAGTCCCCTCAACGATGTCGTGCCAACAACTATTCCTCAGGATTGAAATCGAGACCTGCACACACCCCCCCTTTCACACCCCATCTTCCCCCCATATCCCCTTAGGACCCCTGCAGCCAATTTGCAACATCATCACCACGCTTGGAGACCAAACAGAGCACACCAGTATGTTCGCAAGACACCCAGCTTCCCTTGGCTTCTCTTTTGCAGAAAATCGATGTCACCGTTTTTTTTTGCCCAAGGACAAAAAAAAAACGATTTTGCACTCAATGCCACCCCTAAGGGAGACAGAAGCATTGACAACGACAAAACAACACACCTCACGAAGGTGGTGCATAGAGAGAGAGCTAAAGGGAAGCATGGGGTGGGGACCAACCTCTCTCCTCTCCCCCTCTCTCGCTGCTGGAGAACCGCCGTTTTTTGTCAGCATGCACAAAACCAACCCAGGATGATAGACCTTACCACAGTGTTGCACATCCCTGTTGCGTTATGTGAACACAACACAACAGGGAGGAAAAAGCGTCGACCTGGTGTGACGCACAGTGCACACAACTATACCCCTCACTGCATGGGCAGTCCAAGCAGGAGTGTGTGTGTGTACATAGAACCCCCATACCCACCCCACAACAACTGCAGAGTGCCCGAAAATCATTGGGTTGTTTGGCAGTACATTGTCCTCAGATGATCCTACGAATGATAGGCTGTGCACACAAACCATCAATGGATGCATGCTTTGTAGGAGGCTCTGCGTCCCACAGCCAAGGCGAAACCCCGATCCCACCCCCACATCGGCCTTACTGCTGAAGCGTTGCACCCCAACCCCCACAACACCTTCACATCAAGAGTACAGAGAGAGTCCAGATCAAGCATCTCCCCTGCTAAACATTGCATGGATGAGCAAAGCAAAGAAAAGCAGTGTGCATCTGTGGAGTGCCCGGGGTCCTGAAAGAACCCTGGCCCGTCACACAGCTGCACTGGGAAGGGTGTTCGGTCCGCACACAGCCCCCCCTTCGCACCACACTGCTGATTTGGAGTAAACCCCGTACACCTACACCATTGTGCATGAGAAAGAGGCACAAAACACACATTTATCGTCCCCATGCTGACCACTACCAGCCGGCATAACAGCACTACTCGTACCATTTCCCTCGTGTGTTCGCAAGACACCCAGCTTCCTTTGGCTTCTCTTTTGCAGAAAATCGATGTCACCGTTTGTTTGCCCAAAAGGACAAACAAACGATTTTGCACTCAATGCCACCCCTAAGGGAGACAGAAGCATTGACAACGACAAAAATGCAACAAGCCAGAAAGAAGAATAAAACGCCGGATCCTCCCTTACTGCGATTATTCCAACAAAGGCCAGCCCCTCCCCTCCCACCTCCCCCATCTTCCCTTTCCCTTTCTCCACAAACACCATCTAAAGCTGTCAGATATCATCCAAAAAGGTGCAGTGTTTGAGCATGCCATCTTCTCCCTCTCTCTCTTCCCCTTCTCCGTGTCCAGCCTCGCTGTACCCTTCCCATACTCTAGCCGGAATGGAGGAAACAAACTTGAAATACAACAGCCCTCTCGTGACAGAGTACCAACAAAAAGAGTCGCTTTGATGCGAAACCATCGAAGCCAGCAGATAAACCCCTTCCCCCCCCCAGAGCTGTCAAAAAAGACATAAGAACAACCCCCCCCTAGTAATCCACCCATTAATTTGAAAGCAGAAAAAAATATTGGTAAAATGAACCGAACTATCCCAGGATATCCACATTTCTTTTCTCCCTTTCACAGAATCCATCAAAATAGCGCATCATGGGGGAGAGAGAGAAAAAACAACCTTTTTTATTTATCTGCAGAGAAAAGACATCACTCAAAAAGAAGCACTCAGACTAGGGGGAGGCACATAGGGAGTTTCCGTGTAAATGGAAACACCTTAAGCCTTGCTTCTCCAACGCCCCTACCCAACCCACCCCCCTTTTGTACCCCTAATTCTCCTTCTCAGTACACCCCGCTTTCTTCGGCAAAGAATCTGGGTCGTAACGTGACGTGGCATTGTGAGATGGGGATGCGGTCTACGGCAGTGTACGGAAGGCGGTCGGTGAGGGCGGGGAATCCATTGGACGCTTCCATTCGTGCATCAGAGGTGCATGGTGCTGTGGTGCACTTTGCGGTGCTCTGCGTTGCCCCTTTTTCCTTCGGGGCCTCCCCTCCTTTGCATAGCAGGGCTTCTTGCAGGGCTGCCATTTGCTGTGCATGACGGTCTATCTTAGATCGCACCGACATCTCCTCCGCCTGCCCCAGAGTGGGTGCTACTACCACAGGAGGCGGCGGTGTGATCGCTTCCCTCCCTGCCTCCTCCATCTTCCTCTCAAGCAGCTCCTGACGTCGCAGTGTTTCCTTCCATGCGAGAACACATTCAGTGTGGGTGAAAGACTGTTTGACAACCTTTGCTGAGGCGGCGCGAGAATGCGTTGGTATCGTTCCTTCAAACCGTTGTAGTGGCGTGGTTGCGGGAATGGGCTTGGTGTGCTGCACCCCCCACTCCAACTCCGGAAGCCCAGTCTGCCTCGCCTTCTGAGTGATCCGCAGTGGTGAGAACGGTCGCTGCGGGGGGGGCTTCGCAGTGAGGAGGCTTTTGGATATCTCTACAGCGACACTACCTGGATGGGTCCGTGCAGATGAAACCCGGTGTCTGCGAAACTCCGCCCCACGCGGCTGAGGAATGTGCCTCCGCGTTGTTTTCTGAGGCGCATTAGGCGTGAACGGCGCATAAGACAGTTCCCTACCTGACAGTTTGATTAACGCTGTTGTCTCCTTTACCCCATCCTTGCCTTTTCGACCGCATTTCCCTTCCGATCGCGACACATTAATAGCAACATGCGGAGAAACCCAAGAATCAAAGTGAATTTTCGGTTCCTTAGGAAATTGCACTGCGAAGATTCGGATTGGTGTTGCCACATTGTCGTTATGCCACTGCCCATTGCAGAGTGTCGTATCTTTGTTCGGCCAGGTCAGGTCTCCTCCTTTCCGCCCCTTAGCCTCATTTCTAACCAATCTGGGTGAATGCAACAAAACCTGCGGGGCGGTGTTCGCACTCCGTGAGTCATTCACCGCCGGACGCTTAGTTTCCACAACCGCCCAGCGGGAGTGAAAACAACGCACCTCACGAACCTCATCTCCCCCTCCCCCTCCCCCTCCCCCTTCCAACAACAACTGCCCTGTCTCCCCTTGAGGTGTCCGTACTGGAGAAGCCCATAGGGGTAGCCCTTCACATCGTCGTCCAGGATCTTCACAGAGTCGGTACAGCCCGGTCAACCCTGATGAGACAACGTGGAGTTCGGTAGGCACCTCCACAACAGCAACCCGGTTAACCCCTCGCGGCCAGGTGTGCCCACAGCTGCTTCTCCACAGAGGGCGTGAATCGACTGAGATATGTAATGCATATTGCCGTAGATCGTCGCCCCAGAGAGCAAGGGGGATTCTCTTTAGCGCGAAGTTGGTGAAGGTTGCGTTCCAGGGCAGTGGGTGGCAGCGTTGCGGGGTGGGGGAGGTGGGGGAGGTGGGGGCTGAAGAGGAGCGTTCGGTGATGCCGTGTGAGGTGACCTCCCAGAGGGGTGCAGATGTCGTGGGGGTGGCCGGTAGCAGGGTCGCATGTGACGACCCATCAAGTGCCTCATACACCAAAGGCCTAACCCCCCTCTTCACACAACACACTCCATCCCCAGAAGCAACATGCTGTATCAATATAACAGGATATGCTGAAGTGCTCATTGGTTAAAGGAAAGAGAGGGAGAGGGAGAGGGGAGGGGGGGGAAGCTACATTAGAAAAAAAAAAAAGGAAGAAAAAAATGAGAGGTTTGTTGGAGTTGGTGGAAAAGAATCAAAGAATCAAAAATTGTGGGGGGGGAAATAAATTTAAGAAAAGGAATTGAATCAGGGGAAAAGAAGGTGGTTTTTCAGTGTATTTTTCTTCTCTTGGAGGTTGGGTGTTAATGAAAAAAAATTGGATAAAAAAAAATGGTAGGTTTTCTCTGCATTGCTTTGGGTTTTTGTTCTTTTTTTCCGAACAAAACGTTTTTTATTGTGTGGGGTGGGTTAGTAAAATTGGGCTTGTAGGGAGGGGGGTTTTGCTTTATTTTTGAAATTGGTTTTAGTGAAACTGCCAGTTCAGACATGCTTCACTATCCAGGAGGGAAAGAGAGGGGACAGGGCAAATGCCAGGGCAAACAAACCAAAAAAAGGGGGGGCGGGAGAAGATGGGTGTTCTCGTCGTACAGCACAACGCGTATTGCTTCTGGAGTTGCGGTAGGGTCAGTTGAATCAACGACAAGGCTGACCCAAGCCATACTGCCTCTAAGTCGCCAATACGGATAAGAAAATGCAGAAAAACTCTGCCACACATTGCATGAGGATGACACAAAGGTCGTGCTGAGCCTCTCGTTGTTTAGTCACACGGATTAAAAAAAAAAAAATATAACAGTGACCTCGATTCTGTTTTGTGCCAAGGTGGAAATTATCCTCCACCCTTTTTTTCGTCAACAACAAAGCACCTCAGGCACCGTGGGGGAGTAGAGAGAGGGAACAGTATTTTTTATATTTTTGGTGAAAATCTTTTGAGTCGTATTAGTGTCGCTATCCCCGAGGACCGTGATGATGAAGACGCAGTACCATGAGCACGTCTGCATCTATCCCTACCCGAGGATGGGGCTACACTATACTACCCGATATCAAAAGGGGAAAAAACAGGATTTTTTTTTGGTGATTTTGTTTTCTTTTTCGATAATTATTTTTTCGACAAAAAAAAAACTCTCCAAAAAGCTGAAAACCAGTGTGCTGTTTCACACAATGTGTCAGCAAGAGCCAAAGAGGTATTTTTATTTCTTTCGTTTGAGCTATCGACAACCTACCCCAACTAAAAGAAGAAACAAAAATATATCTTGAAAAATGAAACCTCCCGGACCAAAAAGGGGGAATTTTTTTTAGCAATGAAATCAGGGTATTAGCTTGGTACTCAGAATTAGGTTCAAAAACCTAATTCTGAAATTTTTCGGGGGAAAAAAAAAAAAAAAAAAAAGTTCTGTTGAGTGGTTCAGACCCGTTCTACTTGTCAAAAAATCTCAGGAGAAGAAGATATGGAGAGGTGAGTGCTCAAACATCCCAAAAAAGTCAAAATCGGGTGTTGGAAAAAAAAAAGTTGCGTACCGTGCGCCTGCGGCGCAAGCAGCTCCCACCAACGCAGTTCCATTTTATGGGAACATTTTTTAAAAATGTTGCGTACCGTGGCTTCGCCAGGAACCTTTGGGTACCATGACCGCTGCTTACTGATAAGAAGGCTGACACCCACTACGGCTTGTGGACGGCCACCGTAGAGTACAATGTACAGCATGGTGAGAGGAAAGAGCAAATGTCGCTGATTCGGAGGAACTCTGACCGGGCTTGGGGAACATGCATCTCTCCGCCGGAGGCCACGACGAAGGAGCTTTGCAGGGGTTTTCGCGCGAAGCGCGAAAATTTTTTTTTGGACCATCAACAGCACTTTTTCAAAACCCAAAATCCTGGCGGCGGGGCTGGTCTATAACCCCACCAAAAAAAAAAAAATTCAAAAAACCTAATTCTGGAAAAAATCCAAAATCCAAGCTTATACCCTGAATGAAATAGCGAAAAAAAAAAAGGCGCACTGGTTAAAAAGGGTGGGAGGCAAGCATGTCCTTAAATCCCGGAAAAATCAGGATTTTTCTGATTTTTAAATCTCAAAATTTTCTTATAGAAAAAAAAATTTTCGCGCTGCGCGCGAAAATTTTTTGCGCACAACAGGAGAAGATATTTTTTTGTTGTTGTAGGCCCGCAGTGCGGGGTGGTCACATTTTTCTCCCCACCACAGTGCCTTATCCAAGAATCAGATTTCAAGATTTTTGGGGTCGGTTTGTGTTTCCCCCAAGATGTTTTTTCAGTTCTGACCAGCGAAGACATTGGGGACATAGGGAACTGTATTTTATTTTCCTTTTGCGGAGCAAAAGGAATAACACAAAATGGCGCCGCAGGCGAAAAAATAATAGGGTACGGTGTAAAATGTAGCAGGTTTTTACACTACAGAGCCAGTCAACGAACCCTTTTTTGCGGAGCAAAAAAGTAATAAATAATGGCGCCGCAGGCAAAAAAAATTAGGGGACAGCCTGGGATTTCACGGTGCGGTCAGTAACTCAGTTCCCCAGGGTACTCCCGTGGTTCAACCACTGTTCTACCAGGAAATTATTCCGACCTCCCTAAAAAAGACACTGCCCCATATCCATATGAAAATTTTTCACTGGCAAAAATAAAATTTTCTTATAAAATTTTCTTATAGAAAATCCTGAATCCTAAATCCGATTTAGAGGACAGCATGGTGGGAGGAAGGAAAAAATAAAATAAAAAGCTTTGCCAGATGATTCTAAGCCCCCTCGTACTTAGTCACCAAACAACACAGTGTGAGAATGTATATCGAAGCTTCTCTTGGCACTGTTGTATGGGGCAGAATAACAAAAAAAAAACATCTTTTTTACAATATTTTTCTTTCACAATGTTTTCAACAACGTGAAGGTGTCCTTCACCACACGCACCCCTTTTGCGATATTCGTGTACACCCCTGTGAGGTTCGTATTCCCCTCTGACAGGGTAAACTCCACCAGCCCATATGGGGTGGTATCATCGAAGCTATCGTCACTGCGGGTCACCGACCAACTGAAGGCGTTTTTGTCACGCCATTTGCTGTCTGGCGAGCCTCCTCCGGTTCCTGCCATGACGTGCAGGGGCGCGCCGGGGTCTTTAAACACCGAGGTGCTGTCTTTGCAGGAGTCTGGTACGATCAAATTTGCGACCGGCTTGGTTCTCTCATAAGCATGCTCATGGCCTGCAAGGAAGAGATCCACCTTATGCGTCAGCAACAACCCTTCGAATGCGTCCTTAATGCGCACAGCATTGATCTCCAAAATACCCGGAATGTTCTTCCCATCGCGGCCCGGTTCGCATAGCTGCTTCCTCGCTGCAGCAGTGTAGTTCCCACAGAAACAATCATCGATGGTGCAGTACATCGGGAAATGGTTCGTCACAATCACCCAAGGGTAGGCGGACCTACTTTCCGCCGTATTCGCTTTAGCCAGCTCTGCCTCTAGCCACGCATACTGAGGACTACCCTCCTCAAAATCATGCACAGAAGATGTCGCAATCATATACATCCCACCATACTGCGTAGCCCACCAATACGCGGTCGACTCCATTGCCCCCACATTGGGATGTGGAGATTCAAATCGCACTGCCGGTCCAGGTCCAGGAAAGCGTTTGCTATAGGCCATGCCGGATTCGCCACCCCCAACCCAGGCGGACTCAGGCAGGTTGTAGTTGTTTCCGTAGACCCAATCCCCATCATGATTGCCTGGAGAAAAGAGACCCGGGAGGCTAGAGAGGAGGGGCTCCCAGAGACGACAGAAATCATCCCAAATGCTTTGATTTCCATTAGCATATGCGATGTCACCAATGAGAAGAGCAAAGTCGGCGCGCTTGCGGACATCAGAACCATCACCGGAAAGGTAGGTGGACAATGCGGAGGCGTTCTCGTTGGCGCCGATGTCGGCAAGGAGAATAAAGTGTTTTGGTGTGTCTACAGATGGCTCCTTTCTCCCCTTAGCAGTGAACGTATGGGACATACCATCGGCATCACCGCAAGTATAGTTGAATGATTCGGTTTGTGCATAATCCGCAGGCAGTTCGGCTGTACGCAACCACCCTTCCCAAGAGGTGCACACAGGGCCCTCGCATTTGTCGTTGTAGGTCGTGGACACCGCCATAAACCGTTGCCAGCTTCCGTTGTCCTTCGACACTTCACACCAAGGTTCCTGAGTTGCCATTCCCTGGACCAACATTCGCCCAGGAGATGTAAACCCCACCAGACTTCGCCCACGAAATATGAAACCCCTCTGGTGGAGACAACGCTAGGGTGACACTCAGGGCAAGCGTTGGGAGGAACATTGTTTTGTTGGGAGAATGATTTTTTTTTCTTTGTTTTGTTCAAAGTGCTTTTTGTACTCTGTTTATTTGATTGGTAGTCGTGTAGATGAGTCAGGGTGTGTTACTTTGTTGGGGGAGAGAGAGAGAGAGAGAGAGAGAGAGAGGGAGATCTGAGATAGATAGAGAGTACCTAAAAGACCCGCGAAGGTCGAACAGCAATGATGAAAACGGAGAGGAGGGAAGGGGGATACTTTTATCTCGAAATAGGCGCTACGATGAGGGGGGCGAATGTGGAAGCCGAAACAACCCAAAACAAATTCCAACAAAAAATCTGATGAAGATGGTGTGGTGATTTGGTGAGGGTAGAGACTGAAACATAAACGGACCCCGGCCAACCAGGACAAAGCCTGAGGAAAATCAAATAAATATTCTGCCAAATAGCAGTGTGCGTGCCATGTCAAATCAAAGGACGGTAGTCTCTATCAAGATCTCCCAACACGCAGCGAAGCTGCTCCGCTAAAGCGTGTTTCAGAGAGAGAGAGAGAGAGAGAGAGAGAGAGAGAGAGAGAGAGAGAGAGAGAGAGAGAGAGAGAGGAGAGAGAGAGAGAGAGAGAGAGAGAGAGAGAGAGAGAGAGAGAGAGAGAGAGAGAGAGAGAGAGAGAGAGAGAGAGAGAGAGAGAGAGAGAGAGAGAGAGAGAGAGAGAGAGAGAGAGAGAGAGGAGAGAGAGAGAGAGAGAGAGAGAGAGAGAAATCTAGATACTATTCCTGTAGGTGAAAAAAGGTGTGAAGTTGTCGAAAAAAACAAGATGAAAAAGTTTTGGGTCGGGAAAAAAACAGGGGTGGAGGTTCGTTTATGTATTGTTGTGGGGGAGAAGAGGTAAGTTGGGTAGGGGAGCAAAAAACAAGAATTTTTCTGATGAAGATGAGTGATTTTTGTGTCCCTAACCATCCCCCCCTCCCCTTCCAACCTTCAGCTCCGCTGAAGTGGTATTGTTTAAGAATCAAAAAAGGGTAGAAGCATTCATTTTTGGAATAGTATTATCTAGATCTCTCAAGTCGTAGCTATAGCTCCTTACTTCGTACTTGAGAGAGAGAGAGAGAGAGAGAGAGGAGAGAGGAGAGAGAGAGAGAGAGAGAGAGAGAGAGAGAGAGAGAGGAGAGATGAGAGAGAGAGAGGAGAGAGGAGAGAGAGAGGAGAGAGAGAGAGGAGAGAGAGAGGAGAGAGAGAGAGAGAGAGAGAGAGAGAGAGAGAGAGAGAGAGGGAGATCTGAGATAGATAGAGAGTACCTAAAAAGACCCGCGAAAGGGCGAACAGCAATGATGAAAACGGAGAAGGAGGGAAGGGGATACTTTTATCTCGAAATAGGCGCTACGATGAGGGGGGCGAATGTGGAAGCCGAAACAACCCAAAACAAATTCCAACAAAAAATCTGATGAAGATGGTGTGGTGATTTGGTGAGGGTAGAGACTGAAACATAAACGGACCCCGGCCAACCAGGACAAAGCCTGAGGAAAATCAAATAAATATTCTGCAAATAGCAGTGTGCGTGCCATGTCAAATCAAAAGGACGGTAGTCTCTATCAAAGATCTCCCAACACGCAGCGAAGCTGCTCCGCTAAAGCGTGTTTCAGGGAGATCTGAGATAGATAGAGAGTACCTAAAAAGACCCGCGAAGGGCGAACAGCAATGATGAAACGGAGAGGAGGGAAGGGGGATACTTTTATCTCGAAATAGGCGCTACGATGAGGGGGGCGGAATGTGGAAGCCGAAACAACCTCCTGACACCGTCACGTAGAATATTTAAACCCGTAGGCCACGAGAGCATCCATCCCAACTACAAACAAAACACAGGACCCCCGAGGGCCCAGAAAAAAGGCGGAAGTGAACAAAAAACCAATGATACGACACCAAGCCTCAGCGGCGCAGGCATCCAGAAATAAAACCAAAAGCCACTGCAAAAAAAAACAGCGGACAAAAAACAGGGCAGGGAAACAGCTTTAATGAAAAGCTGGAAGAAAAAACAGAAGGCAATCTAAAATAAGAATAATCTAAGGACATCACTCGTCCGACCACATAAAACCGCCACCGTCGACCACCACGCCGTCCGACGGGGGGTCGGCCCAGTCCTGCCCAGCGGTACCCCAGCGCGACAGCTCGTCCGCCGGCATACGGTCCGTCGCGATCCAGCGCGACAACATGCCCGCACCCGCCCCGTCAGTGACCCGAAACAGGCGCTCCAAGACCGTGTTCCCTAACCTGACCTGCACAGTGGCCCTTCTCCAGCACAGCAACCACCAAAGCGCGCGCGCGGCCCCTGCTTGCCGTCGCGGAGGCGGAACACGCAGTCGTCCACCTCCTTCCTCCTCGCCACCCCGAGACCCTTCTTCGGCTTGCGCAAAGCTGAAGCAGCATTTCGGAAGAAAACTCGGCGGATGTGTGTTTTGGCGGGGAGGGCCGTGGGGGGGGGGGAAGAGAAAAACAAGAGGGGGGGGGGAGAGGGGGGGGAGGGTGGTGGGAGGGAGAGCGTAACGCGCCGCTGCCGCCTGCTCTCGTCACTTGCGTTGACCACCGCGCCAATGCCCTCCCCCGCCTCGGCCTCTGCCACCACCGTTTCCCGGCGCGTACGGCTGCGCGGCCTGGCCTCCCCCGTTGCCACCCCCGTACTGCCCTGCCCGGCCCCCCGGCCACCCCCCGTGCCCGGACTTCGCACCACGCCCTGCTGCGTGCGCCGCCGCCACCGCCGCCTGCCGGTCCTTCGGCACGACATCCGCCGTCCAGACCTTGTCGCGGAAGGCGACCGCACCCGACCTCCCACAACTCGCCCTCAACTGCCAGAAGGAGATACTGTCATCGAGCTTTCTCAGCACCGCCTCCAAGGGAGCTTGCTGCAGCAACAGACCCACCACATCAACGGCGAAGCGGGCCCCGTCCTGCGCGTCGCCGGCCTCGGTAGGCAGGCGCCTCCTCAGGGCCCTGCACCAGAGCGTCGGCGCAGTGGTCGGCGTCCGGCGCAAAAATCCACCCAGTGTCTCGGGTTGCGTGCCACCACGTCCACGTCCGTCCCCATAACCGGCTGTTCCACCTGCATAGGCGCCGCTGCCCCGGTGCCGATCGCCGCCCGTAACTGCGCCAGGTAAGTCCGATGCTGCAGCTGCCGGAGGAGGTGGCAAACCGTGGCAGGACACGAACCTGCAACCGCCTGATGACGGAGAGGGAGAGGGAGAGGGAGGAGGGAGAGGGGGAGATCTGAGATAGATAGAGAGTACCTAAAAGACCCGCGAAGGGCGAACAGCAATGATGAAAACGGAGAGGAGGGAAGGGGGATACTTTTATCTCGAAATAGGCGCTACGATGAGGGGGGCGAATGTGGAAGCCGAAACAACCCAAAACAAATTCCAACAAAAAATCTGATGAAGATGGTGTGGTGAATTTG